>JANVFP010000031.1:0-669993 GCA_027919835.1 Lentinula raphanica
GCACTCAGGTGGGACAGAAGTTAAAGTTAGCCAACACTGGGCCAAGCCCATAACATTCAAAGCGGATCATGGAGGGCTATAATTGCTATGAAATGTTGTTGAGGGGTGGATGGTGGTGAAAGAAAATGTGAATGAGACGCGAGGTAAATGGTTGTATATCAGATAGGATGATGTTACAAAAGTACTATAGTACAGTGTCAAGATTTTTGCACTTGTTTGAGAGAAGCTAGCTGTAATTCTGCCTTACTGTAGGATTGTCTCTGATATATATTTCCAAGCTGAAGAAGACCAACGTCCTAAAGCCATTATCACAGATTCTGAAAGTCCAAGTCTGGCATAAAAAGTTGCACCACCAGCTCTTAGTGAATGTCCACCAAACTCCCTACCAACATAAGCAAAGAACCTGGATTCAAACCAGGATCTAGTGGGGAGTGTCCCATCTTTGCAGAGGAACAATGCAGGCCTGGCTCCATGTAGTTTGTCTCTCATAGAACAGTATTCCTTCAGTAGAGACACAGGACTAGCCACTGCTTGATGACTTTGGAGAATATCAGTTTCATGATAGAAAGGATCACTTTTGTGATAAGGCAAATGATAACCAGCTCTGCCATTCTCAAACTTGAGAGAAGCACGCTTGATCACCTTACGCCAGTCACGCAAGTCATACTGATTAGGAACAGTGAGTTCACCAATGCGGTGACAACCATAGAAGCCACAACTCAATAGAGTAGCAACAGAAGATCATCATAGGAGAGATGACGAAAGTCATAGAAGAGTTGGATATGAGAAATTTGAAGAGGAGGCTTCCTCTTGACTGGATCAGCTCTAACTTTCTTGGAGCCTCTGATTGTAGCTTGAACCAGAGGATGAGCACGAAATTCATCAAAGTGAGGATAGAGTTGTTTGAGAAAGTGACGAGCACCAGAGAGATATTTGGGTCCAGAGGCAATGTGTCTGGATGTGTAGGCAATGTATCTGGAGAGTGTGGATGGGGTGGGATCCAGATCCAGATTATGAGAGGTGCAGAACCTAATATAATCTTTAGCACCTGTAGTATAGTTCTGTTTGGTAGACTTCTCAATGGCATGGGCTTGAAGGAATAACACCAAGTCATCTAACTTGTTCAAGTCCATAGGAGGGTGAGCAGAGCGACCTTCATCAGGAAAAATACCTTGGGCCCAGAGAGCCTAGAGACACCCCCCAAAAGCTTAGGCTTCTCAGGCTTCCCAGAGCTTCTCAAAGATTTCCAAAGATTTTCAAAGCAACTCAGGTAAGCCTGAAGACATAAGGTTGACTTAAAATCATTTCAAGAACTTGAAACTGCCTGGAATTTTGGGGGTGTCTCCAGGCAACCTGGGCCTAGATAGATTTTTCCTGATGTTGTCTCTTCCTCTGCTCACCCATGGCCTCTAAAAGGACTCTCTCCATCGCGCCGGCAGTAGCTCTCTTGGAGGTTCAAAAGTGCGGACGCGGTAGGAGGGAAACTGGAGCTTGAAGTCATCCAGTAAAAGTCTAGACAGAAGATCTGCCTTAATGTTGTCTTTGCCAGGAATATGACGAACTCTGATGTCAATACCAGTTTTGAGAACTATACCTGCAATAGCAAGGAGAATGGAGTTATGTGATGATTCTTTGACTGCAAGAGAACTGAGAACTTGGACAGAGTCCAAACTATCAGAGAAGAATAGGGCTCTCTTGGGTGGACTAGGCTTGGAAGCAATGTGATGTAGGCCAGATAAAATAGCTAGCAGCTCTCTGAAGAAGATGTCTACAATGGGGCTGCCAGGAGTTGGATGCACCTGATAACAAAAGCCATTACTAGCATAGACAAAGGATAGGCCTATGTTGCTTGCATCAGTCCAGCTCACAAAATCTGCTTCACTATCACTCCATGCTTGGGCATCTACAAATCGTATCCCAATGGCAGACTTGAGCATATCAGAGAACCAGGTCAGATCTCTATGCACTTCACCATTGATAGGGATGTGACGAAATTGAAGTGTCTTGCCACTCATTTTGCGATACATTTCTGTAAGAGCAGGTCTAGCCCATGGAAGAACATTAAGTGACCAGTTTAGAGAACCTGTTAGATGCTGCCAGTCTCTGAGTGCAGCTTTGCGATTGGGAGATGAGAGGAATGTATGAATAGCTTCTACAAGTCCATCTATGGATTCCTGAGTCAAAGAGATGGAGCCTTTCATGATATCTGTTAAGAAGCCTATGATCAAAAGCCAGACTCCCCAGTCTTGTTTTCTATCTTCATAAGGGCAATCAATCATGTCCCAGAAGACTAGAAGCTGTACTTGTCTCTTGGGATATTTCTTGCCATGAAAGGTGATTAGATTCCTCTTGAAGTCCCAGCCAAAGAAGTCATCCATGTAAACATGTAGATTAGGGATTCCTAGCTTCTCAGTCCCAAACCAACAGAGCAGTGCAGACACAGAGCACCAACAGCGAGGAGAGGTTCTAGTCCCAAAGACCAGTCTCCTAACAATGTGAAATCTTCCATCAACAGAAACAACTTGACAAAGTTGCCAGAGAGGATGAGCAGGGAGATTGAGGAAGGCTTTAGCCACATCACTCTTGAATAGCACAAGCTCCTCATTAGGGTGCTCTTTGATAACATCATTGAGCACCTGACCAAAGGTGTGCATATCATCATATTTCACTTTGGCCTCCTCTCTAGGAATACCATCATTGAGACCTGATGCAGTTTGATCCATGACAACTCTAGCTTTCCCCTTCTGCCAGACTACAAACATAGGGGAAACCTTCATGCCAGGCAATAGTACAAAATCTTCTGGTAGTGCTTCTGACCACCTTCCAGCAGCTACCTCCTGATCTCTGTGAGCTCTAAGTGCTGCAATGTCTACTGGTTCAGTCACATAGTTATCAACTTTTTGTCTGCATTCCTCTTCCCACTCTGCTTCATAGAAAGGCCAGAACCCTTCTCTCAATGAACAAATAACAGAAGCAACAAAAGGTTGGTTAGGATGAGAAGATAAGAGGAGTTCCAAACGATCCACATTGAATGGAGTTTCAACTTTGATGTAACCAGACATAGATTGTAGAGTAGCAAAAATTTGGGGATTATTCAAGAGATGTTCAGGAGGTGAAGGTAGAGGAGGTGCAGTCATAGTAGACGTGATACTGGGAGGAATGATGTTACAAGAAGAACTAGTAGAAGACCATAAATAACCACGTCTAAAACGTGGATTAGAAGTAGATTCAGATGTATCCAATAAATGTTTTGTACCAGCCAGAGATTTAGGCCCTTGAAGAGCGCTTTCTACTCGCTCTGCGACGCTTCTGGAGCTGGTCATAGCAGGACTGATTGTCAATGGCTCTGTGCTGTTCTCCACACTCACTGCAGTAGCCATGCTTCCTGTTATTAGGACATGGCTCTGAACACCTCTTCTCATTCCACAGGATGCAAGGTGTGTCACGACGCTTTGAGCTGGATGAGGAAGAAGATTGGCCACCACCAGAAGGCCTCTTTCTAGCAGATAACAACTCTTTGAGAAGAAGAGTGTGGAAGCTCTCTGGATTGCCCAGGTCAAATGGAGTGTTGGCAGCTTTCTGCCTAGCTTCTTTATCAACCCTGATAGCCACAGATGGATCATAAGGTGAGGATCTGAAATACTCCATAATTTGTGCTTTGTATGTCTCCAGCTCATCTTTGCGATGTGGATAAACCTTGAGCAAAGGAGCAGTCCATGCATCAAAAACTCGGAGCCATTGAGACTCAGAAGTGACAGGCATAGACTTGAGAACTTGATCCTTACGAACCAGCTTGTATTCTGACCCAAAATCTCTGCTATCATCATAGGTAGATGAGGAAAAGCTGACCAGTGCAGCATAGACTTTATCAAAGTCCACAAAGCGATCCTTGACAATGAGGCGAAGCAAAGAGACAGGGAGAGGATCAGAGAAAGGTTGAGCAGCAAGAAGAGATACAACTGGGTCAAGATTGCTTTCAGCAGCAAAGAGGTTCTTGAGTTCCCAAGTTTTCTGCACATGAGAAGGAAGAGATGAGGGGCCTGATAGATGTGCCAAGTGAGGAGCAGCTTCAAGAAGTGCAGCAGGAAGCATGGAAGCAGTTGAAGCAGGTTTGACAGGAGAGGCAAGAAGTCTAGCCAAGGCATCTGAGTCTGCATGCTAGCCCAGGCAGCTTCATTGACAGCTTCTTCATGAGAGACATCATTCTGATCTGCTGAGACAGCAGTCTTCTTCCCTTTGACCTTAGCTCTTTGATCTCTCTTAAACTTATTAGTCTCTCTCTGGATATCCATGATCTGAGACACATAGTCTTGGGATATAACAGCATCATTGAAAGAGAGATCTCTAACAGCCCTAAAGGCATCCATAGCATTGATCTCCTCATTTCTGAACTGTTCAACAACCTCCTGAAGAGCCCTGGCTTGTTCACCAACTGTCTCAAACTCCAGAGCCTGCACAGGGTCATCAGAGAGCCTGTCAGCAAGGGAGAGAGAGGGTGACAAGTGAGGAGCAGCAGAGGAGGATGGAACATTCTGGGAGTGAGGAGAAACAGACCTGAAGTGAACATGGGTTTCTGACTGCCTAGAGGAGCTAGAGGTGCCCTTGGAATACTGGGAAGGTAAGCTGGGTGTGATCTGGGAGTCAGAATGCTTGTTAGAGGACTTGAGAGAAGAAGAGAGTGACTTTGATCTGGCCTGGTCTGTCCTGATCTGGTCAGATGAAGGATTGAGAAGAACATGATCAAGAATGAGTGGTCTAGAGGTCTGGGATGCAGTCTGATTAGCTCTGGTCTTGCTAGATGAAAGTTTGGGAAGAGTTTGAGCAAAATTGATGTGTTGGAATGGCTTGGATGAGGTCTGATCATGCTGGATCTGACTAGATTTTGACTTGGAGGGTGTAGAAGCATGGAAAACATGAGGATCTGCATCAGGAAAAATCTATCTAGGCCCAGGTTGCCTGGAGACACCCCCAAAATTCCAGGCAGTTTCAAGTTCTTGAAATGATTTTAAGTCAACCTTATGTCTTCAGGCTTACCTGAGTTGCTTTGAAAATCTTTGGAAATCTTTGAGAATCTCTGGGAAGCCTGAGAAGCCTAAGCTTTTGGGGGGTGTCTCTAGGCTCTCTGGGCCCAAGGTATTTTTCCTGATGTGATGATTCAGAGTGATGAGGAGCCATATAGATTGTTGAGATGAAGATGGTGCTCAGAGAGAGCAGGAGATTGAAGAAAAAACAGGCAGATCAAGGTTAGATCTATGTAGATAAGAGTCAGTACTATGTAGAGGCTTATCAGACATGATCAGAGCGCACTGAGACACCAAAAACCCAAGATCTAACAAAGGAATCAACTCCTAGAGTGTCTGATCTCCTTAGATCTGTCTGGATGTGCTTTGGTATCTGTTCAGTGTCTTGATGGTGAAAAATGCAAAATTTCATACCAGATTCCTGTATCTGAGACACCTCTGGAAGGCCTGTAGTCTGTACAGATGTAGGAATGTGCTGGACAGTGAAATCAGAGCTCAGAAAGAGCTAGGGAACATGCAGGCAGCCTCAACCAGGTCAGAGATGGTGGGGGAAGGAAAGGAAGAATGGGAGATCAAAAATTGATGTTTCAACTCGCTTTTACAGGCCTCTGCTCAGACCTCTGGCACCTGTAACAGCCACATCAATTTAAAACAGCCCCATGATCAATTGCCTGATGCATGTGAAGATGGGATCATGTACAGCTATCAGCTGATGATCCAGGCGCCCTATAAGCGCTGGAAATGTCCGAAATATGTCCAGGAATCCATGTGATGAGTCTAGGCATGGTGCTAAGTGATATAGAGGCTCTGGGAATGAAATAACACACAAGTGTTTTGAGTGTGCATTTTAAAATGAGGATTGCAGGAGAACCACTAAACCAAATGCCTTCAAAATTATTTGCATCTTGAAGAGGACATCAAACTGTATATTTTCATCTAAGACACCTATAGGTTTGGTCCAGGAATGCTTTGTGTAGAATAGAAAATATTTCAAAAGCTTTATTAAAGCATTCTGAAAAAATATGAATAACTCAACACAGAGTGAGTATTATCATAGGGTTATAGTGGACAACTTGTAGAGACAATAGAGCTCTGTATGCGTACACAGTATAGTGGCAAAAGCTCTTGAGAGGTAGCCAGCAATTAAGTGTATTCATGTACACATTAGGTATGATGAAGATGAAGACCTTCATGTACATACCTGTTGTGATGAATAGTGCATTATAATTACTGGGAGATGATCTGTTATTTGCAGAGGCCTGCAGAAAGGCTCCCTACCCTTGGAATCCGCCTTCATGTCGACCTCTGCCTTTTGCACTCAGGTGGGACAGGAAGTTAAAGTTAGCCAACACTGGGCCAAAGCCCATAACATTCAGAGCGGATCATGGAGGGCTACATAATGGTACAGGATAGGTAAGGATGTAGCTACATACCACTACATATATACAAACAATGAGAACATACATGATATGAGGGAGAGGAGGGAGGGTGAAGGAAAAACAGGTAGATCAAGGTTAGATCTATGTAGATAAGAGTCAGTACAATGTAGAGGCTTATCAGACATGATCAGAGCGCACTGAGACACCAAAAACCCAAGATCTAACAAAGGAATCAACTTCTACAGTGTCTGATCACCTTAGATCTGTCTGGATGTGCTTTGGTATCTGTTCAGTGTCTTGATGGTGAAAAATGCGAAATTTCATACCAGATTCCTGTATCTGAGACACCTCTGGAAGGCCTGTAGTCTGTACAGATGGAGGAATGTGCTGGATAGTGAAATCAGAGCTCAAATAGAGCAAGGGGACATGCAGGCAGCCTCACCCAGGTCAGAGATGGTGGGGGAAGGAAAGGAAGAATGGGAGATCAAAAACTGATGATGAAACTCGCTTTTACAGGCCTCTGCTCAGACCTCTGGCACCTGTAACAGCCACCATCAGGACCAGATCAACCCCATCATGATATGCCTGATGCATGTGAAGATGGGACCATGTGCAGCTATCAGCTGATGATCCAAGCGCCCCATAAGCGCTGGAAATGTCCGAAATATATCCAGAGACCCATGTGATGTGTCTAGGCATGGTCCAGAGTGATCTAGAGACTCTGGGAGTGAAATAACACTCAAGTCCGCTTTTTGTGTTTTGAGTGTGCAACTTGAAATGACAATTGCGGGAGAACCAGTGAGCCAAATGCCTTCAAATTTGTTCTCATCCCAAAGAGGACATGGAGCCGCACATTTTCACTTAAGACACCTAAGGGATCCATCCAGAACTGCGTGGTGTAGAGCCAAATGTAAATCAAAAGCTCTATCAGAAGATTCTGAGCACTTTGGTGAAAAAGTGTGCATAACTCCATACAGACTGGGTATCATCACTAGGTCATAGTGGACAAGTTGTAGGGGCAATAGAGCTCTGTATGTGTGCACAGTATAGTGGCAAGAGCTCTTGAGAGTAGCCAGCAATTAAGTGTATTCATGTACACATTAGGTATGATGAAGGTGAAGACCTTCATGTACATACCTGTTGTGATGAATAGTGCACTATAGTTGCTGGGAGATGATCTGTGGTTTGCAGAGGCCTGCAGAAAGGCTCCCTACCATTGGAATCCGCCTTCATGTCGATCTAGAGACTTTGGGAGTGAAATAACACTCAAGTCCGCTTTTTGTGTTTTGAGTGTGCAACTTGAAATGACAATTGCGGGAGAACCAGTGAGCCAAATGTCTTCGAATTTGTTCTCATCCCAAGGAGGACATGGACCCGCACATTTTCACTTAAGACACCTAAGGGATCCATCCCGAACTGCGTGGTGTAGAGCCAAATGTAAATCAAAAGCTCTATCAGAAGATTCTGAGCACTTTGGTGAAAAAGTGTGCATAACTCCACACAGACTGGGTATCATTACTAGGTCATAGTGGACAGCTTGTAGGGGCAATAGAGCTCTGTATGCGTGCACAGTATAGTGGCAAGAGCTCTTGAGAGTAGCCAGCAATTAAGTGTATTCATGTACACATTAGGTATGATGAAGGTGAAGACCTTCATGTACATACCTGTTGTGATGAATAGTGCACTATAATTGCTGGGAAATGATCTGTTGCTTGCAGAGGCCTGCAGAAAGGCTCCCTACCCTTGGAATCTGCCTTCATGTCGAACTCTGGTGCTTCTGCTCAAGATTCAGAGCCTATTCTACAGGCTGGGAGAGATGCCTTGGCTATGCTTCTTACCTCTCCTTCACAATCTACTGCTACTGCTTCAATGCTTCCTGCTGCACCTCTTGAAGGTGCTCCTTACTTGGCCCATCTATCAGGTCCCTCTTCTCTTCCTGCCTCTGCCTTTTGCACTCAGGTGGGACAGGAAGTTAGAGTTAGCCAACACTGGGCCAAAGCCCATAACATTCAGAGCGGATCATGGAGGGCTACATAATGGTACAGGATAGGTAAGGATGTAGCTACATACCACTACATATATACAAACAATGAGAACATACATGATATGAGGGAGAGGAGGGAGGGTGAAGGAAAAACAGTCAGATCAAGGTTAGATCTATGTAGATAAGAGTCAGTACAATGTAGAGGCTTATCAGACATGATCAGAGCGCACTGAGACACCAAAAACCCAAGATCTAGTAAAGGAATCAACTTCTACAGTGTCTGATCACCTTAGATCTGTCTGGATGTGCTTTGGTATCTGTTCAGTGTCTTGATGGTGAAAAATGCGAAATTTCATACCAGATTCCTGTATCTGAGACACCTCTAGAAGGCCTGTAGTCTGTACAGATGGAGGAATGTGCTGGACAGTGAAATCAGGGCTCAAATAGAGCAAGGGGACATGCAGGCAGCCTCACCCAAGTCAGAGATGGTGGGGGAAGGAAAGGAAGAATGGGAGATCAAAAACTGATGGGCAAACTCGCTTTTACAGGCCTCTGCTCAGACCTCTGGCACCTGTAACAGCCACCATCAGGACCAGATCAACCCCATCATGATATGCCTGATGCATGTGAAGATGGGACCATGTGCAGCTATCAGCTGATGATCCAAGCGCCCCATAAGCGCTGGGAATGTCCGAAATATTGCCAGAGACCCATGTGATGTGTCTAGGCATGGTCCAGAGTGATCTAGAGGCTCTGGGAGTGAAATAACACTCAAGTCCGCTTTTTGTGTTTTGAGTGTGCAACTCGAAATGATGATTGCGGAAGAACCAGTGAACCAAATGCCTTCAAATTTGTTCTCATCCCGAAGGGGACATGGAGCCGCACATTTTCACTTAAGACACCTAAGGGATCCATCCAGAACTGCGTGGTGTAGAGCCAAATGTAAATCCAAAGCTCTATCAGAGAATTCTGAGCACTTTGGTGAAAAAGTGTGCATAACTTCACACAGACTGGGTATCATCACTAGGTCATAGTGAACAACTTGTAGGGGCAATAGAGCTCTGTATGCGTACACAGTATAGTGGCAAGAGCTCTTGAGGGTAGCCAGCAATTAAGTGTATTCATATACACATTAGTGTACACATTAGGTATGATGAAGGTGAAGACCTTCATGTACATACTTGTTGTGATGAATAGTGCACTATAATTGCTGGGAGATGATCTGTTGTTTGCAGAGGCCTGCAGAAAGGCTCCCTACCCTTGGAATCCGCCTTCATGTCGACTCATGTGCAGAAAACTTGGGAGCTCAAGAATCTGTTTGCTGCTGAGAGCAATCTGGACCCTGTTGTATCACTGTTGGCAGCTCACCCTTTCTCTGACCCTCACCCTGTCTCTTTGCTGCGCCTCATTGTCAAGGACCACTTTGTTGACTTTGACAAGGTCTATGCTGCCTTGATTAGCTTCTCCTCATCTACTCATGATGATAGCAGAGACTTTGGGTCAAAGTACAAGCTGATTCATAAGGATCAAGTACTCAAGTCTGTTTCTGTCACTTCTGAGTCCCAATGGCTCCGAGTTTTTGATGCTTGGACTGCTCCATTGCTCAAGGTTAATCCCCATCGGAAAATTGAGCTGGAGACCTACAAATCACAAACTATGGAGTACTTCAGGTCTTCACCTTATGATCCATCTGTGGCCATCAGGGTTGATAAAGAAGCTAGGCAGAAGGCTGCCAACACTTCATTTGACTTGGGCAATCCAGAGAGCTTCTACACTCTTCTCCTCAAAGAGCTGTTATCTGCTAGGAAGAGGCTACAAAGCGTCGTGACACACCTTGCATCCTTTGGAATGAGAAGAGGTGTTCAGAGCCCTGTCCTAATAACAGGAAGCATGGCTACTGCAGTGAGTGTGGGGAACAGCACAGAGCCATTGACAATCAATCCTGCTATGACCAGCTCCAGAAGCGTCGCAGAGAGAGTAGAAAGCGCTCTTCAAGGGCCTAAATCTCTGGCTGGTACAAAGCATGCTTTGGACTCTACCCAATCTGCTTCAAACCCACGTTTTAGACGTGGTTATCTTTGGTCTTCTTCTAGTTTCTCTTGTAATATCATTCCTCTCAGTATCACATCTACAATGACTGCACCTCCTCTACCTTCACCTCCTGAACATTTCTTGAACAATCCTCAAATTCTAGCTACCTTGCAATCTATGTCTAGTTATATCAAAGTGGACACTCCCTTCAATGTGGATCGCTTGGAACTCCTCTTATCCACTCATCCCAATCAGCCCTTTGTTGCTTCTATAATCCACTCTCTGAGAGAAGGATTCTGGCCTCTGCCTTTTGCACTCAGGTGGGACAGGAAGTTAGAGTTAGCCAACACTGGGCCAAAGCCCATAACATTCAGAGCGGATCATGGAGGGCTATAATTGCTATGAGATGTTGTTGAGGGGTGGATGGTGGTGAGAGAAAATGTGAATGAGACGTGAGGTAAATGGTTGTATATCAGATTGGATGGTGTTACAATGGTACTATTGTACAGTTTCAAGATCTTGGGCTTGTTTGAGTGAAGCTAGTTGTAGTTCTGCCCTTACTGTAGGATTGTCTCTGATATATATTTTCCAAGCTGTAGAAGACCAACGTCCCAAGGCCATTATCACAGATTCTGAAAGACCAAGTCTGGCATAGAAGGTTGCACCACCAGCCCTAAGTGAGTGTCCACCAAACTCCCTACCAACAAAAGCAAAGAACCTGGATTCAAACCAGGATCTAGTGGGGAGTGTTCCATCTTCACAGAGGAACAATGCAGGCCTGGCTCCATGTAGTTTGTCTCTGATAGAACAGTATTCCTTGAGTAAAGAGACAGGACTGGCCACTGCTTGATGACTTTGGAGAATATCTGTTCCATGGTAAAAAGGATCACTCTTGTGATAAGGCAAGTGGTAACCAGCTCTGCCATTCTCAAACTTGAGAGAGGCCTGCTTGATCACCTTACGCCAGTCACGCAGATCATGCTGATTAGGAACAGTGAGTTCACCAAGGCGGTGACAGCCATAGAAGCCACAGCTCATGAGAGTTGCAAACAGAAGATCATCATAGGAGAGATGACGAGAGTCATAGAAGAGTTGGATATGAGAAATTTGAAGAGGAGGCTTCCTCTTGACTGGGTCAGCTCTAACTTTCTTGGAGCCTCTGATTGTAGCTTGAACCAGAGGATGAGCACGAGATTCATCAAAGTGAGGATACAGTTGTTTGAGAAAGTGACGAGCACCAGAGAGATATTTGGGTCCAGAGGCAATGTGTCTGGATGTGTAGGCAATGTATCTGGAGAGTCTAGATGGAGTAGGATCCAGATCAAGTTTGTGTGAGGTGCAGAAGTGGATGTAATCCCTAGCACCTGTAGTATAGTTCTGCTTTGTAGACTTTTCAATGGCATGGGCTTGAAGGAATAAAACCAAGTCATCTAGCTTGTTCAAGTCCATAGGAGGGTGAGCAGAGCGCCCTTGTCTCTTCCTCTGCTCACCCATGGCCTCTAAAAGGACTCTCTCCATCGCGCCGGCAGTAGCTCTCTTGGAGGCTCAAAAGTGCGGACGCAGTAGGAGGGGAACCGGAGCTTGAAGTCATCCAGTAGGAGTCTAGATAGAAGGTCTCCCTTGATGTTATCCTTGCCAGGTATATGACGAACTCTGATGTCAATACCAGTCTTGAGAACTATACCAGCAATAGCTAGCAGGATGGAGTTGTGTGATGATTCTTTGACTGCAAGAGAGCTGAGCACTTGAACTGAGTCCAGGCTATCTGAGAAGAACAGGGCTCTTTTGGGTGGACTAGGTTTGGATGCAATGTGATGGAGTCCTGATAGAATAGCCAGCAGCTCCCTGAAGAAGATGTCTACTATTGGGCTGCCAGGAGTTGGATGCACTTGATAGCAAAACCCATTGCTGGCATAAACAAAGGACAGTCCTATATTGCTAGCATCAGTCCAGCACACAAAGTCTGCTTCACTGTCACTCCATGCTTGGGCATCTACAAATTGTATCCCAATGGCAGACTTGAGCATGTCAGAGAACCAGGTCAGATCTCTATGCACTTCACCATTGATAGGGATGTGACGAAATTGAAGTGTTTTGCCACTCATCTTGCAATACATTTCTGTAAGAGCAGGCCTGGCCCATGGAAGAACATTGAGTGACCAGTTCAAAGAACCTGTGAGGTGCTGCCAGTCTCTGAGTGCAGCTTTCCGATTGGGAGATGAGAGGAAGGTGTGGATGGCTTCCACAAGTCCATCTATGGATTCCTGAGTCAAAGAGATGGAGCCTTTCATGATATCTGTCAAGAAGCCAATGATTAAGAGCCAGACTCCCCAGTCTTGTTTCCTGTCTTCATAGGGGCAGTCAATCATGTCCTAAAAGACTAGAAGCTGTACTTGTCTCTTGGGATACTTCTTGCCATGAAAGGTAATCAGATTTCTCTTGAAGTCCCAGCCAAAGAAGTCATCCATGTAGACATGTAGATTAGGGATTCCTAGCTTCTCTGTCCCAAACCAACAAAGGAGTGCTGATACAGAGCACCAACAGCGAGGAGAGGTTCTAGTTCCAAACACTAATCTCCTAACAATGTGAAATCTTCCATCCACAGAAACTTGAACTTGACAAAGTTGCCAGAGAGGATGAGCAGGGAGATTGAGGAAGGCTTTGGCTACATCACTTTTGAACAGAACAAGCTCCTCATTAGGGTGCTCTTTGATAACATCATTGAGCACCTGGCCAAAAGTGTGCATGTCATTATATTTGACTTTGGCCTCTTCTCTAGGAATACCATCATTAAGACCTGATGCAGTTTGGTCCATGACAACTCTGGCTTTCCCCTTCTGCCAGACTACAAACATAGGGGAAACCTTCATGCCAGGCAATAGTACAAAGTCTTCTGATAGTGCTTCTGAGCACCTCCCAGCAGCTACCTCTTGATCTCTGTGGCCTCTAAGCGCAGCAATGTCCTCTGATTCAGTCACATAGTTGTCCACTTTCTGTTTGCACTCTTCTTCCCACTCTGCTTCATAGAAAGGCCAGAACCCTTCTCTTAATGAACGAATGACAGAAGCAACAAAGGGTTGGTTAGGATGAGAAGATAGGAGGAGTTCCAAGCGATCCACATTGAATGGGGTTTCAACTTTGATGTAACTAGACATAGATTGCAAGGTAGCAGGAATTTGAGGATTGTTCAAGAGATGTTCAGGAGGTGAAGGTAGAGGAGGTGCAGTCATTGTAGATGTGATACTGGGAGGAATGATATTACAAGAAGAACTAGAAGAAGATCGACATGAAGGCGGATTCCAAGGGTAGGGAGCCTTTCTGCAGGCCTCTGCAAACAACAGATCATCTCCCAGTAATTATAGTGCACTATTCATCACAACAGGTATGTACATGAAGGTCTTCACCTTCATCATACCTAATGTGTACATGAATACACTTAATTGCTGGCTACCTCTCAAGTGCTCTTGCCACTATACTGTGTACGCATACAGAGCTCTATTGTCCCTACAAGTTGTCCACTATAACCCTATGATGATACTCACTCTGTGTTGAGTTATTCATATTTTTTCAGAATGCTTTAATAAAGCTTTTGAAATATTTTCTATTCTACACAAAGCATTCCTGGATCAAACCTATAGGTGTCTTAGATGGAAATATACAGTTTGATGTCCTCTTCAAGATGCAAATAATTTTGAAGGCATTTGGTCTAGTGGTTCTGCTGCAATCCTCATTTTAAAATGCACACTCAAAACACTTGTGTGTTATTTCATTCCCAGAGCCTCTATATCACTTAGCACCATGCCTAGACTCATCACATGGATTCCTGGACATATTTCGGACATTTCCAGCGCTTATAGGGCGCCTGGATCATCAGCTGATAGCTGTACATGATCCCATCTTCACATGCATCAGGCAATTGATCATGGGGCTATTTTAAATTGATGTGGCTGTTACAGGTGCCAGAGGTCTGAGCAGAGGCCTGTAAAAGCGAGTTGAAACATCTAACAAGCATTCTGACTCCCAGATCACACCCAGCTTACCTTCCCAGTACTCCAAGGGCTCCTCTAGCTCCTCTAGGCAGTCTGAAACCCATGTTCACTTCAGGTCTGTTTCTCCTCACTCCCAGAATGTTCCATCCTCCTCTGCTGCTCCTCACTTGTCACCCTCTCTCTCCCTTGCTGACAGGCTCTCTGATGACCCTGTGCAGGCTCTGGAGTTTGAGACAGTTGGTGAACAAGTCAGGGCTCTTCAGGAGGTTGTTGAACAGTTCAGAAATGAGGAGATCAATGCTATGGATGCCTTTAGGGCTGTTAGAGATCTCTCTTTCAATGATGCTATTATATCCCAAGACTATGTGTCTCAGATCATGGATATCCAGAGAGAGACTAATAAGTTTAAGAGAGATCAGAGAGCTAAGCTCAAAGGGAAGAAGACTGCTGTCTCAGCAGATCAGAATGATGTCTCTCATGACATCAGGAAAAATATTCCCATCTCTAGAGTCCCTAGAGATACCCCCCAATTCCTAGGCTGCTCAGAGATTTTTGTGAGCTTTGAAAGATCAAAAAACATCCTAGAGATCCTGAAAGATCCTGAAAGCATCTGAAAGCACCAGAAAGCACCAGAAAGCACTAGAAAGCACCCAGAGAATTTTTAGAAGCCTCAAAGAACTCAGATACTCTAGGCTCTCTGAGACTACCTAGGAATTGGGGGGTATCTCTGGGGACTCTAGAGATGAGAATATTTTTCCTGATGGAAGAAGCTGTCAATGAAGCTGCCTGGGCTAGCATGCAGACTCAGATTCAGGATCTGGATGATGAGCAAGCCCAGCTTGAATCTGGTGCTTCTCCTCAAGATCCAGAGCCTATTCTACAGGCTGGGAGAGATGCCTTGGCTAGACTTCTTGCCTCTCCTGTCAAACCTGCTTCAACTGCTTCAATGCTTCCTGCTGCACTTCTTGAAGCTGCTCCTCACTTGGCACATCTATCAGGCCCCTCATCTCTTCCTGCTCATGTGCAGAAAACTTGGGAACTCAAGAACCTCTTTGCTGCTGAAAGCAATCTTGACCCAGTTGTATCTCTACTTGCTGCTCAACCTTTCTCTGATCCTCTCCCTGTCTCTTTGCTTCGCCTCATTGTCAAGGATCGCTTCGTGGACTTTGATAAAGTCTATGCTGCACTGGTCAGCTTTTCCTCATCTACCTATGATGATAGCAGAGATTTTGGGTCAGAATACAAGCTGGTTCGTAAGGATCAAGTTCTCAAGTCTATGCCTGTCACTTCTGAGTCTCAATGGCTCCGAGTTTTTGATGCATGGACTGCTCCTTTGCTCAAGGTTTATCCACATCGCAAAGATGAGCTGGAGACATACAAAGCACAAATTATGGAGTATTTCAGATCCTCACCTTATGATCCATCTGTGGCTATCAGGGTTGATAAAGAAGCTAGGCAGAAAGCTGCCAACACTCCATTTGACCTGGGCAATCCAGAGAGCTTCCATACTCTTCTTCTCAAAGAGTTGTTATCTGCTAGAAAGAGGCCTTCTGGTGGTAGCCAATCTTCTTCCTCATCCAGCTCAAAGCGTTGTGACACACCTTGCCTCCTTTGGAATGAGAAGAGGTGTTCAGAGCCCTGTCCTAATAACAGGAAGCATGGCTACTGCAGTGAGTGTGGAGAACAGCACAGAGCCATTGACAATCAGTCCTGCTATGACCAGCTCCAGAAGCGTCGCAGAGAGAGTAGAAAGCGCTCTTCAAGGGCCTAAATCTCTGGCTGGTACAAAGCATTTATTGGATACATCTGAATCTACTTCTAATCCACGTTTTAGACGTGGTTATTTATGGTCTTCTACTAGTTCTTCTTGTAACATCATTCCTCCCAGTATCACATCTACTATGACTGCACCTCCTCTACCTTCACCTCCTGAACATCTCTTGAATAATCCCCAAATTTTTGCTACTCTACAATCTATGTCTGGTTACATCAAAGTTGAAACTCCATTCAATGTGGATCGTTTGGAACTCCTCTTATCTTCTCATCCTAACCAACCTTTTGTTGCTTCTGTTATTTGTTCATTGAGAGAAGGGTTCTGGCCTTTCTATGAAGCAGAGTGGGAAGAGGAATGCAGACAAAAAGTTGATAACTATGTGACTGAACCAGTAGACATTGCAGCACTTTGAGCTCACAGAGATCAGGAGGTAGCTGCTGGAAGGTGGTCAGAACATCAGGAAAAATACCTTGGGCCCAGAGAGCCTAGAGACACCCCCCAAAAGCTTAGGCTTCCCAGGCTTCCCAGAGATTCTCAAAGATTTCCAAAGATTTTTAAAGCAACTCAGGTAAGCCTGAAGACATAAGGTTGACTTAAAATCATTTCAAGAACTTGAAACTGCCTGGGATTTTGGGGGTGTCTCCAGGCAACCTGGGCCTAGATAGATTTTTCCTGATGAAGCACTACCAGAAGATTTTGTACTATTGCCTGGCATGAAAGTTTCCCCTATGTTTGTAGTCTGGCAGAAGGGGAAAGCTAGAGTTGTCATGGATCAAACTGCATCAGGTCTCAATGATGGTATTCCTAGAGAGGAGGCCAAAGTGAAATATGATGATATGCACACCTTTGGTCAGGTGCTCAATGATGTTATCAAAGAGCACCCTAATGAGGAGCTTGTGCTATTCAAGAGTGATGTGGCTAAAGCCTTCCTCAATCTCCCTGCTCATCCTCTCTGGCAACTTTGTCAAGTTGTTTCTGTTGATGGAAGATTTCACATTGTTAGGAGACTGGTCTTTGGGACTAGAACCTCTCCTCGCTGTTGGTGCTCTGTGTCTGCACTGCTCTGTTGGTTTGGGACTGAGAAGCTAGGAATCCCTAATCTACATGTTTACATGGATGACTTCTTTGGCTGGGACTTCAAGAGGAATCTAATCACCTTTCATGGCAAGAAATATCCCAAGAGACAAGTACAGCTTCTAGTCTTTTGGGACATGATTGATTGCCCTTATGAAGATAGAAAACAAGACTGGGGAGTCTGGCTTTTGATCATAGGCTTCTTAACAGATATCATGAAAGGCTCTATCTCTTTGACTCAGGAATCCATAGATGGACTTGTAGAAGCTATTCATACATTCCTCTCATCTCCCAATTGCAAAGCTGCACTCAGAGACTGGCAGCATCTAACAGGTTCTCTAAACTGGTCACTTAATGTTCTTCCATGGGCTAGACCTGCTCTTACAGAAATGTATCGCAAAATGAGTGGGAAGACACTTCAATTTCGTCACATCCCTATCAATGGTGAAGTGCATAGAGACCTGACCTGGTTCTCTGATATGCTCAAGTCTGCCATTGGGATACGATTTGTAGATGCCCAAGCATGGAGTGATAGTGAAGCAGACTTTGTAAGCTGGACTGATGCAAGCAACATAGGCCTATCCTTTGTCTATGCCAGTAATGGCTTTTGTTATCAGGTGCATCCAACTCCTGGCAGCCCCATTGTAGACATCTTCTTCAGAGAGCTGCTAGCTATTTTATCTGGCCTACATCACATTGCTTCCAAGCCTAGTCCACCCAAGAGAGTCCTATTCTTCTCTGATAGTTTGGACTCTGTCCAAGTTCTCAGTTCTCTTGCAGTCAAAGAATCATCACATAACTCCATCCTCCTTGCTATTGCAGGTATAGTTCTCAAAACTGGTATTGACATCAGAGTTCGTCATATTCCTGGCAAAGACAACATTAAAGCAGATCTTCTGTCTAGACTTCTACTGGATGACTTCAAGCTCCAGTTCCCCTCCTACCGCGTCCGCACTTTTGAGCCTCCAAGAGAGCTACTGCCAGCGCGATGGAGAGAGTCCTTTTAGAGGCAATGGGTGAGCAGAGGAAGAGACAAAGTCACTCTGCTCACCCTCCTATGGACTTGAACAAGTTAGATGATGTGGTGTTATTCCTTCAAACCCATGCCATTGAGAAGTCTACCAAACAGAACTATACTACAGGTGCTAAAGATTATATCAGGTTCTGCACCTCTCATAATCTGGATCTGGATCCCACCCCATCCACACTCTCCAGATACATTGCCTACACATCCAGACATATTGCCTCTGGACCCAAATATCTCTCTGGTGCTCGTCACTTTCTCAAACAACTCTATCCTCACTTTGATGAATCTCGTGCTCATCCTCTGGTTCAAGCTACAATCAGAGGCTCCAAGAAAATTAGAGCTGACCCAGTTAAGAGGAAGCCTCCTCTTCAAATTTCTCATATCCAACTCTTCTATGACTCTCGTCATCTCTCCTATGATGATCTTCTGTTTGCAACTCTCATGAGCTGTGGCTTCTATGGCTGTCATCGCATTGGTGAACTCACTGTTCCTAATCAGCATGATCTGCGTGACTGGCGTAAGGTGATCAAGCGGGCCTCTCTCAAGTTTGAGAATGGCAGAGCTGGTTACCACTTGCCTTATCACAAGAGTGATCCTTTTTACCATGGAACAGATATTCTCCAAAGTCATCAAGTAGTGGCTAGTCCTGTGTCTCTACTCAAGGAATACTGTACTATGAGAGACAAACTACATAGAGTCAGGCCGGCATTGTTCCTCTGTGAAGATGGAACACTCCCCTCTAGATCCTGGTTTGAATCCAGGTTCTTTGCTTTTGTTGGTAGGGAGTTTGGTGGACACTCACTTAGGGCTGGTGGTGCAACCTTCTATGCCAGACTTGGTCTTTCAGAATCTGTGATTATGGCTTTAGGACGTTGGTCTTCTACAGCTTGGAAAATATATATCAGAGACAATCCTACAGTAAGGGCAGAACTACAACTAGCCTCACTCAAACAAGCCCAAAGATCTTGACACTGTACTATAGTACTTTTGTAACATCATCCTATCTGATATACAACCATTTACCTCGCGTCTCATTCACATTTTCTTTCACCACCATCCACCCCTCAACAACATTTCATAGCAATTATAGCCCTCCATGATCCGCTTTGAATGTTATGGGCTTTGGCCTAGTGTTGGCTAACTTTAACTTCCTGTCCCACCTGAGTGCAAAAGGCAGAGGTCGACATGAAGGCGGATTCCAAGGGTAGGGAGCCTTTCTGCAGGCCTCTGCAAACAACAGATCATCTCCCAGTAATTATAGTGCACTATTCATCACAACAGGTATGTACATGAAGGTCTTCACCTTCATCATACCTAATGTGTACATGAATACACTTAATTGCTGGCTACCTCTCAAGTGCTCTTGCCACTATACTGTGTACGCATACAGAGCTCTATTGTCCCTACAAGTTGTCCACTATAACCCTATGATGATACTCACTCTGTGTTGAGTTATTCATATTTTTTCAGAATGCTTTAATAAAGCTTTTGAAATATTTTCTATTCTACACAAAGCATTCCTGGATCAAACCTATAGGTGTCTTAGATGGAAATATACAGTTTGATGTCCTCTTCAAGATGCAAATGATTTTGAAGGCATTTGGTCTAGTGGTTCTCCTGCAATCCTCATTTTAAAATGCACACTCAAAACATTTGTGTGTTATTTCATTCCCAGAGCCTCTATATCACTTAGCACCATGCCTAGACTCATCACATGGATTCCTAGACATATTTCAGACATTTCCAGCGCTTATAGGGTGCCTGGATCATCAGCTGATAGCTGTACATGATCCCATCTTCACATGCATCAGGCAATTGATCATGGGGCTGTTTTAAATTGATGTGGCTGTTACAGGTGCCAGAGGTCTGAGCAGAGGCCTGTAAAAGCGAGTTGAAACATCAATTTTTGATCTCCCATTCTTCCTTTCCTTCTCCCACCATCTCTGACCTGGGTGAGGCTGCCTGCATGTTCCCTAGCTCTTTCTGAGCTCTGATTTCACTGTCCAGTACATTCCTACATCTGTACAGACTACAGGCCTTCCAGAGGTGTCTCAGATACAAGAATCTGGTATGAAATTTCGCATTTTTCACCATCAAGACACTGAACAGATACCAAAGCACATCCAGACAGATCTAAGGTGATCAGACACTCTAGGAGTTGATTCCTTTGTTAGATCTTGGGTTTTTGGTGTCTCAGTGCGCTCTGATCATGTCTGATAAGCCTCTACATAGTACTGACTCTTATCTACATAGATCTAACCTTGATCTGCCTGTTTTTCCTTCACCCTCCCTCCTCTTCCTCATATCATGTATGTTCTCATTGTTTGTAAATATGTAGTTGTATGTAGCTACATCCTTACCTATCCTGTACCATTATGTAGCCCTCCATGATCCGCTTTGAATGTTATGGGCTTTGGCCCAGTGTTGGCTAACTTTAACTTCCTGTCCCACCTGAGTGCAAAAGGCAGAGGCCATAGATAGCCACGTCTAAAACGTGGGTTTGAAGCAGATTGGGTAGAGTCCAGAGTATGCTTTGTACCAGCCAGAGATTTAGGCCCTTGAAGAGCGCTTTCTACTCTCTCTGCGACGCTTCTGGAGCTGGTCATAGCAGGACTGGTTGTCAATGGCTCTGTGCTGTTCCCCACACTCACTGCAGTAGCCATGCTTCCTGTTATTAGGACAGGGCTCTGAACACCTCTTCTCATTCCAGAGGATACAAGGTGTGTCACGACGTTTTGAACTGGGAGAGGAAGATGATGAACTACTACCAGAAGGCCTCTTCCTAGCAGATAACAACTCTTTGAGCAGAAGAGTGTGGAAGCTCTCTGGATTGCCCAGATCAAAGGGAGTGTTGGCAGCTTTCTGCCTAGCTTCTTTATCAACCCTGATAGCCACAGATGGATCATAAGGTGAAGATCTGAAGTACTCCATAATTTGAGATTTGTATGTCTCCAGCTCAATTTTTCGATGTGGATAAACCTTGAGCAATGGAGCAGTCCAAGCTTCAAAAACTCGGAGCCATTGGGACTCAGAAGTGACAGGAATAGACTTGAGTACTTGATCCTTACGAACCAGCTTGTACTCTGACCCAAAGTCTCTACTATCATCATAGGTAGATGAAGAGAAGCTGACCAGTGCAGCATAGACTTTGTCAAAGTCAACAAAGCGGTCCTTGACAATGAGGCGCAGCAGAGAGACAGGGAGAGGGTCAGAGAAAGGCTGAGCAGCCAAGAGTGATACAACAGGGTCCAGATTGCTTTCAGCAGCAAAGAGATTCTTGAGCTCCCAAGTTTTTTGCACATGAGCAGGAAGAGATGAGGGGCCTGATAAATGAGCCAAGTGAGGAGCAGCTTCAAGGAGTGTGGCAGGAAGCATTGAAGCAGTAACAGTAGGTTTAACAGGAGAGGCAAGAAGCATAGCCAAGGCATCTCTCCCAGCCTGTAGAATAGGCTCTGGATCTTGAGGAGCAGCACCAGAGTCAAGCTGGGCTTGCTCATCATCCAGCTCTTGAATCTGAGCTTGCATGCCAGCCCAAGCAGCCTCATTGACAGCATCCTCATGAGAGACAGCATTCTGATCTGCTGAAACAACAGTCTCCTTCCCTTTGAGTTTGTCTCTCTTAAACTGATTAGTCTCTCTCTGAATATCCATGATCTGAGACACATAGTCTTGGGATACAACAGGATCATTGGATGATATATCTCTAATAGCCAGGCTAAAGGCTTCCATAGCATTGAGCTCCTCATTTCTGAACTGTTCAACAACTTCCTGCAGAGTCCTGGCTTGTTCACTGTCTGCCTGAAACTCCAGAGCTTGCTCAGGGTCATCAGAGAGCCTGGCAGCAAGGGAGGGAGGAGGTGACAAGTGGGGAGCAGCAGAGGAAGAAGAAACATCAGAGGGATGAGGAGATACAGACCTGAAGTGGACATGAGCTCTACCCTGTTTAGAGGAGCTAGGAGCGCCCATGGAGCGCTCAGGAAGCGAGCTAGAGGTGATCTGAAAGTGAGAGGACATGTTAGAGGACTTTTGAGAGGAAGGGAGCAACTTTGATCTGGCCTGATCAGATAAGGGTTTGAGGCGAGTTTGTGCAGGATTGAGGGCTCTAGAGGCCTTAGAAGCAGTCTGATCTGCTCTGATCTTTGTGGATAAGGATTTGGGGAGAGTTTGAGCAAGATCCAGGTGCTTGAAGGGCTTAGATGAAGCCTGATCAGCATGGATCTGGCTAGTTTGGGACATGGAGGATGTAGTAGCATGGATAGCAAGAGGATCTGGTGATTCAGAGCGATGGAGAGCCATACAGAGTGTTGAGATGAAGATGGTGCTCAGGGAGAGCAGGAGGATGAAGGAAAAACAGTCAGATCAAGGTTAGATCTATGTAGATCAGAGTTAGTACAATGCAGAGGCTTATCAGACATGATCAGAGCATACTGAGACACCAAAAACCCAAGATCTAGCAAAGGAATCAACTTCTACATCAGGAAAAATACCTCAGCTCCAAAGACTCTAGAGACACCCCCCAAAAGCCCTGAGATCTTTGAAGTGCTCCAGAGAATCTGAAAGCACTTTGAGGATGCCTGGAGAAACTCAAAGTGCTTTCAAAATCTCTGGTGTCTCCAGGCTTTGTGGGGGTGTCTCAGGAGACTTCAGAGCCAGGAACATTTTTCCTGATGTACAGTGTCTGATCACCTTAGATCTGTCTGGATGTGCTTTGGTATCTGTTCAGTATTTTGATGGTGAAAAATGCGAAATTTCATACCAGATTCCTGTATCTGAGACACCTCTGGAAGGCCTGTAGTCTGTACAGATGGAGGAATGTGCTGGATAGTGAAATCAGGGCTCAAATAGAGCAAGGGGACATGCAGGCAGCCTCACCCAGGTCAGAGATGGTGGGGGAAGGAAAGGAAGAATGGGAGATCAAAAACTGATGGGCAAACTCGCTTTTACAGGCCTCTGCTCAGACCTCTGGCACCTGTAACAGCCACCATCAGGACCAGATCAACCCCATCATGATGTGCCTGATGCATGTGAAGATGGGACCATGTGCAGCTATCAGCTGATGATCCAAGCGCCCCATAAGTGCTGGGAATGTCCGAAATATTGCCAGAGACCCATGTGATGTGTCTAGGCATGGTCCAGAGTGATCTAGAGGCTCTGGGAGTGAAATAACACTCAAGTCCGCTTTTTGTGTTTTGAGTGTGCAACTTGAAATGACGATTGCGGAAGAACTAGTGAACCAAATGCCTTTAAATTTGTTCTCATCCCGAAGAGGACATGGAGCCGCACATTATTTTTACTTAAGACACCTAAGGGATCCGTCCAGAACTGCGTTGCATAGAGCGAAGTGTAAATCAAAAGCTCTACCAGACCATTCTGAGCACTTTGGTGAAAAAGTGTGCATAACTCCACACAGACTGGGTATCATCACTAGGTCATAGTGGACAACTTGTAGGGGCAATAGAGCTCTGTATGCGTGCACCGTATAGTGGCAAGAGCTCTTGAGGGTAGCCAGCAATTAAGTGTATTCATGTACACATTAGGCATGATGAAGGTGAAGACCTTCATGTACATACCTGTTGTGATGAATAGTGCACTATAATTGCTGGGAGATGATCTGTTGTTTGCAGAGGCCTGCAGAAAGGCTCCCTACCCTTGGAATCCGCCTTCATGTTGACCTTGCTATGAAGCAGAGTGGGAAGAGGAATGCAAGCAGAAAGTAGAGAACTATGTCACTGAGGAAGTGGACATTGCTGCACTTAAAGCTCACAGAGATCAGAAAGTAGCTGCTGGGAGATGGTCAGAAGCACTACCAGAAGACTTTGTACTATTACCTGGCATGCCAAAGGTTTCCCCTATGTTTGTAGTCTGGCAGAAGGGGAAAGCCAGAGTTGTCATGGACCAAACTGCATCAGGTCTTAATGATGGTATCCCTAGAGAGGAGGCCAAAGTCGAATATGATGACATGCACACTTTTGGCCAGGTGCTCAATGATGTTATCAAAGAGCATCCTAATGAGGAGCTTGTGCTATTCAAGAGTGATGTAGCTAAAGCTTTCCTCAATCTGCCTGCTCATCCTCTCTGGCAACTTTGTCAAGTTGTATCTGTTGAAGGAAGATTTCATATTGTTAGGAGATTAGTCTTTGGGACTAGAACATCTCCTCACTGTTGGTGCTCTGTGTCAGCACTTCTGTGTTGGTTTGGAACAGAGAAGCTAAGAATCCCCAATCTACATGTCTACATGGATGACTTCTTTGGCTGGGACTTCAAGAGGAATCTGATCACCTACACAACACAGTTCTGGACGGATCCCTTAGGTATCCTAAGTGAAAATGTGCGGCTCCATGTCCTCTTCGGGATGAGAACAAATTTGAAGGCATTTGGTTCACTAGTTCTTCCGCAATCGTCATTTCAAGTTGCACACTCAAAACACAAAAAGCGGACTTGAGTGTTATTTCACTCCCAGAGCCTCTAGATCACTCTGAACCATGCCTAGACACATCACATGGGTCTCTGGCAATATTTCGGACATTCCCAGCACTTATGGGGCGCTTGGATCATCAGCTGATAGCTGCACATGGTCCCATCTTCACATGCATTAGGCATATTATGATGGGGTTGATCTGGTCCTGATGGTGGCTGTTACAGGTGCCAGAGGTCTGAGCAGAGGCCTGTAAAAGCGAGTTTGCCCATCAGTTTTTGATCTCCCATTCTTCCTTTCCTTCCCCCACCATCTCTGACCTGGGTGAGGCTGCCTGCATGTCCCCTTGCTCTATTTGAGCCCTGATTTCACTATCCAGCACATTCCTCCATCTGTACAGACTACAGGCCTTCCAGAGGTGTCTCAGATACAGGAATCTGGTATGAAATTTCGCATTTTTCACCATCAAGACACTGAACAGATACCAAAGCACATCCAGACAGATCTAAGGTGATCAGACACTGTAGAAGTTGATTCCTTTGCTAGATCTTGGGTTTTTGGTGTCTCAGTGCGCTCTGATCATGTCTGATAAGCCTCTACATTGTACTAACTTTTATCTACATAGATCTAACCTTGATCTGACTGTTTTTCCTTCACCCTCCCTCCTCTCCCTCATATCATGTATGTTCTCATTGTTTGTATATATGTAGTGGTATGTAGCTACAACCTTACCTATCCTGTACCATTATGTAGCCCTCCATGATCCGCTCTGAATGTTATGGGCTTTGGCCCAGTGTTGGCTAACTCTAACTTCCTGTCCCACCTGAGTGCAAAAGGCAGAGGTTTCATGGCAAGAAGTATCCCAAGAGACAAGTACAGCTTCTAGTCTTTTGGGACATAATTGACTGCCCCTATGATGACAGAAAACAAGACTGGTGAGTCTGGCTCTTAATTATTGGCTTCTTGACAGATATCATGAAGGGTTCTATTTCTTTGACTCAAGAGTCTATTGATGGACATGTAGAAGCCATCCATGCATTCCTTTCATCTCCCAATCAGAAAGCCGCACTCAGAGACTGGCAGCACCTCACAAGTTCTTTGAACTGGTCACTCAATATTCTTCCATGGGCCAGGCTCGACATGAAGCCGGATTCCAAGGGTAGGGAGCCTTTCTGCAGGCCTCTGCAAACCACAGATCATTTCCCAGCAATTATAGTGCACTATTCATCACAACAGGTATGTACATGAAGGTCTTCACTTTCATCATACCCAATGTGTACATGAATACACTTAATTGCTGGCCACCCTCAAGTGCTCTTGCCACTATACTGTGCACGCATACAGAGCTCTATTGTCCCTACAAGTTGTTTACCATGACCTAGTAATGATACTCACTCTGTCTGGAGTTATGCATACTTTTTCACTAAAGTGTTCAGAATGGTCTGGTAGAGCTTTTGATTTACATTTCACTCTACACCACGCAGTTCTGGTCGGATCCCCTAGGTGTCTCAAGTGAAAATATGCGGCTCCATGTCCTCTTTGGGATGAAAACAAATTTGAAAGCATTTGGTTCACTGGTTCTCCCACAATCATCATTTCGAGTTGCACACTCAAAACACAAAAAGGGAACTTGAGTGTTATTTCACTCCCAGAGTCTCTAGATCACTCTGGACCATGCCTAGACACATCACATGGGTCTCTGGATATAGATTACTTCGTGAAGTAACCTGAGTGACTCTCGAAGCTCTGAAAACCCTTTTGGGCAGACCAGTAGGGCTCCAGGGGGTGCTCAGCTATTTAGTATATTTATTAATATTCAATGATTCTTTTATTATTTGATAGGTATATTATAATAAATCTACTTCGCGAAGCTATGCTGCACTTCACAAAGTAACTATGTTTATGACAATCATGAAATCAGGTAAATTAGGGCTACATCATTATGTCATTAATTTCCTTTTTGGGTTATGATATTTTTAAATAGAAAAATGCATGTTATGACATCATTGATTTTGGGATGGTAAAAATCACAGATGGATCCAAAAGAAGCTATATTGAGGTACTGGCTACCTCAGGCACATCAAAATTGCCTAAAAAGGAAATTGGTTTAAAAATAGAACTTGATCTCATCAGGTAGCAAAAAATCTGAAAAAATCACAAAGAGTACTCAAAAAATTTAGGGTCACCTCATTGGCCCTAAAAACGCAAAATAAAACAATACGCGACACGTGTAGAATTTATTTTCACTCCAAATCATACCAGATCCTCTATATATTGAGTATATATAATGTACATGCTATTTTTAGCACCTCTAGTACACTCAGACACTCAAAATGGCTTATATCATTCAATATATTCAGCACACTCAATGCTTATTATACTTAACACATTTAACAATAAAAAAATTCAAAATAGTAATGTATATCATACTCAACACACTCAACAATGAAAAACTTCAAAACAGTGTTCATGTGTATCATACTTAATACACATAACACACTCAACAATGAAAAACCTTGAAACAGTGTTCATGTGTATTATACTTAACATACTCAACACACTTAACAATGAAAAAACTCAGAACAGTGCTCATTACATGATTCAGATAGCTATCATGAAGGTTGGGCTCTGTGATACACAAGTACATGTTTCATGTACACTATAGATGCCTACACTTACATGTAACAATAGATGTCATATTCAATGACCCCCATTACAGATCTCTTGGCTGTATCACATAGAGTTAGCATAGAATAGGCTGTAGGATGACTCTTTTCATGACTCAGCAGTAATTTGACTTCATAACATGGGTGTATGCACTGTCATTTACATAAAACACTGTTATATTACAAAAGATCACAATTTAGCTAGCCCCACAGGTGGTATTTTTGGGTTCTCTGAGTTGTATCTAGAGGAATATGATATAAACAACAGCCTGACACAATATAGAGCCCACACAAATATTATTGAGGGTGCTATCAATGAATTTCGACTCAAAAACACCAAATACTAAGCGCCCATAAGTGCCCAAAACTCATTGTTATCAGTGTATTATAGTATGACAATGAGTGTGTTATGTATATCAAGTAATATTGTTCCGACTTTTTAACTGTTAAGGGTGTTAAGTATAGTGACTGATAACTCTGTTTTGAGTATTTATTGTCAACTATGTTAGATATAATACATATCACTACTGTTCTGAGTTTTAGTGTGTTAGGTGTGATAAGTACCAAGTGTACTGGTACATATTGAGTAATATAAATTGGTCTAAGTGTTCAAGGGTACTAGATGTGCTAAAAATATCATGTACATTATATTTACTCAATATTGTCAGTTTGATATGATTCTTAAATGATATAAGCTATTCTGAGTGATTGAGGGTGCTAGAGGTGCTAAAAATAGTATGTACATCATATATACTGACTGTATAGTGAATTTAGTATGATTTGAAGTAATAAAATTTTTTACACTTGTCACGTATTTTTTTTATTTTGTGTTTTCAAGGCCAATGAGGCACCTCTGGATTTTTTTAATTATTTTTAGGATTTTTTTCAGATTTTTTTGCTACAAGATAACATCATGATCAAATTTTTCTTTTTTTGGTAATTTTGCTGTCCCTGGACCTGCAATAGGCTGTTCCCTAATATTTTTAGCATTTTGAGTGATTTTTTGGCTATTTTTAGCACCTAGATTGACCCCACATCATTTTTACCATATGAGGTCATTTGCTTACATACCCTGATCTGACCTAATCTGGCTTTTTTAGGATTTTTTAGATTTTTTATAAATTTTTGAGTTTTTTTGAAAATGTACTACTTATTTAATATTTGGATAATTATTAATTACCCAAAACAGTAAATATAGGCTCCATGTCACAGCTGGTGACAGGCATGACCACCCCCCGGAGCCATTTTCGGAGCCCCCTCTGAGTTATCCGAGCAGGTTTTTTCAAACGTTCCTCGATAACTTATCAGTAGTTCTTACAAAAGCTTTACAGTATCCTGTGGAATTCAATTCGCACAGCTGAGACGAGGTTGTCTGTGTACACAATATATGCACATGTGTACGCCCAAAGAAAGAATGGTAGCCCAGAGTCATGGAGAATGGTTCAGACGTGCTCGAATGTGATGCCATGCTTTCATTCAGCTACACCATTGGCAGCAGAGGAGTAGGGTGGAATGATCTCCAGGATGGTCCCCCATCAGTATCCTTGCATTACATGGACATATGCATTGACATTTGTATAAAACACTGTTATATTTCAAAAGATCACAATATAGCCAGCCCCACAGGTTGAATTTTCAAGTTCTCTGAATTGTATCTAGAAGAATATGATATAGACAACATCCTGACACAATATAGAGCCCACACAAAAATTATTGAGTGTGCTATTAATGAATTTCGACTCAAAAACACCAAATAAGCGCCCAAAACTCGTTGTTATGAGTGTGTTATAGTATAACAATTGTTCCGACTTTTTGACTGTTAAGTGTGTTAAGTATAGTGACTGATAACACTGTTTTAAGTATTTTCATTGTCAACTGTGTTAAGTATATAATACATATAAGTACTGTTATAAGTTTTAGTGTGTTAGGTGTAATAAGTGTTAAGTGTACTGAACATATTGAGAAATATAAATTGTTTTAAGTTATCAAGGGTACTAAGTGTTCTAAAAATATCATGTACAAAATATTTACTCCCCAAAATATTCAGTTTGGTATGATTCTTGAGTGATATAAGTGATTGAGGGTACTAGGGGTGCTATAAATAGCATATACATGATATATACTGACTGTGTAGTAGATTTGGTATGATTTGGAGTGATGTTGTTTTTCAATTGTATCATGTAAATTTTTTTATTTTGCATTTTCCAGGCCAATGAGGCACCCCAGAATTTTTTGAGTATTTTTTATGATTTTTTCAGATTTTTTGCTATCAGATGAGATAAAGTTCTATTTTTAGCCCAATAAAGGTACTAGGATGCTAAATATAGCATATACATCATATATACTGACTGTATAGTGGATTTGGACTGATGAAAATTTTTACACTTGTCGCGTATTTTTTTTTATTTTGCATTTTCAGGGCCAACAAGACACCCCTGAATTTTTTGACTATTTTTAGGATTTTTTTTCAGATTTTTTGCTACAAGATGAGATCATAATCAGTTGTTTCCTTTTTTGGTAATTTTGATGTGCCTGGGCCTGCAATAGGCTCTGTACCATCCCTAAATATTTTTTGCATTTTTAGTAATTTTTTGGGCTATTTTTAGTACCTACATTGGCCCTACATCATTTTTTATCATATGAGGTCATTTGCTTACATATCCTGATCTGACCTAATCAGGCCATTTTAGGTTTTTTATGAATTTTTATGAATTTTTGAGTTTTTTTGAAAATGTACTGCTTATTTAATATCTGGATGATTATTAATTACCCAAAACAGTAAATATAAGCCATATGTGACAGGTGGTGACAGGCATGACCACCCCCCGGGCCATTTCCGGGACCTCCGGGTTATCACAACTATTTGCAATAGGTACCTGATAACTTATCAGTGTTTTTTACAAAAGCTTTACTGTATCCTGTGGGGATTAAAGGGACTTCATCAGGGTTCAAGTTTCCGGCCCACTGTTCGCCGCTTTGTCGAGCTTTCTCCTCTTCTTCTTGGTACATTCTCGACTCGATAATAGCTCTAGTGGGGTGTCGGACACAAGTCAATCTCCTGGTTGGTTCGGCGATAATTCTCTTGGTCTGAGTATGATGAGGATGACGGGGAATTGGATTTTCAGCTTCATTTTGAATTTCTTCATTGTGATTCTTTTCCAGATTGCCAAGGTTGCCGGTGTCCATCACCTGATTTTGGTTATCGCTTATCTCCCCCTCTGTTGTTGACTTTGAAGTCGTCGGATACTGAAGAAATGCTATATCTCTATCCTCATCCATCTCCCCCTTGACTTCGGAAGTCCAGTGACCAGAACCTTCCTCAAACAACGTGTCCTGGGAACGAAGAACCTCGTCTGAGCCCATCACCTTGCATCTATGTATTCCAGGAGCCTCATAGCCAATAAAATGACATTTGATGGACCTCTCGTCGAACTTGCTGATCCCTTTTTCTTCGGGGATTTTGGCATAGCACTGGCATCCCCAGACTCATAGATGACCTACATCCTGTTTTTTCTTTGTTCAGTTTTCTTCAGGGATAGTGCCGGGATGACGAGTAGAAGGAAGAAGGTTTCCTAGATACGTCGCTGCAGCGAATGCTTCACACCACCATCTAACACCTAACCCAAATTCTCTCATCATAGCTCTGGTCAATCTGGTGAGTACACCGATTGCCCTCTCGGCTACTCCATTTGATGAGGACAAATATGCAGCGGTAAATTCGTGGATTACTCCTCTGGCTTTGAACCACGTAGCCCAAATATGACCTCGAAATTCAGGCGCGTTATTGGTTCTCACCTGCATCAGCTTCTGGCCAGTTTGGTGTTCGGCCATGGTCGTGAAATTGTCAAGATTGTGAAGAGTAGTCCCGGCAGTTCAATTGGGTGTGAAGTATGAAAACTTCTTGGCCGTCCCTCCATCCACAAGAACCATGGCATAGTAATTCCCTCCAACAGATGGAACATGAGATGGGCCAAATATGTCAAGACAGACCCGTTCAAGAGGTTCAGTCTCTACGTCAGGGTCTCCATCGAAAGGGCGTCTTTTGTGATTGGCTATGGTGCAATCCTTGCACTGCAACTTCTTGCCGTTCTCAATCTTTAGTCCATCAAGGAGTTCTATGGCCTGTCCGATATGGCTAAATCCAGCGTGTCCAAATCATCGGTGCCACAAATTTTGGTCGCCTGGAGACGTCAAGGAACAAGCAGTGAGAGCAGTAGCACCATCCCCCACAAAAGATCCCTCAAGGAGATATAAGCCGTCGACGAGTTTCCACTTCAGGCACCCTTAAATCCTGCCGACTTAGGGGGATTACCCACCAAATACCCGTACCTAATGGGGGGGATTACCGGGCAATTACCCAATGGGTATTACCCAGTCTGGGTAATACCCTGCCTCTAGTGCCAGGGGTCCTTGTCAGGTATTACCCAAGTTGGTAATACCTTACCAGTATATAATCATACTGCAATTGGTCAGTGCATGTAGTATGAGGCTTTTATGCATAGTCATATGCAGTATCTTAGCTCACAATTCTTTGTAAAATCAAAATACCACTTTCTATGGGTAATACCACTCACTAGGAATTTCATTGATAGGCAGAAGGCTGCCACTGAAAGATAATACCAAGGATGGGTAATACCTTAGCTGGGTAATACCATTGGGTAATACCACCATTGGGTATTACCTTAGCTGGATATTACCTTAGCTGGGTAATACCACCATGGGGTATTACCTTAGCTGGGTAATACCACCATGGGGTATTACCTTAGCTGGGTAATACCACCATGGGGTATTACCTTAGCTGGGTAATACCACCATGGGGTATTACCTTAGCTGGGTAATACCATTAGATGGGTAATACCACCATTGGGTATTACCTTAGCTGGGTATTACCATAGTTGGGTAATACCATTAGCTGGGTAATACCACCATTGGGTATTACCTTAGCTGGGTATTACCATAGTTGGGTAATACCATTAGCTGGGTATTACCATAGTTGGGTAATACCATAGGTGGGTAATAACAGTTCATGCAGTCAACAATAAATTAAATTGATTTGAAACAGTATTACTGCTTGTTATGCATTGTACACTCATTACAGTTGACAATTGAAAAACTTGTCCTTCATATACTTTTTAGCACACTGATCTCAGTTCATCAATATAGTATAGATATAACATACTTCACTGTATACCTAACAAGCTTGAAGCAATATAATTTTGCACTCTGTGAAGTAACTATGTTTACAACAATCATAAAATTTTTAATTGAGTACATTAGGGTTATATCATTACGTCATCAGTTTTCTTTTTAGGTTATTGTATTTTCGAATAGAAAAATACATTGTATGACATCATTTATCTTGATGTGCTAGAAACCACAGGTGAATTCAAAAATAGCCATAGTGAGATACTAGCTAGCTCAGGGACATCAAAATTACCTAAAAAGGAAATTGGTCTAAAAATAAAACTTGATCTCATCAGGTAGTGAAAAATCTGAAAAAAATCATAAAAATACTCAAATAATTCAGGGTTGCTTTGTTGGCCTTGAAAATGCAAAATAAAAAAAAAATGCAACACTTTTGAAAAATGACATCACTCCAAATCATACCAAATTTACTATACATTAGGTATATATGGTGTACATGCTATTTTTAGCACATCTACTACCCTCAGACACTCAGGAAAGCTTATATCATTCAATATATTCACTGGCAGCATACTCACTGCTTATTATACTACATGATGAAAAACCTTAGAGCAGTAGTAATGTATATCATACTCAATATACTTAATACACTCAACAGTGAAAAAATATCAGAACAGTATTCATGTGTGCTATACTTAACACACTTAATACACTTTACAATGAAACAACTTGGAACAATATTATAGTAATGTATATTATACTCAACACACTTACTACACTTAATAATAATGAAAAACCTCGGAACAGTGTTCATGTGTGTTATACTTAACATACTTCACAATGAAAAGCCTTGGACTCCAGTATTCATGTGTGCTATACTTACCACACTTAATACACTTTCAATAAATAACACTAGTAATATATATCATACTCAACACACTTATCACACTTAACAATGAAAAACCTCGGAACAGTGTTCCTGTGTATTATACTTAACACACTTGAAACACTTAACAATGCAAAACCTTGGAACAGTGTTCATGTGTTTTATACTCAACACACTCAACACACTTATTAATGATAGTGAGTGTGTTGAGTATTCAGTGTGTTAACAATTATTATGCTTATTACACTCAACAGACTTCATCAGTAAGTATAAAACACCTTCAATGGAACATTGTTATACTATAACACACATATAACAACGAGTTTTGGGCGCTTATGGGCGCTTATTTGGGGTTTTTGAGTCGAAATTCATTAATAGCACACTCAACAATTTTTGTGTGGCCTTTATATTGTGTCAAAATGTTATTCATACCATATTCCTCTAGATACAATTCAGAGAACTTGAAAATTCAACATCTGGAGGTAGTTATATTGTGATCTTTTGTGATATAACAGTGTTTTATGTAAATGTCAATGCATATGTCATTGTAATGCAAGTATACTGATGCTGGTTCATGAGGAAATCACTCCTACAGTCTACTGGCAGTGTCTGTACATGATTCAAATAGCTATCATGAAAGGTGGACTCTGTGATATACATGTACATGTTTCATGTACACTATCATCAGGAAAAATCTATCTAGGCCCAGGTTGCCTGGAGACACCCCCAAAATTCCAGGCAGTTTCAAGTTCTTGAAATGATTTTAAGTCAACCTTATGTCTTCAGGCTTACCTGAGTTGCTTTGAAAATCTTTGGAAATCTTTGAGAATCTCTGGGAAGCCTGGGAAGCCTAAGCTTTTGGGGGGTGTCTCTAGGCTCTCTGGGCCCAAGGTATTTTTCCTGATGATGGATGTCTACACTTACATGTAACAATAGATGTCATATTCTATGACCCCCATTACAGATCTCTTAGCTGTATCACATGGAGTTAGCATAGAATAGATTGTAGGATGACTCTTTGCACCACCCAGTAACAGTTTGACTTCATAACATGGGTGTATGCATTGTCATTTGCATAAAACACCCTTAAATCATGAAAGATCATAATATATTCAGCCCTACAGGCTATGTTTTTGAGTTCTCCAGATTGTATCTAGAACAATATGATAGACAAAATCCTGACACAATATAGAGCCCACACAAAAATTATTGAGTGTGCTATTAATCAATTTCGACTCAAAAACACCAAATAAGCGCCCATAAGCACCCAAAACTCGTTGTTATAAGTGGGTTATAGTATAACAATGTTACATTAAAGGTGTGTTATACTTACTGATGAAGTGTGTTGAGTGTAAAAGTATAATGAGTGATAACACTACTCCGAGGTTTTGATTGTTAAGTGTGTTATATTCATTGATAAAGTGTGTTGAGTATAACATAATGCAGTAACACTGTTCTGAATTTTTTTAATTGTTAAGTGTGTTAAGTATAATACACATGAGCACCTTTCCGAGTTTTTTTTCATTATTCAGTATATTGAGTCAAGTGTGTTAAGTATAACACTGTTCTGAAGTTTTTCATTGTTCAGTGTGTTAAGCATAACACACATGTTACTGTTACAAGGTTTTTTTTTGTTAACTGTGTTAAGTGTAATAAACATTGAGTATAGTAAATATATTGAATGATATAGGCTATCTGAGTGTTTGAGCCTGAGGGTGCTAGGTGTGCTAAAAATAGCATATAGATCATCTATATATAATGCCTGATAGTTCTGGTATGATTTGAAGTGATGAAATTTTTTACACTTGTTGCGTATTTTTTTTTATTTTGCATTTTCAGGGCCAACAAAGCAACCCTGAATTTTTTGAGTATTTTTATGATTTTTTTCAGATTTTTCACTACCTGATGAAATCAAGTTTTATTTTTGACCAATTTCCTTTTTAGGTAATTTTGATGTCCCTGAGCTAGCTAGTACCTCACTATGGCTATTTTTGAATTCACCTATGGTATTACCCACCTAATGGTATTACCCAACTATGGTAATACCCAGCTACGGTAATACCCAATGGTGGTATTACCCAGCTAAGGTAATGCCCCAAGGTGGTATTACCCAGCTAAGGTAATGCCCCAAGGTGGTATTACCCAGCTAAGGTAATACCCAATGGTGGTATTACCCAGCTAAGGTAATACCCAGCTAAGGTAATACCCAATGGTGGTATTACCCAATGGTATTACCCAGCTAAGGTATTACCCATCCTTGGTATTATCTTTCAGTGGCAGCCTTCTGCCTATCAATGAATGTGGTATTACCCAGCTAAGGTAATACCCAATGGTGGTATTACCCAGCTAAGGTAATACCCAATGGTGGTATTACCCAGCTAAGGTAATACCCAATGCATCAGGAAAAATATTCCCATCTCTAGAGTCCCTAGAGATACCCCCCAATTCCTAGGCTGCTCAGAGATTTTTGTGAGCTTTGAAAGATCAAAAAACATCCTAGAGATCCTGAAAGATCCTGAAAGCATCTGAAAGCACCAGAAAGCACCAGAAAGCACTAGAAAGCACCCAGAGAATTTTTAGAAGCCTCAAAGAACTCAGATACTCTAGGCTCTCTGAGACTACCTAGGAATTGGGGGGTATCTCTGGGGACTTTAGAGATGAGAATATTTTTCCTGATGTGGTGGTATTACCCAGCTAAGGTAATACCCAATGGTGGTATTACCCAGCTAAGGTAATACCCAATGGTGGTATTACCCAGCTAAGGTAATACCCAATGGTGGTATTACCCAGCTAAGGTAATACCCAGCTAAGGTAATACCCAATGGTGGTATTACCCAGCTAAGGTATTACCCATCCTTGGTATTATCTTTCAGTGGCAGCCTTCTGCCTATCAATGAAATTCCTAGTGAGTGGTATTACCCATTGATGGTATTACCCATAGAAAGTGGTATTTTGATTTTACAAAGAATTGTGAGCTAAGATACTGCATATGACTATGCATAAAAGCCTCATACTACATGCACTGACCAATTGCAGTATGATTATATACTGGTAAGGTATTACCAATTTGGGTAATACCTGACAAGGACCCCTGGCACTAGAGGCAGGGTATTACCCAGACTGGGTAATTGCCTGGTAATCCCCCCCATTAGGTACGGGTATTTGGTGGGTAATCCCCCCTAAGTCGGCAGGATTTAAGGGTGCCTGAAGTGTTCGGAACATGAGTGTATGTGCTACATTCTTGTGAATTACTCTGATGTTGACATCGCCTTGGTCTAGGATTTTGAACTTTACGCCCTTTTTGGAAGAGTGCCCCACTGTCCCTCATTTCTCAACGTAGTTACGGAACACAGCCCGATCGTAGAAAAAATGAGCCAACGCTCCCGAGTCAGCAAAAGTACGGGCGGCCCCCTGGGGGACGACAGGTTCTCTGATGGCAGCAAGAGCAGAGGCAGATAGGGCATATATGTGACCTTGAGAGATGGGTCCTTCCTCGTTAGTGAAGTGAGTAGCCGCATTAGCAGAAGGGGATAGTAAAGGTACATCCCGTTTTCCTTTCCACCACTTCGAATATTGACCCTGCTTTCCTCCCCCTAGCTTCCAGCAATTCTCTATTGTGTGCCCTTTCCCTCGGCAGTTTGGATTGTCGCAGCTCAAGTCCGGATTATTTGGGGTTCTATGAGCAGGACGGTTCTGGGATAACATGGCTTTGAGCTGTTCAACTTCGGCTTGTAACGCAGTTACTCGGTCACTGGGGGCGATTGACACTGGATTGGATTTCGTCCCTCCTCCCATATGTAAGAAGTATTCTTCTAGTCTCGAGACGATAACGGTAAAGCTCTTCTCCCCCATCAGGTTACCGGTTGCAATCAACCATGTGGGAGTTCAAGGAAACGAGTCCAGGAATATTGTATTGAACTGGGTGGGTGTAATCTTCGCTCCACAGTCGTTAGCCTCTTTGAGTAACATTCTCATCTTTTCAGCGTATCCTCCTTCTCCGGCGATTTTGGACCCTTCGGCATATCGACATGCCCAAAGATTATCCTCTGTCCTCTGACGTGCAATCATCGTGACCTCTTGGAATTCGGTCTCGAGGTATTTCCATAGTTCGTGGGATGACAAACCGTGGGGAATACTGAGTCCGTCTGGATTCTTGATATTATTCCAGAGGGTCAGATAAGCGGACGGATTCGCGGAGCTCATATTCGAGCTCAGTGGGCGAGGGATCATTGATAGCCGTGGACGTGATTGGTATCAGTTTATTGGGGGTAGGCATCTCGCTCGTACTACTCGTGCTTGTCTGAGGAAGTGGTTGAGATTTCTGAGCTGTTACTTTTCCATCCCAGTAGAGGTGTAAACCTTTCAAACGTCCAGTAGTTAGGATGATGGCTTTGAATGATACATAATTTTCCCCGTTGAACTTCTGTTCTTCGGGTAGAGTTTGGATAGAGGTATAGTTGCTTGGGGTAGACATAGTCGTAACGCGGACTAGGTAGATTTGGCAATAGTAAGATCTTGAGTCATTCTTTTGATTGTTTTCAAAGTGTGATTCGTCTATTCTTGTGCAGTGTTAAAGCGCGGGGCCCATAACCTGACAAGAACAAGTACGATATGTAAGTACGAGGTCGAGAACTCAGATGGTCACACTGTATGTGGGAACGACTGGAATTAGTACGTTACCTGACAAGAACGAGTACGATATGTAAGTACGAGGTCAAGAACTGTAGAGTATACAATAAGTACTTGGGTAAGTACAAAGAGAACGCATATATGCTCACCTTCGGACGGTCACACTGTATGTGGGAACGACTGAGGGAGTGGAAGTAAGTATCGAGAATAAATAAGTGATCATCAAGATCGAAGTAATAGATATTGGAAATGTGTTCGTATATCGAATAGATGAAACTAGTTATGAAGATGAGATGAAACATAAATATTCGAGAGTCCGTAGGTGGTAGGTAGAGGATACAACGGAGGGTAAAGGTTTCACGGAGGAAAGGATTCTTACATGTAACATATATTCTTCGACATAACAGGTACTTACAAATATATTAGTTGTTCTACACACAACTGAGCTAGCTTCCCAACATCTTTCACATATATTTACAAGATTCTCAGGCTGGGATCTGCAACAGGAGAGTACAGATTGTGGATATACATAGTATATACAGGATGCAGCCATATCTACATTATGTGGTAGCCTGGCACAGGTGAATACATCCTGACCCCAATCTGTACATATACTACCATCCTGTACTGACCTGCACATGCCTTACAGGCAAATTGCCTTTTGCTGATGTGTTAGGACCGTGCCACCGACGGAGTCGGAGCTCCGATCAGAGACACAGAGGATTGTTGAACGTTAGTGTTGTTATTGAGCAACACCCTCGCCACGTTACCGTGTTCAACCAAGAGAGCAGAGGAGGACGAGTACAACGTGTACGAAGTCCAACGGAGGTTCGGAGTCGGCGATGATCAACGATCAAGACGACACCGAGAGCACAGAGGTGAGTGTTAACGTTAACGAGGTAATCCAAGTTGATATTAAAACTAAGGTATGTAAGTATGTACAGGCTCCTTATATACTGTACAGATAGTCAGTCTAATCTAAAGTACAATAAGACGATACACATCTCGGTACTACAGCATCGGAGGTGAGAAAGACAATAAGCTATTGTAAAGTAAATCAATATAAAGGTCAGCTGAGCTGTCAGAGAATAAAACAATAAGATCATAATCAAGTATAAGACCAGACCGATGCGCCGACAGAATTGGAAGGAGGGACAAGGCGGACACTGCTAGGCATGACTAGAGAGATTCAGGAAATCTCTAAGTCCAATCGCCGAGTGAAGCTCCGACGGAGCTCCAAAGATTATGGTCGTAACATGATGTCACTTCCTGCTTCATCACAACTTCAATCTGTTTAACCCCAGGTGGCTAACCCCTGAAGTCCACCAAAACTTAAACAAAGGGCTGGCCATGTAGAGATCATAGCGCATAGCCTTAGAGATCATAGAGCATACTGAGAAGATATACCAGATTTGTCAGAGATAAGGAAATAATCACAGTTTGTTCACACCCGCTACAACATCTGATGACTTTCATTCTGGACAAGTATGTACATACATGCCACGTCCGCGACGCGGTGGCCCCCTTCTGCACAGAAAATTATTCTATTTTAGTATATCTTCCCTGTCCAATACAGACTTTTCAAGTTTTATAAGGATAGTCGTACGCGTTGGGTAAGTCGACGTGGGTGTGTGATGTGCAGTGACACGCGCGGGCTATGATGAATGCGTAAGATCAAAGGAACAGAAAATATTGATAGACCGACAAAACCCAGGCCATCCAGTACAGCTTCGACGATCCCGGCAGAAAAAGATGAACAGCTTAAACCGGCAAAGTCACGAGGAACAGAGATATGTCGCTCGATGAGTGGATCATTGTCGATAATCATGTCTGGGGATCGAATGAATTCCTGGGACAACTCGGCGAGGAAGAACGCACATTCATCCACGTTTTCAACGCTCTTCTCAATTGCGTCAGCTGGCTTTCCATAGACAGCCCTCCAGACCTGGGTATGTATAGCCATGAGAGCGGGCAAGAGCCGAATCTCTCGTTTGGGAGCTTTCGAAGAGAACTCTGCACGATATGCGGTTATTTCGAGGACACGAGATCCAACACGATATCCGAGGGTATTCAGCCTGGGTAGATGAGCATGTAAGATGACGAGGTCAAAGAGATTTTCGTACCTCCTCTCCAAGTCATTAATCCCACCAACACGTTTCTGGGTATACTGAACGATTTCGGAAAAGAGAAAACTGAAAGAAGGGGCAGAGACCTCTGAGAGCCTTGACTTGTTCAAGTTACGTTCATAGATATTTGGTCTAGAAGCTGAAGTAGACTTTGAAGGCAAAGAGAACCTAGCGGAAGAAGTGGTTGGAGAGAGATGGTCGAGGGAAGAGTTCATGAGGGGAGAGTGATTACCTAATTGGCATTGGAGATGACGTCAGAGGACCTAAAGCGCCATTTGAACACGAACGTCGACGATGGCCCAGGATTTTTTCGGTACAAGGCGTGAAGGAGAGAGGATTGGAGACGATGTCGACAAATTCGCAAAGGCAATCTCTCAAAGATCAGTTCTAAACCCTGCAATGAATCCCAAAGCCCTCGCTCCTACAAATCCAACAAATCCTCCTCCTTCTACAACCATCAAGCCTTCTTCGTCTTTCGCCTTCATAGAGCCAAAAGATCTTTCTCCCTTGATCAACAACTCCTCTGCTCTCATCATTGACATTCGACCTCATGCCGCATATTCATCTGCCAGAATCCCAACAGCTCTCTCACTCTCCGTTCCTTCTACACTTCTCAAACGTCCTCTATTCTCCCTTGACCGCCTTGGAGCTATGCTTCCTTCTTCCTCATCCCGTTCTCGTTTCTCCGAATGGCCCAAATTCTCTACCATCCTCGTCTACGATGTCGATTCTACCGGATCTCCCTTCCTGCCCGAAGGAAGCAATATCCTAGGCCTCTTGCGGAAATTCTCTAATGATGCTGCATATTCTGGCAGTACTCTTCTATGGCTCAAGGGTGGCTTTCAGCGTGTCTGGCGGGAATGCAGAGATCTCGTCGACTTTCGCCCTCCCGATCCCGAAGCAGAAGAAGATTCAAACGAATCCGGAAGTTTGAAAACCGCACATCTCTCCTCCAAAGCATTCGGCAGTGGAACGACTACCAGGAACTCATTGGACATGTTCTCTCCCCAAAAGCGACCTCCATCCACCTTGAGCTTGCGTTCAAATGCGCCTCAAATGTCTGATAAAATCAACGTCACTTCTTCCATTCCCTTCAATCCCTTTTTCGACACAATAAGACAGAATATCGAACTCACTCAGGTATTTTATGCTTGAAAATGCGCATTTCAGAATTCTCACATCTTTTACAGGGTATAACTGAACGTATCCCACTCCGATTGCCCAAACGTGTTCTTAAGAGGATAAACGACCTTCCTTTCGAGTGGCTCCGCGAAATATCTCGGCGCGCTGACGTCAAGCCAGAAGATTCATTCTCCTCTGACGGCGACAACTCTACTCCTTCTATCTCCGATACCGAATATCATTATGATTCACATCCAAAATGCTTCCCCCTGGCATTCCTGAGCGATATTTTGCTCGACATAGATCAACAGACCCTGCGCCCAAGCACCTCGACCCTCCGCCTCCTGATCAAACATTGCTCGAGCAAGGCATGGAAGCGCTCGCCCAGCAGTTCTATCATATTGAGCTTGCGGAGCAGAAAAGGCTAATGGGTGTTATGAAGCATCATTCCGCAGAAAGCGATGTAATCTCTCGAGCACATCCGGACCGAAAGGATACAGTGGATCCAGCAGTAGCTCCCGAACATAGGCCAGGAAATTTGTGTTCAGAAGACGTTGAAAATGCCTCTGGACGAGGATTTTCTGTACCTTCTGTCAACCGACCCACAGGGTCGTCAGAATATGTTCGTAACCGAAAAAGCAGCCAGTTAAGCAGCATTTCATCAGGCCGTTACATACCTCCTAGTGTTTCAGAGTCAGACAGCGATCGCGGTGGAAATCAGAAATTCAAACGCACAGCTATTTTCCCGTATAGCATCACTGCAGGTGTAGAGAAAGGTGCCAAAAATCGGTAAGCACTGACAATTGCTGTGCTTGTTTCTGCTGGTTGCTGAGTTTTTGTCAGTTATCGACATATATGGCCCTTCGAACATGCTCGCGTGCGATTGCACTTGAGGCGACATTCTCCACCCCGCAAGCCATTCCAACCTGCAGACCCAGATTCGTTTATCTCATTACCTACTAATCTCCACTCGACTGTATCATTTCCATCCCTCCCGCCTTCGAGTGCACCGTCCATTAGACCCTCAGGTGCACTCACCGGGCCTATATCTTCTTTCTCTACCACCTCCACAGCTGGCGCTTCTATCTCCCGCTCCGCCTCTGATGCAGCGAGATCACCACGTCCGTCAAGCCGAATGAACAACCGACGCGGCGTCAAACCAAGTTTTGGGACTGGTGGACTGGGAGCAATCTCATCCTCTAATTTCAACTTCTCTTCTCCCGCACTCACTGCACCACTTATGTCAGGATTCAGCTCATCGGCAATTGGAGGCAGCGCCTTTAAACCTAGTTTCACCCGTATGCGCGCGCCTGCTCCAGCAGCGGGAAGTGGAGGGGAGACTACCGAGAGCGAACATGAGCCTGATGACTCGGAAAAAGAGAATAGTGGCAGGGAAGAGCAAGAAGACCATGATGATTATGTCAATGCATCTTACGTTCAGCCACTTTGTACCACTAGAAGATATATCGCGACGCAAGGCCCTCTAGAAGCCACTTTTGTTGATTTCTGGACGTATGTACCCTTTGGTCTTGAACTCTCTCAACCTGTCGTTACTAACATGGCCCTGATACAGTCTCGTCTACCAGCAGAACGTACATGTTATTGTCATGCTCACCCGTGAAATCGAAGGCTCGATGGTCAAATGTGGTCCCTACTGGAAAGACGAAGTTTTTGGACCTTTAAGACTCAAACTTATATCGGTTGAAGGTAATGACAGTGAGGGCAAAGACGATGATGTAAGGAGGAAGATTGGTGGAGGAGATCCTGAAGCTAGTGGGTTTTTCTTCAACGCACCAACTAGCATGCCAGATACGAAGACAAAGAAAGTATCGAAAAATCCTGCTGATGCCATCATCAAGAGAACCTTCCTCCTGTCACATACAGGCTATCCTGATATTCCTCCTCGCAAAGTCGTTCAATTCCAATACCTCGAGTGGCCGGATATGAACGTCCCTGACGATCCTCGAGGAGTGCTGGGCCTAATCCGTGAAGTGGATCAAGCTGTCACCGAAGCTATGCACCTGAATGGACAAGGCGAAAAAGAGAACGAGACTGAATACGAAACAGAGGGGATTTCCAACAATGTCAACGCCGGAGTGCCCGCCATCATTCGACCTTCTCTATCTGGTACTCGAAGGGAATCAGAGGAAAGTCTGAACCGTTTCACGGGAATTGCCAATAATGCAGTTGGACGGAAGCATTCTCCGGTCCTGCTTCACTGTTCAGCGGGTGTAGGTCGAACTGGTGGTTTCATTGCAGTGGATGCAGTTCTTGACGGATTACGGAGGGAGTTACGAAAGAAGAAGAAGCTAGGTTTATATCATGGACAGGGGACTTCGAAAATGGCTGACACCATGCATATCGACGAAGCTTCCAGGAATAGGGCTGTTCAAGACGGGCAAGGGAACTGGAACTGGATAGGGAACACCGATGTTGATATGAAGGACAGTAGATCTGACCTTCATACGATCGCGATTCCTGCAAATCATCGCGGAAATATTTTACACGTCCCTGTGCATCATCCCTCCACGGTAAGATACTCATATCTTCTTCTCGCAATAGCCAACCGTCAAGAATCTAACGATGGACTCTCAACACCTACTGCCCCCTTTCCCGTTTTGCATGCTTCACAGGATAGCACTAGTGCAGCAGTATCCGCTGAAGCCTCGATAAATCCTTCACCTCCAAGCCGTGATCCACAACTCAAGACACCAATGCAGGTCGATCAGGATTTTACTTCCACGAAATCTATTCCTCCTTACCCGCGACAGTCATCTACCACTCGTATGTGGGCTGAAGATGTCTCGGATCAGACAGGCTCGCATGGAACTGCATACAGAGTAGACGACGCAATGCGCCGGATGTATTCTCAAGAGAGGCTCAGTGAATGGGATATCCCGATCACTGGACAGGAGCAGAGTGGCACAAGCAATACTAGGACTGCCTCTGAGAATCCTCGAAGTATGGAAGTGAACGTTTCTCAACCCTCCATTGCGATCATACCATTAGCATCAGGACCAAAAATTGCAAATCCACCCCTGACTGTTGTAGGTAGTGCTATCCCGGCCAGCGTCTTACCATCGGCTTTCCCGCTATCATCCATCGATTCGGCGTCGTCATCGGATGACTCTTATGGATTCCGGAGCAATTTTAAAGGAGGACGCCATCACCGTTTCGGTCATCATGTCACCGGTTCATTGCCTCATGGTGAGAGTGCTTTAACGTCTTCTACAGGGACCTCATTTTCGTCTCTACAATCGCTCTCAGGCAGTGCGGTGCCCCAGTCAACAATCTCACAAGTCAAAGATGGTGATCAGCTTCCTGCTCGGAACGTCCGTGGCGAAGAAGCTCGAGTCAGGACGTGGTCTGCTCCCTCTGCGCGATTTAGCCAGTCAGAGACTGATCAACTCCATGGATTACGACATTCAGCATCTCCATTCACTTCATCGCCATTAGTAATGGGAGATCGTAGTCGTGCAGTGGAGAAGTCTCCTTCGCCAGTTCCCCATTTCTTAAGCATGATGGGCCATGATGATTCTGCCTCGCTTCCCCCTCTTTCGAGATCCTTATCTCCTAGTAATCGTCCGAACTCATCTCTCACCGTTGACAATCAATTATCGTCCATCACTATGGACTCGAGCAGAGAAGGAATGGTCGAACCCTCGAGCATGCTTCCGGATGAGCCTCAGGCTTTCCCTGTGTCGGCGAAGAACTTGACTCTGCCTACTTCTCATCCAAACCTTGCTGCAAATTCTACACCATCCGTGAACGTCATACGTACGCCAACTACTAATGGAACTTCTCTGCAATCGAGATCCGGTACCCTCTCAGGCGACGCGATTCCCAATCCTACGCACAACCAAGGTACTGGTATGCAGGATGTAGATCAACAGATTCTTGCCTCCAGAAATGGGGATCCCCATTCGAGCCCGGATTTATCATATCCTCGGCCGCTACATAATGATCAGTCTCCTCAGGCGCTCAGCAGCCTCGACGAACCTCTGATGGAGGTATTGCAGGACATGCGGGAACAACGAATGAGTTTGTGTCAGAGTCTTCGACAATATGTTTTTGTTCATGCCGCGGTCATCGAGGGGGCGTTGATGATTGTGGACGAAGAAAGAGAGCGAGAGAAGAAAGAAATGGGGATGGACATCGATGATAGTCCATTCATAAACCAGTCTGCAGGTACACAATCGGTTCCCGAAGCGTCTTCCCTTTCTAGTCCGAAACAACCGAGATTGCGATCCAAAGATGCGGAGAGTAGCGCTTCTGCACCTTCTACTGGCAAGCGTCTTGCCAGTCCGACCGAGCTTCCCAAAGAGGACCGGAAAGGGGATCAAATGCTATTTAAGAGGCCAAGTATCAAGAAAAAACGATCGACCTTCCAATCAAAAACCCTCAAGAGATGACCTGAAATATACTGGTACGCTTACTATCATCATTGAATGTGACAGATAACTGAACTATCTGACTCGTATTATATCGTAGCATAAGATGTTTGCTTCATATCATGAGAACTTAAATTACTTCTCATCATACTCTTACGATGTATAGTCTCCCAACACCATTGCATTAACATTTATACCATAGTCTTGTTCTCAGAACATTCATCGGACATGTTTACATATGTAGTAGTTTTCGTATACATGTATAATTTGGAAAGTAAATCAGCGCTTAACGTGAGCACTTCCTCTTCATGTACGACGATGTCAGAAACATTACCCGAACTGTTGAATGTTCAAAACACGAATTATCTGGAGCATTTGACCTCCCTCGACCTCGAAACGCTGCTTTCTGAACCAAAGGTTCTGCAGACACAATCACATCATCTAACTTCCAGTTTAACTTCACTAACTCATGCATCCTATCCAACCTTTGTCTCCCTATACTCCAGTATCTCCGACTTTACCTCTTCTCTATCCCAAATATCTTCTGCCTTAGATTCTCTCCTCCACGAATCCCTTCCTGCACTTGAATCGTCTGTTTCCAGCTGGAATACCGAAACTTCATCAGTGCTTACTACCAGGCGTAAAACCTTGAATGTCCTTGAATCACACGACAAACTACGAGATCTACTGGATATACCACTTCTCATCAACACCTGCGCTCGTAACGCGTACTTTTCTGAAGCACTTTCCTTGGCCTCGCATGCTCGAAGGCTAGCAGGCATTTATCCATCTCCGCCGTTCATTCTTAAATCAGTCTTTGCAGAGGTGGACGTGGCCATGAACCAAATGCTCATATCTCTGCTCACAATGCTTCATGAGCCGAACAGAAAGCTCCCTGCATTATGGAAGGCTGTCAACTTTCTCCGGAAGATGGAAGGCGCATTTGGAGGTGAAGACGAGATTGCACTGGCATTCCTAAGTGGGCGAGAACAGTGTCTCAAAGCTTCACTCGAGAATCAGAGAAGAGACATCTTCAGGATAGCGGCCTTGGAAGAAGCTCTTTCAACCCGGGACAAGGAGGATTTGGCAAAGTATCTTGGGAAATATATTGGATCATGGAGGGAGAGTGTATACGACTTGATCACACAGTACGACTCTATCTTTCTAGCGGGTACGCAAGAGGAGAATGCTTCTTCAATGCAACTACGCGCTCTACTGATGGCGTATATATCGCACGTTTTCAAGATACATCTCATGCCCCTCCTTGCTCCCTCACAGCATTCAAGAGAACCTCCTATCGCTCTTCTTCCAATCACCTCCCTTCCATCCCTCGTAACTCAGCTCACATACTGTGCGGCAGCCCTCGGTCGTGTCGGCGCCGACTTTCGATTCAGCGTGGCACGTTGCGTGAGCGACGCTGTGGTTCGTATCTTCAGCGGAGAAATTCTCAATGCCGAGAAGCGTTTCTTAGCACAGTTTGAACGCAACCTTCCTACCAGCAAAGACAAGGAAGTATCCAACCCACACACCTCTGCACGAAGAGCCAACTTGCGTTCTTCGTCAAGATGGCTTGTGAAACAGGAAATTCAGGACCCAAATTTCAATGTATTACTTGTGAACTCCAAAACAATTTCGCATACACCTCCATCGCTTCTGACCTCCTATCCGCCTCTTGCTGTGCATGGCAACGAGGTCATCGAGATTCTCAATGCTCTTCGTGCCTGTGCACCTCTCAGTGTCGCCAAAGGTTACGAGTGTCTGGGTGATGTGGAGAAAGAAAACAAGACGGATACAAAGGCTGATCTTGTATCTTCGAGCAACGGTGCTGGCCTTATTCAGAAACTCGAGAGCTCGTTAGTTCGGGAAGGACGAACACTTTTTGATTATGTCAAGGCCGTCGTTCAAGTGGAAGAGATGTCTTCCCAGGAAGCTCTCAACTCTTTAGCTTTTGCTCGCGCCTTTTTTGAAGCTTGGGTCCCTTGGGTCATGCATGCACTGGTTGTGGGCGTGTTCGGGTTGCAAGAAGAATTTAGATCGGAAGAAGACGGTTTGGGCATACATGGAAAGAAAGCTGACAGCGAACTGGGTAATTTGCGAGCCAGATGGAGATCATGGGCTCAGGATAAATTCAACTCATAGCGTTTAACAAGTAATCATCTTTAGGCAAGGTTGTGACTATTCGTGTTGTTATGATACTGAACGAATATATGAAGTAGCAGAATATCCATGCAATAAATGCACCAAACGATCTAAGTTGAACTCTAGCACAATAGTGTCCGTCCAAGAAGGGAAAGCCGTGCAGCAAGACTAGTGGAAGATACTTTAATATAGATCCAGTAATGCGAGGAAGGAAATGGAAGGAAGTAAAGGAATGTGGGGCTGGAACCTTTGTAGAATATAGGGCAGCGCTAAGAGAATGGGAAGGAACGAGAAGCGGGAACCCAAACGGGAGAACGCTGACAGATAGTTCGCCGAAGAGAGAGAAAACAAACGAGTGAAAGGCTAGTAAAGCAAAGCGAGTGGGAACAGAATGACATAGAAGTGGAAAGGGGTCAAATTAAGGATGCAATGTACAAAATACGGAGGATGATCATTTAAAGGTTGAAACAACCTGGTTCAAATATACGAACGATAACACATGTGCAGAGAAAAATAATGATAGAGAATGGGAAGACGACGTGTGAGTATGAAGGCAATGACAGAAGACAAGCAAAATAACCCGAGATCGACCACGTAAAGAAATGTTTAATACAGCAAGAAAGAAAGAATGCTGAATGATTTGGTGGTCACACGAAATCCTGAGGATCCCCTTCGCCACCTTTCATAATCGCCTTCATGAACTTGAAGAATCGCTCGGCATACTCGCTTGGTGGAACGGGGGAGATTTTGTGCTACAAAGTGTGTTAGCAGAAATTCAGCAAGATATCTAGATAGCCAGATACATACGCGATCTGCACTCAAACCCTTCCAGAAGTTCTCGACCCTCTTCCCTGTACCCCATGGCGTCAAAATATCAATAACACCAAGATAGTATATCGTGGCCAGATCTCTGTTTTCTTCATCTGTGGCCCTTAAACCTCCCTCGTCCTGATAGAAGATGAAATTCAATCTGTTGTCCGCACCTCTGGCTCCACCTGCATCTCCATATGAGCCGGGACCATTTGGTTTTGGGTTCAGTGAGTCCGGAAGAACTGAGGAATTCGAAGGAAGAGATAGTGCTTTGGGATCTGAAGATCGCATGGCGCGACGCATGGCAATAGCTTCCGGCGTTGTGGTATACCCGCCCCCTTTCCCTACGTTATGTGGATGGTGCGACGACATACTTTTGCTCATTCCAAGAGCACCTGTACTAGCACCAATGCCACCGTACCCATGCGTACCAACGGCTGACACGCTACGTGCAAGTTCTTTGGGAATACTTGGCTCGAACACCTTCAGGGTTTTTCGACGGACGTTATCCCGGTTTCCGCGTTGCATGTTGTGTATTCCCACCAGCAGAGAATAGTCCATGACAGAGATAGCTTTGAGGAATTCCTTATCTCGCTGAGGAAAGGTTTAATTCAAAAAGCCATGCGTATTCAAATCATGCCATACCCTCAACTGTTCGGTCAGTAACGCTCTCTTCTCCGGGCCTAACTCCAGCTTATGATGCCCGTTAATCCAGTTCAAGTCCTTCAAAACGGGGTTCGACTTCTTCTTCTCCTTCCTCCTTTCTTTTTCCGAGTTTGTGGTTTCTGTTTGGGATTTTTCATCTGCTTCGGGATTCTTCGCTCGCCAAAGTCGCCCAACGGTACTCCCCTTCAGATCGTACGTCTCGTGTATATCCTTATGTGGTGGGAATAGATTGTTCATGATGACGAAATGAATCTTACGACCGCGAGGGAGTTTGACTCGATGTAGGCCATAAAATCGGGAGATCAGTGTATGTGGGTTGGTCGATACATGATTATAGTAACTGGAAGAGAAGTTAGTCAAGAATGTGGTCGAATATTGTTGAACGCACTCTTTCAAGACACGAAGCAAGAATTTATGTTCCCTATGATGTATGGTCTTGATGATGAATCTGTAATCTCTTGAGAAGTAGAAAAAGCTACCACTCTTCCCAGGACTACCAAGTTCCGACAAGATGTATTTTGAAGTCAGAGATAGTAAGTAGTCAGCAGGGTCCAGGTGGAAATAGTCTTCCCGTAAGGAACGAAAGACCCATGGTGCGTAATCTTTGAATTTGAAGTCGTATTTTGCCGACGGGGTCAACTCGTTGCCAACACTGTATGTAAAAGCTGAGCATCGAGGAAATATGAAAGAGATAATCCTTACATATCAAAACTAAATTTATGTTTTGCAATGAAATCCTCGTCCGTCAACGGTCGTTTGATTTTTGCTTGACACCGAGAAACCTGAATGGGACGTCAGCGTCGTAGGGCGGTGAGGAGATAAAGACACTGACTCCGATACGAATACCAGTTAGCATGTTGTACATCAACACATAATTAACGTGGTCCTCCCCAATCAGGTTGCCCACCAGGGGATAATTCTCATCCTTACGCGGACCACTAATGGTCGCATCTCTTCTTAATCCCGCTTCCTTAGTCAATGCCGCCTCAGCTTCTGCTTGTTTTGCTCGCTTCTCTTGTCTTTCCCTTCTTATCTTCTCTGCATGAGCCTGAATATCGTCTTCGACGTCATCCGAAGACATAGTATCATCGTGTAGATAATTGGCATAAGAATGTGAATGAAACTGGGTGGCATGTTGATTGTGTTGGGAAGTAAGGGAGGTGCGTATGGTTCGTGTAGGGGCAACATTATTGGAAGGAATGACGGAACCCGTTGTGTTGCGACGGTGAGGACGAATGTTGTGTGATGTTATTGGAGGCGGCTGGAGATATTCGCCCTGTGGTACGGTAATTGGAGGCTGTTTAGATGATGTCGTTGGCGTTGGCGGCGACTCTGACTTGATTGTTTGCATGGACGCTTTAGTCTCGGTAGACGCACGAGTGTTTGGCAATTCGGTTCGGGTGGATACATTTGACTTATTTGGCGTCCGTTCTGAGCTTGCATTTTCCTCTCCTGTGGCTTCATCGCTCGCTGGAGGCGAAGGCGGTGGAGGTCCCTTTGTTTCCTGTTCCCGCTCTTCCCTACGCCCAGTATCAATGCATGCCAACCCGGGCACCTTTTGTGCTACCCTTCTTGCCAATGAATCGTTCATTGGCCCAGTTTCTACATGCACTCTATCCGATGTTACTTTGACCACATGAATTTCTTGGTGTGGAAAGGAGGGAGCAGAGTTCATGGACGTGCTGAGGATGTGTAGCGGGTTTACTGGTCTGTTTTCGCGGTGATTTTCATTGGGATCTTCACGTAGATGGAGAGTATTGAATGAGTCAGGACTATCCCTCCCTCTTGAGGAGGTTCGCGAATCCGTAGTCGATGCACTCTGCAAAGGCGCTGTTCGGAAAGAAGCGGCAGAGGAAGCGGCAGATGAGGATACACCACTGTTTCGATTCGAGGACAAACCGTAGCGCTGAAGGCTAGGCTCGAAAGCCGGAGATGAAGAGGGTGGTGTTTGAGAGTGTGAACGAGATGAAGTCGGCTTGCCGTCTGATATTGGTATCGGGTTAACGTGAGATGCGCCATAGGAAGAAGAGATTGTCGCCGGCGTTGGAATTGACATGGGCGACGTTGGCGCAGCTACCGTCGCCATCGATGTCGCGGTTTATGAGCAAGTTGTACTTATGACAGCAAAAGTTGTGCTCTCTGTTGAAGCAAGCCGAGCGGCCGGCTTTACTTCGGTTGTTTGAGACGCGCTCAATAAAAACTTCGTACAGGATAACGTATAAAAGACATAGCATTCACGGGAGGAAGGCTTCACCAGTGTACATAGATGATAGCAGTAACACAAACACGAAAACTAATGTTCAAGTAATGAAATCTCATTCGAGGAACAATCTGAAAACTGAGTGAGAACTAGCGACGGCAAGGAAGTTAGGAGGAATACTCACTGAGCTACGCAACACACACATTTTCTTGACGGTTCAAAGGATTGAGTTTCTCCTGGCGTCGCCCAAAATTTATTAGTGTCCTGGCCACAACATTCTGTTCCCTTTTCCTATTTGGACCAACATGCCATCCACTAGATAGGCTTGATCTTGAAGTGAAGGGTAATCAACGAGAACACAAAGCACTGGAGATGGATATTGTCAAACTCTGCTGAACCAACTGGCAAATTGAAAGACATACCCTCAAATCTTGGATGAGGTAGTAGAACACTCGTAGACCCTCTGGATCCTCACTATCTTGGATATCAACAAGCGAGCCGATTTTGGCCGTCTGCGGAAGCCCATGTCAATATGTAGTACGAAACAACACCAGGAAGAAACCTACCTCGAAAGCGATGTGATCATTCCCAATTCGAATCTCCAACTCCTGCTTGCCTACGATATTCTTCTTGGGCCAGTTAGTGTCATCCTCCCTGTTCAGAGCAAAAGATAGATGATGAGTATTGTGGATAGCATACGGAATCAGTTTTGCGCGTACTTAGTGACTTCACTGGCTTCAATGATTCTTTTGAATTCTTTCACAGCCAATGGGCTGATCCACACTGTAAAGTGGAAGGTCGGCGTTCGATTGGAATACAGAGCAAAGACCACGTACTCTCTTTTCGAATCAAACTGTCATTTCTATAGTTTGAGTTATTGGCGTATCGCAGACGACCATGGGAATATTCAAATTCAAGGAATTCGTGGCCGTGCTTTCCTGAATGACCAGTACTGGTGGAGATGAGTGAGAAATGAACAGCCGGAAGCTGTACCAAACGTACTAGTAACTGTCAAGCGACCAAAAGTTAATTTCATTGCGAATTTTTGGTCAAAATGTCCTTACCGAAGATAAAAGGATCGTTGTCTTGCGAGGGGTTGTGCAGGCTCATGATGGTCGGGTTGAACTTGAACTTGAAGGAAAAATGGTCACTGTCAGTCACTCGTGACTTAGCGTAGCTTAGCGTTAGTCACAAAGGTCACATGGGGTCACGTAAGGTCACGTACTGGTCACAGTAGTCACATGCAGTGTGAGCGCTTAAGGAGTCAACAACATCGAAACGTTCACTCACAACGCGTTGGAAATGTATGCCAACGGCGGAATGGCGAACATGCAGTCCCGGCCAGGTTTGTCGGACTTGCAACAAATGATAGCCGTAAGCTCTTTTAGCGTTCATCTGCGAGAGGTTATAGCATCTGATAAACACCTTTCTCCAGAAAGCAAATTTCTTACGAAAGAATCCTACTGAACAAAAGTCACCAACCGAATTGGAAAACTTGATGAAACAGATTCAGGCGTTGGGAGCTCGTGCGTAGAACTTCTTTGGATACACCCTATCTCATTACCCATGTTTTCAGGCCAAACGCAAATTCAACAGCAATCACAGTCTCAAGCTGAAGTATCATTCACTCCTGACCAAATCAACGTTCTACGCGCACAGATACATGCCTTCCGACTACTCTCTCGGGGAGTTCCTCTTCCTGAAGGTCTTCACCAGGCTGTACAACTCAACAGCACTGTTATCCCTGATCTAGAGAAACTCCTACAAGCTCCAGACACATCTTCCCGTATCGTGGACAGCGCAGTCAAAGTCTCCAAAACTCCTGATATCATACCAAAGACTGAGGAGCAGGCCGATGTATTGCCTATTAACCCAGCAGATATGCCCAAGGGCCCTTTCCTCGAAGACGATGTGAACTCTGGCATATATCCCTACAACGCTTACCGCCATCCATTTTCGCAGCTGAAACGACACCGAGAACTGGACCCTGCCATGTTCGCCACTCGTCTACAACGTCTCCTTGTACCGACCATCATGCCGCCCGGACTCGATGCACAACAAATTCTCAACGAACGAGATCGTTATATCGAAGCCAGGATACAGCAGCGAATGCGCGAACTCGAATCTATACCTTCCACCGTCGGAGATGAAAAATTCGAGAACGATCTCATTGAAGAGTCTATGCCTGATTCCGAATCACCCCTCACCTTCCCTGCCACGTCCAATGGCAAACTCTCAGCTCTCATTGAACTCAAGTCCCTGCGTCTCATCGAGAAACAACGTACAATGCGCGCGCTTGTCGCTGAACGACTCACGCACGGCTCTCTCGTTCCCCTTAATCGTCCAGAATTCCGGCGGACTCGTAAACCAACAATCCGTGATGCACGAACGACGGAACAGCTTGAACGTAAGCAGCGTCTTGACCGGGAACGGCGCGCGAAGCACAAGCATGTTGAGCAGCTCGCTGTCATCTGTAATCACGGCCGCCAGGTCATCGAGGCCAATCGAAACGCCCAGGATCGTTTGACTCGTCTCGGTCGTTCGGTCCTTAATTTCCATGCTCATACTGAGAAAGAAGAGCAGAAACGTATAGAACGGATCTCGAAGGAACGTCTCAAGGCTTTAAAGGCAGACGATGAGGAGGCATATATGAAACTGATTGATACCGCGAAGGATACTCGAATTACCCATCTTCTTCGTCAAACAGATGCATTCCTTGATTCTCTGGCCCAGTCCGTGGTTGCCCAACAGAACGAGGGTGGAGGCTTGCGTGATCTTCACTACGAAACAGAGGAAGGTCCAACCTCAGAAGCCACCTTTGGTGCCCAAGTTAGCACTGACGAGCCTCAAGACAAAGCTAAGGTCGACTACTACGCCGTAGCACACAGGATCTCAGAGAAGATCACACGGCAGCCCTCCATACTCGTCGGTGGCACACTGAAGGAATATCAGCTCAAGGGTTTGCAGTGGATGGTCAGTTTGTATAACAACAAACTGAATGGAATCTTAGCCGACGAAATGGTGTGCATTATCCTACTCAAGCCGTTTCGATTACTAACAGTTGTCCCCAGGGTCTAGGAAAAACTATCCAGACCATTTCCCTAATCTCATTCCTCATCGAAGCCAAAAATCAACGCGGGCCTTATCTCGTCATCGTTCCCCTTTCCACTATGACCAACTGGTCTGGAGAGTTCGCTAAGTGGGCACCAGCTATCAAGGTCATCTCTTACAAAGGCAACCCGGCGCAACGTAGAGCGTTACAAGGCGATCTGCGCGTTGGGGGATTCCACGTCTTATTGACAACTTACGAGTATATCATCAAAGATCGACCTGTCTTGAGCAAAATGAAGTGGCTGCATATGATCATTGGTACGTCTTCTGTGCATGTTCATCGCATCATTGCGTCTCACCATCAATCTTCACAGATGAGGGTCATCGAATGAAGAACACACAATCGAAGCTCGCACAAACGCTCACCACATATTATCACTCCCGTTTCCGTTTGATCCTCACTGGAACACCACTTCAGAATAACCTCCCCGAACTCTGGGCTTTGCTCAATTTCGCTCTGCCGAAGGTCTTTAACTCCGTCAAATCGTTCGATGAATGGTTCAACACGCCGTTCGCAAACAGTGGAACTGGTGATAAGATCGAGCTGAACGAAGAAGAAGCCCTTCTCATCATCCGTCGTCTACACAAAGTCCTTCGGCCATTCTTGCTCAGGCGTCTCAAGAAGGACGTCGAAAGCGAGTTGCCAGACAAAGTTGAGAAGGTTATCAAGGTTCGCATGAGCGCTCTCCAAAGCCAGCTTTACAAGCAAATGAAGAAGCATAAGATGATTGCCGATGGTAAAGACTCTAAAGGGTGGGTGTTACATGGGATCAATGAATGAATACTTACTAAGGGTGGACCTACTTGTAGGAAGAGCGGAGGTGTCAAGGGTCTGAGTAACGAGCTCATGCAGCTTCGAAAGATATGTCAGCACCCGTTCTTATTCGAGAGCGTTGAGGACAAGGTCAATCCCAGTGGTGTGATCGATGAACGCATTGTTCGGACCTCTGGAAAACTGGAGCTCTTGAATCGAATCTTACCGAAATTCTTCGCTACTGGACATAGAGTGAGTTGATTTCACAAGGATTTATCATTATCAATTACTCAAGGCTTATAAAGGTCCTTATCTTCTTTCAAATGACCAAAGTCATGGACATCATGGCAGACTTTCTGAGGTTTCTGAACGTGCAGTTCTTGCGATTGGATGGAGGAACAAAAACAGAGGAACGAGCCTCTTTCGTCACTCTCTTCAATGCCAAAGAGTCGGAGTACAAAGTTTTCATCCTTTCTACGAGAGCCGGTGGTCTTGGTTTGAACTTGCAGACTGCTGATACTGTCATCATGTAAGTTGCTTCGACCTCTCTTAAAACCAGAATCACTCACATTGTTCTGCTTGCCGGGCAGCTTCGACTCTGATTGGTAAGAAAAATCCTCGCTCCATGGAAAAAATGAGCCACTAACCCTCATCACTGAAAACACAGGAACCCTCACGCTGATCTTCAAGCTCAGGATCGTGCGCACCGTATCGGACAAACCAAAGCTGTCTTGATTCTTCGATTCATCACTGAGAAGAGTGTCGAAGAAGCTATGTATCAACGTGCCCGTTACAAGCTGGACATTGATGACAAAGTAATTCAAGCTGGTCGGTTCGACAATAAATCCACCCAAGAAGAGCAAGAAGAACTTCTGGTGAGTACCTCTGTCCGGCCTGAGCAACTGGTCTAATACCACCATCAGCGATCCATCTTAGAAGCCGATCAAGAGGAGGAAAACGAAGAAGCGGGAGACATGAACGATGAGGAATTGAATGCTCTGATCTCTCGTTCTGACGAGGAGGCTGAAGTTTTCCGGAAAATGGATATCCAACGCGAAAGGGATATACTGGAGCGTTGGCGAAATGCTAACAATCGGGGCAAGCCTCCTCAACCTTTAATTCAATTGGAGGAGTTGCCGGAATGTTACCAGACCGACGAGCCATTTGATTCCAAAGATGCGGAGGAGCTCATTGAAGGTCGTGGTCAGCGAAAGAGGAATGTCGTGAGCTACAACGATGGACTTGATGATGATACATGGGCTATGGTATGTTTACAGTTCCATCATCCTTTCATCAGATAGGAGCTGATGATTATTCAGGCATTAGAAGAAGGCGAGGATCTCCAAGAATTGACGGACAAGACCAGAGAAAGGAAGGAAAGACGAGCCACCAATAAGCTGTTGAGAGAGGCGGAAGCTTCGAATCGCGGTACTCCTGCGTCTGACACAGAATCGCGTGGACGTAGGGGACGGAAGCCGAAACCGAAGATCAACATAGAGGAGCCTGCTGTTGGGTCGAAACGAAAAAGAGGCGGGATGAAATCAATGTCTGTCACACCTTCGATAGCGGACGATGATGATGACGACGAACGGGACCAGGTATGTCTCTTCTTCACACTTGTTACCTGGAGAATTACTCAACGTGTTCGTAGAAGCGACGTAAGACTAAGACTGCTGATTTGTCGCCCGCCATACGTGAGAAGATGAAAAAAGCTTTCAATGAGTGCTATAAAGCCGTCTTGGCTTGCGAGGCCGAGGACGGTCGAAAACGCTGCGAACTCTTCAGAGAAGTTCCTGACAGAAGGGTTCGTTGGACAAACACTCGATCCCATCATGTATCGCTCATCTCGTTGTAGGATTATCCGGACTACTATCAACTCATCAAGCAGCCTATTGCTTTGTCACAAATACGAAAACGCAGCCAAGGGAATTTCTACAAGGACGTCAGTCAATACAAAGCCGACTGGAAATTGATGTTCAACAATGCTCGTACATATAATCAGGAGGGATCCTGGGTCTACAACGACGCTGAGGAGATGGAGAAGGTATTCAATGCAATGTACGACAAGCAGATCAACGGTTCAGGTCTACCTGGTGCACCATCTACGGGTTCCGGTAGTGGGTCGAATGCATCATATGAATCAGCACTGACACCGATGGAAGATGACGAACGCCCGCCTCCTCCGACAAAGTCAAGAGGTTCAGGAAGGAAGCAAGTGCTCAGTGATGAGGAATATCTCACCCCAAGTGACGACGAGTAGTGGTTTGGTTATACTTTACTCTTGTAATAACAGTGTATGCTGTCTAATCGTCAAGCATTTCATGTACATGCTGGAACAAACCTTGAAGCTTGAAGAGCAATCAAGATCTGTTCTCGAATTTTTCTTTTCTGAACTTCGCTTTTCAGGAAGCCCAAATAATTGCAGATATCGCTTCTTGTCCATGATTGATATCGATTCCTCCTCGATTCAGGTGTAAGGTCGATTCTTACACTGCTTGAGCTTGGCTTGACTTTGATTGAGCATGCACGGCGATTCGGCGAAGTGACCATTCGAATTGTTGCCCGAAAAATGTTTGGCGTAGTATACCGTACAGCAGACGGTGTCATATGTTCTATGTACAACTGCTACTGGTAACAAAACACAGAAGAATCTTGTATTTCTCTGTACTGTGAGTTGTAACTCTTAGCCAACATATCTTCAACTGCGGTTATAAATGGGTCATCATAGCAACCTCCTGATCTTCCGAGGTCAGCAGCCAAGAAAATCAATAGAAAGTAAGGCTGCTCAATTCTTATATCGTGTCGCATATCGTATCGTATCGCATAATTTTTTGAGAAACTAGTCCTTTTTTGGAAGTATCTCCGGCCATATTTCTCTGACCTGGACTTTCATCGATAGCATGCATTGTGTTACATTCATTGAGATTGAGAGCACCAGACAGCAACTGTAGCCTTCGCCTCACATACTGTGCATGAATATGCATGCTCAGCACCTTTCAAAGACTTTCAACGGGCGACATAAACAAAGAAGTGGATCGACAAGAAATCCCGGAGATACTTCCGAAAAAGGACTAGTTTCTCGAAAAATTACGCGATACGATACGATATGCGACACGATATAAGAATTGAGCAGCCTTAGTGGCCGAGCTGCAACATTCGTCTTTCCTTCCCTTCTTTTCTTTCTATCTCGGCCATAGACTGAACGCCGCAGAGCGTCAAGGAGGCAGTACTTCAACAGCTATTCAACTTCATTCGTTCCCTTCTTGCCACTACAACCAGGTGGCTTCGATTTTCCATGTTAATTGCTGTTAAATTCTATGCGCTGGCCGTTGTGTCTTTGCTTTCTTTAGTGGATCTAACGTCTGGTGAGTGTTACTTGGTGCAGGTACGAACGTTATTGCTCATATCCTCTCATATCTGCTTTAGCTTCTAGCAAGCGCGCCGGTCGATTAAAGCGTCTGGCACATCCTTATACTCTTTCCCTAGAAATTCTACCACGACATCAGCATATTTCCTCATCTACTACATTGAGTTCATACGACAAACGACAACTACTCACTCCGCGCTCAAATACTCTGCGTTACAGCGATTCGTTTCGTCTGATAATATCTGCCTTTGATGATACATTCCATCTTCATTTACGTCCCAATGATCACCTCATACATCCAGCAGCTCGGATAACCTATCATACCATGGATTCCGATGGGCGTTCGTCCGTTTCACGCTCGGAGCCTCTCCTTCGTGAGAACGTCAAAGCTTATTGGGGAGAGGTCATTCATGGTGATGATTCCGACGCGAGGCTTAGAGAAGATGCCGCTGGTGTCATACCTCGCCCATCTCGCTCTCCGTCCGAGCTGGGCTGGGCCCGAATCATGGTACATCACCAGGGCAACATAGAAGATGGCATCGCACCCATATACGAAGGCGCATTCTCGTACAAAGGAGTTGTCTACCATATTATGACTAGAGATAATTATCTTCGCAACAAGCACCATCTTGATCCTCAGGTCCTGGTTGACACGGTCGATTCTCACCTCGTCGTCTGGCGCGATTCCGATCTCATGCCGCATCATTCCGATTCCCCAGCCATGTGTGGACATGATAATCTACCATACAATACGGATCCAGCTCTGAATCCTATACTGCAGAGACCATTCGCAGAACAATCTATCTCGCTCGGTCTTTTCGGTAACATCTCGCTGTCTCGAAGAGATGACGTTGCCGGAAGTGGTGCTTCTTACAAGTGTGTCTGTTTCGCGGCCACTGGACTAGCTTTGTTTGCTTGAACTATTCTTCACAGCTTCGAAGGAACTATTGGAAACAGTGCGGGTTGTCCGACCACGCAGAAACTAGTGAGCGCCGCATCTACACTCTCTCGTTTTATTAAATTTAATCGCAAATGGAATGATTAGCTCTATATGGGTGTTGCCGCAGATTGCAAATATGTCTCGAACTACGGCGGGAGTATGAATGCAACAACTCAGATCCTCACGAACTGGAATTCAGCAAGTGCACTTTACAAGAGCACTTTCAATGTTAGCCTTGGGATAGTCGAAGTTCAGGTCCAGAACGAAACGTATGTCCTTCTTGAACATTACTCTGTACGACTCAATCCAATCTTCGGTCTCAGATGCCCAACTACTGCCGATTCCGATATACCCTGGAATGTTGACTGTACCAACGTCGATTTGAATGATCGGCTTTCACTTTTTTCCGAATGGAGGGGGCAAAGGGGAAACGATAGTATCGGACTATGGCATCTTATGTTCGTAGTATCCTCGTCAATCACCATAGTAGACAATGATCTAACCAAAATATGCACAGGAGCGGCTGTCCCACAGGAACTGAAGTTGGTATAGCGTGGCTGGGTACATTGTCTGTCCTTTCCTCTTATGTCTACTAGGAGTCCTTTCCATGCTAATGCTAGTCTGCATCCCTAGGTGTCAAACGGATTCTTCGGGTACTACAGGGTCTATCTCCTCTGGCACCGGTGTGTCCACCAATGGCCTAACGGAGTGGCAGGTAGTCTCGCATGAGGTATGTGTGCATTGTCAATGAATCGAGAGCACTCGTTCATGTTTTGGATGTGTACCAGATTGGCCATAATTTCGGTGCCATTGTACGTGTTCTCGTTATTCATATAGACGTGCAGAATTGACTCTGATTTTCAGCACGATTGTACTGATGGATGTAATTCAAGCACCATCTGTTGTCCACTAAGTTCCTCGACTTGTGATGCCAATTCACAGTTCATCATGAATCCCGTGTCAGAGGTTCGTTCGATTCATTACTGAAGTAAATTACATCTCCCTTCATGATTTCATCAGTCCACCGAGAAAACGTTCAGTGCCTGCAGTCTTGGTAACATCTGTCAGTTCATTCTGCCTATGTTCAATGGTTGTCTTCTGTATTGATCCTTGCTATAGGCTCCTTAATGAGTGGGACCAGTTCTGGGGGCAAGACGGACGCGTCGTGTCTAGTGGATGCATCCACCAACACACGTTCGCTGCTTTCTCTTCAAATGTGCGGGAATGGAATCGTCGAGGAAGGCGAAGATTGTGCGTGTCCTTTCATTCGAGTGCATTTTGCCTTTTCACACATGTCAATCTTATTCCAGGTGATCCCGGAAATGGCATATCTTCCCCATGTTGTGATTCGTCAACTTGTAAATTCACAAGCGGTTCTCGATGTGATCCTTCTTCCAGCCCGTGCTGTACCTCTCAGGTATGCTGTCAATCAAGTTTACGATTAATCAAATCGCAGAAGTTCATTCATCTCACTCGTAGTGTGATTTTGCGCCTTCGTCTCAACTGTGCAGGCCTTCAAAGAACGCCACTTGTGATCCAGCGGAGTTTTGCACCGGTTCTTCATCAGCGTGTCCCGCAGATGTTGTCGAACCCAACGGCAAATCGTGTGGGTCCAATGGATTGGCCTGTGCCTCTGGTCAATGTACCTCTTTGTCATTACAGTGCCAAACTGTCGGTGCTAGCATGGGGCTCACAACAGGCTGCTCCAATCATCAAGATACATGTCAGATAACCTGCCAGGACCCTAATAATACCAACTCCTGTATACAGCTTGCGTCGCTCTTGGTTGACGGATCATCTTGCGGTGCGTACATACTCTAGTGACTTGCTGATTCCTTGATTGAGTCTCTCACAGGATATGGCGGTACTTGCTCATCTGGGATCTGTCGACCTGGAAGTGTTCTTGATATTGTAAAGGTAATCAGATCTCTCTTCCACCCTTTCTTCCAGCTGACACATTCCGTGTTAGGCATGGTATTCAGCCAACTTGCAAATTGCTATTCCGGTCACTGTCGTTGGTGGGATAGTGATCCTTTTGCTAATCTACATATCAGTCACTGGTGAGCGATAACCCCATTGGTACAGAGTAGTTGTATTCAAAAACATCAATCTACAGCCTGTAGACGGTGTTATCTTCGTCGCAAGTTCCGAAACGCGCCTCCAGTGATTGGTGCCAATGCTCCCTCGGGTCCGTCAATGCGTCACCAAAGGCTGACTAGCAAAGACTCGTGAGTTGCGTTTCCCGATATTGACCCCGACGTCTGCTGATGGTCGTTCAAGTGCTTCAACTCGTCCTAGAGTACCGTCTGTACGAAGGCCACCTCCAGTTGATAGAGAAAATGGTTGGCGACCTGTCAACCGTGCTAGTACTACCGCAAGGTCTTCCGGTACTCGTTCGACGTGGGTAGACCCAACGCAGTATAATGGACCTCGATCTTAAAAGACCAATCATACGAAGACCACTTCCAGTCAATAGGGATAACTAGTCAGCGACCTGTCACCCGTCGTTTTGCAAGGACCTCTGATAGTCGTTCGACTTGGTAGATCCAACGCAATACATACACCTCAATCTTACAAGACCATTTGCATACTTAGCTGGATTCACTTCATATATATTTACATCATTGTTCCAAATTCAATCCTCCGGAGTTCATTCACTCTATGGCTGTTAAATTTATGAACATATTGGATACACAGTAGTAAGTTTAGATACATGCGATTCTGCAAGAGTGAGAAGAGACATAATCATAACTAGAGATTGAGCAAGATGCAAGAGAACATGTTACGTTACGAAAGACATAGCAGAGAGGCTTGTGATGCTTCAGTCGACACTCAACTGACGACAAGAACAGGAAAAAGACAACATCGAACCATGCACTTCAAGCAGGCTCTTTCTTCTCAACCCCACTTGATCCGGGTGAGGGGGTATGCTTTGGGGGAGATCTGCTGGGTGTTTCAGCCAATTTTGAGCGCGGCGGTGACAAAGAAGGACGAGAATCGACCTGCATGCGATCACGATCTCTTTCCCTCTCACGCTCATCATTACCAGCACCAGGGGACGGGGCGCTTGAGGTTGGAGACAAAGTTGCTATCGGGGGAAGGGCAATTGGAGTACTGCTGTTGGTATTAGTAATTCCAGCACTAGCAACGGCACCGAGAGGACGAGGATGGGGAGGTAGGACCGCGGGAAGAGGTGGTGAAGGAGGGTAATTTTCATGTCTAGCTGAATCAGGAGAGTGTGAAGTTGGTTGAGTACGGAAAGGAATAGGCGAAGGACGAGTTGAAGGGATGGGAGTTCGTTTCCCAGTGGATGGAGAGGAAGCCCTTCGTTTAGAACCGTCCATACGAGAGCGTTTGTTGTCGTTACTATCGTCAGGTGGAGGACTCAAAGCTCTCTTCAAGGGCTGAGGAGGAGGAGACATATGACTCCTAGTAGATGACACAGAATCACGATGCGATACCGATGGCCGTGTATCACTATGCCTGCTTCCAGAGGAGATGGTCGGAGAATGAGTATGAGAGTCTGAGGATGCATTCTCAGCAGCAGGGGGTCTGTACGAGGCTAATCCCATGAGAGCATCTGCAACGCCCTCATCATAATTTTCATCAACGACACGGGAAGGTGGACGAGGTGTTGTCGCGCTTGTGGGGGAGGGTCGATTGGATGATCCAGATCCATTGGAACTTGTAGGCGGAGATCCTCCTTTCGTATAACCAGATCCACTCTTGTATCCACTCGAGCCGGAACCAGTTGCGTAGCCTTTAGAGTATTCATCATCCTTTCTCTTTGATGATGGTCGTTTTCGCTTCTCCTTATCCTTTTTCGGGGCGCTGTCCACTGCCATGGGAGTCGGCGTCGATTCAAGTTCCCGAGAAGCAGGCGCGCGTCGCCGTTTGTCCTTGTCACTTCCAGGATGAGGGCTTTCTGAATTTCGAATGACTGAAGGCAAAGTCGTCACTCTTGGGGGTGGTCCACCAGTCCGAACATCATGTTCCCGCGTGGGATCGAAGCGACCACGAGGGATCAAGCGATCTTGATCGTTATGCCCAGGTGGTGGAGAGCTCGCGGTACCAGGATAAGACGATGAGGGCTTGCCATTTCCGACACTGTCCCAGTATCGGGAAGGAGGACGAGACGATCGAGGAGATTGTTCGGGAGGACTGTTGGCACGATGAGGTGAACGCGGGGGTAGAATGAAGACTGCTGGGGATAATCATTGTTATGTCTTCCAGACCGTCGATCTGGACCAGGCTCCCAATGGTCACCAGAACGCCGGTCCCAGGGAATCTCGTGCTCGGACCTTCCCGGTGGCTGAGACGCGTAAGTGCGAGGAGAACGGGTAGGCAAAGGCTGGGCTGGGCCTCCAACCGCACGGGTCGAAGGAGCGAAAGACGAATACGGCGGCGGAGGAGGAGACGAACGAGTACGAACAGAAGGGAGTGGAGGAGGAGAAGAAGATCGTGAGGAAGGCGCACGATGACGAGGGAAATAATCTCCATGAGGACCACGTGCGCGAACGTCGTCAGCTGGGCTTGGATTGGGATGATGGAGAAGAAGAGAACCGGGTCGAGAGCCGTTGTCACGACTAGGTAAGAAATCTCTGCCCTGTGCAATAGGTCCATCGATCTCCATCGGTGCTAGAGGCGTGTGCAATGACGCATGACGACTCTCATCAATATTAACAGGAGGCGGCGGTCCACCACGGAATGGGCCTGGAGAAGACCGCGAGGCAGAACTCTGTGAAGGTGGCGGAAGTGAGATTTCATTTGGAGCGTTCCTTGATTCTGCTCGAAATGAGGAACGCTGATTAGGAGGCTGGAGTAACAAAGGTGGACCAGTTAGACCTGGTGGCGGCACTACTGCGCTAGCGTAGGCTGTCGGATGGACGTCCTGTGGTCCAGGAGCGGCTGGCAGCTGACCACCGGTGGCTTGAGCGGTCTTGAGGAGCTGTAACCTATTTGAGATCACGGCGTTGCCGGGATCCAGTTCGCTCGCTCGAGCGTAAGCGTCAATCGCGTCGGAGATTTGATTATTGCAGCTTTCATACAAGCTTCCGAGATCGAACCAAACCTCTGAAATGTATGGATTGATGCGAATGGCTCGGGAATAAGCGTCGAGTGCGTCACGGAATTGGTTGATCTGGAAATAGAGTACACCGATGGAACACCAGAAGGTCGGGTTCCTGCCATCACGATATACAGCTTGTTGATAAGCTTCGTAAGCCTTGTTGTACTTTTGGCCGGCCATATAAGCTCGACCTAGAAGATACCAACTCTGTGCGTCGGATGAGTCTAAACGGGGCGACAAGTTAGAAGGTTACAAAATGGGAACGGAACGAACTAACCTGCTTCGAGACTCTTGGTAAGGTATTGAATCGCAAGCTCTTGGTTCTGGAAGCCAGAGCCATCTTGGTGGTAAAGCCAACCGAGCTGTTGAAGAACCTTTGCATGAACAGGGTTATCGGCCACAACGCGTTCATAAGCATCTTTAGCTTGAACATGCTGCACAAGAGATAGGTTTAGAGCTTAAACGGGCTACCAAAAGGAGAACTCACGTCTTTCTGTTGCTCGTACACATGGCCGATCTGGAACCATATGTCGGCGTGTGCTAGCGGGCTGGGTGGATTGCGAAGGATACGATCGAAGCAGGCAAGCGAATCTTCATACTTGCCTTGCTGCTTGTAAATGATACCGAGTCGGAAGAGAATTTCGTTAGCCTTGTCAAAATCTAGGTCTTAATCAATAAGAATAAGGCAACTGTACGGATGATGACCAGAAAAGACCAACCTTTGTCCATGGCGAGGACAGAAGAGAAAGCTTCTTCGGCATGGTCGAGGAACCATAACGGTCATAGAGAATGCCAATACCATACCAAAGTTTGGGATCTTCCTTTGGGTTCGGAAGGAGATAGAGAGCTTGTTGGTAGGCAGCGTAGGCTTTTTGAAGGTCATCTTGCATAAGATAACAATGGCCAAGAGCGCTCCAAACTTCACCGTTGCCTTCTTGAAGACTGAGAACTCGTTGAAAGAATTCAATTGCCTGACATAGGAAAATAACATATGAGTAAATTATGAGAGAAAGCCGGCGGTCCCAGGGAACCGCGGAAGGGAGTACCTTGGGATAATTTTCCTTGATCCGAGCGATGCCTGCAACCTGTGTAAGACCGGAAAGAGACATCGGATTATGCCGCAGAGCATTCTCATAGGCGGAGAGAGCATGCTCGAGATCACCCATTTGCTCGGCGACACGACCAATGAGAAGCCAAGTTTGTTCGTTGGCAGAATTGAGTTTCTGAATCATTGAGGAAGGTGGAAGAGAGCCATTAGTGGTTGAAGTGGCGGGAGCTATAGCAGGAGAGACGAGAGAAGGAGGATTAGTTGAGATGGAAGGGGGTCGAGCATACGAACATCCCTATGGTGGCGAAGGGATGAAGACATTGAGGAAAGAGTTTGGGGAAAAGAAGATTGTTCGAGTTTGGAGTGCCGCAATTTAAGACAAAGTACAATCGCGATCACATCAGAGGCTGAGGTTCATGAATTTATTTGGAAATTAAATAAAATCCACGCGAGTTCCAATCGAGATTTGGCTTCTTGACGGAAATAATTTTCATCCTGTTGATCCTTCGCTAATTCAACAGCTCACCCTGAAATCTTATTTTATTTTTCCTTCTTACATTCTACAATCCGTGAACGGACTTATTCTACTCTCAATATTCACCTCAAACACACTCTTTTCTTGACTTATTTCCTTTCAAAACCTACTGCGTGCTCTGCCACAAACCAAAAGGCAGTGAAACTCTCTTCTCCCCTGAACGTCGGTAAAATGATCTTGTCATCTTGGCAACCACTTGCCGCAACTTTACATAGCATGATTACATAACATTGATAACATCTCTCGACGTCATTTTCTTCGGCCCGACTTCCTATTCTTCCACATCGGGGTAACCTGGTTCCATGTCATACTATTTATGGTAATCTTCTCCATCTCCGTGGATTCGCCCTCATACACACAAGGTACGTTACACGAGGTCGGATTTAAACGGATCCTTTTGATCCAAAACTCAAATAGGAGTTATATCTTTATCTAATCTATATCTTCCAAACTCCGCTCACGACGGTCCACCACGTTGCATGTGGCAGTCCCCCTTTGCTTTCAACGTTCTAGTATGACTCGTGCGCAGCTCTTCGCTCGTCCTTCTCCCTTTGTAATCACTCCCTCTTTCCAGGTGGCAATCAACGCGAACAAGACCGTCTCAAAGCTCAGAAAAAGGCTGCCGCTAATGCAAAGAAACCAAAGGAAAGTGCCAACACTTTAGCCAAGCGCAAAGAGGCGTAAGTTTGGCCTTCCCTTTTCTTATCTTCTTGATCCCTCACCCTGCTTCTAGGACGCTGAAATTCTTCGCGCAAAGCAAAAGGCAAGTGTGAATTCTCGGCTCATCTTTCCCATTCAAATTACTCAGTACTCAATTCCCCCCCCCTTATCCTACAGAAAAAAGAGGAAGAGAAAGCTGCGGCAGGTGCAACAGGCGGTGGCAAATGACGCGGGATTCCGTCCTCCCAATTCCGATCTACATCACTCTCTTCTAGGTCCTCATATGGTTCTTCTTGTCTAAACCACTCTGATTTTGCCTTTTATGTTCATTTCACGTTCTCTTCTTTCGGATGATCTCTTGAAATCATCATTCGTTTCATGAATGGAACCTTGCCTGTATGGCTAGCACCATGCAATAAGCTTCTTCTTGCAAGATCCTTAATCATGAGAACAAGATCATCTTTCGAACCCGCAATAGGGCTCCCCTGCCCTTCAATACATCCGATATGAACCTACCATTCATATCAGAATCGAAGCCAATTCAAATCTCGATACACACTTAGCCTACAGCTCTCATGTAAACATGCTCGTTCCCACTCTCAACTCCATACTTAGGGCAGCCCCCATGGGTTGACTGATCACTCTATCCACTCCCATCGAACTTCTTCATTACATGAACTTCACATTGTGAGTATCCGCGCCACGACACGACGTGTGCCTTTTCTTCGGGCTTAAACTGATGTTTACGCAAGGCTAATAGTAGGTGAGCCAGCTATATGTGATGTCCTCCCCCTCGCAACCTCGCTAAGGCCATTTCTACCTACAGGAGTATTGGGGTCAGCCTCCCTGAGGTTCACAAAGGAATGGCCGCTTAGCCGCTTGCCCTACGGTTCAGTACCCGCGGGAGGAGGTGTTTTTCGTTGACTAAAACCCGAACTTGTTGTCATGCAATGGCAGATAGTTCCGCACTTCTTTTTGCTCAATTACTTATACATGGACACGAAGAGTACATACGTTTCTTACCTCCCTCTTTTCTTCACTGTCCGTACTAGGTATGAAAAAATTCCCCAGTTCATTGTACATGCTATTCATCCTGAACACTGTCCCTCTTTTCTTCACTGTCCGTACTAGGTACACGATCGTTGTTACCCACCCTACGCTATATACATATCTATCCCTCCCTGTTCATACGCACGGTCTTTCTTGCTTTCTTGCTCGCATCTGTGCCGCACTCGATATTTCTGCTCCCGCATCTTCTCTCTCTACACTACACTCGCTCTTGTACACCCTAATTCAACGAACGACCCCTCTTTCTTGCTTTCTTGCTCGCATCTGTGCCGCACTCGATATTTCTGCTCCCGCATCTTCTCTCTCTACACTACACTCGCTCTTGTACACCCTAATTCAACGAACGACCCTGTGGGTCGGTTCAACGCCTAAAACCTCACTTGCCTGTGCAACGAACCTGAACGATTGGTATGGCCCATCTCCTTCCCTCTTCCCTTCCTCGGTATTCTTTTCGAATCCTTGGTATTCTTCCTGTCTTGTCAAAAGAAGCTCTGTCCCCCTTCTTACAAGTACATATAAATCGTTGTACCGTACCGTACATACTTCGGTTCCATACGTGTCCAATCCCCATCCCTGTTTACTCCTAATCCGCTCTAACCCGTGCCGCCCAAACTACCTCACAGCATGGCATGAGCTCACAACGGTGTTGTTGTTAGTCTATTATATACAGTACATACATCAACACATTTACGGACACAGTTCTAGAACTCCTCCACCAATCAAGAATGAGAAGTGTAATTCATGAACCAATGGAACAGTCATTGGTCATTGATCATCGATATCATTCCATGCGCCTCGGTATATGGCTCGGTATGCACAAAGAAGCATTTGGGCTTGGGATGAAGGCTGATGAAGGGGGGACCGCTAGGGAGCTTGTATGAATGGGGTTACAAAGGCTATTTTAGCGAAACGGCCACCAACACCAACAGTCCCCACCGGCTCATCTGGTTCATCTAATGAATAGCAGAATATACAAAGGCAATATAACTGTAATATAACTGATATACTGATATAACGTGCATTACCTTGTGTTGGATACAATTGTATTCATGTACATATGTTCTCATCCAACAAACACTTATACTACAGTGGGTTTAGGGCTCTGTCTGGTTAGGGATGTTCCGTCGTGTGTAGTATTCGGTTATGGATTTTTTAGACTGGTCCAGCCCTTTTCCAAATTTCTCAAACCCTTCTCCCCCTTCGTCCCGAGAAATTATCCCCCCAAGCCGGCAAATTGCTGTGAACTTTTTGACATGGGTCATGACTCAAAACTTCTGTTCTTCAAAGTAATTCAATACACTATCTCGTTTCCCCCCTTTACCTTCTCGGTGACCACGAGATGGGATGGGATCATTGGGATGGATGGACATCTGCCCTTCTCTCCGCATGCCAATCAATTGTCAATGGCCATCTCCGAAAAGAAGGCTCTGTCATGCATCCTTTTGGGAATGAAACTTTGTAGCCCAAAGCGTCGTGAAGGCGCTGTTTACTTACTTACTCTACAGGTTCATCATTGTCAAAAGGTCATCATGCTCAGCGTGAGATATCATGATCCATTCCAAGAAGGTGGTCCCTTTTCAAGGCTCAGGGTCCAAACCAATTGAACTGTTGTCAATTGGATGATCTCGATTCCATTCAATGCCTCAAGCTCAAGGCAAAATCATCCCAATGGAGACAAACTGATAATCATATTACTCCCATATAATCATTCCCATTCAGATTACATCAATGATGGATTGAAGGATTTTAAAATCTCAACACCGTTTGAACGTTTCCCTGAACCCTGAACATTCTGTATGTACTTCCGATCCGGTCATACATATACAGAAATTCATATGCATATATGTCGAACTGTATGCTTCAACTCTTTCAATACAGTTCAAAATCCATTCAGTGTTCACAACAACTTCCCTATTCAACGGTGGTCTCCAACCTTCTTCAGCCTCCCCTCCGGCTTCATGCAGAAACCGGATGTAATTTTCGGCCCAAACGTTGAAACGTATAGAGCTCAGAGAGTTTTGAAATATGAGCCGGGTACCATAGGGTACCATCTACTACCGTAGTACTCATGAGATGGCCGCCGGCTTTGGCGGGACAGTGTCAAATATTTCCGAGAACGGGGTGGCTTTGATCATACGCTAACTACTACCGCAACCGCCTTAGTCCCTCCTCGTCCCTTGTTTTCGGTGATTGGTGTGGGTCCGGCGCGCATGAGCTCTTTCTTCACCGCTTCAAGCTTGAAACAGTTAGGAGAGCATTTTTGGCTAGCTCAAGCCTATGAATCCACACACCACAAGGAAACGTTCCCCGTGTCAGGCTAGCGGATCCAACAAGAAATCATCTGCAACTTGAAAGAACAGTAGCTTCTTTAACCCAGCCCAATGGAATTCTAGGAGTTTGACCATCGCGATAATCTGATTTTCATGATCCTGCTGGCAAGTAAGCTCGGTGGGGATGACAAACGCCCCCAGGCCAGGCACGGGACACATTTCATCAAAAGAAAGTTGGAGGCATATCATCATGCATGAAGATCATATCATAGCATTTCTGAATCGATAGATCATAGTCATCAAACCACATATGAAACTCGGCATCATTTAACTTTTACGGAAATACCACTTTCTAACCTTCTACGCCTTGCACTTGGTGTCTGATCATCATCGTTGTTGCCTTTCCAATTCCGCGTCCATCCCGGAGTTGCAGTAGGGGTTTGATACACTCCGTATTGATGCGTGTCATACGGAGGAGCGTTTAAGATAGGCAAGTGCAAAGGAGGTTGAGGTTGATGTGCCTCATGGGAAGTGCGATGGCGGGATCGGTAGAGTGATATAAGGGTGTTGATGAACACAGTCAGGAAAGACAACGACGTCAATGTGAAAGTCTAGATTCCGATGTATTGAGATCAAGCGGTATGGTGTATATATATGACAAGAGTCCTTGACTCACTAGGGTTTTCCAGCTGATAGGCTCCACGAATCCGTTCACGACCTCAGCTATTAATTCGGCCCCGATACGAGCACGCCCGATTTTGGTGGGGTCCCGGTTCATACATGTCTCCCATTCGCCACATTGATGAACAAGAGCTGGCGCCAACATGGCGGGTTTGTCGCAATAATTGTTTCGGTACTGGAGAGCACACCTTGCGATTTCCTGAACGCTGTCTAAAATTTGCCCATGAATTCCAAAGATTTGGGCATGAATTCCAGTAGTCCCGAACGCATGGGTATCACTTACCCATTGAGTACTCTGATATCCGGTGTTCCACATCACGTTGCACCGTAAGAATAAACTGCAGGAGCAGGTACAGGAAGACTGAAATCAACGACAGATTGAAGAAGAACTGTAAATAACTGACTGGATATCAGCACAGATCGCAATTATTCTCAGACAGAAAAATACACACCCCAATAAGATATAAGGCGTATCCGAGGAGGTTGGGGCAGAGGTTGGGGCGACATTCAAAGTGTAATGATTTGATGTGCTTTGGTTCCACGTATTGAGTTCTTCGACATCATCATCGCTTGCATTGGGGTCATCATCGTCATCATCTTCCATGTCCCTGTCATGCATCCGCAGTTTGGTCCCTCGAGGAGTTTTGTGCCGAGCTCTGTAAACTCTTCGTAAAGCTCCAGTCGCCACAGCTCGGTCGTTATTAGACTGGAATTTCTTATGTTCTTCTGATTTTGGAGGACTAGCATCTGACATGTCAACGTCTTTTACTTCGTTTGGGAAAGACGGCGGCGGAAATAGAGTAGCCGGTGAACCGCTGGGAGGAGGAGCCCAGGAATATGGTTCTGGTGCTTGTCTTGAAGGAGTAGCGAAAATGAAAGGGATGTTTCGGTTTGCGCCGAAACCGAAAGATGATGGAGTTGCTGGACTGGAAAATGTCATATCGTCATGTGGTCCTAAAGTGTGAGCTTTAGCATGGCATGATAAGGAATGAGAAGACTCAAACCAACGTTTTCGCGGTGTGCTTGGATCGTTGTCTGATTTCCAAGCAGGCGTCGTTTCTGGCCTTGAGGTGAACTGAAAGTCCATAGGCGCCTCTGTAGAGCGGGGCGAGTGAAAGATTCTAGAGTTCATTGGGACACGCAGAGGTGGACTAGAACTGGAGAAGATGATGGTGGTCGTCAAATGAAGAGCGTGGTAAACTTTTGACGCGCCAAAACTAGTCACGAGGTGGTGTCCTCTTCCCTTTCACCAGCCTGAGCCATGCTTCGCTCTGCTTGCCGAAGCTTACAACGTCCTGCAGGTCTTCTTTCTCGCTGCTATCATCCACTAGCAGCCCAATGGTCGTCTCCACCAGCATCTTCTCTCGTACCGATCGTGATTGAACAAACTGTCCGTCCAGCTTAACAATCATTGTATCGGTTCTCATAACTCGAATTAGGGTAGAGGAGAGCGTTCTTATGATATCTTTTCACGTCTACTTCGGGAAAGAGTTATCATGCTGTATGGTCCGGTAGGTTCTATATCCTATCTCGCCGCATGGATATCGACTTTAACCCGTATTCAGATTCGCGACACAGATTCAACCCTAACAGTTGCCCAGCTGCTCTTCTTGGAGGCAGAGGATACCACAAAACCAATCCATCTCTATATCAACTCTCCAGGAGGTAGTGTTACCGCAGGCCTCGCGATTTACGATACAGTATGCCCAGTTCTTTTCACCTATACCTCATTCTTGACACAATCAGATGCAGGTTGGCCTTCTCGTTCAAATGTCCCCAGTCACCCTCCGTCTCAACTTTTGACCAGTATGTCTCCGCTCCTATACACACTTATTGCATCGGTCAAGCCGCAAGCATGGGTTCCCTCCTCTTATCTGCTGGAGCAGAGGGGAAACGGCATTGTTTGCCTAATGCAAGTATCATGATACATCGTACGCTGGTCCACCTTACTACGTCTTCATGTCATTCTCATATCCCATAGAGCCTTCCGGTGGAGCATCCGGTCAAGCAAGCGATATTGCAATACACGCCAAAGAGATTCTTCGGATTAGAGAATTACTGACGGGTATATATCAAAAACATTGTGGAAAACCGGGAGAAAGCCTCGCGGATGGCCTGAAGCGTTTCGGTATGCCCTGAGGTCTTTTTCACAGAGGATTAGATCTCCGAGCCCTGATTGTGTTCATTAGAATCGGCGCTGGAACGTGATTACTTCATGACCGGTAGGCTCAAGCCTCATGTATGTCTCTCGCTGTTACTGACATCACCGGTAGCACAAGAAGCTCTAGACTTTGGCATTGTTGATGCTATCTTGGAGAAGAGTCCAAAATCTGTGTCAGGAGGCTAAACATAGTCATCGTTGAGCACCAGTATACGCGTTCCTCATTACAATAGATTCTTTTGGTGATTATCCATCACGCCATCTGCACTGCTTTTGATGATGGACCCAACGCGCCTTCTCCAGGTTCGAATGCATACTTTGTTTCAGGATAATATTGCCTAACTAGCTGAGGTATGGATTCGGGATTCGGTATGTATATCGTGCAGTCGCTCTTATGGTTTTAGGATTTCTGAAACAGGTTGAACGATTTCAACGAATTGCGCTTGAATCAATAGAAACCGTCACCGTTTCATTGCTTCTTTCGATCTATGATAACATAGGAAGCCCTTAGCGTCGCGCCACATTTCCCCCCGGGGAAGGCTAAACCAAAATGTGAAACGATGGCGTTCGGAAACTTCATGCTGCATAACCTGGAAGAAACAAATTCAGCGCCTCACTTTGTCTTCGCAACCTCCCACCAATGTGTTATGAGTTCGTAATTTATGGCTTGCTTTTCTTCAGTCAATCTGTCGAAGCATTTCTTGAAAAACGAGATACGGATCCTGCCCTGGAGACATTGGTCATACCTCTAGCTCTGGACAATATTGCACGCTATTCAGTAGCTGTAGATATGGTACGCCTGATGTTCCATTTGAGCTCTGGACTTTTCACTCAATGTTCGAAGTCGCCTGGTCCTGATCAGCAGTCATTTGGTTTTGTTGTCACTACTGGCACAGGTTATAGTGTGGTCGCCGGAGTGAACTGTGATGACTGCGAGGGAGTTTCGAGGTAATTATCTAGTTCCTCGCATAGACATGACAGTTGATGGAACCTCGAAATCCTCAGTTACAACATCAGTCAATCTCCTACTGCGGAACAGCTTCCTGACGTTCAAAGTGTGTCTCTCCTAGGGACGAATGCCAGTGGAAGCTTGATAGACGAGAACTGTCAACTTACCCAATCGAATGGGTCGGCTTGGCCATATCCGAATCAGACATGTAAGAAAACCCCCCTCACAAATACGCATTCATTTTCTGATCTACAGATCATGGCGGGAACCCCAGTGATTGTTGCAAACACCTCATCGAACTTGTTCTCCCCCGGAATTTCAGGTGTATTCGGACTTGGACCAATGGTACGTTCGCTGCGGACTCTGCTCGATAACGTTGATCTCAATTGTTTCCAGGTCGCAATGGTGATTTTTCCGCGACAGTATTTAGTGGTTGGCTGTCTAGGAACCCCGGGAAAACGAACTTCACATATGGGATGATGCTGAATCCGCCATGGGATTCTGGCACAGATGGAGGTGTCCTGCATTGGCAATCTCCAGACACCGCATCGTTCGAAGGCGATGTCGCATGGAAGTCTATGTCAACTTCTAATTCTACGTCATTACAGTCTGATTGGTATATCACCATGGACTCCTTGTCTTTCACGGATAGCGATGATAGTGTCACCGTATCCCGGAGCGGTGAACTCGTTACTGCTGTCGATCCCTTCGAGGCGCCTCTGATTTTCCCTCAAGCATTGACGGGAGCAATATGTCGGTGTTTCCTTATACAGTGACTAGGTTTCCCGAGTTGACTCTTCACCGTGTTTGTGCAGATGGTGGTATGGCGGGAGCTTCGCGCCTTCCTTTAACCTCGACCACTAATCAATGGGCAATACCCTGCAACAGCAAGATGAGTTTGTCAATGACATTTGGTTCGTTTTCTGTATCAATGGACGAAACCACCCTGGTCCTGCAAAACGGGAACGCTTGCGTTGGGGCAATCGAGGAATGGAGCGATCCTCAGGCGGGAGAATACCTACTAGGCTCCATCTTCATCTCTCTAGTATATCTGTGAGTATACCCGATATAGAAATCATTGCCAGACTGGATGTTCATGCACTTGTCTAATCTCCATTATCACAGCATTTTTTCTGTCTCGGGCTCCTCACAAGGTAGTGTCGGTTTCGCGCATAGAAAGGCATCATCATCATCCACAAATCTTTCTGCGGGTCAAGTAACGGGTATTGTCCTAGGCTCAGTTGCATTCTCTGTGCTCTCTGTTGTAGGCCTCATCTGGTACTGCTATCGCCGGAGGCAGCGCCAACACAAAGAACTCCCTTCCCCTTTTATTTCACCTCCGATGCCCCCGAACTATCAAGAATCAGTGAACGGAAATCGGGAAATAGTGACAGCGAGTGCCAGCTTTGTCGCTCGTTCACCATCCGATATCAATGGATTCGGGTTCAGGTTGCCACATAGCAGTGACAGTGCAGACATCATGACCGCACTTCCCTCCTCTAACTTAATCCGACCGAATCCTACGCCAACAGAATTTTCATTTCGAGAAACACTTCCTCTGTATGACGAATCGGTGGCTAACGATACTTCGATTTCTCGGCAACCCCTTCGTACTCAAAAGTCACTCGCGACTTTTCAAACGACCGGCACGCTCGCATAGGTTGAATGTGCATGTGTTGTAGAGCCTAACGCAGAAGCCGGGTAAAAGTTGTTCAAGCAATGCGATTTCTACTTTTAAGTATATGGCAGAAGGATTCTGCGAAGGTAGTAATACATACATACGCCGATGATTAATTCCTCTATCTATCATGTGTTGCTCATAAGTTATATATAACGGTATTCTTTGTGATCCTTACTCTGCGCTGTCCATTGGACATCCGAGGTCTCTCTGAGTTCAAAAATTCAATCCGGTGTTAGTTGTCCCTGGGTGCTCGAGAACATAGAAGACACGCGCCACTGGGTTTTTTCCGAAGTTCATAGACGTCTCTGGAAATATCCTTGCTTAGAAATTTCTGACGATCAAGAGATGCACTTCTTCCAGAAATCATCGAGAAGGTCCAGATTTGTTCCATTGTATGTATATGCGGAAACGTTAACAGCAACTCAATGTGGCAGATTCATGAGCAGTTCGTTCTACGGGAAGGTGGCATCTGAAGCCGTCGATGGAAACCTCATCCGCGGTGATATAGGGTGATATGTATGATATTTCCTGTCCGACATCCACTGATGATCGGCAATGGGTATATCTCTCAATAGCAAACACGATCAGTGATCACCCAAAACCACTATTCGATGCATATATGTACTTTTTGATTACAAGGCTGTTATTGAGGTGAACTGATAGATGATAGAATGAGACCATCAAATACTACAGTTACTGTATTCAAGGCGTAAAATGATCATTCGGGGGGCTTGTCTGGCCACAATAACGATGAATTGAGTCCCTCCTTATTTCGGTAGTTTGAAGTAGTACAAGGTTTACATTTTCAATGGTGTCGCAAATCATCAAGGCGTCTTAAGCACTGACGACCTCGATCTGGCACGTTCAAAATCCTAGATACTATTACTACGTACGTAGCACGAAGGGAGTAGGGTTTCGCCGACTCTGTCCTGTCCAAATGCTGTTACAACATTCCCTCAGCCGCCTGGCCGCGTTGCGGGGCCAGAACTTGAACTCTATGAATGATCGACTGTGCACTGAATGCGATCGGAGGCGTTTGTGAGCTTCAAAATCGACATGTTGTATGAGGTTGTTCATCAATTTATGTCGGTGACAATTCGGGAGGAAAATAGCACGTTGATTGCGAGAGTTGGATCTAATAAACCTACAGACCAGATCTCCGTAAAAATCCTGCGGCCGTATAAGTATGCTTCCGAAACCAAATTCAACCCTCGAAGCTTCAACATATGATTTCCCCCCGTCCAATCGTCGAACACAAGACAGCTGTTCGGTTTGAAAGCCTCGTCACTCAAATTCCACCGGCGAGTACCGGTTATAATTCTGCGAAGTAGGGCCACCCAGATAATATGTGTTCCCATGATCATGAACAGTACCCTTTTCCCCGGGCTGGAGGCTGAGAAATTAACGACACGTAGGGAGTATGTACATGCTTATAGTCCAACTACTAGAGGCTTCCCACACGTTCAGAGACTTTAAAGTTGGGCTGGAATCGAGGTTTGACTGACTAGTATCAAACATTGCTATCAAGCCTTGTATGGATTGAACCCGACTTGATCTAAAGTTGTAAATTCTCATGCAGCTTAATGGCAGCATATGTGGTATATGAGAATCATACTATGAGGCGATCTAATGAGGTTCTAGTACGGTTTGCACAAATGAGTTGCCAAACTTTGAAGCAATACAGATTTATCGCCGCAGTAGTGGAATTTCATGGCTGGGACACGCCAAGACAAATGTTGAAGAGAGAGATCCAATACCGGCACAAGAACCCATCTATTCCAGTCTCTAGATTGGGTTCGTTGCATATCGAAGATAAGCATCATACTTCGTTGTGCACCCAGGCCACCTACTACGTCTGAGTAAGGTGGAAGCCTTTTCGATGTATCAAGCTTGTGGGCTTTCAGCCAAATGCCAAGACTGCAAGCATAGCGTTCATCATTTTACATAATGCGTCTAGATGAGTGCAACTGTGCAAGTAGTTCCAGCAGGTTCCAGCGGGAGTACCGGGTGCCTTGTTCGGAGTTCCGCAAGGCACCGTTCATGCCGCTGATGGGATCAGTTGTCTGTGATTGCCGTTAGAAGGCGATCTGGCAGGCAGAACAAAGCAGGCCTTTCTTGGTAAGTAATTAGCGCGCGCTCTCTCTTTCGATCTAGTTGCATGTTCTCGTCGTTCGACATGTCCATAGCCCATCGTTGATTTCAGTTGCTCAACATCATCGACGTCTCTTATACCACGGAATCCCATAATCTCAATACCCTCACCGCTCAACTTTCTTTTCACTGCCTTAATTGCTTGGAATAGGAATGTCTTCCAGCCCCGAACATGCATTCGAATACTCTTCGACAGACGTTATAGATGTTACCAGCAACCATGAAGCTGGTACATCACAGCAAGAGCATCATTCAAGCCAGCCTTCTATAGAGTCGGGATCTTCAAAAAGTGCTCCTGGTGTCGCCACGCTGGACGACGACAGAGATCTTCATTCGGAAAGAGACGATGGAGTGCCAGTAGAGAAGGATGTTTCAGAGGTAGAATGGGATCCTCTGCAACACGGTGCTGGGGATCTGCTGGCGGAAGACGAAACATTCACTGCTGCGCGAAATGGGCAACTGTATGAGGCTGGTGACTCTGTCGTGGATGTCAACGGTCGAGTTATCTTCCACAACGATGGGAAACCGTCTCGTTCGAATCTTCAGCTCGAAATTGAACCGAGGCCGTTACAACCATGGGATCTTGTTGACCCGCCATCGATGAATGGGGAGAAGCCACTAAATCCATATGGCACAGTCACTTCGCACAAGTATAGCACGCTTCAAGAGTCAACGTATGATCATGGCTTTTTTATTAGTCCATTCCCATTGACCATTTATACTGTTATAGTCGCAGCCGTTCCCTAATACCAAAGTCATCATATTATTTTGGTCCCCCTCCCCCTGGTTCCGCATACGGAACGTCTCCGATAGGTCAAATTGGTCTCCACCATCCTCGGGAAATCATCCGAATCGAAAGAGATTACACTGGAGGAGAACTCATACAGTTTGCTCCAATATATCCATTGGAGTTGGAAGGTCGAGTAAGACAAATGCTCCTGTTCCAATTTCCGCTCTCATCCGGACCTTCAGATAACACCCACTCAGTTCTTGGAGTCAATAAACTCCATCAACGAACGCCTCATATCGGCTCATAGTTTTCGTCATGCCATGATAGATAACCTGCTGGCTGTGTTCACACTACAACTGTCTACCGTTCTTTTTGAAACACACTATGACAAGGTATGGAAACTTTCATCGAGCGAGCGTCATTCATGTACTGATTACACTGCGTGCAGGAGATGCAGCGTCTACAGCAGCTCTTCGATGAGTTGAATGCGGATCTTTACAATCCTTCGGGACTGAACCTCTTGTGGCCACAGAAAGTTGCGTTTTTATTTGTAAGTTATGTACGTTCTATGCAGGAGGAAAATGAAGCTTACGCAGTTGTTAGCTGGAAATTGAATACTATGTGAGTACCTCCTACTGTGTCAGGCCCTCCATCACTCAAGATCTCTCTCTTTCAAGTAAAACTAAAAGTATACTGGGGTACCTTAGTTTCAGCTCTCATTTGGATGTATTCGTTGCAATTCTCTCTAATCTAGCACGCTGTAATACTTCCGTGAACGTCTCGCGGATGATTTGCCCGTTCTTGAGAACGAAAAGTTCGGAAGGAGTGAGTCAAAGGAGCGGCGCCGAAGCCGCGTAACTGAGATATTACATAATCAAAGAGATCAGTCAGCAGCTATCAGACCTTCGACCGCTCGCCGTCCTACAATCATCTTCGTTGACTGGTCCGACTAGCAAACATCGTTCCAAGCTATCCGTCTCCTTCCTCGTCTCTTAATCTTGCTTTGTGCCTCTAGGGATCCTCAATGGAGTCTTTCTCTAACCTTGCTCCTCTTTGGGATCTTTCCCAGGCCACCAATTTCTCTCAACTCCCAGACGAAGACTTCCTTGCTCTTCTTCAGAAACAGTTCCCTAGTGCTGGTCAACATGGAGGTTATCAGTCAAATGTCTTTGGCACTGGAGAAACCGTCAATCCACAGAGCATTAATCAATACGCCCTGTCTAATGTTACTCCTCCTTCTGAAGATAGCAGTCCCAGTCCGCAAGCTGCCGAAAGCTCCAACAAACAGAGTCCTGAAGAAAATAGCCCCTCTGAAGACTCTAATGATTTTGGCTTGAAGCGAAAGGCCAGTGAGGAGGATCTAGGTGAAGGACCAAGCCAGAAGAATGCTCATACAAGTGAGTAGCAAAGTAATAAATTTTCCCCCTTTCTCTAATCTCAACATAGTGGCGAATTCTAATGCTAAGAAGGACAAAGCTGCGCCTTCAAAACGCAAGACTTCAGGTTCAGGACCTGTGAGTTCAGGCCAGTAATCTATGTCAATGCATGTTCACATTATTGTCATAAAGGATGAAACTCGTCTGATCAAACGCAAAGAACAAAATCGTGCAGCTCAGAGGGCGTTCCGGGAACGCAAAGAAAAACATGTCAAAGATGTATGTCTTGAATCTTGGTCCGTTTCTCTTCTCTAACCTCGGTCTAGCTGGAAGACAAAGTCGCCGCACTTGAAGCCAAAAATCAACAAGCCAGCGCTGAAAATGAAAATCTGCGCGATCTTCTTTCTAGGTTGCAATCCGAGAATATGGCACTTAAAGAAGCGTCCTTCACTTTTTCCGTTCCAAAGCAGCCTACCGCCAGTACTTCAACAGCGAAGAGTTCCTCATTCACTACTTCTTCCGATACTTCATTATTCTCCACTCTTCCACGGATAACATATACCGCTCCAAGTTCATCCAATTATTCCAATCCACTCGATATGACGTCCATGATGTCGTTTGATCCCAGTGTGCTGAATTTGCTGGACGAAAGCCCACAAGAGACCGCAACCGATGGTGCAATGCAGATGGACTTTGGATTTGGAAAAAGTAACAGCGAAGAATTTTTGCCCAAGAATTACACCACCATCGCAAGCAATCCTGCGTTCTTTTCCCTGGCATCGTCCTTTGATCACTTCACACCATCGACCAACCCTTCGTCAGCGTCCGTTTCTCAGCCGTCCAGCTCGCATTCACAGTCTCCAGCTAGCAGTACCAATGATCGGAGTCCTTTCAACTTTGACATGAGCGCACTGACACAATGGCCTACAACTTCTTCCACCGGACATGATTCGGGGACGCTGGACGATCTTTTCGGGGGTGTTGGGTTCCTGAATCCCCAGCAACAGGTGGACGTCAACGCCTTCCTGAATGGAGGATCGCCTTCGGCCGTTAGCCCCGTGTTGCATCACTCCAATAACATCAGCAATAACTCTCCTGCTACGTCCGCCTCGTCTTCACCGGCGTCTCATACTTCTGACCCCTTATTCAGTGCACGAGAGAGCTCATCGTCGGAGTCAGACACATGCCACGATGACGGCGAATGTCCCAAAACGAAAGCAGATTTCATCCAGCACATCGAATCGTCGGGACCATCCGCATTCGTGGACGCAGTCGCTAATCACAACTTCCTCCAGACGGTTTCATGTAACCCTATCGATACTGAGAAGAACGGGTTGCCATTCCTCTCGACTGTGGAGTGTGACGGAAGAACGACGTTCCCACCGGTGGAGAAGAGCGACAAGAATGTTCCGGTGCTTGATGCTTGGAGAAACATCACTCGTGATCCACAGTATAAGGTACAAATCTCCAAAATTTGCTGTAGACAAAGCCTGACTTCTGAATATAGGAATGCGATATCGCGAATCTCTGTTCAGAGTTCGCAAGTAAAGCCCGTTGTGACGGCTCCAAGGTAGTTTTAGAGCCTCAGGGCGTAACGAGTCTAATGGAAACTCTCAAAAGCGCCATATATGAAGAGCAAAAACAAGTTCAACATCGTACTCGGAGTTCATACTGTTCATGTATCCTTACATTCCTGTGTAGCTCAAACATAGCAGTCGCAGAAGCTTTCAGGTCGTATCCACTTCTGCCTTGTACACGTCCTCTGAACATTTACTTATCTGTTGTTATTATTCCGACGTTATGAAACATAAATCATATCTGCCTTCCGTTGCGATAGATGGTTGTGGTTTTACTGTTGCGGTTCTTCGATTTCTCTTTGTATCTCATTACTGTATACATATCCTCCTGAAAATTGATTTTCACCCCGATAGCCAATGAAACTCACTGTGTGTAGAACAACTACATATGTACAGTAATTGCACGGGATGATTGATGACTCCCCCGCAATTCCGACTGGTTCTCGACAGGTATGTTGCGCAAGATGTGTAGATCATCTTATCGGATGACTATTGAGGAATCTATATAGTACATACTGATACTACCTTATCCCACGCAGAACCCTCCATACACCCGTTTGTTCTACTTAAAAACTGGACCATTTTAAACTTCACGTTTACTATTCACAGAAGCGAAATCCGTTTCCTTTTCGAATTCAGATACCTCCAAAATCGCGTTGTCCATGAACGTCTCGCGTGCAGGGAACAGGGTCGACAACAGCCAATGAAGGAACCCTGCAGTGAAAAACTAGCAAGCAACGAAGCATGAGCTCGGGAGACATTCTGTATGGGATATGTGTATCATAACACTCACCCCATAGAGCCACGCGATATCGAATACATGGATCGCGTCTCCTACATTGATAGTAGAGTTGATGCTGCTGATGAGACCCGGAAAGCTGGGGAATACGGAGAATAAAAGGGCGACTACTACACGCCAGTTCTGGGGATATAGTTGAGAAAACGAGTTTAGGGCAATATTATTGCTTACTACTCACCACACCGTGCCAGTATTTATAACGACCGTTATGATCATACATAGCTGGAACATCGACTTTGCATTTGTGCACCAGCCAGTACTGCGTATACAAAAGTAAGTCGCAGCAATCACAATGAAGAAAACCATTAGCTTCACATCTGTAACCATTCTATGGTCGGAACGAATCAAGATCGTGAAAAATGAGAATTGATGTTAGAACATAATCAACTCACATTCCAGCGAATGGTCCCAGAAATATCGTATATCCGCTCATGAAATTCAAGAAACCTGGTGCACTGGATAGGATTTCCCATGGTGCTAGAGCCCAACCGCCCAAGATCGCGCAGAGAACCTGACCTCGTCGGATATTGATATACTTTGGGAAAAGCACCATCATATCGTTAGCGGCACTCAGACTGTTAGCACTGATATTGGTCCCGAGGGTTGCGATGAGATAAGACAGAGCGGCGAAGAATTTCGGGGCACGATCCCAATGGGCGATGAGGGTGGTGGGCTGTAAGCAGATTCACTAAGCATATAGTCGCATTTTATTGACAAACTGCTACGCACGTCCCATAGAGTTTCACCGTAGAGTACTTGGCCTGTTCACTGTTCAAGTTTGCGCAGAGACCAGAGGAATCAGCCCTACTCACCAACTGAAGTGACGGCTATGCCTATCGTAGAAATAGAATCATTTCGATGTTCGAGGTGCGATCAAGCTGAGCTCTTACCCACAAAACCTGTAAGCGTGAACAACGTCGGAATCAGTATGGCTTGTATGTATTGCCTAACGGTCAGAACAGTGAACAATCTGTATTCGTATTCAGACTTCAAAGCTCTTACGCTCGTTCATTTTTGGCATATCGCTACGCGGCATGGGATATTGAATCAGCACATTTCAAGAGGCGCTGACACTGTATACTGACCGTGAAGTCAGGAATATTAACCGCGAGGGTGGCGTAATTTCCTAACGCGGAATTCATAGAGCTCAACCAAGCCCAAGCCAGAGCGCTGCCGCTCACGGTCGCATGTTGGTTAGCAAGAGAGACACTCGGTGGGACTTTGACCATGGCCCAAATGAGAATCGAAAGCCACGCTGCAGGGACAATCAAGGCTTTGAACACGCTGGATAGGACAGATGAGGACGCAGATAGCACAAATTTTGTATGCGAGGTTACTCACAAGAAATATCGAATCCTTTGAGGGGATATCAACATTATGGGGAACTGGATTAGCCAAAAGATGAAGTAACACATCATGCCTAGGCAAAAAAAGGTACTTGAATTTTGGAGTAGGGATATCATCTGCCGCACCTACCTCTCGTTGTGATCCCAGCACTGGAAGAAAGACGATTCGGAATCCGTATAGCTGATGGCCATATGGCCTGTATCATTTGGTCGACGCATTCAGAGCCAGTGTAAGTCTATTAGTGGATTAGTTAAGTCAGGTCGGCGCATATTGAAGCAAAGCTGATATACTTGAATGCCAAACCAGAACAGGGCAAGTATTACACGACTGATAACGCTGAAGTAGCTGAACCAGAAACCGAAACTGGACCGATTCAGAACGGGAAATCCCTGGCAGGTTCAAAGGATAGTAGCAGCAATGAGAAGAGCGCCAATTGCTCGCTTGAAGAAGGATCGTACGATGTGCAGACGAGCGCCGATAGTGCCATTCAGGACCATTACCAGAGCGATAATTGTATGTCCGACTGCTATAGCTGCAAGAGCTTGACGCCTAACATGAAGATACGTTTACGTTCATTAGTGCTGATCGGTGATATCAAGACCGAGGAAATCGCCAAACCAGTTCAAACCGACCGCCAACATGGACGATGCAAGCTCCCAAGCCTAGTAGAGGAAGGGTTATTTCACGCCTTTGCTCGATTCACATGTGGAACCGTACAGGGACATTGGCCGCATCAGAAATCTGAGTTATGATGAATCAACGAAGATATCCGAGCAGTTAGAGGAAGTTCCTCACCCAGTACGCGACGTAGTTCCAAGTATTCCATGTCCGCAAGTGGACGGGGACAGGATCCATATCCTTGTTGCTCCATCGTGAAGTAGGCGCTAGCGTGGACTTTTCGGGTTCTAAAACCCAAGCATCGGGTTTCAACCATTGGACGACCATTGGGGGAAAACGAAATAATGTTATAGGTCGTGTCTCCTTAGGTCTCCTTTTTATATGAGACTGATATTGCGCACACTATAGTGTCACTGATAAGCATGCCCAGGCCAGATAAGAGCTATTCAAAAAGGCTTTGCGCCGCCTGGAGCGATGACTACCCAGAGTTTGGAGATGATGGAGGTCTCTAAGCTTTCCGCAAGCCCCTAAGGATCGATGCTGAGCGGATCATATGGTTCGCTGGAAGGACACCCTTTAACTTTAAGGCCTGTGCCTTGGCAGAATTTCAATGACTTCGAGACGAACAAGCACGGGCGCTAAATGAACGCCTGTACTGGCGTCTATCACACGTGCTTTGATGAAATAGAACTCAAGAGAAAATTTGCGCTCATCGATCTTCCGTCTTCGACGCTCTCTGGATTAGGGCTATACATCTCTCTTCTTTACCGTCAACTCATCCGTTCGTCTTGCTTAGATCATACACTAATAAACGCAATGGCTCCCTCAGCTTCCAAACAAAAAAGACTCGCAGAGAAGGCCGCAAAGAAGGCTGCGGCTGTCGGGGATTCATCAACAAATACATCGACCCCAACAGGGAGTGTCAATGGATCCACTGGAGTTAGCACACCCTTGACTAGTCTCAGCGCTGCGACGTCCACGGAAGATCTCACCAGCATGACCAAATTGAAGATTGCAACTGATAGAAGCGCTGCTGGGGTGCTCGTTTCCGACGTCAAAGCTCGAGATATCAAGATCGATCAGTATACCCTAAGTTTTCACGGGAGACTGTTGATTGAAGGTGCTGAGATTGCACTCAACTATGGCCAAAGATACGGTCTGCTTGGTGAAAACGGGTCTGGAAAGGTAAGCTATGCTTACTGCTCTAATCCCGAATGTGCATTCATTTATTTTCTCATTCACACAGTCGACCTTCCTGCAATCCATCGCTGAACGAGACATAGAGATACCCGAGCATATCGATATCTACCTTGTTCGTGGAGAAGTAGAACCCTCGAACGTCAATGCCGTCGAGTTCATCGTTGCTTCAGCCAGAGCCAAAGTCGAAAAGCTCGAAGAATACATCGAGGAACTATCTGTATCTGATGATCCAGATGCAGAACTCGCTTTAGATGCCGCTTATGAAGAATTGGAGGAACTTGATCCTTCAACGTTTGAGACCAAAGCGGCAAGCATTCTCCACGGTTTAGGGTTTGGTCAGGAGATGATGAAGAAAGCCACCAAAGACATGAGTGGTGGTTGGAGAATGCGTGTAGCTCTCGCTCGAGCATTGTTCGTGAAACCTCATCTCCTATTGCTCGATGAGCCCACCAACCATCTGGACCTTGGAGCCGTAGTCTGGTTGGAAGCATACTTATCAACCTATAACCACATTCTGGTCATAACATCCCACTCTCAAGTAATTTATCATTTCCTCTTGTCATGCTCTCATCTAACGTCTTTTGAAAATAGGATTTCATGGACAGCGTCTGCACAAACATCATGGATCTCACTTTTAAGAAGAAACTTGTATGTTTTCATCCTAGTCCTTTCGGTGTAAACTTTGTTCATCACTGTTTGGTTTGCAGGTTTACTATACTGGAAACTATACTACTTATGTTCGTACGAAGAAGGAAAACGAAGTTAATCAAATGAAGGCGTACCAGAAACAGCAGGATGAAATACAACATATCAAAAAGTATGTTTGTCCTCTAGTTCGTGCTTGCTGACCTTCCAACCAATGCCCTGATCTCAGGTTCATCGCTTCTGCTGGTACTTACGCCAACCTTGTTCGTCAAGCTAAATCAAAACAGAAGATTCTTGACAAGATGGAAGCAGCGGGATTGATTGAGAAGATCGAAGCACGTAAGTTGGGTGAACAACTCATGAGGCGCATGCTCATTGTGTACCCTGCAGCGAAACAACTCAGGTTCAATTTTGAGGACATCCGTAAACTCCCTCCACCTATCATCGCTTTCGATGAGGTGGCGTTTTCATACTCAGGGAAGAAAGAGGACTACTTGTATCAGAAATTGAGCTTTGGTATCGAGTTCGTGTTTTGGTCACTGATGCTTTTCGGCTTGTACTGACTTGACTCAGTATGGACTCTCGGATAGCCATCCTAGGTGCAAATGGAGCTGGAAAGTCAACCTTGTTACATCTAATCACTGGCGCTCTGCAGGTCCGTTTCCGTCTTTCATCTAAAGCCCGCAATCATTCTCATCGTTTGTATAGCCTGTAGAAGGCACCATATCCAAGCACAGTGCATTGAAACTCGCCAAGTACTCACAACATTCCGCGGACCAGTTGCCGTATGACAAGGCACCTATTGGTATAGCCTATCTTCTTGAATTTCTTTGCCTTTTGTGATAACAACACTCTTCGTACAGAGTATTTCCAATCGCTCTTCCATGAAAAATTCCCAGAAAAGGATACACAAGCATGGAGAGCACAGCTTGGTCGATTCGGGCTGAGCGGTGCACACCAAGTCGCACCCATCAAGCAACTGAGTGATGGTCTCCGAAATCGGTATACTGAAATTCCATATCATTTGACTAGTGTTGTTGATATATCATCTCAGAGTTGTCTTCGCTCAGTTAGCTATGGAACATCCGCATATCTTGTTGCTGGGTAGGGCGTCTTCTTGTATCAGGAGGCCGTAATCTAATGGATGGTCCGTTCTAGATGAACCCACTAATCACTTGGATATGGAATCGATTGATGCACTTGCCAAAGCCATCAACGAGTTCGAGGGTGGTGTTGTCATTGTCTCGCATGATTTCCGTCAGTGTCTACATCATGTTGGCTGTTCATGAGAACTGACAACTGGGCTTCTAGGCCTTATCTCTCAAGTTGCTCAGGAACTCTGGGAAGTCGCAGACAAGAAGATTCGAAACTTGACGAAGGAGGATATATCGATCGTCGACTATAAGAAGAATTTGGTCAAAGCCAGTACGTCCGAATGTATAGTTTCTCCTCCATCTCCTGCTCATCAGTACGCGTTTCAGGTAACGCCGCCATTGAGAAAGCCAAATTGTTCAGCAAGAATGCACCGAAAGGGAAGACTTGAGACTTTCAGAGGTCTATGAGAAATGCACGATATGTATAGTTTGTACGACTATGATATACAGCTTTATTAGACATTCTTTCGCGTCACTGTCTTCCAACTGTGAGTAACGAGGAGAATAATGAGAGTAACATTGACAATGATGAAGTTAACGGAATCTGACAATCGAAGAACGGCAGAGAGAATGATCGCACGTGGCCATTTATACGGCTTTCTAGACTGAAGAATTCTCTTGACCGACATTTCTTCACTGAGCGCCTTTGCGCAAAAGAGAAATTAGCTCTAGTGGGTTTACCTGCTAGTCTTTCTTCTCTTCTCCTTCTCCTAAAATCTCCTTCAACTTGCCTTTCGAGTTTGGGCATCAAACAATGGCAGCCTCGACCCAACGCCAGCGAGGGCCTCTACCTCGCTTGAATATTCCCCCTGTACCCGCTTCCCTCGGCATGCAACAACCAGGAATGCAGCCTCTATATTCTCCCGCATTACCCACCTCTCTCCAACATAGCTTCCAGCCGCCCCTACCCTTACCAGGCCATGGTGTGATGCAAACTCCCATGCAACCGTTTTTTAATCCTGTCCAAATGATACCACCTGGTGCACCTGCGCGAATGGGACACAGAGCAGGTCAACAGAGCATGAACGTTCAAATGGGCAATATGGGCAGCATGGCTCACCTCGCTGCAGCTGGAATACACCCACCAAGCGGGTTTCCTATTACTCCCATGGGTGGTCACTTTCCAAGGCAGTCAATAGCTGGCTTTCCTGGTAACATTCCGCCTCCTCAACATCCTTTTCCTAATCGTAATAGACGCCAGCTGAGTATCGGTGGTCCTCCCAAAGCCGTTCTAGGAGGACCACAACGCAAACTCAGTCCTAATCCTCCTCCTTCAAGTGGTGTTCTTTCTGCAGGCATCAGTGGATCCACAACTCCCCTCGGTCCTCCTCCTAGCTCTGCACCTGCACCTAAGCCAAAGAAACTTGTTGTCAATCTGCCCAAGGAAACGATACCGTCTGAAGAGGAAGGCGTCGCGGCTACCAAGGCACCATTTGCAAGAGTGCCTTTGAGGACAATGGAATTCCCCGGAAGCACAGAACCGCAATTCCCAAAAATCATGACGCGCGAAGACTTCCCTCCTGAAGAAACTAGGCAATTTCTCCCGCCTACTGTCGATGTCTTTTTACCCGGCAAGGTGAATTGTTATGTCCGCATGCGTGTGTCACCTCCTCAATTTACAATTTGCTCGTAGATCGCTTGGGAGCGCCTTAAACACGCTGATATCGAAGAGAAGTTGGAGAAGTTGGGCGTGGAACGCGGCGGTAGCTCTAGTGCCAACTCCTTTATACAACCGCATCCTCTCCACGGAAGGGCCGCGTCTGTACGTGTCTTTTTCTCTTGCTTTGTCTATATCTTTTCTGTATGGTATATATCGCGTATCTCTTCTAAGAGCGCGTCTGTTCTACACGTGGCTTTTGTCCTTTCTTTCTCTTTCTGCTTTTATCATTATCATCCGCTTGGTTAAATTCTTGTGCTTACTTTCGTCGCGTTGATCCGACTTGCTGATCAATTGGACCCTAGGTGTCTTCACCAGCAGATCCTGCCTTACTCTTCTTCAAGCTCAATAAATTACAGCAAGCTCAACAATCTTCTTCTCTCGGAAATTCATTGTCCACTTCTCCCCAACCACCCTTGCTGAACCCACCACATAGTACGAGTGGCGTTTCCCCAAGTCCCACCAACAGTGCTCATATACCACGCTTCATCACCAACCGACACGGGCACTCTCTCTCTCTTGTTCAGCCTCCTACAACTGGCATCCGTTCTAGTCCTGGCTTGTTCAGAACCCCTAGCACCGGTGCGACTTCCAATCCATTCGGACCCAACGCTGTTCTCGGGAACGATCAGATTACTGTCAGAGACAGCGTTAGCCCTTCATTACCTGAGGTCGAGTCTACCATGAACTCGAATATATATGCTCCTCAAGGACGAAAACCTGTAGTCATGTCCACTCTTGTCTCAAGCGAGCCTTCTTCACTCGCTCCTCCTTTGAGCGCCGTGCGGACAGACTCTCGTCCCGATTTCATCAGAGGCTTTGGCTTGGATATCCCAGAGGAGGTAGAAGAAGAAGGACTTGAGGAAGAAGAGATCAAGATGCCGAGTTGGGCACAACATAGAGATGGAGGAGATCTGGAGACTACGGAATCACAACTCGGGCAAGACGCAGATTACGACGATAAGAATGATAGGAGCTTGGATGACCAGGAGCGCGAAGAAATGGAGAGCAACGGGCTCTTGACAGCTTCCCAGTCCCGACATCATTCTAGGCACGCCTCACGCCTTTCGGCAGCATTATCGCTCCGTTCATTCGGTGGTCTTGTCGCGGATGGTCTGAATGAGCGACTGGCTGAAATGCACTCAGCTTCGAATAGTGTGGTCCTAGGTCTCTCCAACAACTCCATGATCGGAACTGGGACTTTGGGTGTTGCAAGGGGTCAAATGCCCCTTGAATTACTGACTAAAGATAAAGAATTGGAAGAGTGGACGGGAAGTGAAGATGTAGATGGATTCGGACATGCTGATGATGAGGAAGACAGTGATGACGATGTAAGCGTATTTTTACCTCGGTATTTTTACGGAACTGAACTTAACCGCATCACAGAGTATCGGTGAATGGTCCAATCCATCAGACGAGGAAAGAGCGAGGCAAGCACGTGTTGAGGCCCGTCTTCGTAGACGTTCCATGCCCCCACCCTCTGAACAGCCGAGAAACCTACCTCAGTTTCCTCTCCCTCCTGAAAACACCTTTATCGTGCCTCGTCTCATGCATCCTCGCGAAGAAGATATCATATCTAATCCATCAGAGGAAGAACGTGGGGAGTATCTCGGTCTAGATCTGCGATACCCTCCTTCAGGTAGCTCCACTTCTAGACCTCTTCCACCAGTCCCGAGCCACCACTCTCGAGGCCCGAGTTCACAAAGTGGGATCCATTCCGTGCATGATCCTGCTAGAGCTCATTCTCGCGCTCCCTCACTCGGGACCAATGCAGACAGTCAACCACCCAAACCGTACCTCAATCCAAACGCCAAGCCGTTCGTTTTCGGGGCTCGTGGTAGCTCTTCAGGATTTTCATTTAGCGGCATGCCTCCAAATGCACCGGTTATGTCCCACTCTCGCCTTCCTTCCTCCTCAAATAGTGCAGGCTTCGCTTCCAAACTCAATGCTTCTGCTGCAGAATTCAAGCCCGGCGGTGGGTTACTTTTCAAGGCGCCTTTCCCTGCACCGAACGTTGCGTCCACAGTGGCTCCTGTTTTCCCAGTCCCTAATCCTGTTTTCCCTGAACCTCAACATCAATCCGAGGGACGACCATTGCCATTGCCACCCGCCACTGATTCTGACACAGCAAATAAAGGATTTGTCTTCAATGTGGTTGATGAGTCCCCCTTCAAGGTCCAAGGTCGTGAAAAGCGTCAACGCCGTGATTCTGGATCTGAGGCTGATTTTGTTGAAGGGAATAGCATGGCTTCGTTCCGTTTCCCCTCCAATGCCGGTTCTCCTCAGAGCATCAGAAATGGTACACTTTCTTCTCCCCGAAAGCATTATGGCCACGGCCAAAGCTCACTCACCAGTGGAAGCCGACTATCAGCCACCCTCAATCCAACTGCAGAGCCATTCACTTTTGCTGGATTTTCAAATGCTATCGGAACATTACCTCATATCGAGGGTCTTGGAGGCGAGAAGGAAACACGGCATAGTCAGGATGAAGAAAGCTTGCATACAGACGATGAAGATAAGGAGAACAACGCTGATTATGCTCTCGAAGATGTGTTCACTCTTCCCGCTTCCACCAAGGCAAAACGCGCACCGATACCGTTGACTTTCAAGCAAACTGTATCAAGCAATACTGTACCTGCTGGTCTTTTCAAAGCCCTCGCTAATCATTCAACCTCCAATTCTGCCGACGAACGCGTGCGTCCTACCGTTCGCTCGCGACTCAGCTCGCGTGAGCAGAGACCTAGAGAATTTGGTCGTGAGGTCGAACGAGAAAGGGAGCGGGAGTTCTATGAACAGGGAAGTAGGCCATCCTTGGATGATCTCGGTGCAGATATGCCCGCAATATCTCATAAAGCTTCGAGGACGATGTTGACATCGGACTCAAAAAGGTTCACGGCTTCAGATGTTTCCCCTTCGGTCAGTACATTGATGTCCTTCACTTGTCCAGATTCTAACAAAACATACAGGATGACGTATTCGCAACCAGTTCATTGAGGCAAGCCCATGCTCATGCTAGAAGGAGGTCGTCTCTACCGGACAACATCGAAAGTCTACGCTATGATAGACGGTCAACGAGTCCGTCTTACGAGTCCATGTCCGAGGTTTCTTCCCTTGCGGGCCCTGTGGCAAAGGATCTTCATGCACGTTTGGAAATGAAGCATTACGAAGATAGGCTGGAGAATCTCCTCGATCAGAAACTATCCGGTCTCATCCGTGATCTGAAAGTTGCGATATCCAGTACGAGCTTCCAGCAACAAGGTCTTACTCCCAAGGCTGAGGAGATGATCTCCGACGTTGTTTCCTTGTTCCGTACCCAACTAGCAGACAGCGCTGCCAGAGGATTAGACGATTCGCAGCTCGATGCCAGAGGAGAACTGGATTTCGAACTGATCAAAGATGTCGTGGAGCAAGGCCATGCGAAGATACTGGAGCTGATGACTCGGGAATTGAGCAAGTTCCAAGCACAGGCTTATTCCCGAACAGGATCAGATTACAAGTCGCAGCCCGAGCTCTCTCAGGCGTTCGAACTCTACTCCTCGCGGACAATTAGTGCAGTAGTGGAAGCTATATCAGAACTCTCTACCCGTCTCGAGACCATCACACACGGCGCTCCGTCTAGAGAACATGATCAACTCATAGATGGAATTGTTTCTGCACTAACTCCGGCATTCAACGCTGTTCGACCAGAGGTGGTGGATTATGACTTCCTAACAAGCCAACTCTCGCAAGCAGTTAAACCACATATTTCGCAGATAATCGACCTAGCGTCTGACAAACGAGAGACAGCGGGTCTGATCGTTGACCGCTTACTGCCTGTTCTCATGCCAATACTACAGCAATATTCCAGTCCTGCGCTCGACACTGATTCCATCGCCTTGCAATTGACCACCGAAGTACGAAAAGCCATAGCTCCGATCGACGCGTTCGAAATCAAGGAGCAAGTCGCCGATCTTGTTGTGGAAAGACTCGACTCCCGACTTGCTGTCCGTGACAAGTCTTTCAATGTTGACGCGATCACATCAAAGACGACCGAGAGTATCTCGCGGCTTCTTGATTCATGGGCAGGAAACGTGTCGAATTTCATGGATGGTCAAAAATCGCTCGCTGATCGACAGTCAAGTCTTTCTGATGCTCATGAGCATTTAGTAGAACTCATCACAGCACTTCCCTCTCAAGTTCACGAAGCCACGAAGACACAGCAATCTGAAAATACAAGTGTTGCGGTCGAAAAACAAATCGTTATCGAACAGACTATGACTGATATCAAGAATGGTATTCGTGACATCAGTTCTGGTCATGACGGTCTCGCAGGACAAAGTACGGAAGTAATCCAGATATCGAAAGACGTCCTATCTAAGGTATCTATACTCCCTGAGTCGATATCTGCCGCCACCACAGTTCTTCAGAATTGTCATTCCGACTTCCTCCTGACTCGCGATCAAACCCGACGTGAACTGGAAGATCTTCGTAGATCGAACACGGACCTCCAAGTTCAGTTGCACAAGGCTCGAGCAGCTCACGGGCAGATACGTGTTGAGAAGGACATGTTAAATGAAAAACTCAATGTCCTTGAAGCTGATCGAGAGCGACTCAGGACGCAGGCAAAGGATTTGCAAGCTGCGGTAGATCTCAAAGCCACTGAATTAGCACATGTAGAAAGCAAGACTACTAATCTTGAAGATGCTCTTGCGAAGGCTTTGGGAAGGCTACAAGCGTCTGATGTTGCCACTCAAGTTAATATGGATCGGATTGCAGCATTAGAAAAGGCCAACGCAGAGTTAATGACTGAAAAACAGAGTCTGAAGATGAAGGTAAGGAGACGGCTCAAACTCTGACTTACGAGTTTACTGATGGGCATTTCATAGGTGGACTCCCTCGATCTCAAGGTTACATTTGCTGCACGAGACAAAGAGAATGCAGAACACGCATATTCCTCGCTGCAAAAACAGTATGAACAGTTATCGTCTCAACAAGAGCATTGGGACGAATTGCGACAGGCATCTGAAAAAATAGAGCATCTCACGAATCTAATCGGTCAAGCAGATAACGAAGAGCTGAACGACCTCCGTCGTATACGAGACCGGAGCAAGGTACTAGAAGGAGAGCACGCCGCGTTGCTGAAGCGTCATAAAGAACAAGAAAATCGTACCTCAGCCGCAGAAAAGGCTACGGCCTCATTTAAACAGAGCCTTGCTCAGGCTCAAGCACGCGCATCGGAGTGGGAAAAACGGGCAAAAGAAAGCGAAGCTAAGCTGGAACGAACGTCAACACAATTAGAGCAGGCCGAGCAGACTCACTCCCAACTCGATGCTGACTATTTGGTAGTCAAAATGCAGCTCGAGGATCGAGAAGCAGGGGAACGCTTGGCAAAGGTCAGTATTTCGTACGTTCTAGTTATTCATAGTCTCAACGCTTGGTGAACAGGATCGTGAAGCCAGGCTTCGGGACGAAATATCCGCTTTGGAAAGTAAAACCAGAATTTTACAAACTGAACTAGAGAAAGCCAAGGTCTCCCAGAGAATAATCTCAAACACTCGTTCAAAGGCCTCCAATGGTTCCATCTATGCTCTATCTCGACCTGAATCTCGACTGAGTTCTGTATACACCGAGAGGTCCGTAACACCTAACGGTCGTTCTCCCAGTACTGGAAGCATCACACCTCCCAATAACACAACATCGGTATGGGATTCTATCCACGCACCATCAGCTGCACCTACAAATAATGGTCGCTTCGGAACCAAGCCCACTGTGCACGCGCCTGCGGGAAGATACCCTCAATCCCTCAGTCGTGGGGCTTCCCGTCATCCTTTGCAATATTCGAGGGCTTCTGTCGCCTCCCCGACACCTAGTACGGTTTCTTTAGCACCTACTGTCGATGAAGAAGGGTGGTGGTCATAATCTCGTATCTGGAATTCTTGTTTGCACTTCCTCAATCTTTGGTTTCTTCGTCACTCATTGCTACACATTCAAGCACCATCTGTTATCCACACCGAATCTTTTGCATATATCTCTCGATTTGCTATACTGCTACTTACTCACAATTTTATGTGATACAATGTTCCGTCTGTAAATATATACCCTCATTAGTACTAGGCATTCGTTGTACACTTGATATTGGATCTCATATTTTTACCCTCTTCATCAGTTAACAATACGTATAATTTCTGCAGTCTGCCTACACTCGACGATAGCTCGTCGTCAATATGATTCTACTCTGAACTTTAACAATGCTGTGATGCCGAGAAGATCGCGTTCGACAGGCCACTTGCCCGCGTCTTTCCTTGACTTCCATGGCGGATGTGGATGCCTTCTACCGGAAAATCAAGTTTCGTCTCGTCGAAAGTGGCGAATGGGACCGGTATGTTATAGTTCGGACTCTTCAATGACGAAACTAAGCCAATTGCATTAGGATGAAAGCCACAATTGGACCAAAGTTGAACGAAAGCGGATGGTTGGACGACATCAAACACAAAGGTGTTGGTCAGTGCGAGGCCGTCGCGCACAACAACGCCAAGGTACTGATGAAGATATGCAGAACAAGCTAGTGAAATGGATCAACTGTCTTTCCAAAACCTGTTCGATGCATTATCCAAGGCGGGTCACGTAGGTAAGATATAGAATATGCTCAAAGAGAATTCTGTTATTAATGATGTATATCTCTAAGGGTTGCCATTACCTGCTCGACGAGAACTTCAAGCTATGATCAGGGAATATCTAGAAAAACAGTTTGAGTAGGCCAAAGTATCGCATTCACAACCTCAACATCAACCCAGAGTCTGTACCATCGTTAATTCAAGCAAGCAATGAATGATTCGCATAATTGGCTTGGACAGTTCGATCCATGACTGACATTTGGCATAAGTACTACATAGATGCATATGCGTGGTGGACATGATTTTCTTCTGAACGAACTAAGCTACCACCAGACTAATACGCAATCACTCTTAAGGCGCGTGTAAAGTGGAAAGGAAGGCTTCTCCCGCAGCGGACGCCTTGGCCTTTTTAGCAGGCTTTGCCTTCAGACGTTCTTGTTTGACTACGTATAGCAGCATGAGTGAAATTGCACGAGGAAAGAGGATAATGGACTTACGCAGCTCGTGCCTGCGAATCGTCTTGGCGTAAGGGTTGAGACGGAAGAGAACAGCCTTGTTGCGAAGAGGGTTCTTCTTCTGGGTCCAAGGACGCTTCTGAGTCTTTTGGCCGGCAGGTCGTACGATGGACTGGATCTCAGTAGAGTTGATGAGACGGGTAACATCCGGATTCGAAATTTTGGCAGTAGGGAGGCTATCGGAAACAACAGTGAGTAATAACAAAACCAACTCAGATGGTTCCTCTTACATGTAGTCTTTCTTGTAAACCGAAGCCTTGTCGAAAGTTCCAAAGACTTCATCAAGCAATCCGAATGCACCTTCGGTCCAAATGACGAAACGTCCAAGGTGTCCACCGGGTGCAAGTTGGAGCAAGTTCAGTCTCCTCACGTTCACGACCTCAACACCAGGCAGGTTACGGAAAGCCTTCACGATACCGTTGTCCTCGTTGTAGACAACAAGAGGTCCACGACGTTGGCGGTGTCGGCGGTTCCTCATTTTTCCTTTGCCTGCACGGAGTTTTCGGGAGTTGGAAACTTTAACGACATCCTGGTAGGCATGAAGACCCTTGAGCAAAGCAACGGCTTCTTTGGTCTTCTTGAAAGACTCGGCCTCAGATGTGATGACTAGAGGAACTTCCTCGATCTGCTCGATGCGGTGGCCACGGGCGAGGACGAGCGAGGGAAGAGCAGAAGCAGCGAGAGCAGAGACAGTCGCAAATCGGCGCTGGTTCTGGTTGACCTTGACGTGCCACTTGCGCCAGGTTTTGGTAGGCGCGAACATGCGTCCACCACGGCACATGTTACCGAAGGCAGCCTAATTAGACATAAAAAAATCAGGAAAGCCCGGTAAACGACCAAAATCAATACACACCTGGCCAGAACGATGCGTTCCTCCACCACCGACACGAGGAATACGTGCAACAGCGCGACCAGTTCCCCAAGACTCGGCGGAAGTTTGGTGTCCCGCTTTTTCGCTCACAGCATATGCTTGTCTTTTGTTCTTGGCTATGCTTTCTATGAAGGCAATCTTCGTTGGGTTACTCCTTTGACAATCTGAAGGCAGGCTTACTGTGCACTTGCGAAACGACATCAAGTCGAATCGGGGCGGTCAGAACCGCAGGAAGGGGAAGAGAGGATGAAGCCTCTGGAAAGAACACAGTTAGCACTTTGAAGGAGGCCGTAAGCTCAAGAGTAGAGTCCTACCTCCAGAGGCAGAGCGGACGTTGACAGTGGGTCTTGAGGCCATTACTTGCGGCAGTGGTGATATTTGCGCGATGAGCTCAAAGATAATTTGTGTGGTGTGTATCGTGGGAATGACTGTATAGCTTTATCTCACGTGCTTGCAATTGATGATGTATTTATCATTCTTAATCTAATCTAATCATCCGGTTTCGAGTCTTGACTTCATCATGATCCCATCGATCTTTGCTTTCGCCGGCATGAGATCTCCGCATAATTCAACGAACTCTGTGCTCTACTCTGCTTGACTGCATGCTCTTTTACTCTGCTCTGACTTGAAACTCGCTAAGAGCCTCCTACCGCACATCAAAATACATACGGCACACTAACCAGGTACCCACAACTGGAAACAAGTGCCAGTGCTAAGTTCAGTTCAGTCAAGACTAAACATACGCCGTACGGACCATATGCTATTCATATATCATATACAAGTGCTTCAAACGTTTGGTGAGGTAGAATTCACCGCGATCATGATCATGAAGGACTGTGACAAGTTCGGTCTGGCTCGTTCATTGATGAACGCTATAAGAACTTGATCAAAATGGATACAATCCATGTACCGGAAACCTCAGAAGACTATGTTCCAAAACCTCGTTATCGTCCTCGTTGCGGCTCTTTTGATTATTGGCGCGGACGCAGAAAGTCACACCATCCGTTTCTCCAACTTGTAAGTAACCAGGCTGTGGCTTTTATCAGCCCTAGCACTCATTCTCAATGGTAATCATCCTTTCTTGATGTTCATTGTAGTTGTGGGACGGGAACGGTACTGGTTCCATCTATTTGGCATTTGATTGGTCTTTTGAAATCCTGGAATAGCCTATACTGCAGGAGAATGGCGTGGTTGTCTCTACTGGGGCTGCATACATTACAAACGGACCACTGACTGCAATTGCGTGAGTTTGATCTTTCGTACGGACGCCTTAAATTTTCATCCGAGTTCAACCCGCAGCTACCTTGACGTTGGTAAGTATGTGATTCTTCAATGGATAGAAGCTCGATACTGATATTCGGGATTTCAGGGAGTTGTGGAAGCAATGGCGAAGGTTGTACAATCGTTGAATCCACACTCAACAATGCTGAGGGTTCCAGCACAACTATCAATATGTGAGTAGGCCTCCAAAATGCAATGAACCGACTGTTCACTTGGTTATATCAGGACCTCTTTCTCTGTTCCGACTGGATTCGGGTGAGCCTGAATTTCTTGAAGCGTCAATGAGTGTCATGTTAAGGCTTAGACTGACTTGACGAGATATTACAACGGCTGTGACGGAGAGGGCGGGGATTGTACGTGCTTTCAACTCCTACTTGTTCTTAACCGCTGTATCTTCAACACAATGATAATTTTCCTACTAGGTACACGCGCTGGTTGTCCTGGAGCTACAGGAATCATTTCTCCATTTCCCATTGAGTGTAATGATGAAAATGTAAGCAGCAGTTTGCATTCCCGTTTACCTTCAAAGACTCATTGACCTCTTGTTCTTCAGGTCGACCTCGCGATCACGTTCTGTGATTGAAGTATCAACATGGGATAATTATAATATCGGAAATTCATGGATTGATATAACAGAGCTTTGTTATGCCCAGAACGCTGTTTTGAGCGGTTCCTCGCTGCGTACTTAGAGGCGAATAAACAGGGATTGGTTTATTGAAAACATCAGTAGAATATATAAACGGTGTGTTAGTTGAGTCGTGCATAGTAGTAAAGTCGTGAGTTGAGTATCTAAGGAAAGAGAATAAACAGATGACAAGTGCAAACAAAGAGATCTGAGTTCGATGGAAGTCGGAAGGTAAGTAATAATGAATACATGGAACAAATGTAGCTTTAATCATCGTCGACGAACATTGAACCATCACCCTCGTCATCATCCGATGCGATATCGATATAAGCCTTGGCCTTGCCCCGAGCTCGCGATGAAGGGGCACGAGGTGGAGGCTTAGGAAGATCCTCGTACAGGTCCAACTCGTCTTCCGAGTCCGATTTGATGACGGTCGCTCGCGCTGGTTTCTTTGCTTGCCTCGCTTTGGGAGAAGCAGGCTTCATGCTTTTCGAAACCTTCCGTGTAGCTTGAGGAGCAGCGTCTGGCCGTTTCTTTTCAGAAGAGGAGCCATTAGAACTGCTCCCAGCAGCGTCGGCACTTGTAGACGCTTTTCCGAAGAAATCCTGGATTTTCTTTTTCTTCGGCGGCTGCACGACGACAAGATCATCGTCGTCATCATCTTCGACATCCGGACTAATTTCCCATGTTTCAGTACTATGTCGCCCTACTGGCTAGATGGAAATCTCACCTTTTGCGCTTCGGAGCCGCTTTAGCCTTGCCCTTATTATTCCGAGCCGTATTCCCACCCCCGACTTCCTCGATGTCAGAATCAGACTCTATCTTTGCTTTCGGGGCTGCCTTCTTGGCTGGATGTTTCGGTGCAAAGTCGCTGATGTTTTCATCGTCGTCACTGAGTTCTTTCTTCGGTTTCGCTTTTGCAGTCCGAGCCGCTGCAGGTTTCGGTGCAAAGTCGCTGACATCTTCGTCCTCGTCACTAAGCTCTTTTTTCGGCTTTGCTTTTGTAGTCCGAGAGGCTGGTTTGACGACGGGGGCTCTTTTCTTTGCCGCGGCTTTGACGGGTTGGAAGTCATCATCATCAGAATCATTACCACCTCGTCTGCCTCCTCCACCTAGGGACTTGCGCGTTTGCAAAACAGCTTGCTTTCGCTTTCCTTTCTTGACGGCCGCCGTACTGGCAGCCATCTTTTGTTGGAATTCGTCTTCCGTTTTCTAGACAAGTATATCAGTATGAATATGACCCAAAAGAAGAGTGGTACTCACACGCCAGCCCTCCAAAAATTTGTCCAAATCCGCGTTCCAGAGATCTTTCGGAGACTTCTGAAGAAGAGTCATGATCTCTGCTTCCTGATCGGCGGCTTGTTTACGCAGTTTCTCGATCTACCAAAAAGGCCTTAGCTCCTGCAGCGATATTTCGGGCAGATCAGCAATTCACCTTCTCTTTCGTCAAACTGTAGATCGGCATGTTCAGCAAATAGTCATAGTCGCTATTTGACTCTTTGCCTCCTTCTTCGCCTTCGGCGTCATCGTCCCCTTCTCCTTCATCATTACTCGCATTCGCCTTCGCTTTCTTTGGGAACGGGGGAAACTTGTGTGTTTTCAGATCAGCAATGATATCGACCTTCTTGCGGGCGGAAACAACGAGTTTCTTGTCGACAATCATCTGGATGAACCTAGCTTGGCTGTTCAAACGGTCTAGTATTTTGGACATCTCCCCAGACAAATGGTCCTGTTTGAGCACTTCTAGTTAATATCGAACTGCAGCAGGCAGCATGTCATACAAATACGGCTAACCTTGCGTTTCTGATAATAGGACAAGCGTGCGGGATAGAATTCCTCCAGTATCGCCTCAGGGGACTCGTATCTTCGAATCTTGCCGTCAAGATCAAAGCAGATCATGTTGCTTGTTGAGACCTTGGAAACAAGCTTAAAGTACTCCAGAAGACCTTTCTCTTCAGCTTTGACGAGTTCTTTAGCGTCCATTTGGATAACAAAGTGGACGTTTTCATTCGCGTGATGCTCTTGATAGTTCTGCGCCCAAAGAGTTTAGTACAAAGCAAAGCACAGTATATATGAGTTCATACCTTTACCGAACCTTCACCTTTATCTGCTACCATCATAGCTTCTAGTTCGGCTTTGAAGCCTTGGGTCCATTTATGGATGGGAAGTTCAGTTATCTCAACCGTGGTGTCGTCGATTTTTGTCACAACTCCAGAGACATCATACTTGTTTTTCGCTGTCTGTTTGATTTCACCCTTGAATCCTCTCCACCAGGGATGCATCGTCAGAACCTCCTCGCCATTCATGAGCCGACGAATGTTAGTGACAATGTCAACCGGGTTGTAACCAGGAATGTTGGTACTCCAGCCTACAAACCCTGTGAGCATGAATCGTACCAATAGGGTAGGAGTAACACACCAGTTCCAATACCCTCGGCACCGTTAATGAGAACCATAGGTACGACCGGCATATAGAACTCCGGCTCGATTTGAGAGTTGTCTTCAAACTGAGCGTTGAGGAGGGCATCATCGTCGGAATGGAATATACTGCGAGCAATGGGCATTGGCAAGGTGTTGATGTACCTGCCGGAAGCATGATCCTTTCCACCTTGATCTCTGGTACCGAACTGACCACTCGGGCATAGGAGGTTCAGATTATTACTTCCCACAAAATCTTGAGCAAGAGCGACGATGGTCTGAGTCAAACTCATATCACCGTGATGGTATGCCGCATGCTCTGAGACATAACCAACGAGTTGAACAACCTGAGAAGTATATAAACTTGGCTTTGCGACTTCGAGTGTTTTTCATAAATGAATCACCTTGATTTCCTTCTTGAGGTTTCTCTTGAAGCAAGCCCAGATCACCTTCCGTTGACCAGGCTTTAGACCATCGGCAATCGATGGTATAGATCGAATATTGTCAGCCATCGAGAACAAGATCAGCTCTTTGTTCACGAAATCGGAGTATGGGATTTCGCGAACTCCATGATCCAAGAAGGTGCCCGGCTACACAGGATCTTAGTTGGTCTTTGACACCGAGTCGATGACTTAACCTACCTTGAATTGTCGAAGCCATTCCTTCCGGTCGTCAGCTTTCTTCTTGCTGAATGCGAGCTCTATAAGTTCCCGGTCTCCCTCTTGAGTTGGAGCGAAAGGGATAACATGTTTAGCCATATTGCTGAAGTAGCCACGAGCATCGGCGTCCGTACTGGTACCCAGACCCTTAGAAACTTTCAGAGACCAAAAGCAAGTGAATCTACACAAGTCAAACCTTGAAGTACTTCGTATCCCACTTGGCTGCTCCAGGAATATCTCTTGCCCATTGCTCGTACTCAGGGATTGTAAAGAAATCATGATGCTGCTTCCCCTTTGAGGCCTATAGCAGAGGATCAGTTGATCGTGTTCTTAGAATCCATCGTCAGACTATACCCGAATGATAGGTGTCACAAATTCGACCAAGAAATCCGGTATCTTGAGCAGTGAAGGATAGAAATGATCAATGAAATTGATCAAAAGGCCTTTGATATGAGAGCCATCGTGATCCTGCAGATTTCCGAGTTATAGAGGTTCGAATAATGTAAAACCCTACACAAACCTGATCTGTCATGATCATGAGTCGCCCGTACCGCAAGCTAGAGACATCAGAGTAGTCTTTATTATGCTGCAGTCCCATAATCTTCTTGATATTCTGGATTTCTTCGTTCTTCATAATTTGATCGTGACGAGCTTCGCGCACGTTCAGCAATTTTCCTCGAAGGGGGAAGACACCGAAATTGTTACGCCCGACCACTCCAAGACCAGCGATCGCGAGAGCTTTAGCAGAATCTCCCTCAGTGAGAATCAATGTGCAATCTTTGGCTGTTTTCGTCCCGGCGTTGTTCGCGTCAGAAAGTTTGGGAAGTCCAGTCAATCTAGTCTCATGGGTTAGGGGAAATGTAATTGTAACGTGCAGGTGTAAGTGACTTGCCGACTGCGTTTGCTTCCATCGGTCTTCTTAATCTGCTGGTCAGCTTTGAACTTGGCCCAGTTCAGGATATGTTCCACTATCGGAGATTTCTGGACTGGAGAGAACCTATCAGAAGAATATCGACGTAACGTAGTAAGCAATACCCTCACCCTTCTTCATGAAATCCTCTGAGAGGGATGGGCGTGTTCCAAACTTCGAGGATGGGAGAGTCAAGGTCTCCTTGGTCTGACTATCGAAGGTTGGGTTCTCGATCAAAGCATTGACGAAGATCCACATATGGTTTTTGATCTGACCAGCCTTGACGGTGGCCGCCTTGTTCTTCTTTGTAATCGCGCCAATGAGGTTCTTGGATATCTGGTCTGCGATGAGATTGACATGCGTTCCACCCTTGGACGTGGAGATGGAGTTCGCGAAAGAGACGTGCATGAAGTTCCCGGACTCGGAGACGGCGAATGCAACCTCCCAACGAGGACTGATTTGCTCGTATATGATGGTAGGCTTGTTCTGAGCAGCACCACCGGACTGCTCAGCAGCCTCAGCCGTCGCAGAATTCAAGTATAGCTCCACATATGACTTGAAGTTCTTGACTTTCAATCGTTCGTCATTCAAGAACACCTTGACATCCTTCACTGTTCCAGCCATGTCGTATACACGTCGTCGAAGAAGTCCAGCCGTGTCCTCGTCTATGGAATCCATTCCAAAGCGCGCCAGATCCGGGCGGAACGTGACGCGAGTAAACTCCTCCCCTTTCGCGTTCTTCGTGATCTTAGCCTTCCCACACTTGCTCATATTGTCCGTCCATGTCTGCTTGTACTTCTGCGAGGTGGTCTTGTCGGCCGTCTCGATGGTGAACTCATGCGAGTAGATGTTAGCAAGTTTGGCACCGTAACCGTTTCGACCACCTGTCAGCTTCTTCTCGTCGTCATCGTAGTTCGAACCAGTAAGGAGGTGACCAAAGATCATTTCCGGAATATAGATCTTTTCACGAGAGTGAATCTCAATAGGAATACCCTTTCCGTTGTTGTACACTGAAATGGTGCCTTCCTCTACGTCGATGTTGACCTTGAGCGTATCCATATTCGGATCATTGATCTTTCAAGAGTTTCGTTTAGATTGAATATTCCAAGGACTTGTTCGAACTACGCACCTTATTGTCAGCCGCATTTACCAGTATTTCATCAACAATTTTGAAGAAACCCGGAACGTATTTCACGTCGCGATACACCACACGCTTCGTGTTCGCGTCGTAAGTCCACATTGCTTGTGTGATGTGTTCGACGCTTCCAATATAAGAGTCCGGTCGTTTTAGAATATGCTCCAATTGCGTAAGCTATTGAACAGATTAATCCTGTAACATGAGCATAGGACAACGACAAGCGTACTTTCTGGAAAGTGTCAGAGACGCTCTTCTTCTTCTTTGCAGGTGCATCCGTCGTCTTCATCTCTGGAACCGCGTCGGCTTCGGGTTCCTTGTCTTCATCCTCGTCCATAGCATCTTCGTTGGCATTGTTGTCGTGATCAGCAAGAATCTTCTTCTTTGGAGGAGCCTTGGCCTTTGTCGCTGGTTTGGATGTTGATGCCTTGGTCTTTGGGGCTGCAGTTGCCTTAGCCTTGGTAGCCTAGGAAATGAGTTGGTACGCGTGTGGTAGAGCATAGTCTATGCACACACCTTCTTAGGCGCAGGTTCATAAAAATCGGATTCGCTATCGGTAACGTCCATGATACCGAAGTTCTCGCCCTCTGAAGAGCTCATATTACTGAAGCAGCGTGAAAGAGTGGCTGTAATAGAATGAGAATGAGATATCAAAAACGCGTTGAGTCTTTGTTGCAATGCCACGTGAGCCAATGATACGCGCGTGATTCTGCGGGTCGTTGGGCAAGAAATTAAAATTCGCCCTAATGCTAGCATAAACAACCAGCCAAGGCTCCTTTCAACACTTTGCTTGGTTTTTGTTGAATATCGGCGTTTTTGAACACTCACTTGAGAGCCAGTGCGCTTATACTCGGCACTGGCTCGGCTAGGTGATACTTATCTCGTGACTCGTTCATGCTGACGCCACCGCCGCGCTCTCAAGTTACAATCAGAAATTAGAATCAACCATCACAAATTGAGGAACAGTAGGGAGCAGTCTAACAGATGTACGGGCAGATAGCAGGTATCTATTGATATCTCACAAGCTCAAAAGAAAGAGGAGAGGAACTACGAGAAGACATTGAGAATGAATCTAAATGAATACATAGTGTGTCAGCATAAATTTGCGTGTGGACTGTGGTCTGTAAGAAGATGTAAGGTCCCACTGGAATACGACACCGGACAGCAGCTTGGCATTAGCATGACGAACTGAGATTTGATAATGGCAGAAACTCCTCTGGTCGTCAGCTTTTTTGCTAACTGACAACTCTGCTTGAGAAATTCAAAGCAACAGAGCTAGCAGTGAGGCGGCCATATGTAGCCATATCGCCAAAGTATTCACGAGCATTGACGTCCATACTCGAGCCCGGAGAGATGTTGAGACTACTGAGAACAGAGCGATACAAACATCGCAAACCTTGAAATATTTCGTGTTCCGTTCGGGTGCACCAGGTAGTACATCTCTCGTCCATTGCTCGTACTCGAAAATCGTGAAGAAATCATGGCGCTGCTCCCCTGTTGTCACCTAAGGCAAATGTATCATTTGACTATATCTCGAGTCCTGAACGACAGACCATACCCGGCATGAATCCAACCAGGGAATCAGGTATCTTGAACAGTGAAGGATATAAGTGACCAATAAAATTGATGAAAATACCCTTGAGACGTGCCAACCCGTCGTCGTCCTAAGTATTCAAGAGCAGTGCGTGTCACTGGTCAGATACTGGGGGTGCAAATGTACACAAACCTGATCTGTGATGATCATGAGTCGCCCATACCTCAACTCAGAGACATCAGAGTACTCTTTATCGTACTGCAAGTCCATGACCTTCTCGAAAATCTGAAATTCCTCTTTGTCCATGATGTTACTGTAGCTAACTTCACGCGATTTCAGTGTTTCTCTCGAAGAGACAGGACGCCGAAGTACTACCAAAACGTGCCAGATCTGGGCGGAACGTCACACGAGTGAATTCCTCCCCGTCCGCGTTCTCCGTAATTTCTGCCTTTCCACGCTTGCTCATATTGTCAGTCCACGTCTGTTTGTACTTCTGCGAGGTCGATCTATCGGCCGTGTCGATGGTGAATTTGTGAGAGTAGATATTAGCAAATTTAACACCGTAGCCGTTGTGACTTCCCGGTATGTATTTCTTTCTCGGCGTCACCGTCGTTTGATTCAGTAGGGAGGTGACCAAACATCAATTCTGAAATATAGATCTCGTTCTGAGAGTGTATTTCGAGGGGGATACCCTTTCCGTTGTTGTACACTGAGATGGTGCCTTCCTCTACATCGATGCTGACCTTGAGCGTATCCATATTCATGTCGCGGCCCTTCCAACATAGTTGAGAAAGGAGATACGTATAGCTTAGAAACGGTTCGGACTACGCACCCTATCGGGGGCAGCATTGACCAGGATTTAATCAACAATCCTGACAAAACCAGGAACGTATCTCACGTCGCGATACACAATACGCTGCATGTTCGCGTCGTGAGTCCATACTGCCTGCGTGGCAGGTTGAACACTCCCAATATACGAGTCCGGCTGTTTCAGAATCTCTTGTTTGTCTCCCAAAGGCAGAATCGATACCTCTTGACACTAACGAGTCGTGATTTCTTGACTAACTGCAGAATAACTTATAAGTGAAATCGTGGACGTGAAAACACGAGAACTACTTTACAATGTACCTTTTGGTAGATGTCAGAGACAATTCCACCTTATTCCCTAGTATCATCTGCAGTCCCCATCTCTGGGATCAAATCCTCGAATTGTCCCTTCTCATCTTCGTCCATATCAGGTCCATATCATCTTCGTTTGCGGATGTCAAAATCTCCTTCAACACAGCGTCTAATTTTGCCGAGGGCTTATGTGTGGACACCTTTGACCTCGAAGACCAAAGCCTAATTCGAGTGAGGTGATTATCGAAAGATTTTGACAGTTCCTAAGTAACAGAGGACTCTCAGAGAAGAGAACGGCGGGTGAGAGTAGGTGAAAGTAGTGAAAGTAGACAGGCGTTCAACAAGCGCCCACACTTAACCAGTTACTGTAAACTTGAGCGTACCCTCTTGACACATGTACTTATCATTCAGTTTTGAACGTGAACATTCGAAGCAGTGATGAATCTCTATATACAAGGGAACTCGGTGTCCTAATACTACAGTATAGTCATGAAATTTCCTCATACAATAAGAAAGTGATATGGCAACAAAGAATCGAAAAAGATACTATGGCTACAGTGGAATTAAATGTCCAGACATAAAGTGAGCAATAAGGTATAGTTCTAGGTGAATCATAAGTCATTATGGAAATAAAAGATGTATCGGATCCCGTCAACACTTGCCACGACGATGATTGAATAAATCATACATTGACGAAAGACTGTAAGTTTGGATCCCAGGCGACTCTGAGGGAGTTTGTCGAGTCAGGTACTTGACCAATTGGAAACTCGTACGTCCCGATTCCGCTCACTGAGCCAAACCGCGAGTTCTCCGGTGCAAAGTATGCAGATGGGCCCCCGTCCTCGTAATTTTGGAATGTCATATCCACCGGAACACTCGACTGGGTGTCTAAGGTGTAGAAGGCACCGTCAGCACCAACGGGAGAGACGTAAGGATCTGGGGCCGAAGGTTGGTGGTCGAATGCAGAACTATGAGGAGCATGATATTGGGGGAATTGGGGTTCGTGTTGGTAAGGGTAAGCTGCGTTATATGTCTGAGGGACATGATGGAATTGATATGTATGTGCACTCTGCGCAACATTTGCCTGAAAGGTCTGATATGGTTCGACGTACGCAGGATCTACGAATGAAGCGGAAGGTTGAGCGGTTGGTGTTATATGGCTGGCTTCCGGAGGATCAGGTTTCAGATAATCTATGAAAGGTTTACCCCGCTGAGGCAGAGAGAAATCAGCCCTGGATTCAAGGTAAGTCGAGCATGCACTTACCGGGCGAGGTGCAATCGGTCCGATATCTGGGACAGTCGACGAGACAGCTGATGGAGCCAACAAGGGGCTTCGAAAAACAGGTCCGACCACTGGGGGATGGTTATAATGAGGCTGCCATCCACGTACATCAGGTAGAGTAGGAGACGCTTGTGTATATGGTGAAGAATAGGGCGATGGACTGCTACCGTCACTATCAGACGGTGTACTCGGTCCTTCCAAGCTCTCGAAGTCGATGTCTTTGATGGCTGATTCCAATTCGCGACCCTGAAGTCCCGCTTTCAACAGTTCAGCGACTTTCTGAGACCGCGCGAGGTCAGTTTGGCCGTTTCGCTTGACCTTTCTCTTCACTGGCTTCGACGTACGAGTGCCAGGACAGAATCGGTAGCCTGGATATTTCCGTTGGTGCTCGGCCTTCTCCTTCTCTGCTGCGAGTCGATATGGGGCTTTATCCTCGTCCGACATGGTGTTCCAGAGGTGCCCGACTATGCGACTGATATGCCTGTGGTCGCGTTCGACGTCCGTCGTTATTTTTGCTTGATGATATTCAGACCGGAAGATCATAAAAGCATTACGAGGTCTAGGGATATAACCCTCTCGTCGAGGAGAGCCCTTCCTGGGCGCCAAGGGACGGACAGCTGATTTTCGGGAAGTTGGCAAAGATGGCGTACTATCTGGCCCGTGGTATTCGAGGGCAGGAGAGAAGATTGGTGTGAAATGGGTGGATACTGGGTACGATGGAGGGAGTTCCTGATCGAGATCATAGTCCTTGCTGGTAGTAGCCATGAAATCATAACCAACGATAGTAGTAGCCTCTGCAGGAGAACAGAACTGGAGGGCTGGAACACGCTACTAAGTCAGCATGAATCGGAACGGGGCGAATGCGATGCACAAACATTTCGGAGACATTGGGAGGTATGAAGCGTAGAAGGAACACAAGCGATACTGACGCGAACATGGTCTCTTTATACCTTGAGCTACGCATATGAGGCGGTAAAATGTCAGGGGACACTCTCTTTATTATCACCTTGCGTTTTCGATGTGACTTGGAGAAAAGAGAACTGATGGGCGACTTTATGTAGAATCTAACCTTAACAGGAAATATCAGGTCAAAATGGGTTGTCAAATTTTTGCTCGATATCACATCGGATCACACCGATATCACATTTTCTGTAGCCGCCATGAACGACTCTTGGTTTTCCCTGAGACCGATGTCCTTTCCTTGTTCTTCGCGGAGCTCAATCCTTCATGGAACCCAGCATATACATATTTGTACTCGGACAAGTCTTACCGGAATAAATTTGTCAACATTGATCACATTCAAAATGGTGTTCGTGGTCTAGTAGTAGCATTTGTCGACGTCAAGGGAGGTGTCCAGACCTGTCCTCACATGAAGCTCGCAATATTTACGCACTACTACGGACCGGTTACGCTATGCTCGAACCCTCGTCCTCATCAGCGCAAAGTTGAAAGTTCATTCCAGAATCTTCAATTTCCAGTGGCTCCAGTACAGAATGAATTTCTTAGATGGCACACGCTTCAGTGGCAGATACGACTCCGGCGAACTAGGAACCCAACGCTGAGAGCCTAGTTAAGACGTTGTATCGCAAATGGTTTGCATTACTCTGATGATCTCGAGTGCGTGGTTTCAAAAAAAACTTCAGTGGGTAGGATTCGAATCACTAGGGGCGGAGCTTAATTTTACGAGTCGGGAAATTTTGAGTAACAAGCGCCATATAACGCCCGTAGTTTTTGCTCAATTTCCTTCCCCAAATAGTACATATTACCTGCGAAAAGTACACTCTTTCCCTTCAATATAAAATGCCGTTTGACGGCACAAATATTATCTCATTTCTAAGGGTCTTCAGCAGGTCAGGTAACCTGTGAGTACTCGCAGGTAAGATCCGTGGGAATACCTGCAGGTTTTGTGACCTGCAGGTCCAGGTACCTGTATGCACAGGTCATGACAGGTCACAGGTCAGACTCAGGAAATTATTTTATAGGGACAGGTCCAGGTAACCTGCAGGTATTGCCAAATTACTTGCAGGTATACCTGGACCCGCAGGTCAGGTACCTGTGAGCACAGGTCAGCAACAGGTCACAGGTCAGGATGTTGGAGGCAAAATACCTGCAGGTCAGGTCACAGGTATGACTCGTCCGGGACTCGTGAAGACCCTTGCTCATTTCCCACCCGTTTTTGGTAGTCTTTCCCTTCATATAAAGAATATATTTCCCATTATACAAAGACTTTGTTTCGCATTATACAAAGAAAATCTTTCGCATTATATCAAAATAATCTTTTGCATAATATATATATGGTCTTTTGTGCTGGATATGGTTAATCTTTTGCCCTATGAATCTGTTATCTATCCCATCTGTAATTCTTGTAATTTTACGTGGGCGAAAGTGAATGCCCGCTTTTTTTAGGCGCTGGTGTATGTAAGCAGGTCGAGGCGCTTAACTGCCTTTAGATTTCCTCTTGCGCACACGCCGCACAGCTCTCCTATGCCTGAAACTCCTGAAGCCTGTGTGGATCACAGATAAACTGAGGATATGATTTCAGTATTAGTGATACTGAAGGATCAGTTCATCAATGAATACCACGACGTTAGGGAGGTCGGTCTTATTGGATATATAACGGCGTCGCTTCAATGCTCGATCAGGCGCCGAGGTTGCTTACATATGCGAGCGCCTAAAAAAAGCGGGCATTCACTTTCGCCCACGTAAAATTACAAGAATTACTATGGTCCGTAAGGCAGTTTAACCGGGGAGGGAAGTTATTTTGACCAAAAATGCTTGTTCTTGTGAGCTCAGAGCACTTCCTGCTCCTAAGTTTTTCTCAGTATACTCTTTGAGGCCTATTTAAGCTCATCATTGACTTGTTTCAGTTTTTAGTCACAGTTATTGCAAATGAGAGACAGAAACTTGTTCAAAAAAAGGGCGTGATTTTCATCAAACCCTCAGGAACAGTATGAAGAGGAATACTTATACTGTAAAAAAATAGCATACATGAATCTTTACCATTCTTTAACTATGCTCTACAGTTCTTGAAGGGATCGGTTCTAGTTTGAGTATATGGTGAGTGAAAGAAAGTGAGGTCTGCCTCGAGCGTGACAAAAGTGCAATGCCGGAAGGCGGCTATATCGGAGTTTGCCGCCTTCACATATTTGGTCGTGGGAGTCATTGCAAAAGCCACTGAAATTTGTCCTGCTCCGGTCCAGTGCCGAGCTGACATGCTTGCCATTGAGCGGCATTCAGGTGACATTGTGTGACCGACGCAGTCAAACTTCCCGCCTTTTCTCGGTCGTTGACCGACGCTATACTCTTGCCATCCAGCTCCTCAAGGGTTTGTGTACAGGGGTTCTAAAGGTCTAGCAACAAGCCTATCAACTTCGTTTTTTATTCCGGTAAGTACTGCGAGCTCTATCAACAAAATCTTGAAAAAACAAACTACCTTACGGACCATAGTACAGATGGGATAGATAACAGATTCATAGGGCAAAAGATTAACCATATCCAGCACAAAAGACCATATATATATTATGCAAAAGATTATTTTGATATAATGCGAAAGATTTTCTTTGTATAATGCGAAACAAAGTCTTTGTATAATGGGAAATATATTCTTTATATGAAGGGAAAGACTACCAAAAACGGGTGGGAAATGAGATAATATTTGTGCCGTCAAACGGCATTTTATATTGAAGGGAAAGAGTGTACTTTTCGCAGGTAATATGTACTATTTGGGGAAGGAAATTGAGCAAAAACTACGGGCGTTATATGGCGCTTGTTACTCAAGATTTCCCGACTCGTAAAATTAAGCTCCGCCCCTAGTGAATCGTCGCGTCTCGGTCAAGACTCAAGACTGGTCAAGACAAGTCAGGACGCGTCGCAGACCACGTGATGGGAAGCGCTCTGCATGACTCATTTCCAGCACGTGTAATTGATCGCGTGTATAAAAACGCCCCTAGCTGGCGTTGAGCGCTGAACGTTGTTGACTTTTACATCGAACCCCACCAACATGCCTCCTCGTAAAAAGACAGCTAATGGCGCTGCTCCTGCCGCCCCTACTCGATCTAGCTCGCGTACTAAAGCAGCTGCAGCTGCACCTACCGCACCTGCTCCCGTTTCGAAACCCAAATCCAAAGCCAAACGCGCTCGTACCGGTTCTGACGATGAAGATGAAGCTCCTGCTAAGAAACCCGCGAGCAAGAGAGCAAAGAAATCGCAGCCTGTGGTCGATGAGAAAGATGAAGACGCTGAGATGGAGGATAAACCCACAAAAATGAAGCAGGTTTGTGCTTGGTGTTCACGTTGACCGTTTTTCATGCGTGGCGAACACTCCATCTCAGGTGATCAGACGAGGTGCAGCTCCGGTTGACGAAGTATCAGGAAAAGTTTGTATGTGTCATAATTGTTCATCTGTCGACGTCTTTGCTCAAGGACCCGAAGCCACGCATCAAGTGTATGCCGACGATGAGGGTGTTTGGGACGCTATGCTTAATCAAACTGACATCGGCGCAAACAAGAACAAGTACGATCTTGTGCTTCATGCACGTAACACCAATAGACTCAATCTATACTGCATAGGTTCTACGTTCTGCAGCTTTTGCACCCCATCAATAACAATTCTTCCTGCGAACTCTTCACTCATTGGGGACGTGTGGGAGAACGAGGACAAACGCAAACGAAGGTAGACCTAAATATTGATTCTTCGATTCTATTTGTTCAAATTCAGTATATAGGGCCCTTTCTCTGCCTCTGTAGCTGTTAGCGAATTCAAGAAACAGTTCAAAGCAAAGGCCGGTGTAACATGGGAAAACAGGATTGGTATGGAACCCAAGAAAGGTATCTTGTTCACTGCTTGGCGTCGATTTTGTATCATGCTCTGAGACATCACTTCAGGCAAATACTTCTTCTTAGGTACCGCTTTTCTCCTTCAAATGCAGTTCGTCTTCATGAGTTCGTTTAAGAGCGTGACTATGACGACGACGGGGACGATGGGGATGTCGAAGATAATTCCAAGCCCAAGAGCAAAGGCAAGGGCAAATCGCAAACGGAGCAACAACCGGTTCCCGAATCCACGCTCAACCCTGAGGTCCAGGTGTGTTGCATCCCAAAAGCGGCTTTTCAGGAAACTTCATGACATTTTATGATATCAGGAATTCTGCCGGCTCATATTCAACACTAGCATAATTGACGCCACCTTGTCGTCCATGAACTACGACGCAAACAAACTTCCGTTGGGTAAGTTGAAGCTGTGTTTCAATAATAACTATCGATGACCAGCAAGCAATCCAGGCAAACTTTCGAAGGCAACCATTCTCAAAGGCTTTGCTGCTCTCAAGGTTAGTTGATGTCACTAAATCCGCCTAATCATTGTTTGAATCGGATCACAGGCGCTCTCTGAAGTCATCGATAATCCCAATAGTGAGGAGGCGAAGAAATGGGGTGGACAACAAGCAGGTTGCGCGGAGCTCACCAACCGTTATTACTCGTATGACATTACCCTAACTATCATTCCGCGAACTAACATGCACCGTACACCAGCATCATTCCCCACGATTTTGGAAGGAATAAGCCCCCCGCGATCAGTACCCAAAATGCTCTGAAAAAAGTGTGTTCAATTTTCTCTGGACTGTAGCTAAGTGAACAACGATGAGGTAGGAACTCGAACTTGTCGACGCTCTGGGAGACATGGTAAGTGAATTTGCTAGGTGTACCTTGCCCGCAACTAACTCGGTCAAAGGAAATCGCCACAGAACTCATACAAGCGAGCACTGCTTCAGATAAAGATGGTAATCCTGTCAATCCCCTGGATGCGCAATTCAATTCCCTCGCACTCAACAAGATGGACCCGGTCGCTCGCAACACCAACGAGTTCAAGATGCTTGAAAAATATATGTCAGATACTCATGGCAAGACTCATGGTCACATCAAAACCAAAATCAAGAACGTCTACCGAGTCGAAAGGTATGATGATCGATTCTCTACGCCGACTACTCTACGCGGTCAATTATCTGACATATTGATAACTACTTTCCTTGTAGGAGTGCCGAAACTGAAGCTTGGAAGAACGCTGGACACGACACGCTCCAGAACGAGGAGCGAATGTTACTTTGGCATGGATCCAGAACAACCAATTTCGCCGGTATCTTGTCGCAAGGTCTCAGAATTGCTCCTCCAGAAGGTGGGTGTTTTTGCATTGCAGTCATTTCAGTGCTCACACCTCCATTTTAGCTCCTGTCAATGGTTATATGTTTGGAAAGGGTGTATACTTTGCCGATGTAAGCCTGGTGCTACCTTTCATAACTCATGCATGTCTTGAACCTTTGAGTGTTACAGATGATGTCAAAGGTTAGTTTTTTCCGGTTGTTCGTATTGACTACTCGGTGGCTAATAGTTTTCCTAGTCCGCAGGCTACTGTTACCCCTTGTAAGACTCTTTTTAGCTCTGGGTTACTCATTATCTGGAGCTGATGACTGTGTTTAGTTTGAGTGGTGGCATTGGTGTCCTGCTACTTTGTGAAGTAGCTGCCCAACCTTTCTATGAACGTCACGATGCGGTATGGTTGCGGCTTCACGTACTCGATCGTTCTTAGAAGCTTCACGTCCTCTGTTTAGGAATACGATGCAGATAAAAATTGCAAGAAGCAAGGGAAAAGGTTCGTGAACACACGTTCGAAGTCTATCGGAGTGATTGTGAACCATTTTATGATACAGGGCTACAAAAGGTATTGGACACACTGCTCCCACTAAATGGAAGGATGCAGGCAAAGCTCTGGATAATGAAGAGCTCGAGGGTTGTATCATGCCCGATGGTCCTTGTGCTGACATTCCAAATCCCCAAGGCTATCTTCAATACAACGAGGTCAGTAAAATGTTCGAAGCTTGACGAGGTCTCTTCGCAAACTTATGATCTCTCCAGTATATCGTTTATGATGTTGCTCAAATCCGGGTCAAGTATCTCCTCATGGTTGAGATGTAATGTACTTGTTCTCTATGTACACATATCTGAGCAGACATTTACCATACACAAAATAAATTGCCATCCTGATTTCTCACCATGGTATCTGCTGTTGAACTCCTTCACTTGCCCAAATACCTTGCTGGACAACATTTTTCGCACTCATCACACATCCCTCTAACAGCGGAATTCCGGAGTAAGCAAACGATCCGCATATCCATATCCCAGGCGTTCGCTCAAGTCCCTCCTTTCCCCTCGCGCCTTGTAACGGACCGAGCCGACTCTTGCCCTGACCTGCACTTTGCCACCATCTCCTTCCATACTCTACATTCAGGCCTTCAATCGCCTTCTTGGATTTGACAGTTAGAACAGCTCGCTCCAATGCAGCCACACTTAATATCCTGCTTCGTTTTGGTTCAATTATGGGATTCGTGGTTTGATATATTGTCGGTAGATGAGCAGGATAGCCTTCTGGAGGCGTTAAAACATGTGTCGCCATCGTATAAGAAGACGGCAAACACCGTAAAGACCAAGCGTCTTCTTCTCCGTTCAAGTTTACCTCTTGAGTGTTATCCGGTCCTGAGTCACGATCGAGAGTGATCAGGTTTAGGTCGCGTTTGTCATGGATATCATTTGGTAATAACGAGGGATCTGTATGGTTGATAACCAAAGTCGAACAATAACTAAACTGACGCAAACAGGCAACTTGTTCCTCTGCAGCCCGTTTTTTAGCTTTTGCATGTGGGGGCAGCGACGATATGAATGACTCGAGAAGCGGGACAGCACGAATAGCTTGAGTTGCGAATATGATGTGGTGAAATCCTGTGTGGACCTGTGTTTTGCCACCAGTTGAGATATGGACTGAGGAGGTAGTCGGGTCATCTGGATCAATCCGAATGCTAGAGATAGGTGATGATAGATGGATATGTTGAACCCCGGCAATGAGTTTTGCAACGACCTGTTGAACGCCGTTCAGCGCGACATAGTGGTGATGTCCTATAGTAAGCCATATATAGTCTGACAACAGATGAAAGGGCAAATATTTGGCATAGAGCGATGAGAGGAGAGCAGAAGTACCTACCTAGGAACTCTTCAACCGGATGATCGTAGATACTATTTTCCGGAGCTGTACATACAGCAGAAAAGAGCGGGAGAAGAACGTCTTGTGCAAAGGCTACCCAAGCAAGATCTAAAGATGTCCATCGTGCAACACGCCCCTTAGGGATAGTCAACGTTGACCAAGAACGGAAAGTCATTTCCTCGACATCTCGTGGTCGAAAGACGGGAATTGACAGAAACAGGACTCTGATGTACAGAATCAACAGCTTGATACACATCAAAGCGAAGACTCCGTAATTATAAGCATTGGCTGCAGTTGCAAGAGCTGTGGGAAGGGTGTCTTTGCTTGATCTCATCGACGATGGAATGCTGACGCCTTCGAGTCCAGAATTCCCGTTGTATATCAGGTCCGTCGTGATTCTTCTGGTAGCATCACCGGTTTTGGGTAACAAGCGGGAAAATGAGTATGAGAAGTCTGTCTTCCGAAATGAGATCCCAAGATGTTTGTAGAGAGAGATGAGAGTATTGTAATAGCCTAGACCCACAATAAGCTTGGCAGAAATGGGCACAAGCAATTTGGAGCACAAACCTGTTTGGAAGGACCGCATTGGAACATCGATGCGCCATTTCTGTTCTCGTCCTGGGTTAGGTAGCGTTATGGAGGAAGAGTCCATTCCCAGTGTCGACGACTAGAATGCACACATGAACACGATGTCAGCTTGGGTGATTGAGAGGAATAGAATCAACGCACCTTTTCAAATACATGGACCTCGAACTCGACCTCTGAAGACAAACTCCCGGATAGCAGATAAGCAGCTGTCAGGCCTGCTAGTCCACTGCCTATAACTGCGACCTTGACGACTCGAGGCATGGGTGTGTAGATGGATTGTCCGCAACGAATCTAGAAATCTGTTTGCCTATGTAGCTTGAGCACACCGAACGAAGGGCTTTTAGTATCGCATTGGAGCTTATACTAGCAGGCAATGTGGAAACACCAGGTAAAAGAAAAAGGAAGAGATCAACATCGAGCGGTTATAAAGGATTGATGAAGGACGTGTGTATGACTTCAAGAAGAGTACATATCAATTCAAAGGCTTTCGGGGACCGAAGAGGCCGATTTGTAAAACTTTCGCACAAAATTCATATTCAACTTGAAGTTCGAAAAAATCTCGCCGGGTAACAACTGGCAACATACAACGAAAGAAAAACTAATATTCTACCCGTCGCCGCTTGTCTCTCGACTCATACTCTTCAGATAAATCTCGAGATCGTCGTCTCTCACTTCGATAGTTTCGTCGAAGTGGTGACCTCGAACGCGACAACGAGCGAGGTGAGCGCGATCTTCGACTTGGTCTTCTTGGCGACGTAGACATCCGTCTACCCCCTCGTGAATCTGAGTCTCGGTCTCTGTAACGATCCTGTCGTGGAGACCGGTCGCGTCTGTGTTTCCAGTTACCGTAAGCCGTCTCCCTCTCATCACGATCTCTACTGGATCTAGGTTCTCTAGGAGGACCACCCCACTGTCGTGAACCACCCGGTGCGGCATTGGCTCCAGAACCAGGCTGTCGTGTCAATGGACCGACATTCTGGGGACAATCTAGAGACGAAGGTCAATTCATATGTTATACATTCATCACTATCAAAAATTGACCCACCTTTTTTCATATGTGGCCCACCACACAGAAAACAGCCTCCGGTTTCAGTGGACTTGCCACCAGCCTTGACAGGAGCGGTGCCTCCAAAACCTCCAGTGGCTATAGTGGTATCTTGATCCAATAGATGGGTATATTTTGTTCGACTTCGTTTTCCAAAGTTTTTCACTTGCATAACCTTGGGAAGGAGTGACACATCCACCGTTGATTCGGTAGCTTCGGTGAAATCGTGTCGTTTGAGAATTTCCTCATCCTGAACGTTTGATGAGTACAACCCGGCTCGATGGATAGTTAAATGGCATCATACCTGATGGAAAGCTCCTTTATGCCAATACTTTTGTAGGAACTTCTGCTGTCCTTTGGGTTTTTCTTCCCTTAGTTTCTGTGCTCTCTCAAGATCCTCTCTTAATCGCTGCTCCTCTGGCATAGCTCTCCTTCTCTCGATCTCCTCACGCTCTTGTTCTCTGCGAACTTCTTCTTCCTTCTCCTTCTTGATACGTGCAAGTTCTCGCAATCTCCATGCTTCGAATTCACCGGCAGGGTCTAAACCATCTGTGTCGTCAATATCCGGAGTTTCTTCCTCTTTCTCCTCTGGAAACCAAAGGAATGAGCGGAAGTGAAAGTCAAGAAGGAGTAGAACCACTGACTTTCGGCCAGTTCACGTTTGATACTCTCTGCAACTAAGTCATGGCTTTGTTTTCGTCGCTCTTCGAGTTCTAGTTCCTTGCGTTTAAGTGCCTCTTCAGTGTCTTGAGCTATCTTTTCACGTTCTGCAATAGTTTCACGATTTCGCCTGAAGGTTGTAATACAATCAGCCGTGAACAGTACTGACAATACACAGTGTAGACGTACTTTGCAACGAAGACCGGTCTAAACTGGAGTTTCGGTTTCTCTTCCTCTTCCGAGTCACTCTCGTATTCACTGGACTGATTGGAAATGATGAGAGCATAATGAGAAGGCGGTCTCCGAGATCTGACAAGAACAAACATACGTCTTCTTCCTCGTCTTGCTCCACCTTCGGTTTGACATCCTCCGAATCTTCCTCAGATTCTACATGAAAACCAGGAACCTGAGCTTAAGCCAAAAAACTCTTACAAGTTCTTACCTTCATCATCCTCCTCAACCGCCGTCTTCCCAGATTCTTCACGCCCAGCAACAATAACCTTGCCTTCCTTCGAAATATTAACATCTCTCAACGCAATATTCATTGACTTCGTTTTCAACACTTCCTTCTTCATCGGCAAATCACCATCCTCTTCGTCCTCGTCTCCTTCCTGTACGATCTCTTGTTCTCCGGCAATATTCACATCACCTTCCTCCAACTGAACTTCCTCCTCCTCCTCTTCGGTGTCAGAGTTGGCTCCGACGACATTTTTGGGTGCTTTGCCCGTCCAGTAGCGAGCAGCAGGCCGTGCCAGACGCGGTGCTTGCTTTGGTTTTGCCGACATGATGAGTTCGGAAATAAGATGTGTTTTGAGTTTCCATAAGCGCCTGGGCCCACAAGAGCGCCATTCATAGCACGTGGTCTATGAGCCAAGCACAACTTTAAGCAATGCCAATGCGAGTCAAGTTCTAACTTCTGATACACAATTTACAATACACGGACACGGGGATCCTACAGGAAGCGCTGCTTGTGCAAGAGCCCCCTGTGTTTGATGTACATCGCGATTGACACTGGTGTTAATCGGACCAATCGCAAGACACTTACTCTGTACTAGTAGATTGATGATGAGGTCCACTTAGAATTTTGGCATATGTGAAGACTCAGAGAGCAGCAATTCCGAGGCTCCCCAGTGGGAGAGAGTGATACTCATCGTACTGAATCGATTCGGATCAGATTTGGATGAATCAATATACCTTTAAGTTCAATGATGTCGAATGAGCATTGAGTTTCGTCTGCTTGTCGAAGCGTGTCTTGAGGTTTTGAGTAACTGGCGTCCTCACATAGTTGCGGTGGCCTCAACGGTATATCATTTGTGTCTACTTTACTGAGTCCTGTGTAACGTCCCGAACGTCTCTATGCGCAACATTCAAAAGAGGGACGACGAGAAACAGTCTGGTGTTGGATTCGAGCGATTCACGTACTGACAGGAAAGTATTACACAAAGTGTAAATTTCATGGAAAGGTAACTCGAGTTAGAGTGGTGGTAGACTAGATGCGATGTTTCTTCTCCATATCATGACGAATGTCGAGCGGAGGCCCGTTCAATGGTCCTAGATGAATGCGGCTGATTAGAATGGGGCTGTGATACGAAGGCAATTCGATCTGACCCGCAAAGACGTCGACTGGTTCTATGGATTCATCGCGGCCCATTAGAATATCCAACTGGAGATTGGTTTGAGGCAGCAGAGACATGTGCGGATTCTACTGAACGATGAGCAAACGATCAAGGTCGTTGGGAAATGTTGCCTACTACGCCAACGATCTTTCTCTCCATAAGTATTCTCATGGGTGCATGAAGACCATGAGTGTTCCGCATCATTGTAAGCTTCAGATTATCTTGTGTTTCTTCCCACTTTGACAAAGAGGCGTTATATCAACGATCCAAACGACTAGCACAAATCGTATCACGTTACATTCTGGAGTCTATCTTTCAAGGTTCCCTCTGTCTTCACCTCTGTGGCAATTGTACGGGGACCATATCGTAACGTGTCGTGTAGACCAAGACTGTTGGAAGTTTGCGCGACGGAGGCGGCCTTTGGGGCGCTACCAGGGACAATCCGGAAGGAGGGATCCTAGCAGTTATCTTACTCAGTCTGTAGGAATACCAATAGACAGTTGTACATACCATGATGAAGTGTTGTGAGATGGTGTAGGGTGTAGTAAGAGAAGAAGGATGAACGCGTAACCCCCAGATGTGTTATATTCACATGACCTTCAAATAATATCTCCGTAAGATCCTTGCGCTTTCGTTCCTTTAACCCAGACTGCCATCATCTTGGGCAACTGCTCCCAATTCCAGTCCAGTTCTCAAATCATCTCTCTAAATTTGTTTTGGAGGATTCAAGTCCTGCACACTTTGCTTAATCCTACCAAATCTTAGAGCTCATAGCTCTTGCCATTCGCTGCTATGACTTCTCGACCTTCACGGTCTGCCAGCATTCCTATCCCGAGAAGCTCCGCGTCCACGTCGCCTACGAGGAACATAGAATCCGTCATATCCATCCCTTTCATCAATTCCGGTGGTAGACCTCGTCTGCAAAGCTCGGGCTCTCGTACCGTTTCCGATGACCATCGCGGTGTAGTAGCCCACGGTGTGCGTGGAAGCACAGCTAGCTCGTCCTTCAGTACCTCCCCTGTAAGGGCTACCGCAAGGTCCTTTACTCAACCTGCTGGCTCTCATTTTCGCTCTCCAGCACGACCGGTCACTACTCACGAGCCCCGAATCATACACGCTGATTCATCGCGCATCATCGATTCTTCATGTTTACCATCTTCTTCTACCTCTTCCGTACGAACAAGAAGAACCAGCACAACTGGTGCTCCAGCTTCCGGCATGCAACGAACCCGTTCTACATCCGGAATACATTCAACTCCCTCTCCTATCTCATTCCCTCGACCTACCTACCTTGACCATTCGTCTTTCAAACATCTGCTTCAAGTTGATACTCAAGACACCCTTCTTAGCATGAACACTGAGGCTGGAACAAAGCCTACATTATCTGACAACGAAGAAGACAGCAGTGTCAGCCCTCCCCCAAGTAGACCTGCGGTGATTTCCATTGCCTCTCCTGACGAAGTGATGAAACTGCCAACACGATGGAGCTATGAATCCCGTAGTAGTTTATTAAGTCTATCAGAGAACGGACGAGAACTCAGTTTTCAAGGTATTTACCCGTCCTGTCGTCCCATGTCAAGGTTCCTGCTTACTCACCGTTACACAGGTCAAAATTGCAATGGAGATAGAGATGCTGCCGCCGCTCGGTCCATACAACCAATCCCCCCGGCGTGTGGTATATATTATTATGAGGTAGAAATCCACAGCAAGGGACAAAAGGCGTCAGTGAAACTACTTATCCTCGATAAGTATAAGTCTAAACTCATTTGTTCGCAGACACATAAGCGTTGGGTAAGACTTGGATTTCTAAGAGTCATAATATTCATCTCACACTCCTTACATGATCTTCAGCTTTGCTGGTCCAGATGTCAAGCCCTCACGTCTCCCGGGTTGGGAGCCTTCTTCCTGGGGATACCATGGCGATGATGGATGTTCATTTGCAGCAGAGCGCCACGGAACACCTTACGGACCCACGTTTGGATGTGAGTACCGCATATCTCCCCCTTGATTCATATATTGATATTGAACACAATCGGCAGTGGGCGACGTCGTCGGTTGTGGGATTGACTTCAGCACCAATCGCGCCTTTTTCACCAAGAATGGCACCTATCTGGGTGAATAAAATCACGCTCCAATCCACTTCCTTACTCGTGGTAACTGTTTTCTCCCATTTATTTTGTAGGATCCGTCTTCGAGAACGTTGGTAAATATACACCGATCCACCCTGCTGTCGGTCTGCAGCATGTCGGGGAATCCGTCAAAGTCAACTTCGGCCATGAAAAATTCCTTTTTGACATTGACTACTATGTTCTTCAAGAACGTCAGAAGACGTGGGCGAGGATTATGAGTCGGCCGCTTGATCCGACACTGTTCCGTTCCCCAGCGATGAGCGATGGGACCGATGGGACCGATGGGGACGTGGAGCCGTTGTTGCCTGAGGTATCCGAGGAGCAAAGCAAACATACCATAAATAAGCTTGTGCTTTCGTATTTGGCACATCATGGATATGTGAAGACGATGAAAGCGTTCCAGAATCAAACTCGGAATACTTCAGAAGAAACACCTTCATCGCCCCCCTCCTTTGACGATGATGTTGAAATGGATGGTATAATCGGTCCTTCAACCCCTCCTCTTTCCACCAATGCATTCGAAGCCGACATTGAGTCACGGACACAAATCGTCAATTGCGTCCTTGCGGGTGACATCGATGCCGCTCTAGCGAAGACCAGACAGCACTATCCCAGTGCGTTGGATGCCGAGGAAGGTGTCATGTTCGTCAAGCTCAGGTGTCGTAAATTCGTCGAGCTCGTACTGGAGTCGGCCGAACTGGAGAAAAAGATGAAAGCGGTGGCAAGCAAAGAGGCATTCAAGGAGGAGGATCATATGGGTATGATGGACGTCGATGGCGACGGCGACAGCATGGTTTCTGAGTCCGTCATCGCTAACGGGAGTGCGCGGATGTCGGGGTACGACCCAGAGCGTTCTTCCGGAATCACGGAACTCCAAGTGGTCACTCGCCAGTATGAGGCAGCACTGAACTCTGCTTTAGCCTACGGTCAAAGCTTGGACAATGATTTTAAAATCACACATAATCTCGCAATCAAGAACATCTTCACCCAAACATTCGCTATCCTATCCGTTTCTGATCCATTGTCCGCGGGAGGATCAATTACTGAGGTTGCGGGATATAATGCGCGGGTTCAACTGGCCAATGAACTTAACCAAGCTATCCTTCGTAGGTTTCTCCGAATAGTTCCGCGATCGGTTCAAGTTCATCATTCAATTCTGATTTTTTGTAGGCTCGCAAGGACGACCGAGTAATCCTGCTTTAGAGATGATGTATCGTCAAACGGCGGTATGCCTTCTTCACCTTGGCTTGTCTCAAGTGGGAGCAGCAGCGTTCGCGAATATGCAGAAGGAATTACTCGATGCTTGATATGATTTTATTTTGCTTGCTTTCGATTCTACGGAGGAGTCTATGGATTGTATATGTATTTTGACAAACTTGTTGTAGCTTTTGGGTAGTCGGGCGGTACCGACAGGTCAAAGACTCGAAATCGAGTCGAACGAACACTAAGTGACTCCATGACACTGAATGACTCCGTTACGAAGGGTATATAAGACAGCTTCGAGATTCAAGAGACGTTTGCTTATCAAGCTTCTTCGAATAGTTCCATTGTTTTCACATCTAGGTATTAGGATGGGATATCGATACACGAGACAATCGGAAACGAATAGTAGGGATACACTGGACAGATCCTGTTCATGATACGGTAAAGGATTCACCACAACCGCAAGCGTCCTTGATATTGGGGTTCTTGAAAGCAAACTTGGAACTACAAGGAGAATGTAAGTGAGGACCACAGGGGGAGCAAATAACGATGTGCACACCTAAGAGCATCCTCGTGCCAGTCCATTTCACTCCCAATTATAGAAAACAGTGCCTTGCTGTCAATGATCACTTTCACACCATCCTGCTCTACAATCTCATCGAACTTCTCAGGCTTCTCAACGTACTCCAGATGATAGGATAGACCAGCACATCCTTTGTTCCGAACGCCAATTCGTATGAGTTGTGGTGTAGGTCCTCTTTGCAATGCCTGCAAACGTTTGACTGCCTCTGATGTCTGCAATAATTGTTCAGAGAAATGGCCAGGGTGAGTGGAATCAACAACGCACTATAGTCAGCGCAGCCTTGGTAGCTCGTAATTTTGGCCTTGGTTTCTCAGCCTTCGGAGCTGGTGGAGGACTTGCCACGGTCTGTGGTGCTGAAGCATCTGGTAATAATCCGCTCTTTGTAGGCACGACAACTGGAGGAGTTTCCGTGATTGCAGGATTATTAAGGCTGTTTTCGCCGGGCTTGTACGCTGACATCATTGCCCTTCGAACTGGCACGGAGATCGTCGAGCTACAAGGATACAAGAAAGGTAGGGTGGAGAATCGTGCTGCATGTTGAAGACGAGTGAGGTGAAAGAAAGAAGACATTGGTGGACGTCGTGGTTAGAGAGAAAGAGCGACTCTTACATAAATAAGCGCATTCCAAATCTGGCCACAATGTCCTCAGCCAATCAGAAGGCAGATATTTGACCACATTTGGTGATCTGGCCTTCTTCGAGAACTCAAACGAACGGCCCAGGGTTATTTCTCAAGTTCTCGACGTTCGTTCCAATTCTCTAATTTCCATTCAAGGCATCAAGCGGAGCCAGGTAAGTGGAGGGAATCGTCATTACAAGCCATAAGTCATTCATGCGTTCAAAAGCGATACAAAAGGTGATAATCATACTACACAGCAACTACAACAATCAAATGATAGATACGAGTCCAATTCTATGTTACAGTTCAATCTGATTTATTGAACGGGGTATGAAGGTAAGTGGGGGGTATATCGTTCTCGAAGAGAAGCAGGGTCATGAGCGCAACACTTGAAGTTGCCAGGTCCCAAGCTCCTTCGTCGGTGACAACCCCCAGAACGATTTAGATTCGGCTAGGAAATCGATCTGCTTCACTCCCTTCTGACGTTCCATCTCTTGTTCTCCAGGTTGGCATCTCTGCCACCTTCGATGATACGCTTCTGTAACGCGCATCTTCTTGTCAGGTGAGAGCGACTCGAAGTCTCGCGAGGAGCTCGAGCTACGAAGGTAGCGATAGATCCCGTGAAGAACGTCCAAGACTGTGACATATGGGATCGGAGATCCTGGACGAGGAAAGATGCGAATTCTCCACGCGCCGAAGATGACGACCATGTGGGTCACATTCGGATTCGTCGCTGGGGCATTCCAGTTAGATTGGTCCCATGCTGGGTTCAGCCGCGCGTATTGGATTGGGTAGGACATGTCCCATGAGATGCTGCGTGAAGAGGATCTGTTGTGCATGAGCACTGGATGGAGCTGGCAGTCGACTGCCGGTAGCGTCAAGTATGGGATCGGCCCTGGGCTCGCAGACCCGTCGATCTCAGAAGGGGAAGGGGAAGGGGTTTGGAATCGAACTGTCTTCCCTGGCATTATGCTGATGTGTGATTATACGTGTTCGACTGACTATGCGCTAGGTGTATGGGTAGGTAATCTTCAAGCTGAGGGGGGAAGTTGGGATGTTGGAATATCGTGGTCGACGAATCTCATGTTTTTATACAGAGCGAAAGCTATCGAGTTTCCAAGAACACTTATTACTGTGCAAGTCATTACGGAAATAGAGTCGGTTAGTATCGCCTCCGCGTAACGAGTCATCGCATATCATCATCTCTCATTCTTATCAGTATTGTAGGCGCTAATTTGCTGAGCACCTGCCCATTTGAGTTAGAATCAGGTACGTCACCCCGCACTGCTCTGATTCATTCCGTATAAGCGATGCTGCTATACCCTTTTAGCTAATATCCCGCCCCATGCATTTTCGTCCGAGTCGCCCGAGCTCAACAGCTTTCGACGCGCTCAAGGATTATGAACGTCTCTCGAATATCTTAGAGAGATTTTTTAAAGGGGGGCTGTGACCTGACAATGTACGGTGCGGACTTTGATCCAAATCGGACAAGCGCTTGTGAAGATCAGAACTTCACACCTTTGAATACGATATCCAAGATTTAACACCCTCTGTGGGCGCTTGCTCTCTTCGAAGGCATCGCAATTCTCAAATACCGACACTTCCCCCGGCGCTGCTCCCCCGTGCTTACACGGGCTTCAGGGCTCAGATCACATCTGGAAACTGAAAACTCTCTGCAGAATCCATAATCCAGTGTCAATGTTTTCGTTGGACGTCTTGTTGCCATTGTGATAGACATCCGTCGACATCGGTCTCCTATTGGGATCTTGTATAGTTGATCACGAAGCCAGTATCGAGGGATAGTCTTGCCGGTTCTCAAAAGATCAGAAGATATACAGGTACAAACTGATACACAGGATCATTCCAGTGCAGTAATTTTGTCTACACTATCCCATGGCTAACTTCAAACTTGTGGAGTCGAGAGTGATGACTTCTTGATTCTTTTTCCGCTGTTATCGACTTGAACCACAAGGGGAACAATACGAATTGATTTCGACGATTCGCGGACTCGGAAAGAGAATTCCAGCACGAAAATGGAAATATCTCGTTCTACGCTACTTAGTGTTCTCCAACGCTCCCTCATGATCGCATCTGCTACCTGCCAACCACCTCTTACCTTCTGTCAGACTGTCATCGTCTGCTGCGCCGCACAGCTAAGTGATCGTCACGGTTGAGCGATTTGGGATCGCCGAATCAGCACTTGCTGCCAAACGTGAAAATGGACTTTTGGCCTCTGCGACGGTCAGTGACTTTCGATCATATCAACGAACCCACCGAACTAACCTCAGTTTGTCGGCAGCAGCTCAAGTTCTCTCGCTCTGCTGCTGTATGAAGAATCAGAGCCACGCTCAGAGATACGGATTTTGCAAATCTGAGACGCTGCACACTCTAGCTTATCCGGTCCAATTACAGGTCCCCTCTCATAGTGTCGGTCTCACCCGATCGCTACTCTATGTGGGCGGGCTCACCCTAGAATATTGAAGAATTTCATGTGCTTCACCCACTTTGATTTTTGAGTCTCTTCTTGATTCAAATCATCACACTGAAAGTGTTGGGCCCCACAATCGCCCTTTGCTCCCAAGACACCTTCAGTGCACCTTCCTTGTCTGAATTCCTTCTTCGTGATTTCCGGAAAATCTGTGGGAGGGAAAATGGGAGGCGGTACAGTAGTGACATCGCGACATAACTCTAATGATAGTCAAGTACATACGTACAGCCTCATCACAATAAAATAAAACTACTATCCAGAACTCGAATACTAAAGGACCCTTCGAGGGCAGGTTTCGCCGTCTCATTGATGATCGTTTGCCCCCCTTCATCGTTTACTACTTGCTTCCCGTTTAAATACTTCTGAGAAGCATTTCGTTCAAAATCAAATCCTTATTTGGGTCCAAATTCATATCACGACCTGAACTAATTTTCATCCCAAACGAATAACTTGGTCAATAACGCTAGATCTCAGCATCACTCACACGACAGCACTGAAAGATTGTAATGCAGACCCAGACCTGATTCTTGACGAGCTGGCTGTTTCCGGGAGACGGTGAGCGAGCTGAGAGCTTACGGACAGTCTGTTTTGAGAGGGCGTCCTGAAACGCGGTTCGTTTAATATCATCAAGTACCTATTCCACTAGATATGCAACATAAAATCATCAGGAAACGTTCAACGAGTCTGTCGCAGCTTATTTTCCAAGTTCCCCCTTGCGGATTGAGCTTGTACATAGTACTCTAGAGGGTCGTCACCCTCCCCGGCCTTCGGGCGAGGACGTATATTATGGTACATTGTTCAGTCGTTCACAGTCCGAACTACCAGTACAGCAATTGAGCAAAATATACAACCATACAGCTCTATATTCCAGTCCAGGCTGGTCTTCCAAACCGGCTACGAAAGTGAGTGTGGGGAGTGGTGTGTCCGGTGAAGAAGGGATGATAGAGGCGCGAGACCTCGATTTTCCATGTTCTGGGTTCCTCTGTCGGTGACAACCCCAGAAGGAGGTAGTATCGGCCAGGAAATCGATATATTTAAGTCCCTTCTGCCATTCAAGCTCCCAAAAGCCAGGCGGGCATCGCTGCCACCGTCGATTATACGCGTCTGTGACACTAGCCCGTTTGTCAGGCGGAAATATCTGGAGATCTTGTGGGGAGCTCGGGCGACGAAGGTAGCGATAGATCCCATGGAGGACATCCAATACTGTGACGTACGAGCATGTAGATGTTGGACGAGGGGTAATTTGGATTTTCCATCCGCCGTATTTCACGACCATGTGAGGCACGGCGGGATTCGTCGCTGGGGCATTCCAGGTAAACTGGGGGTTCCAGGCTGGGTGGAATCGCGCAGTTTGAAGTGGATTGGATGTCATGTCCCAATCAACTGCCGGTGGCGAGAAATAGTTGTGCTGTAGCAGTAAGCTGAGTTGGTGATCTGCTGTTGGTCGCATCGTGTACGGGGTTGGCCCTGGAATCATATTCAGACTGGGATGTGAGTAGGCTTTGATCAGACAGTGTTGTCAGTGGAACTGTCGTGTTTTATACACAGTCCGAGAGTTAGCAAGTTTCCGAAATCATTAGTGTGAGTTATAGCGAAAGTGATACTAGTCGGTGGGTTACACCTCCGCGGCGGGTTGACGAGCCTATCATGCCTGAGCAATTTTCCTCTTCTCCTATCAAGATTGAAGGCGCTAATCATTGGGGACTGGTCGCGCTTTAGAGATAGATACTTTGAGTACTGCATACCTTCGAGAACCATCATGAAGACCCAACCAGGTGGCTCTGGATCCAAAATGGGGAACGAGCGTCGAGCACTCAGCAAATGTTCAACACAAATGTCAAAGTTGCCGGTGCTTTGCGGTATTCGACGCCGATCATCGGCGGTATAACGATAGGAATGATGTACGCACGGTCTTGACTCCCCTTGACATTCGGCGCTTACACCTTCATTAGACGCTTCAAGTATCGCTTCAGCAAACACCGACGCCTTCCCATCCGCCGCCATGAATCAGAATGCTTACCGCGAAATCCAGTCTACTTTTGGACGTCTTTCGTCACTGAAGAAGCTGATTGCCGTTTGCCTCGGATTTTTTGAAGAACGACTTCAACAGCAAGTGTATTTTTGGGCTTCTGAAAATATACAGTCAGCACAGAATCATATGTGATTCTGGATGCCACTGTCGCATAGACAGATGGAGTTGAGACTCGGACATCGATGACGGCGCTGCAAGTTTGGAAGAACTCTATTCCAGATGCTATATCGATTCCGACCATGACTGATCATGAAAAGGTGTCCCAGTAGGGACTGCAAAAAGAAAACATTGATCATTGGTTGACGAAGTCAGCCCGAAATCTTAACGAGATATTAGGAGCCTCGAACGTTCTTTATAAAGGCACTTGACGTCCATCGGTGGATTGCGTGAATGTCCATCGATAATGAGATAATGATACTTGCAAATCGTGATGTATAAGCTCGTGCGAGGATACTTGAGTTGAAGTGGATATAGTACTCTCTTAGGTGCGAACAAGACACCGTCAAGATTCCTGAACGTAATTCCCTGATTGTTATCGATGAGCGACTCAGCCATGACCAGATGAACCTAAAATTACCTGGGAAAACACCCTGCACACCGTCCAGTCTTCCAGTCCACCAATCCTCCGCACTGGCCGTCTTCTCCACGATTTCTATTCGATCTCCAGCGTTGAAAGATAAATCGCCTTCGGCCTAAATGAAGTCCGACGTTTCAATAGATATTCGATAGATCGACGATGAGGTAGGAATGCTGATAAATTACCTGTGCTGCAAAATCATACAGAGCTACAACATACTGCGGTTTAGGGGTCAATTTGGGCTTTGGCTTTAACGGAGGAGGGGGAGGAGGAGCTTTTTTTGCTGCAGCAGCTGCAGACGCAGCGACACTTGCCGGACCATTCGAGGGTGTATATGGAGGAGGAGGAGCGTTATGAGTCGAAGCTGAAGAGGAAGAAGGTGGAGGTGGAGGTGGAGCTTTCTTGAAGCCGCTTGGCGGGGGAGATCTGCTCGATGCGAGTGAGGATGCGGACGAGGTCGTACGCGATACACCACCGGCGGCACGGTTGGACTGTACAAATTTGGCTGACACAGAAGTTTGGTGGAATGTTCAAGGAAATGGAGATTTATTAAACACCTACAAGTTGAAATGATACGCTTCGTGATATTAAGATCTTCTATTTGTGACCATGCGTCTGTTCGCGAAGACTCGTAGTTCGAAGTAATATCATTTCCGGGTATGTTAGAAATGTCATATTTGGCTTCTTCAGAAAAACTATTCATCTTCTCCAATATGATGTAGAAGATGTTCAACCTAAACTCTGGAATTAGTCAGGTCCGTTGGCAGAGAATATAGATGCGTACTGCATGTAAAAGAAAGAATGGAACAAGGGATCGATGAACTGGGTTGACAATGTCATGAACCGGGGCAAATCTTGTTTGAGGGCGGTGTTGATGTAGTCGTATTCATTGGTCGCCATTTCAAAATCCTGTTCAAGCTACATGCGCACTGATGATTGGTAGGTGTCAAGTGGGGCTGATGAAGGGGTCTTACCTTGAACAGATTCTTCTCGTCACTCAGAGATTTTTCCTTCTTGTCCCTAAGTTTTGTCAGAGAATTGTTGAACCTGTCATAATCCATGAGCTACCGGATGCGCTCGGGTGAGAGCACGATCGAATAGGATCAGGATTGAGCACAACCTTATGGTCTCTCTTCGTAATCGTTTTCCGAATAGTTTTCATGACGCCCTGGAATTCCTTACTAGGGCCGACGATTCTACTCTCTATGAGCTCAAGCTCGGGCGCCACGGAAGAGCGGAGTTCCTCCATCGCGGTCTCGTACTTGTCGACACTCTTGATTGTATGTGCAGCATCCGGGTGTTTACCAATCAGATCGTATTCGCCTGCAATTGGATGGAATATGGTAGAAAAGTGGGTAGCGAAACCCGCTCCCGAGGTGAAGAGACCTAGCAAAACATCAAGTCGAAATGAGACCGATGACCGGAAAGAGTTCACTGGACTAACTATTGACAGCATCTGTGAACGCCTTTGTATCTTTGAGCAACTTCTCGACTGCTTGCTCCATCGATGAGAAATGTCGTTGGTAGTCGTCAAACTCGGGATCATTCGACTCTTTGGGGTGAATACGGAGATGATGAGACGATGAGTGTAAAGTTTAGGAGCAATATGTTGAGCTTGTTAGCACATTCCGAAGAACCCCAAGGCCTACTTTTGGACATTCCAACTTTGCTGGTGACCATGAATGGTGTTCTGGCCATATAGATTAGCCTTTTGTTGCAATTTGAACTACTCTAAAGGTGCGAATAGCTCACCGCTTGACGGTCTTGACGAATCCCTTCATGGCTGACGAGGTTTAAATGGAACAAGACGATGAGGATGAGATTTGAACGTGAAGGGAGTTACAGAGCGCAGTATAGAACAATTCACACGGTCTGGTTGTCCCGAAGTCTGACGGCAACCTGCTCTGCACTTTTACTCGATAACTCAGATGGTCACTGTTCGTCGTGACGGCGAGATGACTGTCTCGAGTACGATGGTAAACCGTCGGCCAATAACTTGAATAAGGCTTCGGCTCCGAGGTCCGCGAACTATGAGCCTTATGATTATCTAGTCATCGTACTTCTTGACTCTATACCACCACCACCACCCTCACCCTCAGAATGCCAATCAACCAACCTTCAAATCAGATCAAGTAAAACTCTCTGGTCTCAGCAAGCTACTCAATATTGACTGTAAAAGCTTTCTAGACTCACCAATGTTTCCATCGTCCGGCTGAAGAAAGGTGGAAAACGATTTGAAGTACGCAATGTTCCTATCATCCAATGTTCGATCAACGTCTCAGTACTTAATGTCGTTCAGATTGCTTGCTACAAGAACAAAGTACAAGAATGGCGAAATGGAGTGTAAGCTCGAAAAAATCAGCGTAACGATCGACAGTCATCTGGCTCATGCATGTCCGAAATAGCGAAACCAATCTCGATGATGTTCTACAGATTAGCAATGTCTTCATGAACGTATCCAAGGGAGAAGTTGCAAAACACGGTGAACTCAAGAAAGCTTTCGGGACAACTGAGATATCAGAAATCGTGTCAGAGGTGCGTATGTCATCGATAGATCATTTTCATCTTACTTACCCATCCAATCATAGATTCTGAAGAAAGGCGAAGTGCAAGTAGGCGAGAAGGAACGAGAGCATGATCAGTCTGCATTACGGAAGGAAATTGCCACCTTAGTCGCAGAGAAATGTGTCGATCCAAGCACACAACGACCTTATCCTGTGGGTATGATTGAGAAGGCAATGACGGAAGCTGGGTACAGTCTCAAGCCAAATAAGAATGCCAAGAGTCAGGTTCGTTTGCTTCAGTCTTCTTACCTGGAACACTGCTCATGTCAATCCGCATATTCACATATAGGTTTCGGATTGCATCAAAATCCTGCAGTCTGATTCAACACTTCCTATACAGCGTGCACGTATGCGTGTTCGGGTCACTGTTCCCAGTTTAGACGGCCAACGCATACGCGAGAAAGTTTTGGAAGGTGCTGAGAAAGTAGAACAGGAACAGATGGGCGAAGATGAATGGGAAGTGGTACGTGTATTGCTTGTCGTTCATTTTGCTCTACTGAGAACCGCATTCGTTGTTCAGACTCTGCTCATCGATCCTAGTCAGTTCAGAGTCATCAATGAACTGTTGCAGAAAGAATGTAAAGGGAAAGGTCGGATCGAAACTCTAACCTTCGCTGCAACAGCTTCGTAGTCCGATCTTTCATAGAGATCCTCCTCTGGAGAATTAGATAAACTTTGTCACAATACGTATATACAACAGCCTATTCTCATATCCGTATCCCATGCAAGATGATTGGCTTGAGATGTCTGTTCCAATTCTCATCCCACGAGCACCATTCTTCGATTTGTGAGTTCTGACTAATCTCTTCCGAACGCTGCGTCGTACGGCGTAGGGATGTCCGCAACGCGTCCAGACGCTCAGATGAAGGAAATGATTCCAAAAGTAGCTGTCGATCAAGTCAGAAGGGTGAACACAGAACAGCGAATGTAACTGCTTGCCTCGAATTGTTGGGCTAGCTCATTGGAATTATTGAACACAAGTCCGTTCTTTCCGTCTTTGACAAGTTCAGGAAGACTTCAAGACGCAATGAGCTCCAACTCCAAGTGAAATTCGTACACTTACCATTGGAAGTTCAGAGCGCATACCGGAAGCCCGCATCCAAACATGTCCACAACTTTCATCGGTAGATCTCTTCCTGAAGAACTAGAATGCAACGACACTCCCAAGTCAGCAGAACCTGGCCAGACTCAGCAAAAACAACGGGACACCGAATACAACGTGGCAAGCCCACCTAGGAACGTTGGGTAATCCTCAGCCTCTAGCCATATACTTATACACCTCACCCAGCGCCAGTCAGCCTGCAACTGATTCATTCGCTTCATGTATTGATCTCTCTGAGGTCCCTTCCCTGTCACTGCCATTAGGATTCTCGGTAATTTGTGGTCATCATTGGTTCTAGAGAGCTCGTCGGCTCTCTGCTCATACTGCGTCAGCGCATCCAACAGTATGCCGAAATCTTCATCCGGCGTCCACGAAGTACTCGAGACTAACAAAGCAGGTCGGTCAGGCCTGAGTCGAGGAGGTTGAACGTTTTCGTAGGTTGGAGCGGTAGTCGATATCGGATCCAGAGTGTACGTTGGGGAAGGAGCTGTCGAGGAATCTGACGAGGGCTTTCGGTCAGTCAAAGGCGTGGAAAAAGGTGTTGTGGATTCTGGAAGAAAGTTTTGAAGAGACTTGTATTGAGAAAGGGGGGTCTGAAGCCTTGTGAAGAGCTGATGAAATAAGAATGTCGTGCTTCGTCATGTAATGTGTATTAGATGAAAGTGAAATACATACATCGTGAATCTCTTGAGCGGAACAGCGATGGAAATGTTTGGGAGGACGATCATGAAGAACGATTTTCTCTCCACTACGATCACCAGTGAGATCCACAGCACCCTGGAAAACAACAAAACGCGCCACGCACACTAGATTCCATTCTTCAACCAAGTAATTCCGCATTGCCTCCGTTACGAAAATATGAGCGTACGCTATTCTACCAAAGGTTGCTTCAAACCTAAGAGAGAATACATCGAGACAGGCAGCACATCAAGAGGATATGTCACGCACCATTTGGCAATCTTCACATAAGGATGCGTTTTGGGTAGCTTCAGCTCGAGTATACTATACCCCAAGTTATGCCAGTCGATGATGATTTTAGATCCTCGAATTTTTCCAACAAGCCATACAATTGCCAACGTTGGTATACTGGGTGGGTTCTAAGATTGTCTGGTTTTGGTTCGAGAAGTGAATGTTGCAAAGCACATACTTGCACGAGGATATATTCTGGGGGTTCACCAGTATAGATGAGGAGTTCACGTAGTATACTCGTGACTTGGTGTATGATTTTGAACGGAGCGAGTATTACAAACGGCAGAGAACTCAGCAATGCTGGAGGTTCAGATAAGTAGCGAAGTTCAACTTTAGGAAGGCGTTCCAAAGCCGGTATAGGTTTTGATCCTAGACAGCGTTGAGTATAGAATGATGTACTACGGTCAAAAGCTCATACCTCCATATCCTATCACATATGTCATGAACCCATTCTCCGCGAAGCTTTCAGCATGATACATCATCCTAGGGCTGCGGCCGATATCTCCCAGCACGACTATTGCGACAGAGCGTAGCGAGTGCTCACTCTTGGGTTTGAGGAATCTGAGAAAAACAAGAATTTTATAAGATATCCATAGACAAACGATACTAGCGACAACATGGAAGATGGTTCTGTCGTTTTCCACTGAGCTCGCTGTGGTCATCGTCATGGTCGACGTCGAAGTTATGAAAACAAGCGCCTATGCACGTGCGCATGCGACGCGATCGACTCTGGGCGCCTATTCGCAGTTTTCGATCTCAACCACCAACTTCCAAGCCACAAGCATGCCTCCTCGTCCTAAGCCAATTCCACTTCCTCGAAAGCCATCGAATATCACAAAGGATGCATCACAAAACAAAGTGATTCAGTCAGATAAAGACTCAAAAGCCATGCCTCCGCCGCCAGTACCTCCCCCTCCAATGGGTATATTAGAACCAGAAGTGAATGCTCTATCTGGATGCTTGCAGGTACATAATCCATCCTTGATTGTATCTTTCTTTCAACGTGAATCCTTAGAATACAGCAACTAAGACTGCTCAGATAATGCAGTTCCATCATGACGTTCGCCAACTGTAGGTTTAACAAATGCACCTATTCCTCTATGCTCATTCTTTTTCAGAAATATCCGAAAACATGCATCAGATCCTCCTCATTCCCTTCAAGCATCCCTAGGTCGCGAGTTGGAGAAATATGATCAGCTCTGCGACGCTATTGAAACACATTTGGTACGTTGTTTATCGCCGTTGTTCTTCTAGCCATTCACGTGGTGGGAAGGTTCGTGCGATAGCAGTGCTACAAAGAGATCTAGGTAGGGAGCAACAACGCATCAGAGACGAAGAAAAGGCCGCCGCTGAAGCTGCTGCTGCTGCCAGGGCCAAAGCCGAGGCCGAAGCAGCAGCCAATGCACAAAGCCTCTCTGCGTCATCCCAGATTCCGTTACCAGGACTTGGAGAGTCTGTCAACCCATCTTCTGGTACCACTACTCCCGCAGCATCTGCTAACCAGTCCCCTGTGACCAATGCGACAATCTCAGGACGACGACCCTCAGCCATATCCATATCTTCCCTCAATCGACCTGCTTTCCCACTCAAACTCGATTTGTCCTCCCAGTCCCTTCGCATGTCCGCAGATGACGCCAACTCGTTTTTACCGACCGGCCTTCGTTCGCCTGTCACGCTTGCACCGAAATCTGCACGACCGATGGACTATGACCTCATGGCCGCGTTCAGCGATTCCGGAGTTGACATGGACCTCACCCTCTCGCAAACAGGTTCGAGTGGGATGAACCTTGATTTGGATTCTGCTCTAGGCAGCTCAGCGGATAAACCTATCGATCTGGATGGTTTGGACCTCGATCAAGCAATGAGCGACCTTTTTGGAGACGCTTCCGAAGCTGGAAATAATGACGCGAATGATGTTGGAGGTCTATTCTCTCCTGATCTCGGTACCGCAGGTGTACCCCAAAGCTCCGATGATAAGGTCGACGAGAACTTCCTATCTTCTTTGGGAGTTGGCTCAGGTGATACCAATGAAGACATTTTTGCCTCTTTCGGGGTTGGACAAGAAGAGGGTTCGACTGCTCATTCTGGAGAAATGGCTCTGCCCACCGACGCATTGACCGCCCCGTCCCCTGGTACACTTCTTGCTAGCTTCTCCCAGTCTGCCACAAACGCACCCTCGACTCAAGCCATGTCTGTCGACGAATCATTCGATCTAGGGAATCTTGATTTTCTCTCAACAGAGGGTAACACGGACATGAATTTAGATTCCCTCGTATGGATGAATCCGACTGAAGGCAGCAGCGGTGTCACGGACTCTGAAGATACATCGAAACCAACCACATAAAGCTTCATTATCAGGAGCCGCATGTGAATGAGCCAATTGGCTGTTCTCTGTCATTGGTGCAAAACTGTTCTCGCTGCCATAATTCATGAATGAGCAGATTGCATCTTCACTAGCTTGTGATGTAGTACGGGGAGGTTTGGATGATTGGGTTTGCCTACCTGCAAGGATCTTCCAATGGCATTGCGGCCTCGGAGCCATTGAGGTACTCTTTCACGAAGATGGTAGGAGTTAGAAGCCAAGACGAGTCCGTGTGATCACCTATGAAATCGTCATAAGATAGAAACACGGGAAGGTCTTTGGTTTACTCTATCTTTGGCTCTCAAAGCCCCGTAGCGTAGTGGCGTACTAAGGCACTTGGAATGAATGAAGAGGCATTTCTTTGAGCGCAAATTATCGTCTATCTTCAGACTAGCAGTAGAAATGTCTTCATGAGTTTTATGTGCTACCTCCGGGAATTGCCGCTTGAGCTGTTTTCTCACCTTGTCACCGACGATCGCAGGCTAAATAAAGGAGTCCCAGACTTATTTTCCTCAAATTTTCTCTTCTCTCCCACTCAGATTGCACTGTACTTTTGCTCTGGCTCTGTAGGCATAGATTTCGATGGTATCTTCCTTGTTGTTCTTAACGTTCATAGCATCTGCTGACCTTCTCTGCAGGTTTTTGTAAATAGCAAGAAATTCGCCTGGTCCGTACGGTTCTTTCATTGAGGGTTTTTCCATCGCCGTGTTCATCCAGTCGTCCTTATCTAGCGAAGCTTGTATTAAAGGCCATCGTTCATCGTCCTGCTCACATACGGACCGCCCTCTCTTCGAAGTCAAGAAGAAAGGTCGACCCGTATCTCAATGTGAGCGATGCCGTGAACTGAGGCAGTCGAAAAAGGTTCACTCGAAATGTAATTGTAACCCAAAGGAACAGAGGGCACCGAAACCACAGGCTCCTCCAGGCCAGAAACGTATGCTGTTTATAATGCTACTTGTCTTCTCTCTCTCACACAACATTTCCTCCATTGTAGCGCCAAGATTCGTTCCTATTGCGCCTGCTCTTCCTAATGGTATCAAAGATGTCATCCGAATCAAAGCTTCGTCTTCACTGAACCCACGTCAAAGAGGCAAGTCATACTCTTCACCGCAAATACATTAATTACTCAAAACATACTCTAGTCGATACACTCCTCAATCCTTGCTCCTGTGGAAACCCTGCCTGGAAATGTAAATGCCGCAAGCCCGTCAACTCGTCAAATCCCAACCCAAACTCCACCCTAAACGGTCTTCATGCTCTCTCGGAAGCCGCCCAACTGTGTTGCGCTATCGAACCCAGCCCCATTCCCTCCAAATTCAAGAACCACTCAACCCATTCTCACAACACACCTGGTCCGGAACTTCCACCGTTCTTATTCGATACTTCTTCTTCTCCGCCACCTGCAGATACCATTCCCGATTTCGGTACCATGCCTCCTATCAAGGAGATTGCTTCCATCGCCGGCTCAGGCTGTACTTGTGGTGTCGAATGTACCTGTCCGGGATGCGTAGAACATCGAGGGGCAGAATACGCAGACGCCGATCATCAGAACCAGAACCATGATCATGGCCATGACGGGGATCATGCTCATGCTCGTGATCCCTGTGGGACATGTGTCGACAACCGCCAAGGAATCGCTCTTCCGGATTCGTCTATATCCTCCCTTGATCCTAGATACACCTCGTCCCGGATGATCGACGAGTTCTTCGCACGAGCCGCTTCTCTTCCTCCTCCACCAGCAAATCGGAAGATGGGGATTGGGATCAAGCTCGATCCGGGGAATGTGATGGTGTATCCTTCGGCGGCGATGGAGACGAAGGAGCGTGGGGTGCCGTTTGGGTTGATTAGGATACCAAAGTTGGAGTGTTGTGGAGGGAGATGTGGGTGTCCGACTGGGGATTGTTCGTGTGGGAAGGCTTGTGATGGGTGTTGTGTGGATCATCTTCATTCGACGTTCAACGCGTCTAGTACTAGTCATGTCACTCAATCAGAAGTCTCGACGTTCAGAGTTATTGCTCCTGCGGTGCAAAGCTGTTGCAGTAATAAATAAAGTGTGTACATAACATTTGCATCCTCTGTAGTAATCTTTTATCTATCAATTGTGATTCGTCCCTCGACTCAAGCAGGAAAAAAAGAAAGGAAACTAATCATACATCTGAATTGAGAAACAATGTGTTACAGAAAACCTTCTACTTCATATGATGCAGGAAGGTATACATAGGCGTTAATGCTGTCCGTCAAACTCTGTGAAAAGCATGGCCAGATTGTTAGAAATACTACCTGGACAGTGACATTGACATTGAAAGATACCTACGTGTCATCTAGAAACCATCGCGCCAACTTGAATGGCCGTGAAGAACAACCTGAAGCGACAACTCACCATCATAATGGAACCGAGTCTATGAGAGCGAAGTCGAGATGAGCATCTTCCAAGCACAATCATCCCCAACCAAAAAAAAAAAACTATATGTACCTTCTTCGGATTCTCTGGGGCATGTTTCACGTATCTGTCATTATCCACCGGTCTATAATGTCCACGGTATATCAGACACGGTGAATAGACTCAGTCTAGACGCGCACCGTTGTTTCTTCTGAACGTAAACTGCTGTTCAGATGACAGTCAACGACGGGGAAACAGGTATATACTCACCTTGCATGAGGCTAGCATGCTCTGCAGTGTCACACACACTGCTATGACGCTCAGGACAGGGGACCACTCGTTTCCCAGGATGGACGCGCAGATCTATAGCGGAGAGAGAGAGAGAGAGAGAGAGAGAGAGAACACAAAGACGATCTCAGCGACAGAAAGAACGATATCCAGAACAAGGAAGGTTTTCATACGTGGCCATTTGAATAAACGTGCTGCAGGGCAATTGCGAGTCGCAATAGTCAGTCTTATTACGATCGAAATGATAATAATATCATAATAACGCAAATGTGGCGTACAGGGTGAACCGGCGCTTGTCGTCCGTCTGTGACAACGAACTGGACTGCGGGGCTTGAGATGGGATATTGTTCGTCGAACCGGAACTGCAAGGTGAATTGTTCGTTCTGGATTTGGGATCGGATCATCGCATGGACGGACGAGTAGACGAAACGCCGACGCGATGAGGGCAGGTGAAGGTGAGGTGAGGTGGACGGGTGCCCCGATAGGATTGTGGGAAAGATGAGAGCCCATCGAGCAAGGGTGAATTGAAAGACCAGAAGATCAGGATAACAGCGACAGGGAGAGAATGAGCATGCGCGAATGGATATCCAGCCCGTAGAACATGATCGAAACGAACCTTGTATAGTGATTCCCCCATGACCTCAAGTGTAAAGAGCCAAGTACTAAAGTCATCTGCTTGAACGAGGTTGATACCTTGTTGAGACCAAGATCAGACTTGGCCCAGATTCACTGGGCTCAATCCAGTGTTCTGCAAAGGGACTGGCAGGAACGAACCGACTGGGCAACCGTCGTTCTTGATCTCCATAAGCTCTTTAGAGAGCCTGCGCGAAGAGATGGAGGACATGGTGGGTAAGCGTAAGCTAGGAGGTGTTTCGAGTCAAATTTGGAATGCCGATGGGTCAGAGAAGGAGGTATGTAGAAGTCAATGTATGGTGTGCAGCAGTCAAGGAAAGAGTCCGGGACCGTTGCAGAAAGAGTAATAGTGCTTTGACGCCCGTGTCAAGAGGAAATATGGCAAATTAGGGTTAGGGTTGGAGGGGTATAAAAACTGTGTTGGCTTTTTTTTTTCTTCTTCATCATTGAAAAATAAGTTTCTCCGCTTATAGAGTCGCTTGCTTTTCCATCCAAGAGGAATTCGTAGGTGCTCGTGGAGACGCAGAGCCAGTTTCTTCCCTCGTCACAACTTGCAGGTGTCATTTTTTATAACGGTGTGCACTTGCGTCGTGGTTTGGTTAGATACATTGTACATATGTACCCTCTCAATTATTATACTGCAATCTGTTCATCCTTCTCCTGAGCAACCTTGATCTTCTCCTCTCTATCAATCGTAATCGCATCCAAAATCTCCTTCGCCCCAGTCTCAATAAGCCTAACCGCCAACCTCGTCCCAACCTCCTCCGCCTGCCTCTCACTCCGCACCTCCTCCTCCATCGTACACTCGACATGCTTACTCCCATCCAACGCCGTCACACACCCCGTGATCCTCAACCTACCCCCATTCCCATTCCCATCCAACGTCAACTCGGACCCAACACCGACAGGCACACTACACCCTCCTTCCAACGTTCTCAGACACGCCCGTTCGGCGGCACAACGCCAGGCCGTCTCGCGGTGGGTGAGTTTCTCGCAGATAGCTCGGGCCTCGGTGTCGTCCGAGCGGATCTCGATGGCCAGCGCGCCTTGGGAGACGGCGTGGTAGAGCAGGGGCGGAGCGAGGTCGGATGTGAGACGGTCGCCCATGCCGAGGCGGACCATGCCTGCTTTGGCGAGGATGATGGCGGTGTAGGGCCCATCGGGCGCGTCGAGTTTGGCCATTCGAGTGTTTCTATGCAAAGAGAGAGAGAGTTATCGAATTGTATTTCAGAATAGAGTGGAGTACACACAGATTTCCTCGCTACGAGTTGAATAAACACCATTGAGCATTCTTCCAAGGCATTGAAAGACTCACGACATCCATGAAAACCAACTTTGGATACTTTCTCTTCAATTGCGCCACGCGTCTTACCGAACTCGTACCTACCACGCTCCCCTCTGGGAACTCGTCCAGCGTCTTCCACGCAACCCCCTTCTTCACCACCAAACTATCCACAGGATCCTCCCGCTCCATAACACCCCCAATCACACACCCCTCGGGTAAAACGGTGGGGACGTCCTTGAACGAATGGACGAGCATGTCGACTTGGTGCTCGAGTAAGGCCACTTCGAGTTCCTTCGTCCAGAGAGCTTTCCCGCCGAGGAGGTACAGGGCTTGGGATTGGTTCTTGTCCCCTGCGGTGGACATGAAGGAAGTGGTGAATTGGGAATGGGAATGGGAAAAGAGGGATTGCATGCTGGAGAGAGCGAGGTTGGTTTGGATTTGGGCGAGTTGGGAGCCTCGGGAGGCGAGGATGAATGTTCTGGGTGGTTGGGACATTTTTGAGATGGGGGAAGAGGTGGAAAGTGATCGATAAATAAGTAGAGTCAACCGGCAAGAAATGTGCCGAATAATCAGTTGTGCATGTAGCTCTGTAGGATAGACTGACACAGCAACGACTTTGAGGGTGAGATGAACGTTACATGTTCGTGGGGATAAGCATTCGGTAAAGATTACAGTAATCTATCCGTGTGTAAGTACATTCATGGGTTCCTAGGACCCGTCTACGCCGACATATACTGTGCCATCCTGTACATGAAATAGTGAACAAAGGTGAAATGATCAATGAAAGGTGACACCTACGGTGAGGATTGTTCCCGTGTCTCCTTGTTAATCTTTCGCTCGAGCTTGTTGAATTCGTCGAGTGATATTTGTTCTTCCTGATCCAGTACCTAAAAGTGACTTGTTCAGCATCAGAAACAGAACATACTGGATGTCTAACCTGTTCAACGCCTTTGACTTGCGGTATATAATGCATCAACATCCTCTCAATACCGCTCTTGAGCGTGACCGTGCTTGAATCACACCCTCGACAGCTTCCCTTGAGCTTCACCTTGACCATCCCCGTTCCATCCTCATCAAACCCACGATACTCAATATCCCCCCATCCTCCATAATCGCCGGCCTCACCCTCGTCTCAAGCAACTCTTTAATCATCGCGACCGTCTCCGAATCCGTATCCAAAATCCTCGTATCCTGCGGCCCAGCATTCTCTCGTTCTTCCTCACTCCGAAACAGAGCTTGGCCCGAGGAAAAGTGTTCCATGAGAAAAGAGTATATTTCCGGCTTGAGTACAGCCCAGGGGTGTTCAGAGTCTTTGGAGACGGTGACAAAGTCGGGGCCGTAGAAGATGGCTTTGACGCCTTGGATGCCCATGAGACGGATGGCGAGTGGGGAGACTAGGGCGGCGCGGGTGTCGAGGAACTCGGCGGTGCCTTCGCCCATGACGGGTACGCCGGGGATGAATTTGAGAGAATCGTCGTTTGGAGTGGATTCGGTTTGGATGAACATCGAACGGGCTGTGACACCAATTAGCTGGGATAAGCATCATGGAAGAGGGCACTTACTGAGAGGAGGAGCTGGTTTGCTTGCCGGTCTTGACGAAAGACCGGGGGAGGAAGGCATAGCGGTAGCAAAAGAACGGCGTAGCATAGAGATGGATCTGTGTTGTGGGACTCTCACATTCCCTCTCCTCAAACACGCTTTGATATTTCTAGCGCAGATATTCGAGAGCGACATGAGAGTTTATGGTAGACGTTTTTTGTCAGCCACTTTGGAGCCATACTAAATACCGGCAGGCATTTTATGCCGCTCGGGTTCCTTGAGCGCTTAACAATTGTGGTTTACTCACTGACAACGTTCAAATGTCTTTCGAGAAACCAGTTCCGTTGAGAGATCGTTTCGACTATAATTTACCTCAGGTACTCTCCCAACATTCCCTACCTCATCCCCAACTCATTCATCCTCTAGCGTCGCATCGCCCACATATCTTCAATCCAAATCCGAAACCTCACTCCCTTTCCCGCTCGCGACACATTAACCTCTGCGCTTTCTAAACCAACCGAGTTCTCCAATCTCACAAACGGTCATGTAGCAGACGATTTAGACACAATACCCACCCGTAAACGCACCAGGAGGATCTCCACCGCTTCCGTCGTCACTGTCCGAACCTCCAGGTCAGAGGATGCCGAGTTCAACGGTGTACCTGACGTTCATGAGGGAAGAAAGAGGGCTAGCTCGAGATTCAGTGAAAAGGAAAAGGAAAAGTCGGCCACCGTCGGTCGTTCTGCACCCACATTGAGACCTCAGCGAAACAGAACGACGTCTTTGGCTTCCATCTTTACTCCTCCAACTCATCTTCCAGAAGCGAGCAACCTTGAACCACCATATAAAACACCGTCTTTACTTGAAGATGACTACTCCCAGACTGGCTTGGAAAACATCATCAGCTCTCGCCTCGTCCAAACATTCCTAGCCGTCACCGCACTCCCGGAACCTTACCCTGTTCAAGATGATGCGTCAGCCTCCTCATCGTTCTCACCTCCTGCTTCTCCTCCTAACGGTTTTCCTGTCTTGGGCCCTCGGAAGGATGTCTCCTCACCGAGCCCGTTCTCAAAGTCGCGTAGGGACTCGTGGACCTCCACGCGCTCGTCATCTCATTCACCTCCGGCAATGTCTATCGGTCATTCTAGATCTCTGTCTACTGCCGCTATACCTCGGAAAGGACTAGTCAAACCCACAGCTGGCAGTCCGCTCGCGTCATCCTCCGCCTCCGCCTCAACCTCAACCTCGTCGCCCAACCCGTCCGTTCCGAATTATCTGTCCTCGATACACCAACCATCCACGAACCCTCGCTTCTTCTTCAACCCAAAGTCCGAGTTTGCACCGTGGACTGATTTCAGTGCTACAACACTCGAAGTCGGGTTGTGGGCCAAGGTCCGGAATAATTCTGGGGTTGCTAATGCTAACGGTAAAGGCAAGGAGAGGGAATCCTCCCATGAAAACAAAGACTCGGAAGCTTCCTTTGTTTGGCAGAGGCTGGAAGCATGGAATGTTGATCTGAACTCGCTATCTCCTCTCCCGCGAGAAGACCCCGAGGATGTATGTGTATCTTCACATCATCACCGCATTTTCCTCATATTTCAGACTTTTACCAAACAGGACTTTTGCCACCGACTGCCCTCAAACACCCTTCTCATCACGCTCAATCCCCCGGGAAGGACATTCTATGTCCATCCTCCTTCGTTATCACCCTCATCGCCCGAGAAAGGATCGTCGTCTTCAGCAACTCAGGGGTATTCGTCTGACCCGGAGTCTACGATACGGAAAGACTTGGAGCATGAGACTATGGACTCAGAACCGGCAGCAGCGTTTCCGTCTAGACGAAGACGGGCACGAGGTCGACACGGACATGGGCAGGAACCGGACGAGGAGTATCTAGCCAACACTGCCGGATGGAAGGATTTGTTCAAGTAGGTTGATCAACCCCTCTGTTTTGGCCAAGTTGCTTACGCTGCATCGACCCCTCGTTCGTTCGTTCCTCGACTTGCTCCTTGCTCCTTGCTCCTTGCCCTCCCTCTTCTTGAACCGTCAGGTTAGTGACCACCTGGACAACGATCAAAGACAACGAGAGCTCATTGGAGGACATCGTCCGGGGGCTTGATCATCTCATTGCCGATGACATCGTTCTACCTCTCGTGCGTCAGACTCTTACGCTGAATGTTCTCATCCAGCCCCCGCTAAACACTCTTTTATTCAATAATGTTACATAATGTTAATGTAGAAACGAGAAATATCCGAACGCGAAAGCCGCATAGCGGAGTTGAGGGCGGACTGTGCGGGTGTTTCGACGAAGACACAGGAACGTAAGTGACACCCACCTCCACCTCCACATTCTTTTCTTTTCTTTTCTCTTTTGTTTTTTTGGTCCCAGACGGGGAGGGGGGACTCCGTCCGTCCTTACTTACTCATAAAGGTTTTCCCCCAGTCCGAGACGAGATCCTCATCCGCCGGGAACAACTCCGAGAACGACGACGTATGCTGGCGTATGTGGAACAGCAGGAAGACGACGAGGGACAACGAGGGAGAGAGGACGTTGAGGATGAGATTCTGGATGAACGGTTCGTCTTTCTTTTACTACATTACATACATGACTCTTATCACCAATCAACACCAAACTGATATTTACCCCCTATAACTTTCAACTCCAAGCACCCTTCTCTCCTCCCTGCACCACCGCCTCCTCCGAACCCGCACCTCCCTCATCTCCACCCTCGCCTACCTATTCCCCATCGACCTCCGCTCGTCCGCCGAGCTCCTGTTCACCATCCTCGACGTCCCGCTCCCTATCCCCGCTTCCCCTACCGACCCCGCGCCCCCGCTTTCCTCCCTGAATCACCCAGAGGTCAACGAGGAAAGCGTCGCGACGGCCCTGGGCTACGTCGCTCTCCTCGTGCACCTGCTGTCAGCGTACCTAGGGCATGTGCTGGTATACCCAATTACTTTCATCGGAAGCAGGAGTATGATTAGGGATGGGATATCTGCGATGGTCGGGCCGAGGATGTGAGTTTTTGCACAGCGGGGATTTCTTTTCTTTTCTTTTGCAGTGTGATATGATACTTATAATGTGCGGCAAAGTTGGAACTGACCCGCCTCTCTAACTCTTTGTCCCCTGAATTCTAGGTTTCCGCTTTTTTCTAAAGGGGTTGACACGTATCGCTTCGAATACGCCGTGTTCTTGCTGAACAAGGATATTGAGCTGGTGAGTAACCTCTCTTCACACACACTCTCTCTACCGTTATGAGTTATTGATTATTGATTTTATTGATTTCATCGAATGTTCATCGCGTTGTGGGGCTGTTGTTGGGCTGTTGTTCGGGGTCCTTGCTTGCTGCAGCTCATGGTCGAACACAACCTACGCGCGATAGACATCAGACACACCCTGCCCAATCTCAAGAATATACTTCTCACCCTGACTGTGTCTGACGGGGAGGATGTCCGACTCCCTATAACTAACGGGTCAGTGGCGTTCCCAAGAGAAAAAAAAATTTTTGTCTTGTCTTGTCTTTGATTCTTTGATTCTTTAATTTGTGTACTGATGATTTGCTGATGATGGGAAAATCTTTTTGTGTTTTACACTGCTACAGACCTCAACGATTCCGAGAATCTTCATCACCCATAACGTCTCTAGCGTCTCTGAGTCTGACCACCTTGGAGTCTCCTAGATCGCATTCGCCATCTTCACCCTCTTCACCCTCTTCACCACGAGAACAAGAACTCGCGGATTCCACGACCACCAACTCGAATATGACGACACCCAAAGCGAGTCACATCCATCTTCCTGCACCTGAAAGTACGGTGACGCCTCCGACCAGCGGATCGACTACGCCTACCACCCCTAGCGGACCCACCAATATAGCCAATGTAGCCAATGTATCCAATGTATCCATGGATACACTCAAGAAAACCTCACGCTTTCTCGGGAACCTCACCGTCACGCCCTTCGCTGACTTTCTGAATCTCCGCGTTCGTTATCCGTCCTCGCTCGGTTCTCGGGGTGTTGACGAGGCTCAGGTGGTGGCTTCTGTGGCTTCTGTGGATTTGGATTCATCATCAGCGCCTTCGTCTTCACTGCACCAGCTGAATTCACAGCCGGATGCCGCAGCACAGGACACGGGCGCATGACAGCTTCACGGCCAAGTGGCCCAAGTCGGACACGCAGATCCAGAATCCGGAGAGGTCGATGCAGAAGTGTCGGGTAGTCATTCCAGTCATTCCAGTCATTCCAACACCAAGGTCGCCGATTATGTTGGCTCTGGCTCTGAGGGAACACCGGGAGGAGAGGTAGAACGAGAGTTAACGTTACGAGACGGTGATCCAAAATCAATGATTCAATCCTGGTTAAAGGTCGGCTAGGTAGTGTTTGGAAGGTGCAATGGCAATGATATGATATTTGGATTCCCTGAAGGCTGATATTCCCTAATATTCCCTGATATTCCTTGTGGCGGGCGTTGGGACTCGGAAGGTCCTTGACGTGGGCAGGCCGCAGAGCTAATAGTAGTAGACTTGAGTCTCACAGTGATCTCGGTATGTCGGTGGATGTTCTTGAAACTTGGAGGTCTCCAAAACGGTTATTCGTTCCAGCCCATGCAACTTCACGAATCACCATGATGTTACTAAATCCTTTTCTCTTCGTTTAGATTCCTTTGCTGTCCCACCAAGAGGATACCACGGATCTCATTCTGACCTCGTTGAATGTTCTTCTGAAGCCGAAAATTCAAGAGCAATGCAAGAGCAAATGTCGTTTATGACCTGTGAGTCATGACTGTCGTTTGTCGTTTTTCATGCGTCCCTAGGTGATAGGTGGTGGCTTCGAATTCTGTGGATGTTAATGTGTCTAATGCATCTAATGCATCTAATGCATCATATGGATCGTCAGCGCCTTCGTCTTCGTCTTCACTTGACGATACACAGCCGGATGCACAGGACACGGGCGCATAGTACAGCTTCAAGCCCCCAAGACGGACACCGTGCAGATCCAGAATCCGGAGAGGTCGATGCAGATGCTATAATAATGGGTCAAGTTGAAGTTGAAGTGTCGGGTAATCATTCCCATTCCAAGGTCGCCGATTATGTTGACTCTGAGGGAACACCGGAAGTAGATTCTAGAAGTAGAACGAGACGGTGACCGACTCGGTGACCCAAAATCAATATTTCAATCCTGGTTAAAGCTTAAAGGTCGGCTAGGTTCCCTGATATTCCTTGCGGCGGGCGCTCTACGTGAAGTTCAAACTTCAAACTTCAAAGTACGTTCTGATTGGAATTTGGCATTGGGAGGTCCTTGACGTGGGCAGAGCCTGGCAGAGCTAGTAGACTGGAGTCACAGTGGATCTCGGTACGTCGGTGGATGGCCTTGGAGGTCTCCAAAACGGTTATTCGTTCCAGTCCATGCAACTTCTTCGCGATGTTAATTGTTCTCCGTTCTTTAGATTTCCTCTTAGCTATTTCACGAGAGGATAGTAGATACGAGGGTATACTTATACCATGGATTTCGTTCTGATGATTGACCTCGTTGAATGTTCTGAAGCCGAAAATTCAAGAGCAATGTCGCAAATGTCGTTCACGGGTCGTCCATGACTGTCGTTTGTCGTTTTTCCATGCGTCCCTCGTGCCACTGATAATAAATTATGTGCCCCTGGTCTAAAACTACATGATCATCCAGGATCGTAAAATGCCTATCGCGTGAACTCGCGGTCATCGACCCCTCTGAGGTCTTGATTCTTGACCATTGACGTATATGGTCTAAACCATATTCTTACATGCTTGTCCGTTGGATATTATGAGCTGGTATGACTCGAAGAAGGTGGCTATAAAATCGGTGTAAATCTCTACTTATTTATTATAGTTTATTGATGATTTTGTGGTGGTATTGAGGCCGCTACATTCATACCTGCTATTGCAGCTACAACTACTTCAATCTTGAAGGGGATTCGAGGTCACTGCTCAGTGCTGAAGCCTGAGAACACATCGTCGGACGTCGGACGTCCGAAATATGTGTCCATTTGTATACATGCGGTGAGTAAGTAGTTACCAAGTGCTTTTTCTATCCAGAGCACCGAACCTGAGATCTGTGTATTTCAATACCTCTGATTCAAGCTTGTGAAAGATGTTTGTGTAAGCATTTCACGATTCTTCGGAATCGTAGTTGTGTATCTCATTGCTCAATAAGCTTGTGAAAGATTTCGTTTGTGTAAGCATTTCACGATTCTTCGTAGTTCGCGTCTCTCGAAATCTCGAAGATGCTAGCTTAAATTCTGAGAACGTCATGTAGGAGTTTATGGGAGCTGAATTAATACACAGCCCTGGCCAGCTGGTAGAGGTCAAAAGGCTTGTGAGGATTTGCGCGGCCTTCAGGCGGCATAGAGGCTCATACAGGCGGGACCCTGGAAGGCAAGAGTAATATTTTGAGCTCATGGTGCCGCGACTGAACAATGTTTTCACGACAAAACAGAGAAAACCACTTGGGGGGGAGTGAATAAAGGACATCATTACAAAGATATAACTTTCAATAAAGGCTCCAGACTCCAACATTTTCCATTGCGACCGCTTGAAAGATGAATACAACTTGCATGAATAGAAATTATGAAACGCCCGGGCGAACAGACGGCCTACGGGGGAACTGAGTTTAAATTTTGGATATAAGAGGCAACTGCCGGTTTTTCAAGAAGAGTGACAGGACTCAGGGTCCTTCAATCTTTCGAGCTCACTAACCAGCATATAATAACTCTCTGAACCTTTCCTTTCTCTCCCGTTTCTCGTTCGAATCTGGAGTAATAAAAGGGTACGCTATATTTGCTCTTTCAACGCTGCTCAATTCACTCATCAGCCTCCTTGCATCCAGCTCAGTTCGCCACTTGTAACAACACCAATCTTGTAGAGCCCCAAATCGGTTTTCAGGTAGGCTCGACTTGTACTCTTTCTCTTGTTTTTCTTGAGTTTTCACTCTCTTTTCGCTTGCAGGAACTCATTGCACTTCTAAAGCTGCCTTACTTCCTTGCTTGAACTTCTTGCTCGTTCACTTCTTTTTCTGTCGTTCACCGTCTTGATCCAAAATGAATATTACCTCGCAAATGCCTACTTCACCTACTGATAATTCAACCTCTCCTTCGGACGACCGGAAACACAGTCCACCTGCGTTCTTGGACCTTGCAGATTCCGTATGTGTACCTGCACTCAACTTACATCCATCATAACGGTTCTCACTGATCCCTGATGTGGTTTTCAGGCCGCGAGATTGGGGAGTAATATGCCAGATATGTCCGCAGTGTGTATTCCCTCTCAAATTGAGCCGCATCATAATTGCTCATGTTTTCATGTAGCGGGTTGAGCTGAAACGTCTAGAGCATGAAAGGCAGCGCGTTCTGCAGCGTAAAATGTTCGAAGATCAAATGCGGGCTCTGGAGCAGCAACAAGCCCAGGAACTCCTCTCCCTTCCTGTCGAACCTGGCACTCCTAATGGAGTTGGCATCCAGCATCTTGCTGTCTCGGCTCCTACTACACCGCCTCGGGTAAACGCAGCCCTCCTGGCTGAAGCTCACCTCAGCGCCAAGTACCTCCCCGGAACGCAATACACGGATCCTGATCCGCTCTCCAAAGCAGTCGGTGGTTCAGAAAAACGCAAGTCGGTCACCTACGCTCCTTCGGTCAACCTCTCGCCCGACTTGTCTGCGGCTAATGCGTCGACGAATTTCTCCCGTTCCGCAGGCGCCAAAAGCATGCCTGCCAGTCGGCGAACTTCCGCTAGTAGTCATGATGAAGATTTGGTCGGACATTTGCAAGGGTTGTCTTTGGAAGGTCAGCGTTCTAGGAAGGCCTCTCCCATTCCAGCTCCCGTGTCGGCTTCCATCTTGACTAGGGGCTCTCGATATGTGGATGACGAGGGTGCTCGCTACGCAAGCACATACAACCCTGGAATGATGTTGGATGAGCAATTGGACCAGGAAATGTATAGTACGTGGAGTTCTAAATTGACCAGCTCTCCGGCCTCACTTTGTGTAGACGCCATGAGGCATCTCCCAACTTCAGACGAGGATAAATATGTCAACTCGTTTGCAAACAAGGTTCGCAAGATTTCTATACACGGCTTTAACTGAATGCTAATGAACTAGATGCAGGTGTCCACATCATCGGCGGCTCTGGACCTGGCGCACATATCCCAGAGTTCTAATAATCGCTCTCTTGACAACAGGGAAAAATCTTCAGAATGGCCTCAATACCCTCGCGGCCCTGAGGGGATCACTTCTGCCAAGTCTGAGAGACGTACCGTCACCAATCCAGGCTTGTCACTTGCGTCACCCGACGGACAGACTAGTCTGGGTTCCATGTCTGCCTCGGCTACTCCTCATTCTCAGGGTATCTCACATCAGCCACCTTCCCCGAGCCATGGTTCCCCTCTCGGTCTACTTGAAAGCATGAATGGCACCACTCGTTCTGTTCCGGCAACTCCGCTCGGTCTTCCCAGCAACCACATAGTGAAAACTCCCGGTACCCCCGGTCTTGGTGAATCTCAGGCGATGAACGGTCGACTTTCAACCCAAGGAGCTCATCTCAACGAGGCTTTGGATATCCAAGCCTCCTTGACCCGTATTCCATCTGCTCGATATGAAAACGGCGCGATCAATTTCAATGGAATGCAACAAGGTCAACTGGATGATCCTTATGCCATTGATTCTGTCTACGGTTTGAACGGTGGTATTGAAGGACGATACAACTCGTATGCTGGTGTCAACAACACGAGTGGGTCGACAGCACTCTACCATCACAATGGTTCTCGTTATGGTTTGGGTGTTCCTGGGCGTGCCAACGGTGGTGTTGATGGTAAGATGAACGGTTTACATGGGCCTAAGCATAAACGCGGTGATATGGATCGTGAGTGCGCAACCCCAGATCTCTCCAACATGCCTAACTTCATTCATAGTCAACCGATTTGCGGGTACGCGCCTTGAGGATCTCCAGGGTGAAATCCCAGCTCTTTGCAAGGATCAGCACGGTTGTCGTTATCTACAAAAGAAATTGGAGGAAGGCGTTCCCGAGCATCGCGACATGATTTTCCGTGAAACGTTCGGTCATTTTGCGGACCTCATGACTGGTTAGCCTTATCCTGCCCATTCATTGTCGGTCTGCTGATTGGAATTCTCTAGATCCCTTCGGAAACTACCTTTGCCAAAAGCTTCTTGAATATTCAACAGATGAACAGCGGAATGTCATTTGCGAGTCGGTCGCTCAGGATCTGGTCAACATATCTCTGAACATGCACGGCACACGCGCTGTCCAGAAAATGATTGACTTCCTCTCCACTCACAGACAGGTTTGTCGCGTGGTTTTCTCTTCCATGTTCTCAATCATTGATCGTTGCAGCAGGCCAATCTCAGATATAACGCTCAGATCCATTCTATCATTCTTGCTTTGAGTCTCCATGTTGTGGTGTTGATCAAGGATTTGAATGGGAATCATGTCATCCAAAAGTGCTTGAACAAACTATCGCCTGAAGATAACCAGGTAAGATTTAGATTAGACTCCGCCTGCTGTTGGCTGAAAGTTGATTCGTCGATTGCACTAGTTCATCTACAATGCCGTTGCCGCCAACTGTGTCGAAGTCGCTACCCATCGTCACGGGTGCTGTGTGCTTCAACGTTGCATCGACCATGCTTCCGACCATCAACGGATTCAACTTGTCAATGAGATCACTTTCAACGCCCTCACCCTCGTTCAAGATCCCTACGGTAATTATGTGAGTGCAAGACTATCATCCGACTAAACTGTCGCTGATTTGGATCGCCCTAGGTTGTACAATATATTCTGGATCTGAACGACAACCGCTTCAGCGATGCTGTGATCCGGCAATTCGCTGGCAACGTGTGTGCTTTGTCTGTGCAAAAGTTTAGTTCAAACGTCATTGAAAAGGTCAGTCCCTCTCGTTCGTTCATTCCAACAAGGTACTTGATTCATTCATTATTCAAATAGTGTATCCGTGTCGCAGAGCACAACACACGTAAGATGCTCATCGATGAGCTTCTTAACCGTACTCGGTTGGAAAAGTTGCTGCGGGACTCATACGGCAACTACTGTGTACAAACGGCCTTGGATTACGCGGAACCTACGCAGCGCGCTCTGCTCGTCGAAGGAATCCGACCGGTTCTCCCCTTGATTCGTAACACTCCCTACGGTAAACGCATCCAAAACAAGCTGCAGCGCGAACAAATGGATCAGTTCGGTGGATACCCTAACCAACAAGCTTTGGTCAACATGGCGTTGGGCAACCAGGGAATGAATTCGGGTCGCCATCTTCAAAACAGTCTTCTCGCTGATGTGTATGGCGCGCAGAACGGATTGTACTCGCTTCAAACGCAAGCATCGTACGCTCAGGCGCCCTTGGCTTCCCCGCTGCATGCCTTACCTCAATCCATCGACGGCTATGTTCTGCAAAGCAACTCTAGTCACAGCCCAGGCCTTCCTTCGGCGCACTCCAACGGTTTCTCTGGAGCATCGTATGCTGGCCTCGGTCACTTCGCTGGGTCTGCTCTGCCTGGTACCCTCAACGATCCCTACCAGAGGACGAGCTTTGGGTACGGGATGTAGAGGTGCTTTCCTTTTATTCTTTCACCAATCTATCGACTTCAAAAAATTACAAATTCCTCAATCTACCTTACTCGAACGACCAAATTTTGAATCACTGTTTCCCTAACAATCATAGCGTCCTTTTATCTCTGGGTTATCCCCCACCTGATCTATCATACCAAGCTCCATTGTATTTTGCCAACTGCATTATATTCATCCCCCAATGTTTCGTAAACGCTTTTTCGCTGCTTCGAACATTACCCCCTTTCTTATTTGGCACTACAGCATTTGTACAGGTCCATCCACTCACTCTAACTCGGTTGTCTGTCTAATAGTCCGTTCTCGCAGCTATTTGTCTGTCATTCTGTAGTTATTTCATCCAACTGTATAAATTTTTACTTAGAACTTGCTATTGTGGATCATACTTATATCATATTGTCGTTTGCTTTACAGTTTTGTTCGAAGACTCGAGAATCTAAGATGCACCAAATCACAGAATCTTTGCTTGTCTAACTCGGACTTGTAGTTGTAGAATGGTGAATTCTGAAGTGATGTACACATATGGCAACTAAGGGCATCAATGCTGAGACCGCTCGATGAAAAGGGAAATGCAGATTTCAACGACATATTCCTAAGCCCGCATACAGGTGATGGAGGATGGTAGCATATATACGAAACAGGAGTGTGATTATTCTTCACCGGTTCTGACAATTAGTCAGTTTATCGACACGTCGAGGGATTGAGCATACAACTTACCTTGACGAAACCGATAGCAGCAGACTTCTCTCGGAAGCACTGACGGCAGAGATCAAGACCATACTTGCGTATAAGACCGGCCTGGTGGGCACAGAGACGGCTATACAAAATATCTCAGCCATAACGCTCTCCTGCTACGACGATACGACTCACCATTGACGTGAGCCCTTTCCGAATTTTCTGGGACGAGAGAACCAAACAGCGTCGTGTGTCATTTTGAAAGCTTGTAGGTAGCTGAAACAAAGTGAGTTCAAGAAACAAATATAAAGGAGGAGAAAGTCACCTCTTGCTTGCGTTTTGAGAGGCGGTTTGCAGCAACAATCTTTCGTCGAATCGAGTACTAAGAAGCGTGAGAACTAGACACGTGCAGCTATACAGCTCACGAGGTCGGGCGCTTATCACGTACGAGCAACCGCGTCCGGACTTTGCAGGCTGCAACTCGAGTTGTGCAGGAATTTCTCTCTGACAAATGAATTTCGTATCTGTCCTGTATGCATGATCGCTCAATGGACCAGCACCATCGCTCAATATCCTTCCTAGAGTCTGTCCGGACTTGTTCCGCTCAGCTTCACACAAGACTTGTGATGAATTGTTTTCTCATATGACTGCCAGCTCTCCCGGACAGGACACTCAGTCCTCGACGCTCAGAGTCACCAAAAATCACTATCGATGCTTGATGCAAAATGCCACAAAATCAGATTCGTCCCAAAAAGGAAGTTGTGGTACTCGATGGACCCACGAATGTAAATTCAAGGATTGCCGACCAATTCAACACTCTTGCTTTTGGACTGCCATCTTGGATATCCATTCATTCATCTCATGCCAACTCCCTTGACGCTCCTTCTGTGGTCCATTGCTCTCCTTGTCGGAAGAGGCTTGCTCTGGATCGTGAATCTTCTGGTCATTTCGCCGCTATTTGATCCTCTTAGGAAACTCCCTGGACCCACAGCTCCCTTTTTCTACAGTCATATCCAGCGAGTGGTCAAGTATGTGCTCCTTTTGTTCTGCGTTCGGAGCCTAGGAAGCTCATACACCGGTTATTGCGTGCTAGTCCAGATTTCAGCGCCACACAACACGAAGAATGGAAAAAGAAGTATGGCAAAACGTTCAGATACCATGGATCAGGAAAGGTATTGCTGTGGAGCCCTGACGCATCTACCCAATGCTAAAGATGCATCCTAGTTCGACTACCGTTTAATGACGTTCGACCTCCGTGCAGTTTCTCATATCCTGATGTCGCCGATATATGAGAAACCAAGAGTGACGCGTACATTTCTGTCTACAATGCTTGGAAAAGGTCAGCTCATCGTCGTATATCATACATCTTGAGATGTTCAATGTGTCCCCATGTATTTCAGGTATATTCACCACTGAAGGCGCAGAACATACATTTCAGGTAAACCCAATATCGTGTCGCTGAGTCTGCTGCGCTTACATTCCGACACTCCTGCAGAGGAAGATAATTGGCCCAGCTTTTGCGCTACAGTCTATCAAAACTCTGACCCCTATATTCCTACGAACAGCTGAAGAACTCCGCGACAAATGGGATGAAATACTCTCGAACGACGAACATCAGATTGACGTTTGTCATTGGGTTTCTCGTGCAACATTCGATGCTTTTGGCATGGCTTGCCTAACATATAACTTTCGTGCCATCCATGGAGAAACGGAGGAACTATACGTTGCGTTCCGTAAAATGTTTGATCTGGCCGATAGGAAGGGCATCTTGCGTATCCTCGTTCCAGTCCTGGATAAACTTTGGGTGTGTGTTAATAACTACCGTCTACATACACACATTGACTCGTCAAGCTGATTGTTGATTTCTGCTCTGTAGCCAGATTGGATAGCACGCGCTGTGCGCGAAAGCCGTCAAGTCATTTATGCTACAGGGCGGAGATTGATTTCTGAGAGAAAATCTACCATCATTGTCGAAAAAGGTTCGTCAAAGGTATCGAACGAAAAGGACCTTCTCACCTTACTCAGTGAGTCACTTCGACATAGACTTCATACTTCACTCACACATTTCAAACCATAGTACAATCAAATCTCTACAACAACGACTCCACGAGAACACTTTCTGATCCGGACCTTCTTGATCAAATATCCTCTTTCTTCTTCGCTGGATCTGATACCACGGCATTGTCTTTATCGTGGTCCCTATATTATCTTGCATTGCACCCGAAATCCAGACACGGTTACGCGAAGAATTAGCTCACCCGACTACACTTGACTCGGCATCCTCCTCAAGCTCCTCTCATGAAGATCGAGCCTACGATATTCTTGACTCTCTTCCCCTTCTTGATAGCGTCGTACGAGAAACTCTGCGCCTCGCACCCCCCGTCCATGGCACTCTACGTGTCGCCACCCAGAATGACCAGATACCCGTGTCGGAGCCTATCACCATGACAGATGGTACGGTTGTCGCTCGTGGAGGGTACATCAGCATACGGAAAGGAAGTATCATTCATATCCCAATCGAAGGCTTAAATTATGCCAAAGACATCTGGTCTGAAGATACCTTGAAGTTTCGGTTCGTATCATCTTTCCTTGCAAATCTTCGAAGTCACTCATGAAATATGTTTTTTCCAGTCCAGAGCGATGGAGCTCCTTACCTCCTGTCGCTCAACCACCCAACTTTCCTGGCCTAGCCAACCTGATGACGTTCTCCTTTGGACCCAATTCGTGTCCTGGGTATCGCTTCACCATATCGGAGATGAAAGCGTTCCTCAGTGTCATACTTCCTCATTACACATTCTCTATACCGGAAGGACAGATAATCAGCAAACGCAACGGACTATTCACGCGACCTTTTGTCAAAGGAAAGTCTCAGATGGGTGTGCAACTTCCACTTATTGTGAAGCGTGTAGATGAGTGCGACCCATTGTAGCATGAGTATATACAAATTTCTGTGATTTCTCGAGTTCATGATCATTTATGTACATACATAGCACTGATAGCAGGATGATATAGTCTAATAGTAAGATTAAGCAGCAGATTCCCCAGGTGCGCCTTATTGCCAATGTTATACGTTCGTTTGTAGTCGAGCCTTCGAGCTTCAATGCCTTCGAGCTGAGCTTTCATTAGAGGCCTGTTGATGCCAGTTTTGTAACCAAAATCTCGACAGGGTCGAATTCGGTTTCATTGTCTTCTGGCTCAGACTCTGAATCTGAACCATGAATGCAAACAATTTCTCGCCCATTGTCCAATTGCCCACTAGGAGCTGGCGATGCGGCGGATGCAAGCACAGAAGGAGAATCTACATTCCAAGAACAACATTCATAAACCATATCGTGCAGAAAGAGTAATAGACTCAGACCTCGAGCTTTGCTCGCTGCCATTTTGCTAGTTCGTGGTGTGCTGGGATTGCGTGCGCGTTTGGCTCTTTCCTCGAACATTGGGATAAGACGACCCTGTTTACAAGCTCCACATCCTATGAAAAAGTCAAGAACGGTACAGAGCCAATAGATATCCTTGCACTGACCTTGTAGTTCTGTTTTGATGGATTTGCTGAATCGGCCATAACTAGGTAAAGAAGTTGGACCATATACCGGACAAATCTGATGTGAACCGTACGTGTATGAACAAGAATCACACTCTATGATCTCTTCTCAGCATTTGCGATTATCAGGCAAGGAAAGGACGACGTACTCCATTTCCAAGGATGATTGATCTCATAATTATGCGTCGTCTGATGAATCTCAATGAAGCACAGTTGCGTATACATTCGACCAGAGTCCAGCTTACCGAAACGACGATACCAGGGCATCTTTGTTCGACCTTTGCCGCCCTAGAAAAGAGAGAGATGGGATTGTGCGAAACACGAGGAAGACGTTAATGACCTACCAGGCTTTGAAGATTGGGCCATGATATTCGTCAATCTTGGCGGAAATAATCCACGACGCCAAATGGCACATTTCGTGAGACAATGTTCGGTCAATGCGATCTAAGAGGACATACATTAGTTCAATGCAGAGAGCAGAATTTAGCACACTTGCCTTCTTCATCAAGTATCTTGACAGCCAGTTCAATCTTAGTATGACTGACGCCATCTTTGTCCCTGATTATGGAAAATCTGGTTCAGGAGATGATGGACGAAGGAGTTGCTGCATAACCTCACCTCCGATAACTCGCCTTTCCAGCGGTCGACGTGAATCTGCAATTCCATTCGATCTTCGTCGTAGTCGGAATCCTATTGTCGAATACCCTTTCATTTAAATCAGCAAATCTATTCAATGCATAATTCTTCAATCTCTCGAGCTTAGCTACAGCCTCTGCTTTCTTGCCCGTCCTAGGTTGTCTCCTTGAAGGCGACATTGCAGTCGCAGACACCGGTGTAAGCTGGACATCAACCGCTATATTCATTTTCACTCGGCCTGATATCGGGCCAGCACCACGCTGTGGAGTAGACGAAGTGGAAGAACCTTCCATTCTGTTGTTGCGCAAAGGGAATGGTTTACGCCTGTTGCGAGAGTCGTCTCTACAAAAAGATAGATGAGTGTATGATCTGATGAGCAAAGCAAGGCAAGTAAAAAATTCGAACAAGATTAAGAGTGCTTCATCATTGAGAGGTGAAGGAGATGATGAGTCAGAGTTTTCTGAGTCCGCATATAGTGGGAGTTTAGGTTGGCGATATATAGTTTTGACTTTCGTAGGCGACCGAAGAGGGGAGTTGCCAGGAGATTGCTCATCGTCGTCTGTCAGCTCAATGATCTCGTTCTCGTGATCCGCAGCAGCTTCTTCGTCTGAGCTCTCTATCACTCTACGAGAAGGACGGTATTTCGTAGATAGTTTGGCTATCCTAGTCGTCGTGGTTGTCGGAGATGGCATGCTTAACATCAAGAAAGATAGGTCAGAGAAGTATTGATCCAGGAAACCTCATCAAAACATACTTTACGGGCGTTGCAGATACGGTATTCTTCCGTGTGTTCCCTACGTGCCACGATCCTGGCATGCGCGTCGTGAATGGATCGTCATCCGAATGGCTAATGAGATATGCTTAGGTAGGTCAGACAGAGAAGGTATACCTCAGCGCACCCTTCGTCATCCTCGTCAGAGGATATAATGATTACCTCATTCTTGTGGTCGTCAGAAAAAGTCGATTCGGAGGTTTGTGAACTTTTCAACCAAGTTCAACTTCCAATGAGCGAAAGTGGCTTGTAGACAGAAGCCACTGGTTAGACCTACGGGTTCAATATTCTTTCGTCTTCGCTATCAGGTACTATCTCATCATTGTCGCGTCTTGTGTTGGCCTTTGTACCACTGGCGCTCAAACGTGGATCTTGAGCTTTCTTGACATTTGAGCGGTTCCCAGTGGTTATCGCGTTGAAAATCAAGGAGGGAGTTTTGCGCAGAAGTGAGTGTCTTTCTTCAGACATCGTCTTGTGAGCGTCGTCTCTTACACGACCAGAGGAGGAACAGGCAGAAAACACAGAGAGTAAGAAGGAAAGATGAAAGATTTGTTTCCGTGGAAAATCAAATTGAATTAACGCGACTGAACTAGTCACGTGGGCGAGTTCCCACCAAGGTCCAAAAATGACTCCCAAAAATTAAAATTCTCAACATTCATTCGTTTGCTCAAAGACTCTCATTCAATACAAGCCTTGAGCTTGAGCCTTACACTCGCAGTATCGATTCTTCCCGATCATCTCCTAACGCAAAGATCGCTCCTAATTACCCACTTTTCACCCGCCAGAACCTCTCTTCCTTCATGAAGCATACACTCTGCGCCATGGCGATGTAAAAGAGCCATTCCCACCTCTAACTCAACCACAATGGGTTCCGGAGGAGCAGCTTTCTTAGTCGGAGGGTCAGGATAAAAGACAGTTTCGCCCCCAACGCATCCTGTCAATTGGGAGGTTAGATAAAGAAGGAGCGTCCACGTTGTGCGAGCTGGAATCTCCGTTTGACCTAGGGCGACAGTGACATTATTTGAGTCGTCGTCTGCGATTGATCAATGTACGCCGGCGATTGAGAGAGGAGAAGATACCAACAATGCTGATCGAAGAATTGGCCTTTGCTATATCGATAGATCCTAATGTTCGGATTCAATCCAACGACTTCTCCTCCCCAAAGCTGTCTGCGTGTTTCTCCGTCTAGTTGCAGCCCTTCGTCAGATTGTAAATCTCCCATAATGACATCTTTCAGCCCTGTTTCCTCCCATAAACGTTTTGCAAATAAGGCATCCTGTATCTGAAAACGATCGTTGACTCTGACTGCGTCGCCTTTCTTCGGCTTACCAGGCGTTGTGACCAGTGGTAGTGAGGAAAGGAAGGAGATATAGGTTGTACAAAGTGAAGATGGCCAGAAATTTGGTATCGTCACAATCTGGTTTGGCACAATCTCCTGAATGGACAAAGAGTATCGAGGAAGGAGTAGCTTAAAAGGTGGCCAATCTGGATGCTGTTCATGCGCTTGTGTGGTAGAGGACGTAGCCAACCCTTTCTTTCCTTTCGGTGCCATTCGACAGTTGACGATGAGTGAAATTCGTGAAGTTAGGTGGAAGTTCACACGATCGTGTTTAGACTTGTGGCTATGTAGTTTTCCAAACTCTGAACTTCCACCACAAGGTTGTACTTAGAATTCGTGCATGCTCTTCCACCTGTGCTGCTCTCCATAGTCCCACATTGGACGGACCATGGAGCCTGTTCCGCCTTTTGTTGGCAGACAATTTCGAACTATCTCGATCGCGAATTTATCCGCGTTTGCCACCGTGACCTCGTAAGTACTCACTGACTAGTATGAATCCATGTTCTCCTTGTTCAGGTTAGAAACTAGGCCTCAGGTTTGACTGCTCCATCCGCAACATGGTGTTTCAGCTCATCGGTGGAGGTGAACGTCCACTATAATCGTTCGGAATCGTTTCCTGCTCTGTCATTTCACGTGGAATTTGGGTATATTGAAACTTAATTTGCATTGTTACTGGCAGTTGGCCATCTTTCAAACCCGCATCTTGCATATGCAACCGCATACAAAGGTCGAGACTACTCATATGTTGTTCAGCTTAACCCATACAGCAACGATCCAGTACCTGGCACGCAGACAAATACACTCGTATTCATAATTATCACACAAGGTCTTTTCTTGCCTCTTGTGTGCTTATTTTGACCGTCCTTTCAGCGGTTGAAGCACATGCTTCAACAATCGAAAATCATAACTATATTCATAGCAGCGAAGAGCGGTAAAGCGACTGTCACCAAATTTCATTTCTCAATGTATCTCAACGGTGGACATCTCATCAGAGGACTGTAATCATGAGGCAAGAATTCACCTAGAATCAACCATGCTCTCGAAGGACATCGGTCGATTATTGGTCATTGTGAGCGTTGCAACCGGTATAAAAACCCCAATAGAGAACCAGGAAACACAAGCTTCCCAGAGATCTCTTCGAGTCTTCAGCTTTTGTACTCCTTCGTCAAGTCACAATGTTTTCTCTCAAACTCGCTGTTCTCGTCGCTGCTGTATTCGTTGCCGGTGCACAGGCTGAATCACACACTGTCACTTTCACGAACTTGTGAGTGTCCACTAGTGAAGCACTGCAGAAGTTTACCTAATGACGAACGATTCATTACTGTAGGTGTGGAAGGGGTACGGTGAGTATCTCACACACGTTGGTCAATTTTCCGGGTGCTTGACTCAGCTGGCTTCGACGAACAGCCCCTTTTGAAAGCAAACGGTGTGACGCTGTCAACTGGCGGAGCTTACACTTCTAACGGTATGCGTCATTACCAATTCTTCCCCGTTTTCTAGTCTCTGACTCTGAATTCCCCTCAGGTCCTTTGGAGGCTGCTATTGCGTGAGTCATAGTCGATGGTCTATCGCCATACACACCACACTGACAGGAGTATCTGTCCTTAGCTACCTTGACGTCGGTGAATACCTCGTACTCTACTCTGATCTGAACGAGCATTTTCCTGATCCCTCATTACTTCAGGCTGCGGTGCTAATGGCGAAGGATGCACCATGGTTGAGACCACCCTTGTCAATCCCACTTCTCCAGGATCTGGTTCTAGTACCGATATCACACTAATATCCCCGTATGTACCAATGTTCGCAGCTCATGTTGTTTTCGCACTCAATCTCTTCCATGACGCAGCCATACTTTCTCTGTTACTACTGGATTCGGGTACGTTCAGCTTTTGTCTTCACTCGATAGTCTTCTTAACGATGGTTTCAATAGATACTACAACGGCTGTGATGGCGCCGGAGCTGACTGTACGTTCATCTTTTACTCTCAGCTTTGCAACAATAACTGATTGACTCTGTACAGGCACTAGTGCCAGCTGCTCCACCGCTTTCCATGTCAGCACCGACACTGGGGTCCAAGTCGCATGCCAAGTCGACAATGTAAGTCTTTCGACACAGAGTTCCTGTTACATTGTTAAATGTTCCCTGCACTTTCTGTAGGTCAACCTTGCTATCACTTTCTGTGATTGAGGGGTCTCTCAGGAGAACAAATACGCTGGATTCGCCTGGACATCAGGCAGTAGCGGCAAAATTCTAACTCTCTCTTCCTTTTATTGGCAAATAAGAGTATTCTTACTGTAATACCGGTATGTAAATCAATACTCGGGCACCAAAGCCCTTTCATCTCTCCGCTAATATCTCGATGCGCTCAACGGGAACTTCCTCTTTGCTGAACGCAGCTCGCTGAAATTTTTCTACAATATTTTTCTGAGCCTATAATTTAGGACACAGCTGAAAATTCGGCCCTCTGAGTCTCCTGCTCTGTGTGGCTTTCGACTGCCTTACGGAAATATTCGTTTCGTCTCATCTTCCGGTTAAGGTTCTCCTTGTACATCTTCATTCCGGATGTACCTGCAGGGCAAATACTACAGTAAATACCAGACCTTCACAGGACCTCATTCATCTCAACCCAGATTAACCCATTATCCGTCTGAAGTTCTCGTTATTCTGACTCGTATGCCTGCACGGCGAGGTCTAACCTTCACAGTCTGAGGGTACACGAGGCTAACCAGGGCTAAGCGCTAACCTCCGGATATTAGACGATATGAGCTGGTATAAGCCAGACTGGCACGGTGTGTAATTTTTTTTGTACGTCTCAGTGAACTCACATAGTGTCGCTCACTGCCGCTAGTGCTCCGCCGGAGGGGTCTATGTTATACTCCTCAGAGTCAAGGCCTCAAACTTATGTAACAGTGTTCAACATTCAAATATTCAAGCTTAGTTCTCAAATTAAAAGCCTGAGCTGGTCTGCCTCCGGCCCCCGGTAAGAGCCGGTAAGTCAACAAAATTAGAATTTAGCCGCGCGCTAGCGAAAGGCTAAAGGAAAAATAAGCACCGACTCAGGGCCCAGGCACCATGCCTGCAAGTTGATCACTGACCACCACCTAGTCTTCACAGGTCTTCACTCTACCAGACCCTACCACCGTTAGGCTATTGCATCTCCGTGACCCGTCAGTACGCGTTAGTCATACCGACTCATGTAGCTCCGGTACATAAGTTCCAGCATGTTTGGTATGTCATTGGGCCTTTCGAAGAGGATGACAGGAAATGTTGACAACTTCAGGGATCAGAGCCACACTTCGCGACTCTTCACTTGCTTCAGAGAGTGATTGAGGCCAATGCTATTATGAATTATCACAGGCTGATACGACAATGAATCCAGAGCCGCCTAGACGCCATCTTTGGTGAAATGTATTTCCATCAGCGGCCCATGAGAATATATGTAGATATGTCGGTTGGTGAACGTCTAAGCTACACCACCAATTTGTTCTGAGACCGTCCAGATATCTGAGGTGTGAGATTCCTGGAACAGGCGTGTGAGATATCTGTTGGATATCCAAATGATATCAAGCTGATCTCCCCATCAACATATTCCCTTGTTCACCTGCGAGGTATCTCTCAGATACCTTCTGGACATGTGGGCGGCATCCCGGTTATGCTCTCTGATGAATATCTTACTGATATCTGTGCAATATCTCCTCCACGTCACACGCTGCTGCCGCACCGTATATTTTTCTTCAATGCCGGCGCCTGTGCCACTTGTCCACTTGAACTTTTCTCTCAAGTCCAACATTGCCTTGTTCCAGCGCATGTCAGACAGTCAGATTTCAAAAATTATAAGGCAGAGGGTAATGTCTGTTCTGAAGGTAAGTTTCTTTCATGCTTCTAGTAATGCAGAGCTGAACAAGTGGCAGCAGTTTTTGTGTCCTTCTAAAACTAGCCACACCGTGCATGGTGCAACATGTACGTTGTTGACTCTACCCATTGCTTGTCACGCGTCATGTCTCAGCAGGCTGATTTCTCTTTGAACAGGCTTTCCAAGCAACTATATGATACAGCTTACATGAATTGGTCGACGGTCACAGTAATTGAGCATGACCATTGACATGACAATTGAAGGGAGGGCATTGAAGGTGTGTGGGCAACTTGTATCTTTTGATTCTTTTCTTATGAACACGTCTCACCCAGACCTGCAACCGCCTGTCAAATCCTCAGTTTCCAGTGTCTCGCAACAGTCCAGGTTCGCTCAGGTATCCTGCTAAGCACAATGGTCGTCTGACTCAAGCGAATGATGATGCACTCTTCAAGTTCTGGCATACATTGCTTGACTATGTCATTTCCTGTACGTTATACACTTCAGCTTGCTACTCAAACTAGATTCTGAAATGGATTATTTTGACAGAGTCCAATATGATTGCAATACAAAGACCCTGCTGGAAGCCGCTAGTGATAGCGTTACTAATTTCAGATTGTAAGTCAGACAATGACAACGCAACAACTTCAGTAAAGTAGCGCACACTTAGCGTAACGAGTAGTTACCTGGTAAAATGTATGGACCACTTCGTCTTCAATATTGAATCCTTTCCAAGCATCACAACGAGCTGGTATCATCTGAGCACGAATCCATTGAGCATTGAGCAGGTAATGTGATTCATTGAATAATAACAGAAATGCAATCGGAACAGATATTATACATCAGAATATGTGTATGATCTACCTAGAATATCTGTGAAGATATCTGCTGGATATCATTTGACGTCTCAAAAGTCAAGCCTCAGATGCGGAATTGGACATCCTGGAGATATATTCTAGCATCACGTACGATATCTAGGCGCAATTGTCTAGATGTCATCCGGGAGATATCTCCTAGATATCCCCACAAGACGGTGGTGTACCTTACGCTACAATTTACAGGGAAATAATCAAACGAATATCCCCAGCGAACCTGCATGTGACTCGTCCTGCATTGAGGCGCAAGCAAATGTCTGGCTACTATCAATTATGGCTTTTTGTCAATTATCCGCCTTTTTTCGGAGAGGTCAACCCTCAACAGGTATAAAAGCCCAAGGTCGACTCCTCCAGAAACCCAGCTTTCCTCAGATCGCCTATTCCTCCTCTAACACGCTCATTTTCTACACTCCTTCGTAAACTCACAATGTTCGCTACTCTCAAGACCATCGTTCTCGTCGCTGCTGTCTTTGCAATCAGCGCACAGGCTGAGACTCACACTGTTACTTTTACGAACTTGTGAGTGTTTCGTACCGGTACATCGTGACTGGCAATGCTCGGGGAACGTCGAGCAACTAATCATTCTTCTTCTATTCCAGGTGCGGAACGGGCACGGTCAGTGCTTCCTCGAATCGATTCGCTAAGGCTGTTGTTCACACTGAGCTGACTGACTCGCTTTCGAATTAGCCCCGTCTGAAGGCGAACGGAGTAACTCTTTCGACCGGTGGCGCGTACACCTCGAATGGTATATATACTAAATCTTCTTTTAATGTTCCCGCCCACTGACTCTGTATTTCCTGCAGGTCCCTTAAAGAGTGCCATCGCGTGAGTGACTTTTGCTGTCTCGATCATCCCTTTTTTTGTCCTCAACACGAACCCCTCCATGCTCAAAATTAGCTATCTCGATGTCGGTGAGGGTTTCTGCTCTGTATCTTCATACTTTCCTGTTGTTCATTGGGGTTTGACCAGGCTGCGGTGATAATGGCGAAGGCTGCACCATGGTTGAGACTACGCTAGTCAACCCGACAACTGCAGGATCAGGTTCTAGCACGGACATCACGTTGATCTCCCCGTACGTACACGAAATACCTGGCGAGATGTCATACACTAGGGAGGCTGACTCGAATATTTGCGTTGCAGGCACTCCTTCTCGGTCACCACTGGCTTTGGGTTAGTTTCTAACTTCAATCGTTCAAGACTGGTTCTAACATATCCTCAAATTTTATAGCTACTACAATGGCTGCGATGGTGCAGGAGCTGACTGTAAGGAATACCTGCTTAGCTCTGAAATTTCTGTTGAAGCCTAAGTATTTTTAGGCACTAGTGCGAGTTGCTCCACTGCTTTCCATTCTGACGGAGATACTAGCGTGCAAGTTGCATGCCAGACTGACAATGTACGTCTTCAGAGTTCTCTCATTCCCCCACTCTCCACGCTCATAATCCGATCAAGGTCAATCTTGCGATCACCTTCTGCGACTAGGTCAAAAGCAGAACTCTCGCGATGCCGACAAACTCATAGCCCGGAGAGTTGCGAACACGACGCAAGATCTTGTAGTCTATTTGCTGAAACTTAGTGCTGAACAAATTCAAACTTTCCACGTTCCTTCATATTTTTCTTCATCATCTTCTTAATTAGTACACTACATACCACTGGGTTTTAGGCTGTTAATAATCACAGGGAATTGAACGTCTCCGCAGTGATATGTGAAATGCACTAAGAGCTCCCAAAATCTCTTACATCTTGAACCGGTTAAAGTTCCTTTTATTCTGGATGTACCTGCCGCCTGAGGGGAAAACTTGACCTTCAAAGGAGGAGTACAGAACTGACTTTATTTATCTCATCCCAACTCAGCCCGCTTTCCATCTGAAGCTCTTTGTATCTTCACCCGTGTACCTGCAGGGCGATGTATATAACAGGGTCTAACGGTCTCTAACCTCAGTCACAGTAGTAGGGAACACTAGTAGAAGACACTAGAGCGACCTTGGGGTAACGGTGCTCCGCCGGATCGAAAATTGATACCATTATTGACATGGAATTTACTGGGTCGGTCTGAGCCCCAGCCTGTCATTCATGTCACCACTGGCAGTAAAAAAATAAGAACAAAACCTACATAGTATGGGAACAAACTTACGAGGATAGTACAGCCGGGTAATCTGATGATATCCATTGGCGATGCGTGCACCCGATGGAAAGGTCAAGAGCTAAGAACCTTCCTTCATATCTGAGTTTATCAAGGATTAAATTTTTCAATACCTCTTCCGGGGTCAGGCAGTGTGAGTCCGGAATGCGGTTCTCCCTTAGTATCGTTCGTGGAATCGTGACCTACTTCTTCCTTGCCTTGTTGTGTAGCTACTACATAGTCTTTGCCACATTCAAAACTCCAAGAGCGCCTCGAAAGGGGTCGACCGTCGAATCCTCGAAGTCTGAACTACGCCCTGCAGGCCAACAAAATTAGAATTTAGCCGCGCGCCAACGAAGAAATTGAAAAATAAGCACAATCAGGCACCGTTCCTTGATAATTAACCACCACTTCACCTCCGTCAGTCATGCTGATATTTGGCTAGCCTCCGTCACAGCTGCTAGCTTGTTCGGTATGTATATCATCTTTTCAAAGAGGATGCCAGGAAGCAATGACAACTTTAGAGCTATATCAAGATTCGCGACTCTCTCTCCTTGTGCTCCGAGTAGCTTTTGAGAATCGAGAGTGAACGATGCCACCACTACTCCGAATCTACTGGCAAGCCGCAAACTTAATTCAACAATCATGAAAGTCAGACGGTTTGAGCCAACGGACTCGAGGGAGGGTCGACGGAGCACAAACATTCATTACAGGGTGATGCAACTATGGTAGTGAGTCCGGAGCTGTCTAGAGAGAACATGTTTCTGATTTCCAGAACGACTTCAATTCTGTAAATATTTCTTGCATATCCACTCGGCCCACGACATTATAGGAACGACAATAGGCGAAGGCCTAGCTACCTTAGGCAGCCTTAGGCTAAGTATCATATCCCTGCAGTACGACGGCCTCCTACCAAAAAATAATGAAACGAATATCCTCGAGCCTGCATGACCAGGCTCATATCGCATTACGGTGCAAGAAAATGACTTCAGCATCCGATGACCTCGATTCCTGCTCGTCAATTATCCGCCCATTTTTGGAAAAGTCGACCCTCAAACAGATATAAAAGCCCAAGGTCGACTCCTCGAGAAGACAAGCTTTCCTCAGATCGCTTATTCCTCCCAGGACACGCTCATCTTCTGCACTTCTTCGTAAACTCACAATGTTTGCCACTCTCAGGACCATCGTTCTCGTCGCTGCTGCCTTTGCAATCGGCGCACAGGCTGAGACTCACACTGTCACTTTCACGAACTTGTAAGTGTTCCGTACTCAACGCTCGGAAATTGGGACGTCGAATAATTGACCATTGTTTTCCTTATCCAGGTGCGGAACGGGCACGGTCAGTGCTTCCTGGAATCATCTCGCTAGTGACTGTGTGACTGTTGTCCACACCGAGCTGACCCACTTGGTTTCGTTTTAGCCCCTTCTTAAGGCAAACGGAGTAACCCTTTCGACAGGCGGCGCATACACTTCCAACGGTATATCTACTAGATCTTTTATATCCCCGCCTAACTGATATATTTCCTTCAGGTCCCTTGAGCAGTGCCATCGCGTGAGTGACTTTGCTGTCTTGATTATCCCTACTTTGTCCTTAACGCGGACGTCCTCGCTCGAAATCAGGTATCTCGACGTCGGTGAGAGTCTCCGCTCTGTGAACTTCATACTCCCTCGTTGCTCATTGTTGTTCAACAAGGTTGCGGTGATAATGGCGAAGGCTGCACCACGGTTGAAACTACGCTGGTCAACCCAACGACTGCAGGATCAGGCTCTAGCACGGACATCACGTTGATATCCCCGTACGTACACAAAATCCCTGGCAAGGCCCCATGCATGAGGGCTGACTCGAAATTTCATGTTGTAGGCATTCCTTCTCCGTCACCACTGGATCATCAGGAAAAATGTACTATGCTTGCAGCCACCATGAGTACCCCTCAGGCTACCTAGAGCCCCTAGGTGACCTAGAGCCTTGAGGGCATGCAAAGATACCCCCCTTTTCTCTAAGACCCTGGACCAATAAAAAATGCCTACAACTCACTGTGAGTTCACCTGAAAGGAACTTTTAGTTCAGCTGAATTACTTTACAAGTGATATAAAGTACTCCTTATTATCTAGGCATGCTTTGAAATGCTTTGAAATGTCCTAGACACTTTGAAGTCAACTTGATCATGAACAAAGTGTTTTTAAATAGCCTCAGATCTTCATAAGTATACTTCGAAGGATTTTAGATCAACTCCTGATCTGTACAAAGTACTTCAGTAACATTCTTGGTGTTTTCAATTACTTTGAAAGCATCTGTAGTCTCTAAATAAGATTTGAGATCAACTCTAAATATGTACAAAGTACTTGAGATCATTATTAAAAACTTTTTAGTTCTCTTGATTACTTTGAAACCATCTGTGGTCACTCTGAAGTTTATGAGAGTCCACCTCAGATTAATTGAGAGAACTATCAGGGTCTCACTCATCCCTTCTGAATAGCTTGAGTGATTTCGAGCAGTCTTTCAATGACTTCAATGGCCCTTTGAGGTATTTTGTAACTTTTGTCCAATTCTTTGAAGGTCTTTGGGAATCTTCCTGAAGCTTTGGAGAGCTTTCAGCTTCTCTCAGCCCTCCTCCATTATTTTCCTGAGCCTTTCTAGTACTCTATGTTTCCGCTGGGTGTGCTGTTGTGATTTTCAAGGTATTTATAGAGTACTGTTTGATTCTCTGAGGTTTTTCCAAGGGATTTGAAGCTACAGAAAGGCTTCAGAGCCAATCCGGAACTTTTCCGATCAGCTTCAAAGGCAACTTTTACTGTTTCGGAGGCTTCTCAACTCACTCCAACTGCCAAGAGGTAACCCAGAAGATGCCATATTATGTAGGACTTGGGCTACAAAACTATATACTAGATGATACAAAGAGCTGCAAGATATCATGATTGTTCGACCTCCTAGACTTCATTGATCGTCCTCGACACTGCCCTTGATCTCAACGCTAATGACGTCCCCTTTCTCACTCCCATTCCCTCCCTCTCCCTCATTCCCATTCTCGTTTACGTTCTCGCTCCCGTTCCCGCTGTTGTTATCGCTTCCGTTCCTGTTGTCGCTCCCTTTGTCGCTCCCTTTGTCGCTCCCGTTGTCGCTCCTGTTGTCGCTCCCGATGTCGCTCCCGTTGTAGTTGCCCCCTTTGTTGCTGCCGTTGTCGCTCCCTTTATCGCTCCCATTGTCACTGCCATTTTCGGGCCCGCTTTCATAGATGTCACTGGCACCATCTACACCGGATCCTTCATTCTTGAGAAAGACTTGAGAGGTTCCAGAGGCTTGGAGACGTCGTCTGCGTTTCTCTTGGGCAGCAGCTTCAATGGCTTCGTAATCGTAATAAGGAGTTCCTTGATTTCCTGGTTCATTGGACCTAAAGACAGATGTCAGCCAGTTTTTCATACGAAGTGGAAGCACTAACGTCATTTCCTGATACAAGTCAGAAGGTAAGTCTTCCATGTAGGTCTTGGCGTGTTTCTGGCTTTGCTCGACAATTCTCCACAAAAACAAATACCTATGAACCCTTCGTCAGCTCTCCTAAACTTCTAAGAAATGGAACGTGCTTACGTTTCTTCAGTGTTATTACGCGTTAGTTGAATTTGCTTTCTAGCCCCGGTGGTCCATTCCATAATGGAGTGTTCTATCTAAAGGATTGAGAGGGGAACTTGAGAATGTTTTCGAAAGAGGAAAATGAATATTCACCAGCGTCGCGATCATAACGATCAAGCGCAAGGGTACAGCACCTGTGAGTTTCATGTGTTTGATGAGAAAAGTGTCCAGGTAAGACCGGGAGTCCACAAAATAGGCTCGAAGTATCTTCCCGATCAAAGGAGTAGAAAAAGGAGCCCCGGTGGCTTTACGTTCCTGTGAGGTTGCTAACGTTGAGAGAGTAGAACCTGTTGAGATTATGAGTTCTTACTTCTAAATCCACCTCCTGATGATATCTATGCTCGTCGAGCAACCACCGTACACGGTCAGCCTACAAAAGATTGAAGTGAGCAAAAACAGTGAACAGATAATATATCCAGAGTGCTCAACTATTTCTTCTCTTGCATCTTCTTTCCTAGATACAGAAAGGTTATAGTATTGGGCTACCAGGATGCGAATGATGCCTCCTAGATCCGAACGGACTTGAGAGGAACCGTAGTTCATCTGATATTTTCCTTTTCAGCCTAGTATGAACTGAGTCTGTTGGGGGAAGTTACTTACGAACGTCTTGAGTCTCTTGACTTCATTGGGATCCGGAGAAGAGGTGATTTTCTTCAAGCTTTGCAGTAAATCACTGTTCCCATACTTTCCGAGCTCTTCAGTGAATAGCGTAAGATCGGGTTCATCCTCTCGGGGCCACATGTTCCTGATGCAGATACCTAATCGAACGCTACTCTTGCCCAGACGCGCAAGTTCGACGTCTTCGAATTCGGATTCAAGAACCTTGCCTGTCTTGACAGATTTGCGCTTCTTCTTACTCTCCTTCTTCTTGGATTTGGTGATGTCTTTGACGGTCATCTGGAGCAAGGGCAATAGCAAATCTTGAGGCAGCAGAAGGGCGAAAAGGAAAAGAGCTGCTCACGTTATCGTCGATGTCCATATCCATATCATTGTTAGGGCGCTCGGCGTCGGAAGGCTCCTCGTCGGAATCGATCTGGTCCTCTTCGTCATCGCTACCAGATTTCAACTTCTTCTCGTCTTCTTCTGCAAAAGCGATAGTGAGACAGGTGTACGAGAGTTCAAGATGAACTTACCAGAGTCGTATAGTTCAATGGTATCGTCTCCTAAGTCTGCGTCCTTCTCCTCATCGTTGAGCAAGATATCGGCTGGTATACATACCGAAGTTAGATTAAAGATTCTAAGTAGATATCGTTGAATGACCTTCTCTATTTCTCAAAACTTCCTTTGGAGGGGCAATTCCGTGAAGAGTTGGCATATACGACTCTTGAGGATCTTTGGAAGGTTTGGATTTGAAAAGATTTGCTGGTTTCTTTGGGTGCTGGGAAGAGGATTTCGATGCAGAGCTAGGAAGAACGACAGAAGTAGCAAGATTGTGAAGGGGCTTTGCCTTCTTGGTTTCCTTCGAAGGCTTGGAGTTCGAAGACTTCGAGGATTTCGAAGGCGAAGCTTTGTGGCTTGACCCCTTAGTGGTCGAACTCTTGGAGCGCAATTCCCTAGAGCTTGAGACCTTAGAGTTCGACGCGTCATCTGTGGTCTTGGACTTCAAAGAGTCGTACGTAGTTTTCGACTTCGAAGAGTCGTACGTAGGTTTCGACTTCGAAGAGTCGTTCGCAGCTTTGGAATTCGAAGAGTCGTTCATGGATTTGGACTTCGAAGAGTCATTCGTAGCCTTGGACTTCGAAGGGTTGGAAGTAGAAACCTTGGTAAGTTTGGAAGACGAAGTCTTTGAGGTTGACAAATGTTCCGCTACTGGGTGCCTGGACGATGTTCGGGTATCTTTCTCCTTCTTTCGTTTGGCATCGGGAACCTCGAGAGTGTCGATCTTCTCTGACTTGGAGTTTCGACGCTTGACCATGAAGGAAAAGAAGAGAGCACGAAGAAAGTATGAGACAGCGCTTTTTCAACTATATATAATCCATCACGTGTCACCTGCCTTCGGCGTCTAATTTCTCCTTCGACGCGACTTACTGTAAAATTTACATGTCTTCGAGCTGCAGAATCAGTAGTAGTATCTGTAGAGCTGAAACAGTTGAAGATATAGAGCTATCAGGGGGGATTTGTATTCTTGAGCACAGTTGGAATAGCTGTAGTAATGGTAGTATGAAAAAGATAGCAGCTGGTAATGAGTCCGACGCTCTGAGGCCATCATATCTATTCACAAAGATTGAGTATCAAAGAATGAAAATGAGAGGAATGTTGAGATCTTGTCTGAAACAGCCAGTGCGACATAGGAAGTGGACATATACCCTATACCAATAGAGTCCCTTTCAGAGCAGGACTTGCATTCAGTATGGCGGGGATAGTATGTCGAGGTTCACAACTTCAAGGATCGCAGACAAGGAATCTTGAGATGGTGATACTGCAAATAAGCTCGTCCTTCCCGTGCGCCCGTTCCATTAGGTTTTGCGCTTGGGACACAATACTTTGATGAACGAGTCGGTAACAGCTCTTCTCCAGGATCGTCATGCCAAAGCTGCAAAAAGAAATCATTGACGGAAGAACCACATACACCGCTGATATCGCACGTACACCACATACCTGAAGATATCAGTTATTTTACTATACTGTCGCAAGACTTCATGCGCCAGGTAAAGCTTATCTTCTTCCAGTTCACAACTGTTACTTGCGGAGCTAGAACCATCGGTTGAGAGGCGAGGGCGCTGCGAAAGCGATGCCATTCCAAATTCCCCAATCTTGAACAGGTGCACAATTCAGTCCAGATAAACAGTTGTTCGTCTTGATCCCATGCGTTAATGGAAGCGGGGTCCTCTTACGTTTGAGAGGTGTGGAAGGATATCGACCTCTTCCCTTGTACGTAGCCTGATCTCGAAAAAGTTGAGTCCAACAGCACGGAATAATGAGTTGATGACAGACTTACCGATGCTTGGCTCTCTCAAACCTTTTCCACTCTCTTTTCGCGACCTCAATAAACTGCTCTTCGAATCGTCCAGGGAGCGGCTCATGAGCTGGTTGCTACAAGCTGCGCAGGCGTCCACTGATAGGGTAAGAGTTCGTTGTAGTCCCTATAAGAGATTCCAGTCTCACCAGGGATAGACCATGAAAGGATGGGAAGCAGACGCCTGAACGTTGCTTCATCGTAAGGCACGAGAGGCGATATAATCTACACCTCCTTGTAAAGGGTTACAAACTTGTCTCTGTAGTTGCAAATCTCCTGTCCCAATGATGACAAGGATCAATAGGAAGACGTTGGTACGCTCGTTACAGCGCGCGCGTGTTGTCTGAAAGGACGGGAGTCGGGCGAATATCTTATCCTATCTCGCTCTCACTTGATCTGGTACCGCCGAGAGGTCCAGCTGATACTGTAAAACTTTTGTAAAAAGTACCGATAAGTTATCGGGTACCTATTGCAAATAGTTGTGATAACCCGGAGGGGGTCCCGGAAATGGCCCCGGGGGGTGGTCATGCCTGTCACCACCTGTCACATATGGCTTATATTTACTGTTTTGGGTAATTAATAATCATCCAGATATTAAATAAGCAGTACATTTTCAAAAAAACCCGAAAATTCATAAAAATTCATAAAAAACCTAAAATGGCCTGATTAGGTCAGATCAGGATATGTAAGCAAATGACCTCATATAATAAAAAATGATGTAGGGTCAATCTAGGTACTAAAAATAGCCTGAAAAATCACTAAAAATGCGAAAAATATTTAGGGATGGTATAGAGCCTATTGCAGGTCCAGGCACATCAAAATTACCAAAAAAGGAAAAAATTGATTATGATCTCATCTTGTAGCAAAAAATCTGAAAAAAATCCTAAAAATAGTCAAAAAATTCAGGGGTGCCTTGTTGGCCCTGAAAACGCAAAATAAAAAAAAATACGCGACAAGTGTAAAAATTTTTATCACTCCAAATCATTCCAAATCCACTATACAGTCAGTATATATGATGTATATGCTATTTTTAGCATCCTAGTACCTTTATTGGGCTAAAAATAGAACTTGATCTCATCTGATAGCAAAAAATCTGAAAAAATCATAAAAAATGCTCAAAAAATTCAGGGGTGCCTCAGTAGCTCTGAAAATGCAAAATAAAAAAATTTACACCATACAATTGAAAAACAAAATCACTCCAAATCATACCAAATCCACTATACAGTCAGTATATATCATGTATATGCCATTTATAGCACCCCTAGTACCCTCAATCACTTATATCACTCAAGAATCATACCAAACTGAATAATTTGGGGAGTAAATATATTGTACATGATATTTTTAGCACATCTAGTACTCTTGATAACTCAGAACAATTTATATTACTCAATATGTTCAGTACACTTAGCACTTATCACACCTACCACACTAAAACTCATAACAGTACTTATATGTATTATACTTAACACAGTTGACAATGAAAATACTCAAAACAGTATTATCAGTCACTATACTTAACACACTTAACAGTCAAAAAGTGGGAACAATGTTACTTAATATACATAACACACTTATTGTTATACTATAGCACACTTATAACAACGAGTTTTGGGCGCTTATGGGCGCTTATTTGGTGTTTTTAAGTCGAAATTCATTAATAGCACACTCAATAATTTTTGTGTGGGCTCTATACTGTGTAAGGATGTTGTCTATATCATATTCCTCTAGATACAATTCAGAGAACTCGAAAATTCAACCTGTGGGGCTGGCTATATTGTGATCTTTTGAAATATAACAGTGTTTTATGTAAATGTCAATGCATATGTCCATGTAATGCAAGTTTACTGATGGTGGTTCATGAGGGAATCACTCCTACAGTCTACTAGAAGTGTCTGGATATGGTTCAGATACTTACTATGACTATTGGACTCTGTGATATACATGTACATATTTCATGTACAATATAGATGTCTACACTTACATGTAACAATAGATGTCATATTCAATGACCCCCATTACAGATCTCTTGGCTGTATCACATGGAGTTAGCATAGAATAGGTTGTAGGATGACTCTTTTCATGACCCAGTAGCAGTTTGACTTCATAACATGGGTGTATGCATGGACATTTACATAAAACACTGTTATCTCACAAAAGATCACAATATAGCCAGTCCCACAAGCTGTAATCTTGAGTTCTCCAAATTGTATCAAGTGTAGTATGATATAAACAACATCCTTACACAATATAGAGCCCACACAAAAATTATTGAGTGTGCTATTAATGAATTTCGACTCAAAAACACCAAATAAGCGCCCATAAGCGCCCAAAACTCGTTGTTATAAGTGTGTTATAGTATAACAATGAGTGTGTTATGTATATAAAGTAACATTGTTCCGACTTTTTGACTGTTAAGTGTGTTAAGTATAGTGACTGATAATACTGCTTTAAGTATTTTCATTGTCAACTGTGTTAAGTATAATACATATAAGTACTGTTATGAGTTTTAGTGTGGTAGGTGTGATAAGTGCTAAGTGTACTGAACATATTGAGTAATATAAATTGTTCTGAGTTATCAAGAGTACTAGATGTGCTAAAAATATCATGTACAATATATTTACTCCCCAAATTATTCAGTTTGGTATGATTCTTGAGTGATATAAGTGATTGAGGGTACTAGGGGTGCTATAAATGGCATATACATGATATATACTGACTGTATAGTGGATTTGGTATGATTTGGAGTGATTTTGTTTTTCAATTGTATGGTGTAAATTTTTTTATTTTGCATTTTCAGAGCTACTGAGGCACCCCTGAATTTTTTGAGCATTTTTTATGATTTTTTCAGATTTTTTGCTATCAGATGAGATCAAGTTCTATTTTTAGCCCAATAAAGGTACTAGGATGCTAAAAATAGCATATACATCATATATACTGACTGTATAGTGGATTTGGAATGATTTGGAGTGATAAAAATTTTTACACTTGTCGCGTATTTTTTTTTATTTTGCGTTTTCAGGGCCAACAAGGCACCCCTGAATTTTTTGACTATTTTTAGGATTTTTTTCAGATTTTTTGCTACAAGATGAGATCATAATCAATTTTTTCCTTTTTTGGTAATTTTGATGTGCCTGGACCTGCAATAGGCTCTATACCATCCCTAAATATTTTTCGCATTTTTAGTGATTTTTCAGGCTATTTTTAGTACCTAGATTGACCCTACATCATTTTTTATTATATGAGGTCATTTGCTTACATATCCTGATCTGACCTAATCAGGCCATTTTAGGTTTTTTATGAATTTTTATGAATTTTCGGGTTTTTTTGAAAATGTACTGCTTATTTAATATCTGGATGATTATTAATTACCCAAAACAGTAAATATAAGCCATATGTGACAGGTGGTGACAGGCATGACCACCCCCCGGGGCCATTTCCGGGACCCCCTCCGGGTTATCACAACTATTTGCAATAGGTACCCGATAACTTATCAGTGTTTTTTACAAAAGCTTTACTGTATCCTGTGAGAGGTCCACTTGGAGGCTACCATCGAGCGATAGTCCCTTGCACGAAGATAATGAGGGTGCGTCAGCAGGTGGGGTCTATGGAGGCGGATAGTACGTTGAAAGAGAAGAAGATTTTGCCGTTGGGGTGCATAGAGCTGTACTCCTGCACGTCACAAGAACCTTTGCATAAGGGAACAGGTGATGAAAGTGGCCGTCGACGAATCCAGAAGTAGGAGGTGAGAGAACTGGAGACCTTCGTTCTGGCTTTTCCGTAGCATCTCCTCTGTGCAACCAAGGCTATAGCACTGTATGCTGAGCAGGCGGGGGATCCAGAGCAATCTGCTGCAATAGAGATCCTCACAGACAGGAGATGACCGCATAGATAGATGACCGCATGGATAGACGACCGCATGGATAGACGACCGCATGGATAGACGACGTGGCTCACGAAGAACGCAATCAGTTGTCTAGCCTGTAGAACCTGCCTGGAGAGGACGTTGGAGTCATTAATCTTGGCTGAGCGACGTGCTCAAAATCTGTATACAGCTTCAAGACTCAAGAGGCGGGACATAGAGTATAGCATGATGATTACTGACGATCATTGCTTTGTATAAAGCATTTTCCCTCGCTCTATTAGTATCTGCTTCATGAAGCAGGTTTCCCGTTTCTCGCCTCTGCGCCTCTCCCTACTAGTACCCATGCCCGCTTGAACTTTCCCAAGACAATGACTGAACCAGAGCAAAGAACGACACCAGAGTAGATGTAAAACCCATGCCAGGTCAGAAACTAATTGAATCATGGTCAATTAATAGTTTGACGCAGTAGGCAGCACTTACTGCATCGTTTTCATTTTCCTGCAATTCGATGTTGCCTTGGGAGGGGATTACAACGGTACGTGTGGCTCCAAAAGGCAGCCCAAACAGTCTATGTCCTTCCTCCGGGGGTCAGTGGCCAACGATATAGCGAAGGGTAAGAAGTACTACTACTAGTAGTAGTAGTAGTAAGAAAGTGATTCAACGTCATCTGATCAGAGGCTTCAACCATTTTGGGAAAGAAGCACAAGTGGCTGTGATGATTCCCCTTTACGACTCGGTTTTAGCGCTCTCGACGGTTTGCTTTCAAGATTCACCGTCGATAACTGGGCGAAGATACGCGTTCAAACTCAAGCACAATTCAGATAGTAGAATGACAAGTCACAGAAATCACTACTCCCATGTTCAGTCTGCTCACCAAGGACACAAATACTTAAGAGACAAAACGCGAGTTCGAACACATAGTATTCCTACAACTTGAAGAATGGTCAGCTCGGGAAGAAATCTTTGAACAAGAGCAAAGCCTCAAAAGGGAAGGAAGGAAGGGTATGAGAATGCGGCAAGCGGCGGCTAGAGTAGAAGATCAATAAATAGTTTGATAGGTGTACTTCGACTGCAAGTTATTAACAAAAAACGATGGACATCTATCCAAGATATTATCAGAGTCCCAGTCTTCGTCCCAGGATGCTTTACTCGGCACAAGCATGCAATTCTGCCTTATATCTGAGAGGGGTATGATAGCCCCTTGAGGCTGACCGTTGGAACCTATCGCAGGTACTATTTTATACATACCTGTAGCTTCGTCCGGTGCAGGTTTGAATCTTGAGTACCAAGTGACATACGCCAAATGTTCCTTAGGCCACTGAGCGGGAGCTGGCACAAGAAAACCTTCTTGGTGCACTAACTGAGGAAGGCGGAAAATAACACGCAAACGTGCGGCTCTACATCCTGAGAGGTCATACCAGTGTGAGGATAGCTGATCGATGATAGAACTTATGGCGTTCCTCACCTTGAACAGCAGTAGACTGTGCTTCATCAGACTCTAGTACAATGACGGTATCAAACCTGGCAGACTTATGGTTGCTTGATAGAGGTCTAGCCTTGATATGGGCCTTTTCTGTTTCATCCAAAACCGTCGAAGGAATGAGCTTAAGGTTGTGCCAAACTTCCAGCGTAGTGAAAGGTATGTAACCGCTCAGGGCGCGCTTTTTCTTTTGCTGCTGCCCCTTCGGAAGTTGGTTGTTCAAGAAGAGCTTCAAAGTTCCGAGAAATCCAGGAGCCCCATGTAAGAGAGCGATAGCAGTCAGCTTCTTTCTGGGCTCAGAAGGATTCTTGGCCAGGCTGAGCAGAACGGCAGAAGAGTCTTTGCTAGACTCAATATAGCCTTGTCTCTTGGATCTTTCGAGTAGGTAGTTTTCCTCTTCTTGGTCATTATTGAGACCTATAGCACTATCTGGATCCTCTCGTCCATCAGGAGTATCCACTGTGTCAGCCTCGGTCCAAGATTGGTAGAAGTCGAAAGAGGTGATTTTTTCCTGGCGTGACATGAAGGTGACCATTTGAGGGAAATGATCTCGCTTGTTGCTGGCCCTCCAACCCTCTTTAGCAAAGTCGATGTGAAGTCTTTCGAACGCTTCTGTGTTCGAGTTGTCCGTGGTTCCTATCCACCGAATAGAGTCAACGTAGTGGAGGAGAGAATGGAATTTCGGAATGTTAAAATGTTCTCGTGCCCCCTGGTCAATGAAGTAATCGCGGTTTTCATGCCAGGTATTGAGTTCATCCTTCATATATTGTAGAGTTTCATGGTCATGGGAAGGGTATTGGGCGAGTTGGATGAAGTGGAGGATCGATCGACAAGCCGTGATCCCTTTCGGATCCATCTTTCCGACCAGACAGCCTAAGAGAACGCGGGAGATGTGTTTACGTTCGGATCCTGACATCTGAGTGAGATTGGAGATCCCTTTGGCGAAATGTCTAACACCTGATGTAGGAGGTAGCTTCCTAAGGCGATCATCCAATTCTTCCTCCCCTACAACTTGCTGTACCCACTTTACCAGATACTTGAAAACTCCCTGATATAGTTGATGGAGTATATCTGGCGCTATACACCGATGTATATCCGTTAGAGGGAACCCAGCCCAGAAAGGTTTGTAATTCCCCCCCGCGATGTCATCTTTCATCGCCCTAGAGTGCGCGCTTCTGCCTCCTTCCTTGGCAGCTTTTTGAGCATCCGTAATCTTCGCATAAGACCAACGCTGCGTTCGAGGCTCCCCGGGTGAGGGTTGATCTAGTTCTTTTGCTTTTCGTTGGCATTTGGGACAAGTACAATATTTAGTACAAGTGACGACGCATTGTTCGGGATAGTCTGCTATGTAGACAGCCAGCAAGGGATAAACTCTCCGAACGTTTCCATCGCCTCCGACCATCTCGACTCCAGGGCCTGCAGGATTTCCAGCGACTTTCAGAGATTCTAATATCACGGCCATGGATTTATGGAATAGTTGATAGTTCCGAAGCTTAATTTGGGCTTTGCTTAGACCTTTCTTGACGATCTTGTCCACAGAGAGATACGCGATCAAAATGCAAGCTCTGGATCCCGGCTTTCGTCGTATATTTTTGGGGATATTCCCAATGGTGAGATAGACTGGGTAAGCTGATTTGCTTCCCGAGAACTGCGTGAGTTGCGTTTTATCTGTAGCCAGGATTACGGGTGCTACAGTGCCTCCCTCAGGGATAAGCCCCTAACAAAGAAACCTGTGAGGTCTTTGAACACGAAGGTAATCAATGTAGGCATACCTGGGCCTTATTCCAAAAACTTCCGGTCCACATCTCTGAGTATATCCTATCCTTTTCATCGCAATCTGGTTTTCTGAAGAGTTTTGCCGGCTTATACACGAGGTCCTTCGACAAGGAAGGGTCACCCCAGAGAGCTCTGATAGCTTCTATAGGGTCTCGGTATCTCACAGTAAACTCTTCCTGAGGGCGATCGTTGAAGGACAGTTGCTTGACGAACCAACTACCGCAACGTTCAGGGATCTGATCAACCTTGTTTAACATCGATCTAGCGTTGTCGAAGGAGAGACCCAGCCTTTCTTTGATCTACAAGAGGTAAGTAACCTTTTAATGAACAAGATAGTAGTAAGAAATACCTCGGGGATTTTGAGAAAACGGTTGAAAGAACTCTGAGACACTTTTTCCTTCACCGCCCAGTGAGAAATTTCCCACTCTAAACGGGACGCGAACGGACTGTAGGTGTCTTCTTTCACTCCAGATAGAATTCTGAGCCAACGTTCGTGTATATTCTGCTCCGTTCTGAGGACCTTTCCAGCAGTCGCATGCCATTTCAGAGTCCACGGATCTTCATCTTCTATTAAGGAGCGTTTCATGGGCGGTGACGGCGGCAGAGCTGACGCGTCTTCTTCGTCTGGGAGAAAATTGAAAAGACTCTCGGCGTCATCGATATCGGCACCGTACAGCGCCTCAAAGGACGTTTTCATCACTTCCTCGAGGAAGTCGTCTCCCTCTTGCTCAGAAGAATCTTTGGAAATGATTTCTCCCTCGTCGCTATCGTAAAAATCTTCCTGATCAGAATCTACTTCCATCGCATAGTCAGAATCTACATCCATCGCGTCGTCGACCAGAGAGGCCTCGGGAGCAGCGTCGTTGACCAGAGTGGCATCGGGAGCTGCGTCGTCGACCAGAGTGGCATTGGGAGCTGTAAGAATAAAACGTCTCTGGATATCAGGGAAGATGTCGTCGAGGAGAGAAGGCATTTGGGCTGTTTGAGTCCTTGTGGCTTCCTTTACAGTACGCTGGAAACGTTCTTTAAGCTTTTGGGTTTTATGAGATTGATAGGTGCTGTGTGGATCATCTTGTTTTTGTTTTATGTGGGCTGAGCAGTCCTGCGGTCGAGAAAAGACTTTGCCGCAGACGGGGCAGGGATAATCCATGGAACAGCTGAAAAGAAGGAGGGAAATTTAGCAGACAATGGTTGATGGAGAGAAAACAAGTCAGACAGAAACGAGGTCAACACGTTTTGGAGAACATAAGCCTTCATAGGCCTTCCATGCAATTCAGAACAAACGAAGATACAACGTGTAAGATGACAAGAAGATGTACAGCTGGCCATGTAAAAATAGCAGGAGGTTCAAGGGGCTACATCCTGAAGAAGCTCTTGCGCTAGTCTCAAGCGCTTACCCACCATGTTACTGGTGAAAGACAGGCCGTCCTGAATGCTTCGTGGTCCTGTGTTTACCTCTCTATATTCCAGCACGTGTTTGAGGTGCCACAACGTATGGATCCCACAATCAAAAGCATTAGGTTGAAATGGCACCTGACAGAAGATGAGTAGGAGATATGATCTACTCTGAGAGGGAATACCTTGCTGTGAGGATCACAGATCCAGGATGTTTGAGGATTGTTGGTTAAGCAGACTGACTCTCCCCTTATTTCGCTTAGGATTTCGGTTACCCACATGAGGACCTAAGCTGCGTTTGAGCCCTGAACAGAAGAAACAAAAGACTCTAGCCTTACTAGCATAAGGTTGGTGTTTTTGCGCAGAGATAAGGGTTTCTGGCGGTTGGCAATGCAAGTCTCTTGAAGACTATCGTAAATGTCGATCCGTTTCAGGATGAAATCTATTCTGGCGGAATACCAGTGCGAACATCCCTCGTGGATGGGAATGAAAACGGAATCCCAACTCTCCAGAGCTAGCAATTTCTGGGAAAGCTAGGAGGTTAGTCAAAATCTGGGCTGAACTTGTGCAAGACTTACCTGCTTTCTCAAGGCAAAACGTCTCACCCTGTCCTCATCTTCAATGGTAAGATCTCTTTTGGCTATAAGACAAGAATGCTTGTCCTCGAAAAGACAGCATCCCGCAAAAAAAGTCCCAAGACCTAACGTGCTACTCGAGTTGGAGCACCATTTATCTATAAAATAATTGATGATTTCATCGTTGAGCCAACGTCCTACTCCCAACGTAGAAAAATCCCGGTAAGAAATGTTGGGAAGGGCTCTCCAAAAACCTTCCGGTCTGTTTCGAATCTATCTATAATCAGAAGAGATAAAAAGAGAGTGGGATACAGGCTTACTTCTTTCGTTAGACTTGAGAGCAAATTCTCAGCCTGGAGGGGACTATCGTCTAAGAGTTTCCACCAGATAGAATCGAGAAGGACTTTTTTGCTCTGTATTCCGATGAAAAGTAAGCCGAGGTTCCTTAGAACAATCAAGGCTAAACTGTCGGAAGGAAGATTGGTGTGGCAATGAATACCGAGAAGGAAGTTATTTCGCATGCTCCCGACGGAGGAAAGCTGTCGGGAGAGCTCCTGAAGTTGTTTGGTCCGAGAGTCAAAGTATGAATATGCCTCAGTAGTAAGGCAACTGAGGTAAGGAAAGATAGGAAAGAGCTGATCCAGAGCGCTCTGGTAATCTAGATTGCTGGCAACAGTGGAGACGCAGTTGAACGTAAGGAAAGGGAGATATGCTTGACAATTCGTGACCAAGGCAAGAATCTCCTGAAACTGTGCGCGATTGCAACGGCAGACGTCGCCAAAGGGATGGCACCTTCGAACAGAGACTTGATGATATTTCTTTTGAGTTTTCCTGTGTTCGTTAGCTTGTTATACTTGCTTTTGCGAGATTGTAATATTCACCTAGCCAACATCAAGGTTACAGCTCCAAATGAGAGTTTGATAATAGTACAGTTCCAAGACAGAAGATGGTGAAACAGTAAAGATAACGCAGTTGGTGGATGTCGAGCTGAAAAGAGTGGCTGACGTTAACTAAAAGGATTAGACATCAGCGCCAGCGTCAACCTCGATCACGTGCTTGGTGTACGTGATTCACCTCCTATTGTGTCTCTCTGACTCTTACCACGAGTTACGAGTATACTATATCGATATCCAAGCCTTCACGCATTATCTCGACTGCTGAACGCAGTGATCAATGTAGGTCTGTCTCTATCTCTTTCCCTTCAGAGAAATTACTCAAACATATCTGAATACTAGCCCAAGAGAATATGCATCATGCGCATTCGAAATACGGTACACCTTATCGAACCTATCTTCAATGTCAATGAAGACGAGCTCGTATTCCATGAAGATTTTTGATCATCTCTTCGCATACGTCGACAATGTTCCTGCATTGTATTCCAACCTTTTTCCTCGTATCATAGGCTGGGAACTTCTGCACAATTCTTCGAACACCTGTTCACCGGGCATCTTCCTTTTCTTGCTATCGAGATGTTCACACTTCCCGATTCAGTGACAATCGTACCAACAATTTGACGGACCCAATCAAGTGAGCTTGTCAATGTTCTCAGGCTTCAAACGAGCTCACTGGATTTAGGTATCTATCATATGTTGGTGTACGCAGAAGTAAGCTTGCGGGCTGCTATGTCATTTCCAAAGGCACAGAAAGCACGTATGTGCAATACTATCAATCAATCAATCGTCATGCATCGAATATCAGAACCAATAACACCGGTGTGTTTCAACAAGCCAGGTGTACCAATCTTGTCTTTTCCAGGCAAAGAACTTACGATAGTGGTGGTATCGAGCGTTTGAGCTAACCAGCCTTTTTGAGCAAATGAAGACCTTGATCGAGAGGCTCGTCGTCCATTAATACCCGTCGGTCGACGAGGAAGGTGATTCCACCTGCTTCCGGGAAAGGCAACGGACTTTTCTTGGAGAGGTCACCGGTGCCGAGAAAGAACAGGCAAATCTGCATTCGAGGGGTTAATTTTTTTGGGTCTAGCTGCAGAGAAGGAGGAGCGTGGTATCCGGAACGGGACTGCCAACATTTAGAGGTATATTGATTAGATCTCGCCTCTTCATCTCTTCTAACATTCAGATAAGGAGTCGGTCTCCCTCGTATATCACTCTTGGATACTACCCCAAACATCTCTTCCTAGGATCAATAGTCGACCACAGGTCACAGATCTCACAACGTTTCTCCTCCTCAGCCGCCATCATCCCGTCTCGCCATCCATTATTTGCCGCCGTTTATCGTCGTTGACCGCCATCCATCTTTTACCCTCCATCATTATCTTCGCACTCCATCATCATCTTTGGCCCTCACTCATCGTCTACCACTCTTCACCATCGTCTATCTCCCTCCATCATCGTCTATCTCTCTCCATCATCGTCATCCGCCTTTCATCGTCGTTTACCGCCTACTGTCTATTCTCTGTCCAAACAGGATGGCAAAGCGTCCTGATTGCGAATTACGCGCTCTATACGCGTCGCGGAAATCACGTTCAACTTCGTACGCAGACGGTCCAGGCTTCCTCTACGCCTTCCTAGATCATGGGCATCTGTGGAAAGTTGGAATGACGAGGAACATCGTCAGACGGCGAGCGGAATGGGACAGGAATTGCCCTTGCGGAAACAGAATATGGATGCCTCCAATCGCAGTTGCAAGGAGACGCAGAAGCGGTGTGTAGTTATTCGTTCTGTGGCTACTATTATCTTGACATTTGTCTCAGAGTCGTTAGCTCATTTGTTGCTCGAGTCGAGTTGTTCTGATAGACCTCGACTCCATTGTACCCAATGTACGTCTCACATTGTCTATACATATAACTCATGAACAATTCATTTAGGCCGCAAAATCCACATGGAAATATTTGTGTTCTCCGGGCAAGGATTGAGCGCGTGGAGTACGATCATTTATCCGCTGCTGATTAGTGCTGCTGTAGCGTAAGGTATTTCTTTCTGCTTTTCTTTGAGAGTGTTTGACTGACTTTCATCAGTGTTAGTGACATGGATAGTAGTTTATAGTTGCAATAACTAGTATCAGTTTAAAAGTTAGATTACCCATCGTCATTCAACACCGATCGTATATATTACACCCGTAAGATAAGTGATTCAATATTCTCAAAGCGTACCTCCACTAACAAGACCACTAGCTCTTCCACGTCTCATACACAAGCTCGACGCCACGCAAAGGTTACCGATACCGAGAGAAAGAAGGTTGGGGATGCCGCACATGGAAGACGTGGAGGGTGGCGAGGATCGCGTTCAAATGTCCATTGACTGGGACCCAAGGACATGTACAGCGAAGATATACAGCTCTTCACTCTCTTTTGTCATAGGCCATGGGTAAACCTTATCGTTCTCCCTGGCATTAGTACCGAACGATCTAAAAATACTATGTAGTGTTTTTTCAAACAATGTTCATGACAGGTGCAAAGATCCATGAAATTCTAAGATTTATCTTGTTTTTACGCTTTGAAATATTCACATGGAATTGATACTATGTAGTACACTGTAGCCTTCATAAAGTAGATTTTCCATAAGTCTATCCTCATTCCCGACCAAAATATAAGATAGACAGATCAGTGTATACCCAGTACGTCTTTTGAACAGGATTAGCGGTAAATCATCGCACTTCTTCGTTCGGTTTCTGGCAACATGTAGGTTAATAACAAGGGGAAAAAAGTACTAGCTGCTGAGGTTCCTCGTTAGTGAGTTTATCGTCCAGGTTGCATACACCAGCAATACGACTTTAGTAAAGGATAACATAGTGAAAATCGGTCAAGGTAAACGAAATTGGAAGCTGCGTCCCTCTTGCAGATGCAGTGTAGAGAAGAACGTAGACAGCATCGATGAAGTCATCCGACGTGCTCTCAAAAGTTGATATTCCCGTGGTATATTCCAGGAGCTGTAGGAGAATTAGACTTGGGGAACAGCAGAACGGAACTCCTGCTTACCAGTCATCCAAGCAAGAGATCTTGGCAGTGAGTTAGCTTGTTCTGGATTGGCGGTATAGAAATGGAGTTCAGAGTGCTGCGTATCGCCCGGCAGTTCCAACATTTTCGGGACTTCATCTCTGTACAAGGCGAACATTATTGAGAAAATGCGACCACTGTCATCATTCCGAGGATCAGGAGTCCCGACGAGCTGGTATATTCGTGAGGGTGTCGTCACTATCACCAGAGCCCTTCTTGGATCTGACGGAAGGAAGAATTCATATTTGACGCTAGTTGTGGGTGAAGTTCGCGTAAGGAGAATGGCATAGGTTGAATGTCCTCTCCTGGGACTTGAAGAAGTCCTTTTCGGCATTGAGCATAGCTTCATACACAGTCCCAATCCGCGCACCGATGAGTATTGCACGCGTAGATGTGGATTGTATACAAATACCAGTTCTGTCCTTGCGTAGATGTGATGATGATATGTCTTCCGGAACATTGCAGCTCTAGAGACGTTTCCCTGTCAGAATTTTTAGTTAGTGTGGTCGAATGCGTAATGTTCTTCGTGTTTCGAGTACTTGCCTGTGCATGTTTTCGCCCTTCACAAAATCCACTCTTCTTCCTCTCCATCAACCATCTGTTTCGTCGTCGATTCGTCGATATGAGATTGAAAGAAGGCGAAACAGCGCGCTCGGTCCAACCTGTTATATCCACGGTACAAGGGGTATTTATATCCGAACGATCTCCTATATGAGCAGTGCCGCGAAACGACACAGGTGAAGAAATTTCCCGGCCAAAGGCCTGCAAACGAGGACTCTGGGGCACAGGTTCCTGCACTAGCGGCGCAGGAGCTAATGCCTGAGGCTGTTTATTTGGTGGAATATATGGAGCATTCGAACCAGTGAGGGTCGAGGACGTTTCGCTGCGGGGTATATCAGTAAACTCGATTTTCCTGGAAAGAAATGGAGGATGTTGTTCCATATGGACAGAAGCATTCGAACGAGCATAGGGATGAGTATCCTCCACCGAGTATGCAAAGGACGGTCGTGGTTCAGAGTCTCCGCTGCTTGAGCTACAGTTCATGAGTGCACCTTCGACAGCATTGCCGGAGAATGTGGGCGAGCGAGGACTAGAAGGAGAAAAGCGTGCTGAAGAAGGGGATACGGATCGTACACGGCTGGATGGAAACGGTTGACGAGGGCCTCCAGGTACTAGGGAGGTCGAAGACAGAGTAGCTTGAGCCAAAGTGCTGATGAATAGTCAATCAATGCGCCCCGGGCAGAGATATAAGGATCTCACTCACTGGACTGCACCACGACCATGTGAATTGGTAGAGGACATAGTGTCGAACGACTTCTTCATCTTTCGCCGAGACCTACTAGATTCTCTACTCGACCTGCCATTATTGCCTGACTTGGAGCCGCCAAAAAGAAAATGACGAGCTGGGCCTCCTTTACTACGGTTCGAAGAGGACAAGATAGAATGAGTTTCCCCATCATCCTCAGAGTCCTCCTCCTGCTGCGCGAAAGAGTCATCCGTCTCCCAAGGAGCTTCGGAGTGGAAGCGCATCTTGAGCCCAAGCATACTCACGCGAGGCATCGCGAGTTCATCTTCATCCTCTTCTTGATGCTGCTCTATTGTACTCTGGTCTCCGCCGTCTAAATCATCGTATTCATTCGAAGAATAAGAAGACCGAGGCTCGTCATCCATGTCCAACATACTGACTGCAAGATCGTTGAACCGGTCGCGTTCTGAGCGAATGGGAGAAGCGAGATTACTGGACATCTCGTCTAAGCTACTGTTGAAATGAGCGGGCTGAGGAGAGAAATAGGCATGACTGTAGAGAGAGGGAGTGTCTGAGCAGTCGGAAAGGGAAGGAACTCTGGAATGTAAGTCTGCCCGGGTAGCTCGTTGGTCAAGAAGGCGTCGGAGGTGGGCATCATGAGGGTCCACAGGGGATTTTGGGGACCTCTGCATGGCTCTGCCAGCGATGATGGCAGTAAGGAAGTACAGAAAAGAATTCAGCAGACTTAGCACAAGAACTTAGAAGCTGGAAGTACCGGCCCGCTATTTGTCAAAATTTCTCTGTTGGCGCCAAAATTAGAGCCCAATGGATTATTCTCCCTCCAACGTCCTAAAACCGCTCGAAATTGCACCTTCTGCTAACGGAAGAGTCTCTGGCAAGAACTGGAAGGTTTCCAAATCTGCAACCGTGTAGGGGATTCGCTTTCGCCTAAATCTCCTCATTCAAACATGATATGAAATTCACAGCCGGTCTCACTTGCCGAATGGCGTGAAAACAAAGAGCTGGGCAGCTCGAATGGAGCAGACCAAGAAAGCTCTGGCAATCAAGAAGTTGGAAAAGGAGATGAAAGATGAAAAAACGGCAGAGGCTACAAGGTATGTTCCCTCATTATACTCATCTTTCTAAGCTCAACTGCTGTTCTTAGACGCAGGGAAGTGGCACTAGAAAGACGGAGAGTAGCCGAAGAGAAACGCAAGTTGGAGGAGGACAAGGCCAAGGTATGTTTGGCTCCAAGGCGATTGCGATCGGTTCTCATACCTCGATTAGATGGGTGCTCGTAAAGCTTCAAGACTTCGCAGAAAGGCTGGCAGAACCAAGAAAATTAATGGCTGATCCGATCGTTTACTCCCGACTCTCATCGTCCACTGTATGTATATGTGTATCATCAGGCTACTCATCCATCACAAATAGACCAACCAGCACATAGAGCTATATAAGCAAAGAACCTACAATGTCCACGTTGTATCCAATTCGCCTTCTGCAATGAATGGCTTTTTTTTTTTTTTTTTTGAATCATTGTTTATACACCTTTGTGCCGTAGCATATGGTAGTGTAAAGTCTGCTATATACATGTACCGACAATTATTCGTCGTTTCTATGTGAAAGTCCATCCAACATGTGTCGTTCCCGTGAGGGATACACGACGCGAATGCGTCTGACCCGAAGGTCTAGTAGGTATAATTGCTGTGAAGTCCATATACCGTAAGGTATTAGTATAGGCTGTAGGGATGAGATTAGTCGGTGGTGTTGGTAGTATATGATGGTCTTCTTCGTCCCTCGCTCCTACTCGTCCTCGTCATCTCTCAGCTCTGGCAGCTCCCCGTAGATGTGTCGTAGTCGTCCTGTTGTATTGATGTATCGGAACAACGCCGGCATAGCCTTCCTCGAAGTGAGTATGGGACCCAGCCCCCACTGTTGGTTGGACAGCTCCCACTGCATTTTCTCTCTGGCTCTCCTGTGGGCTGGGCATTCCAGGAGGTAGTGTCGTACGGTTTCGTCCTCGTTCCGGCAGCATGGGCAAATCGGGGTTTCCGCTTTCCCGATTCGATTCAGGTGTTTCTGTAGAGGGATGTGACCGGTGCGCAGTTGGGTGAGGATGGAAAGTAAAGGCCTTGGTAGCCACCTCGCAAGCTTCCAGTAGCGTCTGCTGACTTCAGTCGCTCTTCCCGGGTCGATTCTTTGGAACGCGTCGTAACGCGGTGACTTTCTCCATTTCTTGTCATGGTGTCGTTCGAGTCTTTTCCGGAATGTCCTGATGGCTGCTGTTTGGCTGTGAGGGAGCGCTTTTTGTAAACATCGGGGGAGCTCTGCCTTCCTACTCGACCTCGTCTCTGCTGCTCGTTTTGCCTCCTGATCTGCCCTCTCGTTTCCTTCGATTCCTAGGTGTCCCGGTACCCATGAGATAGTGACTCGGAGGTTCGGCGAGTGCGTCCTTAGGTTTCGTAGTCGGTCATGGAACATATCCAAGATGTAGTGCGAGGGGCCAGTTTTGGCACTGTCGGTGGCCGCAATGGCTGCCGTACTGTCTGCCCATATGGATAGTTCGTCTGTACCTATTTCATGTACTGCCGCCAGATGCAATCCTAATATCATGCCAATACACTCACCTTCATATACTTCATGGTACTCTTCCTTCCCTAGCCGATATCTCAAGGCTCCCCTTTCAACCTCCTCTTCAAAGAGGACAGCTGCCGCTCCGACGTGTTTCTTGTAGCCCGACCCGTCCGTGAATATCTTCCACCTGGTTTGGTCGTGTTCGAGTGCTTCAAGTGCCTCTGCCTTGTCCTCCCATATTCGGATTTCGAGTTTCGGGTCCCATGAGGCCTCGTATCGTACGGCTTTCTTCTTCTCCATAGACTTCGGCGTCAGGCCATACCTGCCCATGAGGTCATGTAGTGGGGACGGGTGTTTGGTTCTTTGGCGGTATCGCGCAGCATCCTTGACTCTTCCGGCAAGAGGGTGTTCGTCTGCAATAGTTAGGAGCCTAATGGCTGATCTGTGGCGCTGTCGCTCTATTTCGAGGGGCATGGGTAGTAACGCTGCGTGAATGTCCAGGATGTCGGTGGCCGTAGTGTTCATGGCCCCCGTAATCATGATGGCTGCCTGGCGTTGAATGGAGGTGAGTTTCCGTGTGATGCCGCGTGTGGGTGTGGCCTGTTTCCAAGTTTTTTCCCGTTTTCTTGATGCTGGCATAAGAGTGACATCAGCTGCGTATAATACTCTGGGTAGAGCCTTAGCCTTGTATAACTGGCGAACCAACTGCGCCGTCATTCCAGTCTTGAGGCCTGCTATGCGCTTGAACTGTGAGATCCACTGTTGCCCCTTCTTTATCATGACTGCATATTGTTCGTTCCACCTAAGCTGCTGGTCCATCAGTACTCCCAAGAATTTCGTGTATGGGTCTGGCCTTATTAATGTCCGTTCTATCTGTACTCCGGGGCCTATTATTCTTCTCGTTTTGCCTGGGTTTGTTGGATCTGGTTCGCGTTTCCTGCTGAAGTCGACTAGCTTGAACTTTGGTATGCCAAACTGGCAGTTATGCGACCGCGCCCATTCGAGTATTCCTCCTCTTCGGTCCATCATCTGTTCGATCCCTGTGTGTACCTCTTCTATGTCGATTCCCCATTTCAGTCCTGCTAGGTCATCCATGAAGGCAAAACCCTCTTCGTTTCGGGTTTCCTGAAGACATTTTAGTAAGCCTGCTGCGTAAAGAATATAGCCAACCGCTGAGAAGGGGTCTCCCTGATCCTCGCCCCCGGGTACTTCGAACGGTTCTGATAGGAAGTCGTCGAACGAAAGTTGCGTAACTCTCCGTCGGTATCGCCTCTTCATCCAGTCTGTGATTTCGGTTGGGACACCGATTTTCTTGAGCTCGTGATATAGCATGTCGAGGTCCACGCTAGGGAAGGCGCCCTTGACGTCCATGTATAGTACCGCGACAATTTGTCCTTCCCGCCATAGCTTCTTGATTCTGTCGACCATGAGGTGAATGGAGTCTGTTGTATTTCTACCTGGTCTGGCTCCGAACTGCATTGCCGGCAGTAAACCCAGGAGTTCCGCCCGTTTGGTGATTTCGTCTGCGATGCAACTGTTCAGAAGTCTACCATGCCCATTCGATAGCGTAATGGGTCGCCATGCGTTTGGGTCCCTGTAGTCCGGTTTTCCGGGCTTCTTCAATACTATTGTCTCCGTTTTGGACCAGTCGTCTGGGTACACATTCAGCGTGAAGGTAGCTCGATATATTGGACCTAGATAGGGAACAATCAGTTCAGCAACTTTTTTGAAAACATCATTGGGTATAGTTCCCGGCCTCGTGGCTTTCCCATTCTTCAATCGTCGAATTGCTTGTAAGATTTGTCTGTTCGTCGGTGGCCTGAAATCCCACTTTGGTGGTGGGTAGTCTGCATCTGTAGGTACGTTAGATGTGTTCGGTGGTGGTGGAAAGAACGCGCCGCGGTATAACCGCTCTTTCTCTGAGTTTTCCTCAACCATCCGTTCCTGCCCATCGTTGTCAGTTACCCTTAGTGCTGGAACTCTCATTCTCCCGCCGTCCGTATACCCATTCTCCATGAGGCGACCGACGTCCCATACTGAGCTAGTGTCTGCGTTTTCAATATACTCAACCCACTTGTCGATCTTTGCTTTCTTGATCTCTACGTTGTAGGCCTGTCGTATCCGTCGGTATTCCGCATGTACCGGGTGCTCAAGGTTGTGGTACTTTCGATGTGATTTGTTGGCGAGGTTGCTCATTTGTCTCTTCATTTCCGTTAGGTGCGGGTTCCACCATCGTCGTTGATATGGGCTAGGTTTTGCCTTCGGTACCAGTTCATCCCTAAGTTTAGTGAACATATCGTCGAATTCTTTTAGAGCATTATGAAACTCAGCTATGTCGCGGATCTCTCTTGGCGGTGGTTTCTTCCCAAGCTCCTCTTCGGTTCTTTCTTTGAACTTGTCCCAATCGGTCTGTGACCAGTTCCATCGCAACCTTTGATCTGCATATGGCACCCTCACATCTATGATCGTGTGGATAGGAATATGGTCAGTTAGTACCGGTCGCTTTGATGGGATTGTGTTACACGTCATTATATGTTCCGCTAGGCTCTCTGAGCAGAAGACATTGTCTACTCTCGTATAGTTACCTGAGTTGTGCGCACACAGGGTCGGTAGATGTTCCGGGAGGGTCATCTGCATGTCGTAACGTGCATTGAGGTCCAATAGGAGTTGGGCGGCCTCCAGGTTTCTGGCCGTGAAGAGGTGATGATTGCGGGGCTCATCCCACAGGGGATGGTGTCGGTTGAAGTCTCCAAGCCATATGTAGTGGAGTGGTCCTCTCGGTCTCGATCTTGCGGCTGGGGACCTCATCCATTCGTCTAACGTTCGTAGAGTATCATCGTTGTTGCAATCGTTGTAGAGACTGAAAATCCTGAATGTTCCTGTCGCAGTTGCGAGTTGGATTGCCGTGATATCTGCGCTCGGTACCTCGATTTGTGTCCAGCTTCCTGTCGAGATTCGGGTGTGTACCATTATCAAGGATCGGGAACGCAGTCTCACCGGATCATCAAAGTGCTCTACGTGCCCCGTTGGGTATACGACTCTTAGATGCGGTAGCGCTCTTGTTCTTCCTTTGGAGTCAATGTAAGGTTCCTGAAAAGCAAATATGTCAGCTCGTCCGTGGTCAGCTTTAAGAAAATCATGCATGGCGTTATCCGATTTATTAGCATTTAGCTGCATTATGTCCATCGTTCTCCGTTGACCATGTTCTGGGTGTGTTAATTCCATCCTTCATCATTTGTGTTTGTCGCCATTCCCTCGTCACCTAGCGTAGTGGGGTCCTCATCCCACCTTCTTGGGGTTGCTGGCGTTATCGACATGGGCGGAGGTGGGTACCGTGGTTGTGATGATGGTGGAGGCTGTAGGTATGGCGGCATCATGTTCGGTGGGGGCATCATCATCGTAGGTTGCGACATATATTGAGAGCCCGGCGCCGGCTGATATGGCATCATCGACATCGCTGGGAACATCTGCGGTGGATATTGCGGTTGCGATTGGGAGTGTTGGGAGTTTGGAGGTGGTCTGGAGCCCGAGGAGAACCTATACTGCTCTAGCGTCTTTTGACCTCTTTCTCTGGTCATGGAGCGTCTCGGTCCACGACTTCGTCCCCTACCACTGCGGCCGGTTGGTACTGGCGTTGGTTCGCGTGTGCCTGGTCTTTGCTGCGTCGTGGTTCTTCCTCCTCCACCCTGTCCCGGGTTTCCTCCTGCTAACCTTCCGTTACCTCTCCCTCTTCGCACTGTCGTCCACTCGTCGTAGCTGTCTTGTACGTTTGCTCTCCACCCTTGATCGAAATCTTCTGTTACGGGTCCGTCCATTCGCCCCCAGGTGGTTGGGTTTTTGGTTACAAAGAGACGGTATGCCCGTTCCGGATCCCATCTGGTGCGTTCCCTAAGCTTCTTCTGAAATTCCGGGCACTCCCTGCTGGCCGCGCCATGGCCTGCCTTTTTGCAGTTGGCACAGAAGAGTTGTTGGTCAGTTGCTTGGCAGGTGCTCGTCCTGTGGCGTCCCGCGCATCTGGCGCATACGTCGTTTTCGGCCTTGCAGTGTTCCGCTATGTGACCGAATGTGTTGCATTTGACGCATCGTTTGGGGTCTGGGTTGTTTTTCTTCGCCCGTAGCACCCTGCCTTGCACGACTACTCTGCCTGTAAGTAATTCGTTAGCGTCTTCTCTGGAATCCATGGAAAAGATTGCATGGGCATGCCGCTGTCCATCCTTCCTCTTCTCAATCTGCTTGATCCATCTGATACTTCTTATCGCTCCCGTGCGTAATCCGCTCGCCACCTCTATCCTTCTTTGCTCGACTGGACTGTCGATAGGTGTCTCTACAGGGAGGGCTTCGACCACAACTTCAGCATAGTTGGGTCTTAGTGTTGCTGATGAACCCCACGCTGCCGCGAAGCGTTCCATTCGGTCGTCTTGTTTGATCCACGTTACTTCTCTGACGCTTCGCAACAGCAGGAAGGCACCCTTGCCAGCGATTTTGGTGGCTGCTACTACTTCCGGTTTCAAGTCTGTTTCTGCGCCTTCCTCGTCCACCACTCTTGCGATTGCTAAGTTCGCTTTGGCGACTAGCTCCTTTTCGGCGAGTGACCAATCGGATGGGGTTTGTGATGTGATGATAATCCTGCGGTCTTTCATCTCGGCTTCTTTGACCGCGGAGTTGTGCTGAGGGTGCTGAGGATGGTATTGAGAGGGTATGTGGGTGTTGGCTCGTGCTGCGCCAGCGTACGACGTGACTGGTGATCCATTCGTGAGTTCGCCTTCTTCTCTGCCATTTGCTCCTTGTCCCATCGGTAGCGAGTTCCCTATCGTGGCTAGCTTGGTGGATATATCGTTTACTTTGCTTGCTATGTCTTCTAAAGCCTTCCTGGTGTCTCGGGTTTCTTTGTTGATACTGTCCACCTGTAATCCCAGAGTGGCCGTCTTCGCCGCTATCTCGTCCTCTAGGTTCTCCATCATGTCGTGTGTTCTCTCGGCCGTGGTGTCTCTCCATGACCATTCTTGTAAAATCTTCGCTATTAGGACTATCCTATCTAGAATATCGTTGAGAGATGTTTTCGTTCGTCCGGCTTCCTTCGCTGCCGCTGCGAGTCGTAGCAGTTTGGCTGGTAGGATGAGGCTACAGTCGTCTTCTTTCGTCATGATTTTCCACATCACTGCCTTCTCAACGAGCGACTGAAATTCGTCATTCTCAGCGTCGGTGTAGGAGGGACTCGCTGGCCTCGGGTTCGTGCTCGTTTTCGACTGGAACGATAGTTTCGTCTGTGCGGGAGTGGTGTCTTTCGCATTACTCGTGGTATTTCTCGTCGACATTCGATCCGTTTGTTCTTTTTCGATGTGAGGTATGGTTAAGATTGTTAGATATGAGAGCGTAGAGGTGCTATTTTACTCTTAATCTGAGCTACTGTGCCTACCGATGCCCTATTCACCACCTTGTAGCGTGGGAATATTCGTAGGTGGTGGCAGTACTAGATTAAAGAGCGGTCCGCAATGAATGGCTTATCCAGTCCGACCACAACGCTTTCGCACAAGGGACAACTGCTCGCCAAAACAGCATCCAGTTCAGCCCGGAGTTTATCCACCGTCTTCCCTCCATCATTATCGTTTCCGATCCTTCTACCTGCACCAATACCTGGTATCCATGTCGGCGCAGTGACCAACGCCGCAAGCGCATCTGGAACAATCAAATCTCGTATCTTGTCTCCGGCCGAGAGTAGATTTCGTCCTAGCAGATTTGCTGCCCGAGTGCCGTTCTGAAGAGGGTTGCCAAAGTTGGCAGAAAGGAGAGTACGTTGCGTGTGGGTTTGACGGTTTTGCGATTGTACAGCTGGATTGACGGGGGCTAATGCTGAAGCGGTCATGTTGGCACTAGTACCAGCACCCTTCATCAATTCTGTCTGCAGTGCTAGTATCCGACGTAGTGTATGTGCTGGCAGATAATCTTTAATCTGAAACAACATCAATACTGATACTCCTTGGTTCTTATGATCAAATTCACTTACCAAAGTGATAAGACAGTCTGCATGAAAGTTGTGTCTACAAGGGAAAACATAGAACTGTCTTGTCAAGAGTAAGTGAGAGCAATGAGAACAAACATCTCCCGCGTCGATCGTGACAAATCGATTCCGAAGCACATTGAAGCGCATTGATATCTTGCTTGATGGATTCTGCTGTCTGAGTTGCCTCGTCCATCTCAGTTCTCAACGCATCTATATGGGATGAGTATCCTTCCAGAGCATGTGCAATCTCCTCCTTGAAGTCGTCAATGACAACGAAGTCAGGGAAGAAAGGCAAAATGTCTTCAATCTTCAACAGTTCCGTATTCTCCAAGAATCGCATGGCTCTATCAAACATCATCAGGTCCAAAAGCCAGGTATCTCTCGGGGAAACAGACCCACGTTCTGATATCCTTCTTGTCCTGTACGACATAGCGCACAATCTTCAGCCACATCTTCTTCCTCAGGGGTTGATCATCTTCAGGCATATCAGCGTTGATTTTTGCTAGCTCAAGATCACCTTTCTCCAGCGCCAAATCAACACTGTTTTCGTACAAGGCCATTTTGGAATAGATGTGCACACAAGGCTGTGTGCGGCCTGTCTGTTTACATAGACGTAAGGCGTAATCCAGATCGTAGTAAGGCTTCCCAGTGATAGGATCCGAGGGGGGCTGTGGAGAGGAATCTCAGTATTGGACCATCATCTGAAGGAGAAACTGAGCTTGATGGGGCGGAGGAAGGGAGGGTGTAGAAGGTGACAAGAAGGTTATGAATGGTAGGGGATGTATTTGGTTGCTCAGACACAACATGATTGAGATAACGAATGGCCTGATTCGGGGAAAGAGGGTCGCGGAGAGCATGTTGAAGCTGCAATAGAGATGGTATGAGACGTATCGGATCCAAGGTAGGCTGTTTCAACCACGAATCAACTGTTACTTTCGGGGCCTGCCGCAAGAGTACCGCGCCGAATCTATAGTACAGCTCAATATCTGACTATGGGTAGACTTATGTGTGAGTTATACCGGAGTAGGAGAGATGCATTTCACGTTCACCTGTCGATTCAGGGCATCAAGTGCCTTTGACCATTCCTCTTCCATGATCCAATGTTCAATCACTCGTTCAGAGTCGCAGATGACGATAGCGTAATGAAGGTACATATTCGTAAGACCATGACCTTGAATGAGCTCATATGTGGTTTTTGGGTCAATATTACTCTGGATACTATGTCAGTTGTTTCGGAAACCAAAGAGCAGCCCGACTCTAACCTTGTAGGTCTCAAGAAAGTGTCGTCAATCATCTTCGAGAATAGCACGTTCAGCTTGTAGGTTTCCAACGTCATGCAACACCGATTCGGACGCAACCATATCTTCCAACTCGTTACATTTGCTGAGATAAAACTCCACCAGCCAGGTAGCCAGCATCATCCGTTGTGTGATGTCAGTTGTCTTGGTCATGTTTCCAATCGTGAGATGAGATATGATCGTAAAGCGTCTTGCTCGTTGACGTCCAAGAACTTCAGTACCACCTCTTCGAAAGACACAGAACATTGGGCATAACATTGCGCAGCCTGGAAGAATCGTCCCTCCGTGAAAAAGTGATCGGCCTGAGCAGCGAGAACTTTGTTTCGTCGGCTGGCAGTCTAAATGAAATCAGTGACTGAGACTGGGTTGAAGATACTTTCCTAAGTACCTTGGCACAGCGCAGTGCGATTTCGTACTGGCCCTTTTCCAAGTAGATTTTCCTTACGTCTCTGTCCTCATTCGCGACCAACAACTCGAAGATGGACTGATCAGTGTATACCCAGTATGTCTTTCGAACAGGATCGGCAGTAATTCCTCGCACTTCTTCGTTCGGTTTCTAACAACAAGTAGGTTAGCAAAAGGAAAAAATTGGAAAGCAGCAATGGATGTTACCAGCGGCAGAGGTTCCTCGTTAGTGAGTTTATCGTCCAGGTTGCATACACCAGCAATACGACTTTAGTAAAGGATAACATAGTGAAAATCGGTCAAGGTAAACGAAATTGGAAGCTGCGTCCCTCTTGCAGATGCAGTGTAGAGAAGAACGTAGACAGCATCGATGAAGTCATCCGACGTGCTCTCAAAAGTTGATATTCCCGTGGTATATTCCAGGAGCTGTAGGAGAATTAGACTTGGGGAACAGCAGAACGGAACTCCTGCTTACCAGTCATCCAAGCAAGAGATCTTGGCAGTGAGTTAGCTTGTTCTGGATTGGCGGTATAGAAATGGAGTTCAGAGTGCTGTGTATCGCCCGGCAGTTCCAACATTTTCGGGACTTCATCTCTGTACAAGGCGAACATTATTGAGAAAATGCGACCACTGTCATCATTCCGAGGATCAGGAGTCCCGACGAGCTGGTATATTCGTGAGGGTGTCGTCACTATCACCAGAGCCCTTCTTGGATCTGACGGAAGGAAGAATTCATATTTGACGCTAGTTGTGGGTGAAGTTCGCGTAAGGAGAATGGCATAGGTTGAATGTCCTCTCCTGGGACTTGAAGAAGTCCTTTTCGGCATTGAGCATAGCTTCATACACAGTCCCAATCCGCGCACCGATGAGTATTGCACGCGTAGATGTGGATTGTATACAAATACCAGTTCTGTCCTTGCGTAGATGTGATGATGATATGTCTTCCGGAACATTGCAGCTCTAGAGACGTTTCCCTGTCAGAATTTTTAGTTAGTGTGGTCGAATGCGTAATGTTCTTCATGTTTCGAGTACTTGCCTGTGCATGTTTTCGCCCTTCACAAAATCCACTCTTCTTCCTCTCCATCAACCATCTGTTTCGTCGTCGATTTGTCGTCGATTCGTCTTCAACGTGTACTCGAAGCATCTACGCCTTTTCGAATCCTTTTAAACTTTATCACTGCCAATATCGTAGGGTTTCTCGGAAGAGCCGGTGATGTAGTTTGGGAAAACAAGCGCCGAGCTGATTCGGAAATCGCGTGAGGGCCCTGGAGGCCTTTCCTTTTTGGGATTTCTTGTTGGAAACCATGTCGCTCATTGTTGTCTCCTTCTCAAGAGAAGAGACCGAGGCTGCTTTAGCCTTCTATTCTTCTCATGCTTCACAACTTTCTCCCTCTATCTCGGGATTCTTTCAAAATTTCAGAGCTCAAGTGTATAAGGATTTTCAGCCTCCTCAGGACACGAATAGTTTTGCATCGTCTAACGATATTCAGACCGCGACAAATCTTCCCGGAACGACGGCGAATGTCTTCCAGGCAATTACTCGACATCATTTACCTACCCCCTCCCCTTCTCCTCCCAGATCGTTCAATGAGAATTGGGATTCTCAAGATTCTAGCTCTCTACAGACGATGCACCAAACTCCAAGGGACTTCTATCAGCCTACTTCTCTCACAACAAATCCATCTTTGCCTCCGCCCTCCCCTTCGTCACTCAGATCTTTACAGGAGACGGACCCACTTCAGTCAGCGAAACCTCATTTACCCTCGGTCGAGTCAATCAAAAATACATTGGAGTCGGACAATGATGCAAGTGTTCAGAGTATCGCCACAGGAGCTCTTTTTGCTGATATGGCGCCACCGCAGGATGATGAACTGCAGACAATCGAACAGGGCTTAGGAGGTGCTGGAAGCACCGGAAGGGAATTCGAACAGGAGCAAATAGGGTATGTCGGACAGAATATGGACCAAGAGAACAGTGTAAGTTAGCATTTTCTCATTTCGCTGCTCTAAGTGCTGATCAATTCATAGCGCAAAAGGAAAAGGCCAACGCGCGCCGAGTATGACGAAGACGAATACTTGGGAGAACACAATCAAGATAACGGGGAACCCGGGAACGATGGAGATGATGAAAATGATGAAGATTACATTGAAGGTAACAGCGAAGGTGGTGTTAGGGGTAGTCGAGGCGGTCAGGGTGGTAGGGGCGGTCAAGGCAGTCAGAGTGGCAGAGCTGGCAGAGGTGGTAGAGGTGGTAGAGGTGGTAGAGGTGGTAGAGGTGGTAGAGGTGGTAGAGGTGGTAGAGGTGGCGGAGGTGGAGGGAATTGCTCTAGAAACGGGGCAAATGTTTCGAGGAGACTTCGAGGTCAAAGACTCAGGTCAGGGTCAGAGGAATTGGGAGATGATCCCGGTATCTCTGGAGCAGGGTCTGGAGGAGAATCAGAGGATTTTGGGACCGAGACAGGGACCGGTGCCGGAAGCTCTTTGAACAAGTCCTTCGTTTATACTCCCGATAGAGCGGCGCCCTCCCAAGAAATTCAGCAGGAGAGCACTCTTCTCCTTCTTGGTCTATCTTCCTCGCCGAGTAGTCTGGACTGGGTGGAAGGATTCGTCAAGGCTATCGAAGGAGAAGCATGGGCCGAATCTGACGCTTTAATATCGGAGTCCTTGAAGAATCTCGCCCTTCGCTGTTCCCGTTCAAAGAACATGGACGTATTCGCTACCTTCTGTAGGATGTTAAATGAACTCATGTTTGCTGCAAAAGTGAACAGGTAAGTTCAATAACCTTCTCTGAGCTCTAAAATACTTACGTAGACTCTAGTATCATTCATGTTCAACAAAGAGCTTTCCCTTCGAAAATGCCCAGCCTCAAGAGTATTTTGAACACGTTGAAGCAGGAAGGCTTCAGCGAAAGAGAGCTGGGTACTTGGATGAGTGCCGGAACTCGTTGGGCAAGAGTAGCTGGGGCCGGTGAGTTTTGAGATTTGAGCAAGCCCTCGCGCTAATTCTAGTCTTCTAGCTTCTGTATACTCCCTGATCTTGATTGCTGAGAAGCGTCTGTCTTACCGGTGGGGAAGGGAAGTATCTTCTGCAACTCTGATAGAGGCCTGCCACCAAATGAGATCTCCTTCTAACAAAGGTAAGACTTCGTATAATTTCTCTTCAAATAATCCTCATCTAGTTCCTTAGTCACTCTCGCGTTGGTTCAGGAAGGTCTGATTCCTACGCTGGTCAAGCTTCAGAAAGCTATATCCTTCACTATACCTGTTCTCTTCTCCTACTCCACCAGGGAAATTTATCGCCTGCCTTCTGTTATGAATATTGCCCAAGTTGAAGAAACGGATTGGTATTTCGATCTTTTTTACTACAGGTGAGAACTTCATCCAAGAATAGATCATTGTTCGTCTCAAACTTTCTATCAGAATAGCTGTAAACGTCCCTCGCAGTAGAGAACTATGGAAAGGGATTTTAGAGTTCCGACCTCTGGATGGAAACATCACCTCCTTCTATACGTTCAATCAGCGCCATCTTAATTCATCCACCGACTCCCAACAACCTGCTATCACTGCCTGGGATATAGATGGACCTCTATCCGAAGAGGAGATGGAGAAATCGATCTTGGACAAAAACTCTCTTCCGCTACTTGACCTACCTCCTGTCACTTTTGCCGGGTTCGCTGGAGATGTTCTCAAGATAGAGTCTGAGAAATGGGGACCTTTCTACGTCGTCAAAGCCTCCTTTAACAGCAGAAAATTACTGCTCAAAGGGGATCGTTCTCCTTTCAAACCGAACGGTCGCGAGTCATGGACTGAGAAACAGCGAAAAATTGTCGTTAAGGGAGAACGTCCCTCGACACTCAAAGAATTCTCCGAAAAAGTGAGTTAACAGTGACTGTGTTCAAGTACTTCCAAAGAAGATGATCGTTAGATTCGCCTGCGTTACGATGAAGGTACCGGAGCTATAAAAGCTAAGCAGAAATGGCTGTTTCTCACTCAGGAGGCAATAGGCGGGTAAGGTCTCTTTTTCCTACGTTGACAAGCAAACGACATATCGGTGCCTTCTTCAGGAGAGAAGTCAAGGTAGTGGATGAAGAAGACAGGACTGTGGTAGCTGTGGACTCTACGTTGCCTGAAGAGCAAAGAAACAGTCTACGGAATGCCATAGTAGCTTTTTGCTGCTCCACCAGCGTGGACCTTCAGAACAGAAACACTTCTGAGCTGGCTACACCGCCGATTTTTCAGGTTTGGCACCTTTCTTACTATGCGAGATTTGGCCAGTCAGTGAGTGTTTACCTCTTCGAGTCCTCTGACAGACACGAACTGACACGTTTGCTAGGGAAAACCTATTCCGAAAGACTTCCATCCTCTACATATCAAAAGGGCTGATGGTTCTAAAGTTAATCATGGCCAATTCTTCGTTAGGGCTTCTAAAGATTTACAAGTTTATGGGCGGGAGTTTACAGCGCTGTCTGAGGCTATAGGGGACGTTTTACAGGATATAGTAGAAAAGGTAAGTGACCCTCTCGGAAGTTCCTTCTTTGCCTGACCTTTATTCTACCTCTTAAGCGCATCGCCAGGGACCCGGATCTTTTCGGAAAAGAAGTTGAGGCTATGATCGACATTATGCCTCTTCAAGACTTCACACCCGTTGCACCTTTCACCGGTCTAGTCATCAACATTAACTCAGTCACGGCGGCTCATAAGGACGGAGGAGATTTAGGAGGTTGCCTCGTCATCAGTCTTGGCTCTTACGAAGGAGGGGAGTTATGTCTATACCAGCCGCGACTAGCTGTTGAGACTAGAAATGGCGATATAGTCTCTTTCAAATCTCAAGATCACTTACATTTCAACTTGCACTACCAAGGGGAACGTTGTTCCATCGTTGTTCAGACGGATAGAAACGGTCTTTCTTATTTAAAGGACTCTAACGGTTGGAAGGAAAATCCCTGGGTAAGATAAAGTATCAATTCCTTTATACTGCCTGTCTGTTTGTACGTAGTATATCAAGCTGTGGACCATGAAACGATTCAAAAAAGAAACAGCAGATAGAGCAAAAAGTGAGTAATTAGATCGATTGATTAGCTATAGGCAAAATGCCGTAGGATGTAGTAGACGGTCGACAAGGAAGAAAGTCAGCAGATGCAAGTGAAAGCAGTAGAAGTTCAAGCACATAGGGACCGTCAACAGCTTAGGAAATAGAACTAGAACCAGTATCTGGGGTACTATCCTCCAAAGAATAAGCATACGCCAAGAACCCTTCTATCCTTCTTCGATTCAAGCTTTCCCTAACATATTGTTCTAGAGAAACGCCCGGGGGTAGCGCAGACAGAGGAGTGTTTTGAAGGGCCACCTCCTCCCAACATTCATCGAGGTTGACTCGTGAACTAGACGCTTCACGAGTCTCCCAGTCAGAGACCTGTTCCTTTGCAAGGGCCTCAAAGTCGGTATAGTCGGGATGAATAGAATCCGTCTGCATTTGAGCGAGGGAGAAAATAGTATTGTTTCTTCTGAGAGCTCTTCCTTGTCTGACTGGACTAGGCGATGGAGGAGCTGTAGGAGTCTCTACTGCTGTAGGCATTGGAGTCTGAGCAAGGAAGAACGTATCATGCCTACTAAGGGCTCTTCCTTGTCTGACTGGAATAGGCGATGGAGGAGCTGTAGGAGTCTCTACTGCTGTAGGTGTTGGAGTCTGAGCAAGGAATAAGAACGTATCGTGCCTACGAAGGGCTCGTCCTTGTCTGACTGGACGAGGCGATGGAGGAGCTGTAGGTATCTCCACTGATGTAGGCTTTGGAGTATGAGCAAGAAAGAAGAAAGTATCATGTCGCCGAAGAGCTCTTCCTTGTCTGACAGGACTAGGCGATGGAGGAGCTGTAGGAATTTCTACTGACATAGGAGTTGAAGGCGTAGAAATCCTTACTGATGGTATGGTTTGAATGACAGCTACATAAATGAAAGACGTATAAGTTTACCTTGAGGGCGATGTACTCTAATCTTTCGAAAACGGGTTTCAAGAAATTCTTGGTAAAGTTTTTCCTTAGCTTGTACTAATCCGAGGTTGTGAGCTCTTGAATTTGAAGGAGATACTACCACACTGATTACCTGAATTCTTTTTCTTTAAATGCTTGAGGGGTTTGAAAGGTAGCTTCGTGAACAGAGAATGTTTGACATAGACAACGACCATCTTGAGCAGCGCAATGACAAGTTGAAGTTGAAGTAAAGCTTGACCAAAGCCTTCAAGGCACCCACGCCGATTGTACGCCGAATTCGTTCGCGACCGGCGCTTGTTTTCCATGCTCATTCTCTCCGCGAAACGCGAACAATGATTATGGAAATCAATGGAAACTATCTCTTCAATGCACACTTTTCAACTATGAACACCTTTCACTCTTGATCTTGATTGACCCCAGGCTCCCTTACTACGCCTCCTTCGCTGCAAAAGGCTTTGGAGAAATGGTTGGAAACATGAAGGTCTGTCGCTTCCACAGAAGGAAAACTCACAATTGGTCAATGTCCAGACATCCAACGTTTGTTTTGCTACAGTCTTCTCCTCGCTCGCCTAACATCGTGATAGCAGAACTCTCATGTCGGAGTCTGGTGCAGCGCTCTCTGTCCTGTCGCTTACAAGAATCGGTGCTCCTCGACGCTCGTGCCTCCTGCAGAATCGTCTCATCGATTGAGCAAAAAGAGGAGTCCAAGGTGACCAGAAACTTGGAGAAGGATCGATCAAACATCTATGAGAACATCCTCCACGTTTTATACCAACACATAATTACATCTGCAGCAAGTCACAGGTCTTCTGCCCCGAGACGTATTGGGCCTTATTCGCCTTTACACTAATCAAGTCATAGGTACTCTGTTATTCCTGTAATCTCGTTGAGATTAGCCACAGGCGACAAAAGATGAAAGAGATAGCTGACAAGTATGAGAGGCTTACAACGCTGCCTCCGGGCTCACGGATCTCTTCGGTCTTTGTCTTGTTCGACAATGCCATTGCTGAGCTCGACACAGGTTCGGAAGAGAGCTACAAGCATTCCCCCTTTATCACGCAACTGTCGAGGTCAATTCATTCACCCTCTGGACTTCGGATATGCAGGATCTTGGTGACTATATTGTGCATTACATCCTGAGCTTCACACTATACAATCACTAACGGACAAACCCACAGACAAGGCAGAGGCTGCTGACGCCACATACTGAGGATTGAAGGGCTTGATTAGTACCCTGTGTTGCATCTTTCTCCTCTTCACACTCTTCATGAGTCGGAACACTCTATGAACATCCCTTTTACCACATATTTTCCCTTTCAATTCTGCATATCCGTACTTGACATTCAATTCCTCTACATCAAGGCTACACTACATAGTATAGATTATGGCAATTCCTTCTGCATAGGTTCTGGTGTGTTAAAAAAAACATGATAAGTTTCCATGCAGTCTTTTTCCTCGACAAGTCCAAGTTGACACCGGAACGGCTTTCTTACCTCCCAACACTTGTCTTCGCTTTCGATTGCCTCATCCAAACTCGATAACTCTACTTCATGCGTAGCTTCCGATATTGACCTCTTGCCTGATGATCTTGGATGAGAGCTCCGGCCCGCTTCGAAAAACGTTTTTTGCAACCAACTTTGAAATCTAGTTTCTGCGTACAACTATCACAAGTGGTCTGTGGACCAAACCTTGTACGCGCCACGACGAAACTGCTTCAACCGTCTTTGTCGTTTCCAACTACTGCTATGTTTTTGTTGGCCCTATGACTGTCTTTGGTTTTTGAGGTGCGTAGTATTTTCAAGTCCAGATAAACCTGTCGCTTAAATTACTTTGTGAAGAAATTCAATCTGCTTTGCCAGAACGACCAGGGATGGAGACACTATGTCGCGTTGGAATCGACATCTATCAACGAACTCACAGAACTCCAAACCTTTCCGTGCACCGTGCAGCAGATGGAGAAATGGATAATCGGATTGTTTCTCGCCATCGCAGCAGAATCACCTATACGAACTTGGGCACAGTTTTCCAGAATCCCACTTACACCTGTCAATGCCTTCAGCAGGGAGGAACCTATTCCATGTTTAATTTCGTCGAGACTACTCCAGACATCATATCGAAAAATAGTTGCTACGGCATGCGTTCTTGAAGCTCGCGGTGGTTCGTCAGGATTCCCTTGAGACAATGTGCCTCCAAATGCCTCAATCATGTCATACTCCCATCTGTCTCCCTTCACTCCCCCTCAGATAGTTCTCTCGAGCTTGATCCGAAGCCATATCTGTCGAAAACACGGCTTCATTCCGTTTCTTCTTGTTTCTTCGAACTTCAGCTTTAGGAATCGCCAAACTCGTGGCCAAAGCTCACTTACCACCCCGGATTATAGGTGGTAGAAGAGTGTCCCGGTTTGGACATAGACCAGGCAACAAAGCTGGAGTTCCTGTATTCCCGGTTCGGACACAGGGCCTGACGCAGGCCGAACTCAGAACCTCAGTTCGGACATTCTATGGCATGAACTCCAGGCTTGGTATGGAGGAATTCGTCTCTTGATTACCCAGTCCAGTTGGTTACCCTGGCTGTCTAAATTGCTTGGACCCCTTCGATTGAGAACGCTCTCGAAGCTGAACAGGCTCAGTAGGCATGGGATTCAGTCAATCAAGCCCTCGATCTTCGCCGATATCGTCCTGCAGGAACTTAGCCCTATGACTCTACAAAAGTGGAACCATCTCATCACTGACCTCGTACACCAGCGTGATGTTACCAGGTCTCTGCTTCAATCTGCTTCAACAACATGCCATAGACAAAGATGGCTATACAGAACGAGGTTCTATTTCGAGAGGAGCATATCAAACCCACTTGTACTTCAGATGGGTGTCTTGGACAAGCTTGCACAGACCCCACTTACCGATCATGTGTACATGGCACTGACGCCGACTGGGTGGTGCACCTTTTGGTCCAACTGGAACAGGTAGATACTTCTTTGCTATCCTATCTTACCGTGCTCATTCTAGTTTCAGGTAAAGCTGAATATGTCAAGTCCGTCGGTACTAAACTGGGCCCATTCATGACGAGAAGTCCGACTTCGAAGCGACAGGTAGAATCTTCGTCGGAATTCGTCGATTGAGTGCCTGGGGCTGCTCCGACGAGTTATTGGAAGAGCGACCTCCGAGCAAGTTCAGAGATTCAAGATGGTCTTGCTGCGCTGGTCAAGAACTCCACCAATGAAATTGAGGTGGTCGGAAGAAACTTGAAGATCAACAAGAACTTCGATATGTCTTCGCCTGTTTTCAGAGAACCGACCTGGTGCGAGTACCCCACCTACGCTGGACGTTCTCAGTTCCCTCCTAAGTTGACCGGAATGACGGGTTATTCACCACGTTCTTGGAAGAATTGTTGATGCCATGCTCGTACCGAGAGTGGAAAGTGCCGCTGGATTATTTTCACTGTAGACGTTGATACGATCTGAACAGGTCAGTCAATCTTCTCATTCATTGAATCAAAGAACAGTTTCTTACCCTAACACTATCATCAGTGTGCACCAGTGTCCTCGATCACAAGAAATTTTATACATTACCCTTGAACGAAAACGACCGAATCTTCCTTTCGAAGTCCGAATCATTTTTGAGGTCGAGCACTTGAAAAAGCGACGCTCGCCTCCGTCAATCTCTGTGGTATGACAGTGAAGATATCGTCGAGCCTTCCATGGCATATGAAAATGTCTCAATACCTTCTCGAGACGAAGAAGACGCGGACGAAGAAAACGCGGACGAAGAAGACGCGGACGAAGAAGACGCGGACGAAGAAGACGCGGACGAAGAAGACGCGGACGAAGAAGAAGCTGATGATGCACTTGAGCGTCGCAATCTTGAAATCCTTGAAATCAGATGCCGCCGTTGCAGCTGCTCTCGAAACCCAGAAACAGGTTGCCGCAATTCTGGAATGATACTTCTCTGAATTCCCTCTCATGAACAAGACTGTACGCAATATAATAGAATACAGCTTCCAGCACCCGGACTCCCCTCTACCTTCCGAGCGTATCGAGCACTGTGTCCATAAGCCTTTGGTCTGGGCATCTTTCGTGGACGCAAAATTGGACCTACCTGCAGAGATGGGTGGACTTTCGGGCTCTGGAAAGACCACGACCTCCGAAAGGTGCCGGAACTGGAAGTTGTCGACTTACAACTTCTATAGCGCCACTACACCGGAACTCATCATGAATACCCATGGTCTGGGTGAAGCTGAATTGCATTCAGTTTGTAGGCGCTTGAAATCCTCCTACTGGCCCTGGTAGGTTCTACTCAGTACTCTTTTCTTGCGTCAAGCCTCTCTCGCGACACCACAGCCATTCATCTCTCATCTCAGCAAGAAATAGGCAGTAGATGCAGGGTGTGAACGCTTCAGCAATCTCCAACTATCTGCAACATTCAATGGACATCATAGAGAGAAGGGCAATGATAGCTGAGGATCACCGAACCACGAGACAGCAGCGATCCTCGAAAGACACGTAGAGAAATTACACGCAACCGGCGACAAGGAAAGAGAACTTGAAGGTAGTCAGACACAACTAGATCTGGCGGCGCCTATATGGTCAAGTTTTCCACGCTCTACACGCTGCAATTTCATTCGTTAGCCCTTTCCTCTTCTCCTCTACATCATCTACCGCTCTCTCGAATCCAGCTCGACATTCTTCAACCGGAACTCAAAACGATGCCCTGCCAACGAACAACGTGGATCAGACGAAGATTCCAGCCCTATTCAAGGCGAAGAGCTTCTACTCTTTCGACTGTCAGTTGATATCCTCAATCTCAAGCGATTTGGACTGATAACCCTGGCAGGATTTCGAGCGAGGGTTTCTCTTAGACGAGCGGTTGTTCTGGGAATTCGTACGCTCAAGTTTCGCTTTCATCTCACAGAAGGAGTCTAACACCAGCGTTTTTCTTGTTTAGGTCGCTGCTCTTTTTCCCGAACAATTTCATGCCCACCAGGATGCATGAAGGACTCCTTTGAATGTGCGGCCACGAACTTTTGTCTTGCCAGAATTGTTCTCACTATACTACTCCAGATGCTCCAAACCATAGAGTCTGCAATCCTCTATCTCATGCGCTTTGACACAAATTTTCGCCCCTCGGTGTACACTCTCTTTTCGCAAATCTGAATCACGTTGCAGCTTCGTCGGTGAGTGGTTTTCCTTGCATATCGTCGGCGGCATGTTCTGATATCGATTTCCAGCCCACGTTGTGTATATAAAGTCTATCAGTCCATGTGTATATAACCTCTTGTGAAGGGCGCCAACACCAAGCGGACGACTGCATTTTGAAGTCATCATCCGCGTTGTTAAGGCCCACGGAGTCGACGCTTGTTCAACCAGGCTGGTCTCGCCATTGTCCATGTGATTACATAGTCTGCTGTGACTAGAAATGCATTGATCTTCCTCCAATCTATGCCCCTTCAACGCTACACTGTTAGATCGTTCAAGTCACCCACTCACGGCTTTCCGTTGGTTCGACGACGCGGTTTCCTTTACATCTGACAGCAGCTCTGCTTGTTCTACAGTTCTGGATTGTTCACTATACCTGGATTGTTAGTTTGGTGTTCTGGCTGGGTTTGGAGGGTATTGATGCCAGTACATGTCCGGGGTACGAAAGCCTGTCCATATCATCGCCTCAGTGAATCTGACTTTTTTTGTGCAGAGTATTGGCTTTATCATTCGAAGTCACCAATATCATTCGATCATCCTCGGCATCTTGATCTTTGTTAGCGTGAATCAAGATCATGAATACATCGGAGCCCGCTATTGGTACATCCCAAACGCGCCATTTGTCGGTGGCTTTGCTGCTGGCAGTAACGATTGGAGTCATTGTTACTGCCAGCTTTGCTTGCGTATCACGGCAGGCGAAACAAAGAACACCCATAGAAGACCATCCCGCGAGCAGCCAAATTTGTTCTCTGGCGGTACGATATCTCTCTTGGTGGTTGAGTTGTGCCTCACAATCTACCCTAGGATTCCAATCTACAAAGCCTCGGCCTCTCAAGATTCAGCGTTAGCCAATGCCCCACTTGCAACGATGGCTCCCGACACAATCAATTTGCGCTCATTCACAGGCACGCTCGAGCAACGCCAGTCAATTCCAACACACACGAATATCTCGAATCCGTCGCGTTCCGATAATCGATGTGAACAAGGGACGTTGCAGCTAGTATGTCCTATATCCCCCCTCGATTCAGTCCGATTGACTCACATCATTAACTCTGTTCTGTAGGGACTATTAGCGAAAACGATCAGAGACTTTCTCCACCTGATCGTTGTCCAATATCCAGGGGACGACACCTTCGCTGCGGGTGCCGCAAGAATCGCCTTGATCAATCGTATAATCAAAGGCTTCTCCCTAACTATCCTATCCCCCATCACATCCTCTTGGATTCCCATTACCTGTCTCAATTCTTACCTCTCCCATACTGGGCGACTGGGGTTCTTTCACACTCACGTGTGACAAGCACGGCTTCCCAAACTCTACATGGGTTAGAAAGCCAACGTTTGCCAACCCCTATTCACCTTATATCTCGGTTGCTACCACAATGGTCACCGAGAACCCTACGCCAAACTCTGCCATTCATCGGGAATAAAAATAGGGCCCAGACAGGGCGGCGGTGTGTTTCTGATATCAACGAGGCACATAATCTGGTGGATTCAAGCAAGGCTCTTGTTCTATGTCATAACTACTCATCACAACTATAGTAAGCTTGATGTAAATATGTAATTTAAATATCAATTTGCTGCTCAGGGAAGTTCAATGATTTTTGGAGCCCGAAACACCAGTAGAAGAGAATTTCTCAACTGTATCTAGCTTTAGTGTATAGTAACTTGTGTTCTGAGTTTTCTGCTAACCTCAAAAATGTTGCCCTACTATATCAATAAAGGGGAAAGCCTTCAAATATGAGCAAAAAGATATTGCTGCCCAGAGCACCTGAAAGCTTCCGAAAGAAACTCAAAGATCCGGAAAGCACTTGAAAGCACCAGAGAAATTGGCATTTTCTAGAAGAGCTTTGGGTACCTAGGCTCCCTCAAGCACAAAATAAGCTTTGAGGGCACCTAAGAAATGGGCAATTTCTGGGGGAACCTCAGGTTCCTGAGGCCCAGGATATTTTTCCTGATGATTTGGGTAAGATTCCATCAAGCTTCAATCGTCCGGCGAAACTCATGCTCAACTGTTCTATTCTGGTTCCATTCTTTACAGTTATTACAATGGCTGTGATGGTTCAGGAGCTGACTGTAAGGAACACCTTTTAAATCTGAACTTTGTGTGCAAGCCTGAGTCTTTCTTAGGCACTAGTGCGAGTTGCTCCACTGCATTCCATTCTGACGGAGACACCGGCGTGCAAGTTGCATGCCAAACTGACAATGTGAGTCTTCAGTGCTCTCTCGCTCTTCCACTCTCCACGCTTATCTTGAAATGAAGGTCAACCTTGCGATCACTTTCTGTGACTAGGTGAAAAAACAGAACTCTTGCGATGCCGACAATCATTCTCTGTCCCGGCGATGCAAGAATGTCGTTCTGTCTATTAGTGCTGAACAAATCTACATTCTCCCCATTTCTCCCTCTTTTTCTTCTTCCTTGTACTTGAATTCTAGGATACTGCATACAAATGGGAATCAGGTTGATAACAACAACAGAAATTGAACGTGAATTGAATCAAGAGCGTAGCTTGTACTTATTCATGTACAGTACGTGGTCACAACTCACAAACATCTACATGAACTTTGAAGGAAAACGGCGAACGCGAATCAAGCAAGGAAGTGGTTCAATTGCATTGCCAGAAAAAGCGTCAACAGCCTTCAGAACGGACATATGCATCGCAGTAAGATTATGCACGACGCCAAAATTTGGATCGGACAGCACGCGTTGCCTCGGAAGTGGGGTCCATCCAGCTTACGTAAAGTTCTGGCAGGCATCTCAACATGAACTCCTCAACCTCAGCCCCGCCTCAGCCTGTCCTCAACCGAATTCAACAAATTTGCCGTTCTCCTCAAAACCTTCTTTATCCCCTGTCACTCAGCGCTGGTTCAGTAGGTATTGGTTTTTCCTTTCATACTCCAAACCAACATCCTCCTCTTGCAGCTGATCATCATCGGTCCTCAGATTCAAATTCAAATCCCAAGTTGTTTATTGCACTTTTTGCTGGTCAAAATTGCTGCTCTACCTCAGTTTAGTAAGTGCTCTCTTGATTCCATGGCTCAGAAAGTTGACCATATACTTCGACTCAGCCCATCCTCTTTGCGCAGTGCGAATCAAAAATCTGATCGCATTCATAACTTTTCCTTCACATCCGTCGTGGACATACCCCAGCTGTCCTGTCGCTCGACTCGACATCCCACATCGCCGTGCCGACATATCTTCATCCTCCGCTCTTCCTCCCTGCCCAAAGAGCTGACGAACATCTCCCAGATATTCGTCAAACTCAAACGACTCTCATCGTTCAAAATGCGCTTTTGCGTGACGTACTCTTTCGCGGCTGTCCTTTTGGGTGCAGTCTCCGTGACCGCGAGGCCCTTGCCGCTAGATAGCCTGCATTCATTACAGAAAAGGGCAGAGCTGGGTATTGTGCTTTGGCTCGGACTTGTCAATGAAGAAAACCCGGTGCAAATCAAGTTAGCATCCAATTCAACCAGAGAGTCGAGCGACTTTTCTTTCCGCATAGGCAACCTCCACTCTGTCACCTACAAAGATGGCAAAGATAATGTTCCGCTCCCATTGCCAGTCATGGACATAGGAAGGCAAGCTGACATGGATCATTACTACTTGTCATTGGGATTAGGATTGCCACCCTACTTTAGACGATTGGCCGAAAACACTAGGAAACGTCACTTCAAGAGCCTCTTGGACCGTGAAAAACTCGAGACAAGCATGCATCGCGATATCCTTGGAAAACTAGCCGAAATCAACTTCGAGTTGACAGAATACGAAGCTAGATCCTGCGTCTTTGCTGCCTTATCATATTTCGTTTCCGAAGGGCTTCTTTCGCTTGAAAACGTCATCGGCATGATAGATCATATAGTCAAGATCATGGAAACACTCAAACTATCTGTACCTCTTCTCCCAAGCACGAGCGCAGCCTTGCCCAAAGTTCCAAACGAGTCTCTGTTGCAGCATGTAGATGTTGACGAACCTTGGTCCCCGCCGAAATCTAGTGCTGCCTTGCTCAACAAATTCGCGTCGAATGATCCAGTCCAGCATGGAGGTGGCAGCCTACAACCAAAGCATCCCGCGAGCACAAGCACTGCCTTGCGCCATCTCCTTGGTCCACCAAACCCGCTCAACCCTGCTAATTTGGCTCATATCCTGAATCCTTGAGTATTCGTTGTACAGTCATCTTCTTTGTAATTCGAGATATATCACTTATTATGCATTCGTACATTCAAGATGGATCCAGGAAGAATCACGTTCCATCAGGAAAAATGTTTCAGGCCTAGGGCACTCAAAGATACCCCCCAATTCTTATGCACTTTGAGGCTGCTCAAAGTGCCCAAAGCTCCTCAAAGATCCTCAAAGATCCCCAAAGATCCTCAAAGATCCTCAAAGACACCTCAAAGAACCTAGAGAATCTAGGCAACCAAAAGGTACTCTGAAAGCTCCTAAAATTTAGGGGGTATCTCTGGATGCCCTAGGCATGAAATACTTTTTCCTGATGTCGTTCGTCGCCCTCAAACTTCAGTCTCATCATCCCTCGTTTTTCTGTGTAAGTAACGGTCTGGATAAAGCTCGTGCTACCGGTTTCTCTCAATGTTGCATCTGCGTTTCAAGCATTTGAAACATATACATATCAGATGTCGTCAACGCCGCATTCTACATACTGAGCCAAAAATTGTCCTTTCATCTCGATTTTCGCCCTTTTTCACCTCTTTCCACAGCCTTCCACCTCCTTCCACTCGTTCTCCTGTTCAGCCTTCGCTTATATGTAACCGAACACAGGCTGGTCTGCTTTGATCTGTACTGATAAGCAAAGAGGGATTTTCAGGCGTCTGGACTTTAGGGTAAGGCAACATATCTTATCGTCACTTGTGTATGCCTCAATGGAGTTATTCAGCTGGATATCCCTAACAAAGAGTCTGCTTGCGATAGTCGATGAACGACATTCACTAGCATTCACTGTGCTGCTCTGTGCAAGAACTCCTGTTCTAGAATCAGGGCATCTGTTATATTCATACCTCCGACTCCGATCCGATTCCGATCCGATTCCGATCCAGACCCCTCCCTAATCCCCTCACACTCATTTTATGTTTGTTATTTCTCCTCCGATAGCTTTTATAGCTCCGATGGCTCCGATGGCTCCGACTCCGGAGCTTGTACTTAATGTTTGCTTGTTTATTAGTGTAACTCCGATCCGATTCGGAGGCACAGCCACAGTCCTTATTGTCTTTATGCCTATCACTCTTATTGTCTTTTATTTTACAATAAGTACATTCATTCTTTTGTTATGACTTTACAATAGTTATTGTTAATTACTTGACAGCCTCGGAACTTGATTACTCCGAGACTGGTATATAAGCCTTAGTAGTTTGTACTGTAGGCTTAACCTCGAAATCGACTTGGGTACGACCTAGTTACCTCTGGTACTAGTTTCAGTCCTATCTAGTACAACCTCTGCCTTCACGTCTAGTCCGTTTGACTCTTTGTTTAGTCCGACTCCGACTCCGACTCCGACTTTCCCACGGTCCGACGGTCCTATTGGATCCTTACGTTCGTCACCTACCCTCAGGGACACGCAGCAAGTAGAAGGTGTTGGTCAATAACAGCACCAAGTCCCGCAACCATCCGTAGGGTCTTGTACACTTTCCTACCTGCTCGGTACTTCCTAAGTCCGATCTCAGGACCTACTAGGTCCGACTCCGGAATCTCCGGACCCCTCCGACCCTATCTGGCACGACCCTAACAGCATCATTCAATGTTCTTGGCTTTCAGCATGTCGTTCGAGGCATTTCCTTCTGTGACGCTAAGTTCTAGATGAACACAGGTTTGTCTGATATGATCTGTGCTGATAATCAAGGAGGGATTTTTGGGAGACAACATATTTTATGCCCCTCTCATGCCTCGATAGCTCGCTATAGTAGGCTATAGTCCTTAAGCTAGATGAATCTCTGAATATCACAAAGGTCTGCTTGGTACGGTCAATTCGGTACGCAAAGAGTTGTGAGTGCCCACACAATCTCTTCCAGTGTTTTCCATGCTCATAACATCACCCCTCGTCACCCCTCATCATGCATCAATGTCAACCCTCATCGATCATCAATCGCGCGTACTTTTTCTAATTGAGGACAACTTGGGTAAGACAAATAGATTCGCTTGTTCTTTGCGTCTGGCTTGCAAGTTGCGAGGATTGATCTGGATTGATCTGGATCGATATGAATTGTGTGCTCTTGATCCTCTTGAGTCTTGAGCTTGATCCCCTTTGCCCAGTTTACTGTTTGGCAGAGTTTGCGCCTGATTCGCACCTGATGCGAATCTAAGCGAGTGGAAGAATACCCGTTACTCCCTGTTTTACTCCCAACCGCCATGCGTGCAGAGGCGTGCAGTAAGGTGCAGTACCGAGCACAGCAAAAGGAAGGACCCGGAACAGATTCATGAATCTCGAAACACCTCGAAACACTCTCAAGTTTCAATCCTAATCTCTTTGCGAGGATTGATAGGGATTGACACTGCCAGACTGACTTGATCCCCTTTGGTACCAGGTTTGCCCAGTTCAACAGAATTTGCGCCTGATTTGCGTTTGATGTGAATCCAAACGAGTGGAAGAATATCTGTCACTCCAGGTTACACCCAACAGCCATGCGTGCACTTGCGGAGTTGGAGCTTTTGGCAGCAAGATCCATCGTACGAAATTATGCCAGTGGCCCAGTGCTGCAAAATGCTGCGTCTATTCCGGGCAGGCCCGGAATCAGGGAGGGGGAGGTAGATGGTTTATAAACTGAATCCTGACCTCCTTCATCATCAACTGATTCGAAACAACACCTCTCGGCCTGTCCTCTTCAAGCCCTTTTTCAACTTTTGCTCAGCGCTGGTTCGGTACGTGCTTTGTTTTCTTCTGCCTATCCCGAACCAACTCACCATAGAGAAGCTTCTTCTTTTAGTTGATCGTGATCGTTCAAGTCGTATCATCATTGTTTTTTTGCACTTTCTTGCTGGTCAAGATCACTACTCTCCTTCGTTTTAGTAAGTGCACTTTTGCACTTTCGATGGTTGATGTATTTGACCATGTACTTCCATTTAGATCGTCCTCTCTGTCTGCGAGTTAGATCCTCATCGCAGCCATCACTTGTGCTTCGCCTTACATCCATCGTGGACACACTCGTCTGCACTCGTATCTATAATCTTGCCTATCTGCTCCCCTCGGCATCCTCCGTCGTCGTACCCACATATTTTCGTCCCCCCGCTCCACGAACGTTTCGCATGAACCCTTCCAAACTCCGAACGACATTCTTTTCATTGTTTACAATGCGCCTCCCTATAACGTGCTCCCTTCTTGCGGCTGTTCTTCTGGGTGTAATCTCTGTGACTGCGAGTCCCTTCCCGTCACATAGCCATCATCCATTACAGAAAAGGGCTCCAGGTCATGTGTTTTGGCTTGGGCTTGTCAGTGGAGATCAGCCATTGGAATATAAGTTGGCCTCCAACTCCATGAGAGAGCAGAGCCACTTTTGTTTACGTTTGGGCAACATCGGTGCTATCATTTTCAGAGGCGGTGGAGAGACCCAACAGTTGGAAATCCCAGTCACTGACAAGGAAAAAACACGACATATCCTGGAATCCTACATCTCATCAGGGTTGGTGCTGCTAGGCAATCGAAGTGAACGTCTAAGAGCGCAGCTCGGTGTTCACCTTGCCAACGCTGCAACACTCAGCACACCCATCCATCCCGAGATCTCTCAAAAGCTTCAGGAAATTAGCTTTTCCAACGAGCTCGGAGCCCACGATAGCACTGAAGCCCCGGTTGGAGCCCTTGACGTCTTCGGAGTGATCTTGTATTTCGTTGACAAGGATTTGCTCAAAATCGAAGCAGTCCTCGAAAAGATACCGTTTATAGTGGCTACTATGAACGAACTCAAGCATCCTGGGTCCGGAAGCGCCGCTTGACATCCTAGACGATACGATACAACTCCGCTCACGAAACCTGATGCTAGCGAGACGACCTGCCTTGTCTCACACTCTGGACCAATCTGTATTCTGATTCGTTGTAACTTGTTGTTCAAGATAGACCATTCATTCCGCCAATTTTTGTACATAGAATTCATTTGAACTTTTTTCCCTTACATACTTTCAATCTCATTACTTCTGTCAATTCTTCATTACGCCAATTTTTGTACATATGTAGAATTCGTTCAATTTTTCCCCTTTACTTACCTTCAGTCTCATTATTTCTGTCAATTTTTCATTCTCTGTAAATATGTTGACGACAGACGTACTTACATATGTCTTGAAATCCAACTCATACTAATTTATTCTTCGATGAGCCTGAAATGAAGCAAGAGGCCAGAGCCTACTAGGGGGCGATATGGAGGGAGTTGTGACATAGACCAGTCCAATTACCCATACCGATCGGGAGCTGTGTCGCCTCAGTCAGATCAATTACCGAATCCCGATTGAAGAATCAGTGGTCGAATGATACTCACCGCGTGCGAGGACCAGCGAGTCTAACTTCGGCGCGCCAAGGAGTGAGCTTGCTGTTTCTTTGACATGTCTGTAGGAACGGGAATCATGTTGAGGGTATATGATGAAGTTCGTGAATGAAGGATATTGGAATAGACAAATCAGTCAAAGTGTCAAGTGACGCCCTAAACACGAACAAAACTTGGTTGAAACCAAGAAAGATATGCGGATATAAAGAGACGTTGAACGACATAGATCTGGGCCTTGGTCAACGGTGGAGTAGAGTGATAGATGAGTCCTTTGATGAGTGGAAAAAAGGGTGGCGTAGTTGTGAAAGGAAGGACCTTGACCAGCAACAAGAGATGACCTATCGCGAGCAAGTATGTAGCGTGAATATGTTGTATGAAGGTATCCATGATGGCATGACTTCGAGAAGAGAAGAGATGGCGCTCGAGTACTAGGAAGTGGCAGTGGTTGAACGAAAAAAAACTATAACCCAAACACAGAGTGGATGTGTCGAGCCTGCTGGAGTCATCTCTGCGCCTCTAGGACGGTGTACGACGTGTGAGGACTCCGTGTGTATCCACTCTGTACAGTATTGTTGAAATTTGCCTTCCAAGATCCCAAATGGCGGCACATGGTAGTAGCTGGTAGTCTCCCAAAGACTCCCATAGACTCCAGACTCATGCGAGACAAGTTCGTTCCAGATCTCGATGTGGCCTTGCTCTGGCGAACAGGCTGTAGCACAGGTGATTTGATTTGATAAGCCAGGACTCGCGATTTTCTGGGTTCTATTCACAAACTTGAACGCGTCTACTAGGAGTCCAGGTTTAAGTACTCTTCGTGAACTATACAGATGGCTGTTGAACCAGGCTCAATATGTCAGGGTGACTTATAATCGTTCACGCTGAATCCCGTAATGGCCTGCTTGCTACAGTCTGAGTCTCCGATTCAGCATGGAAAGAAGCCCACACAAAACCGAGTCTTTCACTGTCACTGTCATGAGCAATTTTCCACCTCATGACATCGTCCATAATCGTCTTTCATCGCGCGTATATTTCTTATCCAGGACAATTCGGGAAGAAAAAGCGGTTCGCTTGTTTTTGCTGTGTATGCAACCCTATGCACATTGCAACCAGATGCAACCCTACTATAGGGCCTACACGGTGAGCAGGTGGAGGCCCGAGGGTCTTGGAGGCGGCAGTTGAATATCCGAACTCAATACATTTCCCGTTGGATGTTGGGTTGGTATACGCGTTGAAATTGTGCCGGTGCTGTGAGATGCTGTGTCCAATCTCGGGAGAGCCCAAGGGGCAGATCGTTCATAAACTGGTCCCAAAAGCCTCCTCTGCGGAATATTTTCCTGTCTTTATCAAAATCTCCTTCATCTACTACTGCTCAGCGCTGGTTCGGTACGCGCTCTGTTTCTTCATGATACAAACCTCCAACTCACCCATAGAGAAGCTTCTTTTTCAGTTGACTGTGATCGTTCAAGCGTTCAAGTCATATCATAATCTCTGTTTCGCATTTTTTACTGGTCAAAATCACTGCTTTCCCTCGCTCTAGTAAGCGTGCTTTTGGTCCTTTGCCGGTGTATGCACTTAACCATGTACTTTCACTTATGTAGACCATCTCCTCTGTCTGCGAATAAATCCGGATCGCAGCCATCACTTTAGCTTCACCTTAGGCTTACATCGACAGTCATAGGCACACTCGTCTGCACTCCTATCGTCCTCATCTACTCCTCTTGACATCCCCTCTCGCCGTACCAACATATCTTCGTCCTCCGCTCTGCGTCTCTGTCTCGAACATTACCCATAAATCCTTTCATCCCAAACGACCTTCTCATTCTTCAAAATGCACTTTCATGTGACGTGCTCCCTTCAACTCGCGTATGTCCTTTTGGGTGTAATCTCTCACAGGATACAGTAAAGGTTTTGTAAAAAACACTGATAAGTTATCGGGTACCTATTGCAAATAGTTGTGATAACCCGGAGGGGGTCCCGGAAATGGCTCCGGGGGGTGGTCATGCCTGTCACCACCTGTCACATATGGCTTATATTTACTGTTTTGGGTAATTAATAATTATCCAGATATTAAATAAGTAGTACATTTTCAAAAAAACCCGAAAATTCATAAAAATTCATAAAAAACCTAAAATGGCCTGATTAGGTCAGATCAGAATATGTAAGCAAATGACCTCATATGATAAAAAATGATGTAGGGCCAATCTAGGTACTAAAAATAACCCAAAAAATCACTAAAAATGCAAAAATATTTAGGGATGGTATAGAGCCTATTGCAGGCCCAGGCACATCAAAATTACCAAAAAAGGAAAAAATTGATCATGATCTCATCTTGTAGCAAAAAATCTAAAAAAAATCTTAAAAATAGTCAAAAAATTCAGGGGTGCCTTGTTGGCCCTGAAAATGCAAAATAAAAAAAATACGCGACAAGTGTAAAAATTTTTATCACTCCAAATCATTCTAAATCCACTATACAGTCAGTATATATGATGTATATGCTATATTTAGCATCCTAGTACCTTTATTGGGCTAAAAATAGAACTTGATCTCATCTGATAGCAAAAAATCTGAAAAAATCATAAAAAATACTCAAAAAATTCAGGGGTGCCTTATTGGCCCTGAAAATGCAAAATAAAAAATTTACACGGCACAATTGAAAAACAACATCACTCCAAATCATACCAAATCCACTACACAGTCAGTATATATCATGTATATACTATTTATAGCACCCCTAGTACCCTCAATCACTTATATCACTCAAGAATCATACCAAACTGAATGATTTGGGGAGTAAATATATTGTACATGATATTTTTAGCACACCTAGTACCCTTGATAACTTAGAACAATTTATATTACTCAATATGTTCAGTACACTTAGCACTTATCACACCTAACACACTAAAACTCATAACAGTACTTATATGTATTATACTTAATACAGTTGACAATGAAAATACTCAAAACAATGTTATCAGTCACTATACTTACCACACTTAACAGTCAAAAAGTCGGAACAATGTTACTTTATATACATAACACACTCATAACAATGAGTTTTGGGCGCTTATGGGCGCTTATTTGGTGTTTTTGAGTCTAAAATCATTATAGCACACTCAATAATGTTTGTCTGGGCTCTATACTGTGTCAGGATGTTTTCTATATCATATTCTTCTAGATACCATTCAGAGAACTTGAAAATTCAACCTATGGGGTTGGCTATATTGTGATCTTTTGAAATATAACAGTGTTTTATGTAAATGTCAATGCATATGTCCATGTAATGCAAGTATACTGATGGTGGTTCATGAGGGAATCACTCCTACAGTCTACTAGAAGTGTCTGGACATGGTTCAGATACTCACTATGACTATTGGACTCTGTGATATACATGTACATGTTTCATGTACACTATAGATGTCTACACTTACATGTAACAATAGATGTCATATTCAATGACCCCCATTACAGATCTCTTTGCTGTATCACATAGGGTTAGCATAGAATAGGTTGTATGATGATTCTTCTCATGACCCAGTACCAGTTTGACTTCATAACATGGGTGTATGCATTGACATTTACATAAAACACTGTTATATCACAAAAGATCACAATATAGCCAGTCCCAAAAGCTATAATCTTGAGTTCTCCGAACTGTATCAAGTGTAGCATGATATAAACAACATCCTTACACAATATAGAGCCCACACAAAAATTATTGAGTGTGCTATTAATGAATTTCGACTCAAAAACACCAAATAAGCGCCCATAAGCGCCCAAAACTCATTGTTATAAGTGTGTTATAGTATAACAATGACTGTGTTATGTATATAAAGTAACATTGTTCCGACTTTTTGACTGTTAAGTGTGTTAAGTATAGTGACTGATAATACTGTTTTGAGTATTTTCATTGTCAATTGTGTTAAGTATAATACATATAAGTACTGTTATGAGTTTTCATGTGTGAGGTTTGATGAGTGTGAAGTATACTGAACATATTGAGTAATATAAATTGTTCTGAGTCATTAAGGGTACTAGGTGTGCTAAAAATATCATGTACATTATATTTACTGAATGTTGTCAGTCTGATATGATTCTCGAGTGATATCAGCTATACTGAGTGATTGAAGGTACTAGAGGTGCTAAAAATAGTATATACATGATATTTACTGACTGTGTAGTGGATTTGGTATGATTTGAAGTGATGTTGTTTTTCAATTGTGCCGTGTAAATTTTTTAATTTGCATTTTCAGGGCCAATAAGGCACCCCTGAATTTTTTGAGTATTTTTTATGATTTTTTCAGATTTTTGCTATCAGATGAGATCAAGTTCTATTTTTACCCCAATAAAGGTATTAGGATGCTGAATATAGCATATACATCATATATACTGACTGTATAGTGGATTTAGAATGATTTGGAGTGATGAAAATTTTTACACTTGTCGCGTATTTTTTTTTTATTTTGCATTTTCAGGGCCAACAAGGCACCCCTGAATTTTTTGACTATTTTTAGGATTTTCTTTAGATTTTTTGCTACAAGATGAGATCATGATCAATTTTTACCTTTTTTGGTAATTTTGATGTGCCTGGGCCTGCAATAGGCTCTATAATATCCCTAAATATTTTTTGCATTTTTAGTGATTTTTTGGGCTACTTTTAGTACCTAGATTGGCCTTACATCATTTTTTATCATATGAGGTCATTTGCTTACATATCCTGATCTGACCTAATCAGGCCATTTTAGGTTTTTTATGAATTTTTATGAATTTTCGGGTTTTTTTTGAAAATGTACTGCTTATTTAATATCTGGATGATTATTAATTACCCAAAACAGCAAATATAAGCCATATGTGACAGGCATGACCACCCCCCGGAGCCATTTCCGGGACCCCCTCCGGGTTATCACAACTATTTGCAATAGGTACCCGATAACTTATCAGTACTTTTTACAAAAGTTTTACAGTATCAGCTGAATCTCTGTGACTGCGGGTCCTTTACCGCCAGATAGCCAGCATGCATTGCAGAAGCGTGAGGCAGATATTCCTATTTGGATGGGACTTTCCATCTTTCATGGAAAACGTCATGTGAATTTCAATGCCGATGAGGCAGAGAAACAGCTGGCCGACATATCTATGGGCATTGGCTCAACCTTCGATTGGGTCAGTTACCCCGATAACGACCAAGAACCCTACCGCCTGGCACAACCCCCCTGGAAAAAATCGACGTCCACTGCCAACTTGGAGTCCTACACGCCTCGGTTGGGAATGGTACTTCGAAGCCCCCTACGTAGAAAGTCGGAGATCGAAGTCCACTATCCCATCCTGCTGAACCGTGCACAGCTCAATTCCCACATGAACCCCGAGAGGATCAAAGCACTTAAGGAAGTCGGCTTCGAGTACGATATCCAGAAGGGCAAATCTTGTGTCATCGCTGCATTGGCATACTTTGCTGATATAGGGAAGCTCGTTGGCCCGGAAGATTTACTCGACTCCGCTGTGTTGAAACACATCATCGACATTCTTGACAAAGTCCAACCACCTCTTCCTCCTGATACGAGCGCCGCTGCCTTGCCCCACGATCCAATCGTCCCGAACCCCGCCTGAAGGTGACAGTGTCACACCCGCCCCGCAGGATTATACAACCACAATGAACCCCAGCGCCGCTGCCTGACCCAAAAACTTGGACAACCCTCAGCAGGTAGCAGTGCAGTTCCCTTGAAGCTTGATGGCTCAGTGGCATCATGCCACGAGCTAGAACGCTGCGTTGTTCAACATCCTACCCGATCCAACACCAATAAACCTGGCCTGTCGTTTGTCTCGCGCTCTGGACCAATCTGTATTCGTTTTTCATTTGTGATAGACCGTTCGTTCTGCCAATATTTTCGTATATAGAGTTCGTTCGATTTTTCTTACTCTCAGTCTCATTAGGTCTCATTATTCTGTCAATTTCATTTTCTGTGTATATATCGACGACGGACGTACTCACATACGTCTTGAAATTCGGATGTTACTTAGTTCCTACCATCTAGGATTCTGGAGGCCTGAAGTCCTCACTGAGCAGCTCGAAGCAAAGAGAAGCGAAGGAAGAAGCCAGAGGCCACCGTGCATATGGTCTTTGATTATTACAAGTGGAGTCGCAAACTCGCACCCAAAATACGCCAGGGATCTGTGCAGTTCCCAACAGTATTCGTGGATATTCGGATTTGTACGAAGGTAAAGCTTTATTGGGGAAAGGTTCAACTTGAGCGCGAGCGGAATGACTGGAATGTATTCATGTCACTCAGTCTGGTAGAGTCTGGTTTGTAAGATGATGCATGCCAATGGCTGATGATGGGCCTTGAGGCCTGAGGCTTGGAGCTTGGAGTCTGGAGACATCAATGGTTTGGCAGTATGTACACACCGCGGCGGGGACATGTTTTCTACTTTTGGAAAATCATGAGGAAAGCTTTTTGAAAATTTGTGATTTTGTGGAGATTTTCCAACTCTGAAAAATGGACTTCTGAGATACATACTCGACCTGTACCACCATCATCTATCGGGCGCTTAAAAACAAAAAAAGCAAAAAACCCACTCAACGGCCCACTCATCGTCGTTGAGAACACCGTTGAGGATTTCTGAACACCCTGAAACACGGCCTTACAACAGACGTAGCCCACGCCATAAGCCCCGTCACGGTGGAAACCATTAGACCTTGCCAGGTCTGAGACCCGCCTGACCTCACTTGCTCGAGCACCCCCCATCTCCAGTCGTTCTTGACAGATCCCACCTCGCTACAGGCAATTCCTGTCAATATCGACGTCTTGACGTCGTTTCCTTGAACTCTCGACGTTCTCCAGAGTCCTAACGAAAATTTTCACTTGCCTCCCCCTTTTCTCCGGTCAAACCTACACTCCGCCTTCACCTGGCCATCCCAAGCCATCTCAGACTTCTACTTGTCTCTCTACCCCACCCCTGATCCTGGACATCCTCTTATATCACCATGGTCGTTCTCGCTTCCACACTATCTCCCACACCAAACACAATGGACATCGTAGTCGACTACGACACTGTTTTCGCCACTCCTGTAGAATATGAAGACGACGTCGAGGATGCCGAAGGTGTCAGCTTGGGATCGTCTGACACCAATGCCAACGACCCTCCAAACGACGTAGATGCAGCCTCTGCGGTACCCGTTCTCGACACTCCGGAGGGACTGCGGTTGCCCGACCCAGAAGACAGTGCAGAGCCAGGGTTGCCCAACCCAGAAGACAGTGCAGAGCCAGAGGCCCCGACTCGCCCATCCTCGCCTCTTCAACTTCCACTACGCTCCCCTGCTTTGCCCGTCATTTCTCGTCGGGACGACTCTAAAGGGGCCATTCACTTCTCTGTCAGACCCGTCGCTTCATTACCGCCTAAGCCTCCTGTCTCTCGCTCCTCTTCCTCTCTAATCACTTCGCCCCCCTCCTCGTTATCCACACCATCACCCTCGTTTGAGGCACCCCGCGGGCCTGGTGGCAGGTACTCCACTTCACAGAAGGGAAAAGGAAGACCTAAGCGTGCAACTGCCGCGTCTTCTTCGTCGTCAATTGTGCCGGCATCCGCTACCACACAAGAGAGTGGGCCTAGTCGCTCCAGGGAGAAGGCCGCCCTCCACCTCACAAAAAGCCTCGCCTGAATCCTGCCAGGAGTCTATCTCAAGCAGCCCTGCTCACAGCCCCGGCACATTGGCACCTCCCCAGCACGGCTGCGTCAATTATTCATATGATTGACCGCTGGCGCACCCTTTTTGCGACAGTGGACAACTCGCAGCTGCTGCCTCTGCCATATTCTGCACAGTTTGCGGCTCAACACCGATCCAGTCACAACGACGATCCCATCCAGATCATCCTCTTCTTTGACTATGGGGGTCTCAACATGTTCCTGAACATCTGGAACTCCCATCACTCTCTCCTCCCGGAGCTCCATGACATCTCTATCATGAGATATTCGGAAGAATGACGGTTAGGTCAGAAGAGAGATAAAGTTCCATCCCATAGATGCTTACCTTCCCCTACGAATGTATCTAAACATTCTGCTGTACATCACTCATCTTGTATTCCTACTACCTCTAATTCTACTTCCCTATCTTCCCCTCTTATCCCTTCCCCCCCTCTAAGAGTGATGTCTTGGAACATCAATGGTCGGTACCTTCTAAATTTTCTCTCTTCTGACTTTCTTTCCTTCCTTGACTCCGCAGATGTCATCCTCCTTCAGGAAACAAGACTCCAGCACGAGTCTCTAATGAAGACTCCTCCCGGATTCTCCAGTTATGTGCGTAACAGGCGACGCTTGGACGACGACCTCGAAAACCCGTGGGGTGGCGTTGCAACGTTGGTTCGTGATACCCGACCCAGCCGTCTCCGCCCGGATCTGTGTGAGCCGGATATACTAGTCGTCGAAGTCGACGGCGTTCTCTTCCGCAACTGCTACATTCTACCCGAATCCTCTCGCTCCGACTGGTCTGCCTGGTCTGACAAAAGCCCATGGGATTCCTTCTCTGACAACACCCTCGCCTGCCTGCAATTCAACCTACCCCTTATCTCGGCCGGTGACTTCAATGCACGCACTGGCGATCTCTCTCCTGACCGCATCAGCTTCTCTCGAGACTCATCCGACAAAACAATCTCTCCTCGAGGACGAGCCTTGATTAACCTATGCCAAGAACATAATTTCCTTGTCCTCAACGGCTGCGCCTCTATCCCGGGTTCTCACTCCTCCCCCACCTCCTTCCAGAAACGCAAAGGAATAGACGGCCGGCGCTTCTTAGCGGAGACTGTCATTGACTACTTCCTGGTGCCCTCTCCTTTATTCCCATTCTGTACCTCGTTCTCTGTTCACCCCGAAACGAAATGGTCTGACCATGCACCCCTGATACTCAACATCATCACCCCTTCTCCCGCTCCAGGGACTGTGTCCCTCAAGCGCACACAACGACCACGGGTTGACGTCGCCATTCTGTCGGAGGTTGACCAACTCCAACACGAAATCCTTCACGCCGGTCCACCTACATTAGATTGCCAACTGCTCAAGCTCTTTGGTCATGCTTCCTCGGACACCATCCTCCGGGCTCCTCTTAAAGTCTACACCGATGGCTCGTGCCTCAACAACTCACAGCCTGATGCTAAAGCGGGCTCGGGAATCTACTTTGGTAACCCTTCTCACCCATCGAACATCTCCGCTCGTGTTACTGGCACCCAGACCAACAACCGAGCAGAACTATATGCGATCCTGATTGTCCTCCAGAAAACTCCTCTGAAACGCTCCCTGGAAATATACTCCGACTCTGAGTATGCAATCCGAGGCATAGTCTATCGATCCTTCACTGAATCCCAATCAAACTGGGGTTGCATAAACGGCGATATTCTCCGTAGCATCACCTCCTGGATCTCCGCGAGACATGCCCCGCTGATCCTCCATCATGTCAAGGCTCACACAAACAATCAGCACAACGACGCAGCTGACTCACTTGCCAAACGTGGCGCTCTGCTCCCCCTCCCGCTTATCCATTCCGCTACTGACTTCCTATCGGTCCCTCCGCCTCCGGCTTACTCCTCTTATCCCCCCTCTAACAACGTTAAGGTTTCGACGTCTCTTCCCGAGTTACCACCTCCGCTCCGTGTACCTTCACCGAACACCCAGCCTACCTCCCACCGTGGCCGAACCCATAAGCGTCTTCAACAAACAGTGATTCGCACCCGTTTACAGAAAACAGCAGAGGAAGGGAGCGGCCCCTTCTGGTGCTTTTACAACACCTTGCGCTCAGGCACCGCTCCGACCCCTCGAGTCTCCCTGTCACAACTCACCTCTACCTTCATCCCTCGGATGAACCCTCCAGACCCCTTAACCTCCTCGTTCGACTTACGCTTGCTCACCGCCAACGACCTCCTTGCCGAAAGTATTCCATTCCCTTCCATACCTTCCTCTCACCCTGCCTTCAACGTGCCCATTCGGGTGGAAGATATCGCAGCGGTCAAGGCTTACCTGAAGCGTACCTCCCACTCAAATTCCTCCGGCGCTGATATGGCTACCTATGACTGCATCGCCTCCATTGACAACGACACCCTCCTCCCTCTCTTCACCAGAGCCATTGAACACGGTGAAATCCCGTCGTCGTGGCTCATATCCATCATCATCGCCTTACCGAAACCTGGTAAGGATAATACCAACCCAGCAAACTACCGCGCGATAGCTCTGGAGAGCTGCGTGCTCAAGTTTGCCTCCCTATTGGTCCACTACAAACTCTGCCAGGCACTCGAACAATCACACATCATCCCTCCTTCGCAGAACGGATTCCGAGAGGGTTACCGCACGAACAACAACGCGTTCGTCTTACGAACGATCATAGAAAAGTCCCAATCAGACGGCCATCCCACGTATGCAGCTTTTGTCGACATCTCCAATGCATTCCCTTCCACAAATCAGAACGGTCTCTGGAACAGACTGGCTGATTCAGGATTAACTGGTAAATACTTCGACTGGATCCGGCATCTGTACAGCAACATGTCTTATGTCATTGCTCATAACGGTGAACTCTCCGCTCACTTCCAAGCCCTGTCAGGTGTCCTGATGGGTGATCCCTCATCGCCGACACTCTGGAACATTTTTCTCTCCTCTTTTGCCCTGAAGCCAGACCCTGACGACATCCCTCTTATGGCAACCCTAATCTCTCACCTGGAGCATGCTGATGACATGGTAATCATCTCTCGCTCCCACCTCGGCCTACAACGACACTTGAGAACGTTCGAATATTGGTGCCACGCTAACGCGCTGACTGTCAGCGCTGGGAAGTCATGGTTCATGGGCTTTGGCAGGTTACCGACACATCCTCCACCGGTCACCCTTTGTGGTGAGCCTCTTGCTTTTTGAGATTCCGGTCGTTACGTGGGCGTGTACTTCCAGTCTATCTCCGGCGTGGACCTCTTTGCTGCCCATTACACAGAGAAGCGGAACATTGCTGTCGCTGCAGCTCGCGTCATCTCCAGCTCAGATCTCCTTGTCGGCAGTCGTCATATGCCAGTGCCCATCTCAAAACAACTCTATACGGCTCTCGTGGATTGTCATCTAACCAATGGCTGCGAAATCGTTATCGACCGTGACTCAAAATTGGTGGGACTGCTTGAAGACGTGCAGATCCGCTTTCTCCGCCGCATGCTTGGTGTATCTTCTAACTCTGTCATCTCCCCTCTCTTCACTGAGACTGGCATCCTTCCCATCCGGGCTCGTCGTCTGATTCTGGCTCTTCGATACCTGAAATATCTAGCATCGCTTCCTCCCTCTCATTATGCCGCCATTGCCCTGTCTCAAAACATCCTTCTACTGGACTCCCACTGTGCCTGCTGGTTGTCAGATATACAACAAGCTCTCAAACATTTCTCCCCTCATCTCAACCTTCCCCCACCCTCCGATCTCAATGGCCCTAACATTGATTCACTCATCAAAGCTCTCACCTCATCCGTCAAGACAGATCTGATCTCTAACCTCAACACATGGTCAAAGCTGTCCCTTTTACGAGACCGTCTCGAACCTAGAGACGTTGGACAACCGTCACACAAGGCCTTGTGTCTTCGTCACTACCTGACTGAAGTACACAACCACTCGCACCGTCGCTGGCTCACTAAGCTTCTATGCGGTGACTTAGTCCCTTTACTTTTCCGCGCCTCGGCCTCACCACTCCGCAACCTTTCACCCAAGGAAACTAACGCTCGCCTATGTCGAGCATGCCACCATACTTTAGAAACACCTCAACATATCCTACTACAATGCCAGACATTGCCTGGTCTCCGTCTGCTTCGCAGGGAATTTCTCATGTCCCTCCCTATTGCTCTTCCCATGTCCCTCTCCTTCTCTGATGAAGATGCCTTGTTTTACCTGAAAAGGCTCATCTTTGACTGGTCCTTAGTGACTGTCACCGCACAATTTATATACAGGTCTACCATGTACTGGAGAGACTTTACAGTCTCTGGTCACCCTCCGGACCTCTTCACCCTTCCCTCGGACTCTTCTGATAGTTCCGAGGACGAGAGCTCGTAGATTAATGCTCTCACCCGGCAGAACGGCTACCTATTTTCACTTAATGATTCTTGTATAATTGACTACCTAGCTTACTTACTTTGCCTAACTACTTTACTGTCTTACCCAGGTAGTCTACATAGCCGTCCATGTCACCCTCTGCTCTCTCTGCAGTCTACCGTCTCCTTGCGGGATGAGCATTCGCTGCAGAGCTGACAGTTGGGCCCGGCTGTTCCCCAGTGGGACCCCATCTCCGGATGGAGCCGTGTAATTTCCTTCCTTCCTTCCTTCCTGTAGAAAAAATTTTGGAAAAATCCAGTTTGTCAAAACTTTTCCAAAGTTGGAAAACCGCGGTCCGTGCCGATCCAGGGCGCCCCGGGGTGGACCGAAAATTTCCAACTTTGAAAAAGTTTCGAGAAAATAGGTTTTTACTAATTTTTATGCAGAGCAGCAAATCATTGATTTCCACAAATTGAAAGGTCAGCAGAAATCAGATTTTTTCTAAGACCTTTCCAAGATTTTTTCTAACAGTAGAAAAATTCAGTCAGCCGCGGTGACAGCAAGCTTGGCTTGCATGAGTCTGCCTACGGGAGATTAGATTGGTAGTGACTCAATATCCGAAGAACTTGAGTATTATATCCCGTTGGATCATGGATGTACAAGCGGCGATGTACGTGTCGAAATTATGGCAGTGCTGTGAGCGCTGCTGTGAGAGCCTGTGTCAGACCTGTGTCCCTCTTTATCAGTCTTTATCCATCCCAACGGGAGAGCCCGGGGAACAGATCGTCCATAAACTTGGCCGCCTGGTCCCTCACTTACACCTCCTCACTTAATTTGAATTTCGACTCAAATATACCTGTCCTCTTCAAGCCGGGAGCCCTTCTTCTCCTACTTTTGCTCAGCGCCGGTTCGGTACGCACTTTGTTTCTTGGGATCTCTAACCAACTCACCATGAAGAAGCAAGTTCTTTTTCAGTTGATCGTCACGATCGTTCAAGTCGTATTCAAGTTGCATTTTCTTGCTGGTCAAGAAAACTACTTCCACTCGCTTTGGTAAGTGCCCTCTCGTCCTTTCAACGGTTTATGCAGTTAACAACTTTGTACGTTCACTTAGACCAACCCCAGCTCTGTCTGCGAGTCAAAGTCGGATCGCAGACATCACTCCATCGTCGGACCGACATATCTTCGCCAGTGCTCTACATCCAAGTTGTCTCAGACCTCACGAACATTTCCCACAAATCCTTTCTTCGCAAACGACCTTCTCCTCCTTGTTCAGAATGCGCTTTCATGTTACGTGCTCCCTTCAACTCGCGTCTGTCCTTCTGGGTGTATTCCCTGTGACTGCGAGTCCCTTACCGCCAAATAGCCAGCATTCCTTACAAAAGCGAAACAAGGGAGATTCGCCGGCTCGGGTTGGACTTTTTGGTGAAGAGGATTGGGTGAATTTGAGAGATGAAAGTGTATCCATCGCAAAGAAACAACAGGGCCATATATCTTTTGGCGCTGGCCCATTCAAATGGATCGTTTACCCCGATGGTGACAAGAAACCTTTTCTTGCGGAACCCCCCAAACCAGAGGGAGCAGACCAACTTGACCCGCACTACTACGAACGATCAGGAATGGTGCTTTATCCTGATATCCGAAAATTGAACGAAAAAATTATAAATGATGTCCACTATCCCATCCTCTTAGACCGTAAACAGCTCGCTTCCTACATGACACCCGAGATCATTGGAGTACTTCAATCGAAGGGAGTCGACTTCGAGTACGATATCCGGGACGGCAAATCTTGCTACTTTGCTGCATTGGCATATTTTGCTCATATACGGTATCTTGTTGACCCACAAGATTTGCACGAATCCATTTTTGTGAAGCACATACTCAGTGTTTTGGACAAAGTCAAACCACCTCTCAGTCCCCGTGGTACACGCCCCGCTGCCTTGCCCCACGATTCATCTGCCCCGAACCCGCATTCAAAGGGCAGTAGTCCGGCGCCACAGCGTTTCACGAGCACAACGGAGCCCAACGCTGCCTTGCCCCACGATCCAAGCGCCCCCAATCCGCATTCCGAGGGCAGAGTACCCGCGCCACAACATTTCGCCCCCAGCACAACGAACCTTGGCAGTGCTCTCGTGCCCGAAAATCCAGACAATGTGGGGCATTTGAATAATCTCCATCCATCTGTTCCCGTTGCACCTCTTCGATCAAGCGCGAACGCTGCCTCAGTGCCCCACGATCCAATCGTCCCAAACCCCCGTGTAGATGGCAATTCACCCGCGCCACAGCATTTCGCTCCGAGCACATCGAACCCCAGTCCTGCCCTGCCCGAAGATACAAACAACTTGCATAACCCCTATCCGCAAGCAGATGACTGGAAGAAAAATGCCGCGAGCTGGAAACCCAGTTTAGGCAACATCCTATACGATCCAACAGCGCTCGAACATTCCCGTGCCTCGAAACCTGCGATGTAGTTTGTCTCGCGCTCCGGACCAATCTGTATTCGTTGTTGTTTGAGATAGACCATTCATTCCGCCAATTGTTGTACATAGAATTTGCTCGATTTCCTTCAATTTCAGACCCATTGATCTGTCAATTTCATCTTCTGTAGTTCTATCCACGTACTTACATATGTACGCATATGTACGTCTTGAAATTCAACTCGTATTTATGTTACTATTCTTCGATGAGCCCGAAACGAAGCAAGAGGTCAGAGCCCGTACACATTGTTCTCGACTGCAAGGGTCCTAATCAGAGTACACCATGAATTTTGTGCAGGTTTGGAGTCGAGTCACTCCTTGGGACTATTCCAAACTACAGACAACACCCTACATACATATGAAATACCCTGTCCAGTATTCAGATCTGTACGAAGGTAAAGCTCTTTTGGGAAGAGTTCAACTTGAGCGCAAGAGAGCAAAGTGTTCACCCCGAGCGGATGGTACCTATGCGTTGTCGACTAGTTGAGTCTGGTTTGTGAGTGAGTGTCGATGGCCTCGCAAAACAAAAAAAGAAGTTGATGATATTCAGAGAACTGGTGGATGTCTATAACGTCCAGATCATATAAGTCCCGCTCAAACTCCCGCATACATGCACATGAGTATGATCCCCAACGCCAAAACTACACTGCGCCGACTGACCATGGCTACCGCGTCAGAAGCAGACTGCTGGGGACCATCCGAGGAGGTTGTATTCGTGTCGAGGAATACAACGGCGAGAGTCGGACCCGGGACAGTGATGTTACACCCACTCGCACAATCTAGATTCTGATTCACATATGCCCAGTTATGAGACGCGTTCACAGAAACAGGCTTGCCATCCGTTGTGCCCAAGAACGTTTCCTCTCCCCATGCGATATTGTACTTTTCAGTGAGACTCGACGCGGACAAGTATTTCACGAGAACGCTCTGAGAGCGCGTCTTGGTGAGCGTGATATTCAAGGACTCCGATCCGTAATTGAACAAAACGAGCCTGCTCGCTGTGGAGTTTGCAGCATCGTAGACTGCATATCCTCCAATGGTCGCGTTAGCATCAGTTGACACATTGAGGTCGACGACCATGGAACCATTGGAGGAATTGAGGATTTCGGCGGTGACGACGAGGGCATAGAAAGGCGGGTCAGTGGTCCAAGAGCCTGTATCGATCTCAGAGATGTTCGGTGGGGTGACGAGGTTGTATGAAATGCCCTAAGGAGAACGAAATCTCAGAACTTTCGATACTGATCGCACAACCATCATACGGGTCTCACCTGTTCCCTGGTATGGATATAAGCAGCGGAGTATCCAACCGAAGCCAACTGCAGAGCATAATCGATAGACCAAAGCGAGCCGACGGCGAATGTGTCTGAAATCCCGGGAATGCCACCACACGACGCGCTGTTGAACTCGCTCATTAACATACGGGGAGCATCTACAGCGGTGTCACTGGTGATGATATCAATACCAGGCTTCTGCCATGCAGCCAAATCGACGACTAGATATTCATATGATTAAACCACATCACGCAGAATATGCAGGGTATAACGCACGATTGCCATGCTGGGTGTAGTAAACTAGCTCGTATTGATAGGACCCAAAGCAGTTGTTCTGAGGATAATGTTGAAGGCTATATTATACGTTAGTCCGCGTGCTAAAATAATACGAGGACAGAGACGTGCGTGATATATTTGAGTACATCAGTGAAGTTGGAGAGATATCCCTGCTCTAGAAGAGTCGCTAGATCCTACGCTCCTCAATGAGTTGTTAGTTGTTTTTAGGATTGTCGCAAATGACGTACCCAATTGCAACAAACGGTCGGTCCTGCCACGTTATGACCGTCCGTCAGATTACCAGCGGTAGTGTTGCTCAGGCCACGAAGAGCAGCAGAGTATTCCTATCGAACCTCAGCATCGAATCTTCCAGTGGGAGATTTGTATTGCACTCACACCAATGTAATCATCCACCGTGTAATTCTGGACATTTGGTCGCTGCCCATGTGCAGTGTAGAGATCCGGTTCCTAGCATAAGATCTTGAGTGTAGACTGATCTCTTCACAAGAGGCGGACATACATTGCCTAGAAGCATTGCATCCAAATGACTTCCCAGAGTTTTCGCCGCATCGCCCGCAATAATGGAATTCGTGTTGGTCGAGTTGAGGGTTAGGCCTAAGAGCGAATTTTTTTCAAAGTTTACCTCTGAGGAACAAAGTAGAAACAACATTAAGCAAGAAACCACATACACACCTATCAAATACTGCACGCCATTAACTTCCTGAGAAACCTTCTCCATTACCTCCCACAACATAGGCCCATAATCAACCGGTTGGTTGTTCGAATTGGCATTCGGATCGGTGAGGACGAGCATGGGTGAGGTTTGCGACGGTACGTATGTCGAGGCATCAGCAGAATTGCCTCCAACTCGGACGCGAACATCATTAGAGCCAGTGCGGGATCGTATTTCACCAAGATAATTAAGCATGGGCTGTGGTATGGTATCCGTGTCATTTCCAACTGGGCGAATGAAACAAGATGAATATAAGCAGCGAGTTTCTCGCTTGTAAAATGGAGAGAAAAGAAGGAACTTGCAATATTCGTTCATGAAGCTGAGTTCGAAACTGATCCCGAGGAAATTGGATGCAACGACATTCTTTGACGAGGAAGAGGAAGGAATACTAAGTTGAACATCTGCAGTAGCAGAGCGAGGTCCTAGGATGGCTGCTGCCAGCGAGATACACAAGAAGCCGACCAATGCCATCGTTGCAGCGGGCGAGAAAGAGAGAGGCAGAAGGAGAGCAACCAAGCCGCGTTTTTGACTCCTCCTCCTATGTATACCAAGACCAACTTGCGGGATTAGACTGGAATTGAATAGTCGAAAATTTGTCCCAGACAACCTCGTCCGTCTATTCCTAGTATTCGTACTTGCCCTCAACAACAATGATGTCCAGAGATGATCCAAGTAGTTGCGGCGAGAGATTGACCAGAATTGCGGCGTGAAGTTTGGATAGAAAAGTAGTCTGCAGGTTGCCAAGAGGAAGCCTGCTGTACGATTATGTCCAACGTCCAACCTTAATCCGTCGGATCCAACCTGAGCCTCATCGACCCAAAGTAAGTCTGAGCTTGAACAATATTCATTGTTTGAGACGATGCATGTCACAGTCAATTGGCAGTCAAGGCCAGAAAGTACTTACTTGCGCGCACGTTATGTTACACTTTATGTAATGTATGCTCTATGTAGATCCTGCAAAACGCGGAAAAACCATGTCCAAGAAAACGACCGTCAGGCGTGAATGAAGAGAGGTATTTAGGATTAATGTATAGATAAGAGGTAGAGAAAGACTGTTAATTATCTGTTCACTATTTTTTTGGCTCTTCTCTGCTTTCGCGTCTTCGATACCACTGATCATGAAAAACCTACGACTGACTATAACGACCACACCTTCACGATGGAATCACGTCCACCGGTGACCATGTAACGATCCATGTAGCGCAACCTCTCAACAGGACTCGTATGACCATTAGTCAAAAGTGTAGAGTGCTGCATACTGGTACGATTGTAGATCTGACAAGGCATAAATCAATCCAAGAGCACTCAGAAACGAGAAAAAAATCAAACCTTGACCCCATTCTCGCCAGTAGCTGCTATGACTTTCCGAGAATCAAACTGCAACGCAGTAACCGCATGGTCATATCTAAGAGTTTCATAGACACCACCAGTACGAACGTCCCAGATTCGAATCGTCTTGTCCAAACTTCCACTGGCGATGTGGATTTCATCAAACTGAAGACATGTAACAGGCGCCGAATGTCCCGCTAGTGTCCTATGTGCTTGACCAGTACGCACTGCGAGGAAAAACAGGATAGTCAATCACAACATCACGATGAAAACAAAACACATATTGTGACTTACTGTCCCACATCCGCACGGCACCATCACCGCTTCCACTAACAAGACCATATCCCCAGAACTGGACCCCACCAACGTAGTCTTCGTACAAATCCCAGCTTCCATCCGCACGGGGAGGTATCGGAATAGAAAACGTGCCTACAGCACCAGCGGCACCAGCAAAGAGATTGTTTGCCAAGGTACTCGATGTCGGATGAGCGATCGCCCATAAGATATCCATGGTCATGACACATTGGCCGGTTGATAGATCCCATTGCCTCAGTGTCTTGTCCGAGGCACCGGTAACCTGAGAGGAAAATGAGTAACAGTGCTTAAGTGACAGTATGAGTGGAGCATACCAAGCAGTTGTCTTCAAAAAACAACGTAGTAACCGCCTTTGTGTGTCCTTCAAGTACACGAAGACAAGCCCCGTCTTCGATCTTCTCTTGCTCCACTCCATTCATAATCCCATTCGTCTTCACTCCGTCCTCGCCCCCTCCTCTTCCGCCACATCACTCAAACTCACAATCTCGCCCTCATCACCCCAGCCGTCACTTCCATAAGCATCCACACGTCGAAGATCCCATAACCTGACCGAGGAATCTTCACTACCCGTCACACACACCATATCTTCGACCTGGATGCATTTGACGGTCCCGGTGTGACCCCGTAGGCGCCCGGATTCGGATCCAGAGAGGAGATCCCAGACGATGGGCTGAGAGTCGTCTTGGGAGGCACTGACGAGAGTACCATATGGTTCTGAGAAATCGAGAGCGCATAATGGTGCAGTATGGCTATCAAGTGTCTGGAAGCTCATTAGAGAGGTTCGATTGGAAGTATGTTGGCGCTTACCATGAACGCTACACCTGGAGGTAGCTCGTCGTGCTCGGATGGTAAGAAGGCGGGTCCTGGTATTCCATTGAATTCTAACTCGTGTTATATTCGATAAACGACGTACCTTTCCGCCGTCTAGAGCTGTGAGGTATCTGGAACGATTGTGACATGCGAGTCGAGCTTGATTGTTCAAATTCCAATCGCTCCTTGACACCTTGTACTAGAAGATCTGGTAAGAAATGATAGCATAGCTGAACATCAACAGCTTGTACTAACACTCGTCATCCAGTTCCAATTCATCTTCTTGGAGTTTGATTAGATCTTGCTCAAGTTTCGTCCGTATGTCGTCCAAGGCCTCAATTTTATGAGTAATCTCCAGGATTTCGTTGTTAACCAGACTCTGTCAAAAAATGAGTATGTGAAGTGACTTCGGCAAGGCCATTATACACACCCGCTTGATATGAATGTTCTCCTTGTCACGCAGAATCTCCTTCCTCTGACGGGTAAGCTCATCCTTCCCAAGCATCTTCGCAGTACTCAAGCTCTCCCTTCCTCTTCTCTTCCCCTTTCTAAGTGTAATATCTGACGACCGCGGAACCATAACCACATCATCCTCGCTAGTAACACTCTGACCCTCATGGTCCTCCTCATCCATAATCATCCCTCGGGCATTCATCCCAAGCTTCTTCAACCCAATATGCGGAGCATCGACACTTCGCATCTGTCTTCTCCTCGACTTACTTTGTTCCGCACTCGGTATAGTCGCGTTGAATCCTCGGAGGAGACTGACGTTGGAAGCAACACCGTCGGGTTCTGGAACGTCGACATGGAGTAGTTGTTCCGTGGCCTCTACGATTTCTAGGTCGCGTGAAGTTATCCGCCGAGTTCCGAGTCCAAGTCGAAGAGGCGCACGGCCCAATGTAGCGAAGCCCAGCCGTGACTGGGACATTGAGGAGTTTCCAATGCGTTCACGGGCCTGTTTGGATGAAAGGGTAGAAGCTGTTTTCATCATCTTCTGGGTCATTATCACTGGTGCAACTGAAGGCGAACAAACGAAAGCATGAAGATTGAGATTATAGTGTATGGTAGCAAGGACACGCACAGTCTGAAATAATATTTCGAGCATCATTCTTCTGCATCTTTGACACAGGTTCTAAGAACGCCTGGTGTATGAGCTGCAGCGTGCTGGGTCCTGCCCTTGAACTTGAATTGCTGTTTGTATCGGCCTTGTTCCGACCATTCCGTTTCGGATCTCCTCCAGCTGCGCCTGGCGTATCTGAGGGCATTAAAGAGAAACAGATGCAGGAAAAACGTGAACGCCGAAGACAAGAGTTGAAAAATGTTCAACTTCAAGTGGTGAATTTGGACACGGAAGGGCGCTATTACTTCACCACCCGCTCACGTGCTTATCACTGATATACGGTTTACTGTGTTTACATTCAACTTCTGCTGCTTAAGCATACTGTACACGGGTTTCTATCCACTCTGAACTACGCAGAAGCTCCAAAATCAAGTATGATGCCCACACCGAACCTGCTAAGGTCATACTCGCGTCTGAGGAGCGGAAGAGGGGCAGACTCGACCACAAAATCTGTTTCCGAACTATTCCGTGATGGCATATCGAGCTCAACAACGGGAGGTTTGGCACTAGTTTGTGATCGTTTAGGTCTGAGCAAGGACCATAGGCCTTGAGTTATCGAGGTCGTATTGAACCGTGCTGTCGATCCAGGAACGGCCGTCAGTGTATCGTTTTCAGCTGGCTGAGGTTCAAGCTGTTGCTTGATCTTCTCTTCGACCTTTTCTTGCCGTTCAAGGCTATTTCGGAGTTTCTCTATGCTCAACTTCTCCCATTGAGACGTGTTAAACGACTCGAAGAATCCAGCGGTCGATAAATCACACCAGCAGCGGTCGGCAGGGTGGATCATAGTAGGTAATGGTTTGGAATAGGATGGTGAGAGTGTTGAAATAAGGGCTTCACCAAAGGTTGTGATGTTATCAGCCCAAGGGACAGAGAGGGGGGAGTCTAGCGGAATCGGTGACCAGTAACACGTTGAGACGAACAAGGTGGTAAGCAATATGATGCAGTAGAAGCTGGTATTCACTTGTCAGTTAATGAACCTTGACAAGGTGATAGGAACACTCGTTCTGACCAGGGCTTAGCGTGCATAGTTAACGTGAACAAGAAGAGCAACAGAAAAATAGGTGGGGCTGTTGGTAGCGGTAGAAGGAGCAGAGGAAGATACCATCGTGTGCACCTTGAGCGTGAAAAGAGAATAAGTAATGGAAGTTGAGGATGAGTAGGCGTTGAGTTTACCACATATTTTTGCCAAGCTGTCGTTGTTCAGGACGAGTAGTAATCGATTACGTCAGCTCTTTCGAGAGACTTCGAGAAAAAGGCTCCGGTTTATTTTTTCCTCTTTCTCTGCATCCTCAACTATCTTCATGATGCCTCAACATCCAGAACTTCTGTGGGCACAGCGTAGCTCAAAAACAAACGCTGAGAATGTATGTCGTATTAAAAGTCACGATCTATTCGCGATTGTAGGGCACTGACGCGTCTGTTTTCCTTTCTGTACTCCTAGAACGTCGTTTATCTCACCGTCAATCTTCCCGATATAAAAGAATCTTCTCTCAAATTTGGCCTGAGCGAAACCTCTCTGCAATTCAGTGCAACGGCTGGAGAGTAAGTACACGCTTTATCGTACCCTCCTTCTCCATCTCAATGATCTCACCCGTTTCCAGCTCATCCAAAGGTATCGATGAGAAAGAATACGCATTCGAGCTCGATTTCTACAAGGAAATAAATGCTACGGTATATCATATCTCCCATCTCCATTATCAGCGAATAAAACGAAACTCAAAAACTGTGGCGTAGGAATCGACCAAGCGTCTGAATTCGCGTTCATTGTACATCGTCTTGCGCAAGAAAGATATGGAAGAGGAGTACTGGCCACGTCTTACCAAGGAAAAGGTCAAGAACTCACACATTAAGACGGACTTTAGCAAATGGGTAGACGAAGATGAGCAAGACGGTGAAGCGGCGGCCTTTGATGATGATGATATGGGTATGGGTGGAATGGGTGGAATGGGTGGAATGCCAGGAATGGGTGGTATGGGTGGTATGCCAGGAATGGGTGGCATGCCTGGTATGCCTGGTATGGGAGGTATGGGAGATATGGATTTTGAAAAGGTGAACTACGAATCCGAGTCTGTTGATTCCTTCTGAACTCACCTTTGATTTTTCAGATGATGGCACAAATGGGCTCTGCCAGTGGGGGCGCTGAATCATCTGGTATCTCTGCTGATGATGATGACTCAGACGACGATGGGCCACCACCTCTCGAAGACGCTGAGACAGCCAAGTAGATGATTGCATCTTGAGTTTGAACTGCGTGTATCTAATTTGTATCTAACTGTGGCACGACTGAACTCTTGTTCAGGATTTTGAGCTTGAGCAGTCAGTGTGCAATAACGAATCATGTTTGGATCATCACTCTATTCATACTTTCTGACATCTTCATACTTTGAGCCACTACTGACGTAGACGCAATCGTCTAGAGACTCGGGCCCTTGAAATCAATCAAGCAAAGCCGGTAAGCACCTTGATGTTCGTCGTGATTGTGGAGGGGTGTATCGACCATCTTATCGCCTACGATGGCCGCCATTGTTTTGTGCGTTGTACGTATATGTTCCCCACGAGGGACATATCAAACCTTGGAACTAAACGATTCTTCCCTCTCAGCAATCGATAAGTATTCATCGTAGTTCCCTTCTGTTGATTCTCAATTTCCGCTCTCACTTGTACGCCAAGGCTCCTTCCTAGACGCTCCTCAAAGACACTTCCAGATGCGTCTGCCTGTCTTCGAACTGAGAAGTTGTGCGGATGCAAGTAAGTATCTTGATCCGGGTTCAAGTCTAAAGAATGTTCAATCACTTCAAACTGCAATATGCTTCAAGTGACTACTAGAAATACTATTACATGAACTTCCAAACTCGTCTACTAATGCAATAAATACGGGTCATAGATCATGAAGCCAAGGTTATCCTCTACCTGGCAGGAGTCGAATCAATCTCAGGGTATATTACTTACAGACGACCCATGAAAAATCTCTTGGCTTTGCCAGCCTTGCCAGCCTTACTAGCTTTACCACTGGTTCCATCGGCAGCAGCACTAGTAGTCGCATTGGAGGCCGTGGCTGCCCCTGTAGCAGCGGTTGCGTTAGTCTGTTAGAACGATCCTTAGTCAAGGACATTGCAAAGCGATGTATAAAAAGGTTTGCTTACTGCTGCAGCAGTGGCTCCATTGACAGCAGTGAACTGTGGAAGACGAGCGAGCATCAGCAAAACGATCAAGCACGACAGGCCATGAATACACGTACGTAGACACAGTCGTCCAAAGACCCATGCTGAGCAATGGGGACGATCACAGGCTGATGGTTCGACGAAGAGTTAATCGAGCAAAGCCGGTAAGTACCAGCCGGAAGACCATCAGGGACACTCGTATTCGTCGCAGTAACATCAACAGACACAGCACCATTGACCGCAGCCGTGTTCACACCCTTGAAGAACGCAAACTTCTGAGGGTCAGTAGGCGTAGTCTGAGCCAAGTCCGACAACGTCTCGATGACAAAGTGAGTATGCCCGATGATGAGACCTTGCGAGTTCAACTGTTGAGGGGCAGCAAAGTAGTTCTCGTTCGCGTTCACAAAGTTACCGGTGTCGAGGTTGTTGATGTTCATCGTGATTGTGAACGCAGTATCGGCAGGGATAGTGCCTCCGTTGGCGGGGTTGGAGAACTTAGCTGAAGGCATGTTTTGGACAGCGGGGATAGTGCCAATTGGTGCAGGATTGCATGAGCCAGTCGTGATCTGCAGTCCATTCGTTATAGGAAGATCGCCCTGGGTAAGACAATAGTTGATGAAGTTGTTGTTGGACGTGAGCGATGCAACTTGACCGGCTTCCTGGACATCTATGATTGTGCAGCAAGTGAGAATTCAATCGACACCATGTATGATTCGAAACGTGACTCGACTTACCTTGGCCGTTGTTCATGAATCCAGTTGCGATCACTCTAGGGTCAAGAGTCAATGAAGACTGAGCGTCCGAATCGTCCTGGGTAGCATTCGTCGTAATATCAGATGAGGAGAGTGAGCCGATTGCAGTCGTAGTACTCGTAGAGGTGCTATTCGATGCCCCAACAGCGCTACCGGACGAAGAGTTATCCGTGGAACTCGCGCTACCGGTGGAAGTGGAACCAGTGCTGTTCGATGCTGTCGCTGCACTTCCAGAAGAAGAATTGTCTGTGGTGCTGGTTGAACTACTGGTCGAAGTGCTACCCGAGGCAGAAGTAGTACCGGTAGCACTAGACGATGAGGATGATGCAGCACTGGTATTTCCAGAACCTTTGCTCGAACTACTACCACTTGATGCAGAAGAGGATTTCGCGCCAGTCTGTAATCGGGGATCGGGGGTCCATCAGCGAGTGGAAGGGGAGTATCATTGCGTAAGTACTTACAGCAGCGATACGTGTGTCCAAATCTGCTTGAGTGGTGCATGTAGTGAGTGTTCCAGTACTTGGACTATCCAGAGGAATAGCTGCACAGCTAAAAAGCGAACTAAGATCAATATCCTGAATCATTTCGATTGAAACCATGAGCATACATGGTACCAGGAGCACAAGACTGTAAAACGAATTTGCCATTCACACATTGCGCAAACTTCCCGGTGATACAGGCGTCTTGTCCGGTTGAACAGGAAGCAGTCGCACTGAGTGCTGAAAGATTATGAGTTCGAATGTCGTGTTCAAGTGCTTACTATCGGAAGACCGAGACTTACTTTGATATTGGGTACTGTATAATTAAGATCAGCAAAACGATACATTCACAATTGTTCACCTTCCACTCACTTGAGAGCAATCGCTTTTTGACCATTACTCAGGGAGGTGGCATCACGACGCATAGGACGTGCAGAAGTGGCCAAGCCGAGAGCGAGGATAACAAAGGCAGAACGCATTTCGAGAAAGAGTGTCTGGTCGGAAGGAGCGGCGTAGAGCAGTAGTAGTAGTCAGATGAAGAAACCTTAACACGTCAAGTCTTGCTTGAGAAGAGAATCGGAGTAGAAACAAGCCACTGGCTTCAAAAAGTTTCGATCTCGGATCGACAGGAAGGAAATGTAAGGAGCAGTGATTGAAGGAGGGGTCGAAAGGATCAGCAGATGGGCAAATTCTTTCCAACACGGTCCCTTTTTATGGTCGCGTGTGGCCCGCCGAGTGGACACACAAGGGGTACAAAGGCCCCCCTTTGAGTTGAGTAGTACAATTGTTACAGAACAATCGCGACCATCGTGATTGATAAGATGGTTGTTGCACGAGATTGAACAAGCTGTTTCAACTGAGGTTGAGTTCGACAGGAAAAATCAAAATGAGATCATTAAAGGTATTGCAGGCTCGCCATTGGTTATTCACTAAGAGCATCATGATGCACCCTCATGATTGTACAGGAAATGCTACAGCGATAGACAGCTCTGAGCAGAATCACACGTACAGAAACAGAATCTACGTACCATGTAGACCATATTTGAAACTTTGATATCTCCTTCACGCCGATGATCAGAGATTGTTCCGTAGCCTCATGAACTCGATACGGAGTTCCATATGTTACCCGGCTGGCACTTCCTTTGAGTTTAGCGGAACTTGGGCTACTCGAACTTGTAAACGCGAACGATTTGTGCTAGAATGCGATTTGATGTCGGTCGTGATGGGAGCGTCGGAAGCCGATTCATGTTCAACGTTCAACAGCAATCTTTCCATAGTTGTGCTCCTAAGCTTGAAGGTAAGAGAAGAGTAACTGAATGAAGCGGGATTGCGAATATATCGTCGTTGAGCAAATGAATCTCTAAGAGGCTGTTCTATTTTGGTACATTGATGGTAACTTCTAATCCTTGTTCTACACGTCGAACAGCAACACTGGTATACTGGCCTCAGTATCATGTTCCGCATGAGTTCAGATATCAGACTTACCAAGTAAGATCGGGAACGATAAAGTCCGGATTTGCATCAGACTGCTCTAAGATGGCTCGGGAGCTGGATGTGCAAACCCCGAGAGTTGTAGCGCCGGCAGCACGACCGGCCTTCAAACCAGAGATCGCGTCTTCGACCACCAAGCCTAGAGTTCGTAAGTTAACGACTCGTAAAGTACGGTATCCCACAACGACGCACATTTAGTAGTATCCACTTGACAATGAGCTGCACCAGTGGTGTATGGTTCCGGGTGAGGTTTTCCATGGCTTACGTCGTTGGCTGTTACGATTCTTGACTTTGGCAACGGGATGCCGCATTGTTGTAAAGCACGAGGAGCGAAGAAGTTGCTGGCTGTAATAAAGATTTATATCATAAGCACGGGAAGTGTAGACGTGGAGACGAGTATTTGGGACTCACCTGACGTGACAATCGTCCAGTTTGCTTCAAGACTGTTGAGCTACAAGAAACCTTTCTAGCGCTTTCCTGGATGAGATGTCCTGAGCTCACTTGAGTAAGGAGCTCTATAGCTCCTGGCAAAGCATCCGGCTTTCCACGTATCACCTCTTCTTCGAAACGTTCAGTCTCTATCTGAACAGAGATATATCATTCTGATACGTCTAAAGAGCAAAGATATGAGATGCAAACCTGCAGTTTCTCCTCTTGAGTGATTCCACAGATATCCTTGAGGGTTTCGTAGAGTCGTTTACCATGGGTTGCATGAGCGATAGCAATCGGATCCCCTAGACCATAATCTGAGGAGAAGACCTCCCATGCCTTGTATAGCCCGGGGGTGGAATCGATCAGTGTGCTACATGAGAGATGTTAGTCAAGCTTTTCAATCGGTAGATGGGTGTTGAAGTAGCATCACCCATCCATATCAAACAAAATCTGGATGCCAGATGCTTCAGTTATCTTTATTAGACAAATGAAGAGTTGGAACACTACGCACAGCCTGAACAATGACAGTGTTGGGCGCTGACATTGTACTTGGAATAGGTTGTGTTGGTTCAAGAGACGATATGATAATTTACCTTATCTTACGCAGATGCCTCGAATCTGTTCACATGTATTTGTTCCTACCTCATATGTCAATCCTTATCGTCATTTCGTGGTGTTTTCCTGTATGTCACTTCCTGTGTTGCACCACTGATCTGTCTTTTTGCCTCATACCAGCCTCATACAGCAGTTTTTGCACTCCGGGATATTGGACAGGACCCCGTGTTGTTCTATTGTGAATTTGTTCCCGCTCTGGATCTTGACATCTACTACCCTCCAGCGGGCCACGACCTGCCACGACATCTTCCTCCCTCATTTATCCAATCCTGCATAGATGTAGTGTCGCTCTCTTTGGTGTCTGATAGGTCCTGCTAAATGATACCACATTTCCTTTTTCTTGTGTATCACAATCAGAGGGTCGGTGAAAGTAGTATGTAGTAACTCTGGAGTCTGCGGACTGCGATTTCAGCCGTTCCACATTTACCGTGGGAAATCCTTCTGTTTAGTTGTTGCAGAACGTTGAAGTCGAGGCCTCGTACCTTTTACCTTTACCTCCAAGTTTGAACAATAATGTTATACCCATACGGAGAAGAACAATCCAAGTCTCTCTCACAACGAACGTTGGAAGCTGTACAAGCCTGAAGGTGACACATCTGGCTTCGCGTCGATGATTGACCGTTGGCATCTTTCTGCTATACAAACTCTTCCTCTTGTGTTTAGTTCGTATCGGAATCAAGGGGCAAAACACGACAGTGTCTTCGGATGAACAGATGGCCGACTGAAATTATTGAAGGTTTCAAAGGACGGGATGGAGTCAAGTCTGCTTTGACGCATGTATCAACAAAGGACTTGATGCCATCGATGCCAGATGGACCGTCTTGTATCCGCCGTACAGTTCGACAATATAGAGAAGGTTCAACATTTGCAAACCGTTGTCCTTCCTGTGGAATTTTCCGAGATTCTCGCGTCGTATGGCTGGATTTCGAGCCTCTGAATGATATTATCGATGTATGTATCGGTGCATGCAGTTTTTCGACGCTTAACGCTCTCAATCGACTGACTGCTTCACGTTGATTCATATTGCAGTCCTCAAGTCTTCAGCGCTCTTCAAAGCATGCCTGCCGAATTCACCAAGGGTCTTCACCACCATCATCCAACATATGTTACCTGTTCTTCGTACCTCGCTCTCATTGGTTCCCCAAATGCTTCCTCGAATGCTGCAACATAGATCAAAATATCCTTCATTTGACATTCACTTTGCTCCAAAAATATAACACGAACTGTATCCAAGAGATACCATGGAACTTGTCGTTTCCTTCGGCATCGTTCCCATCACAATGGCCGTTCAGCTCCCAACAGTCTAACTGACTCTATCACAAAAATTTTGTCGACCTCTCAGTTTGCAAAGGCTCTCAAGCAGGCTGGAACACAAGAGTGGCTTCAACAGTTCAAGACCGGGTACCCTTGTTGAGAATGCAAGCACGGCTTGGATAGTCAAAGTGGCGGATCGCTATTGAAAATAAAAATCAAGATCAATGATCAATCTGTAGCGGTACGACCCAATCGGTAGGAACTAGCAACCAACTGTCATCAATTGGCTGTCTTTACGTCCAATGAGCGTCCAATGACAACGCTTTCTCCGGTGTTTATAAGGCAGCGAATGTTTTTATTCGCACCCATCCTTCGTTCTTCCCCTCCTTCCTTTTCTCTCCTCATCCTTTTCTTTCTTCCCCCAGCTCACCCTCACACTATTTCCCGAGGCTAGTCCTTCGTTTTCAAACGACTTTGACCTGGTGTCTCGCTGCCCTTTCATTTATCGACGCTTCAGCTACACTTTCTTTCTTTGACATCTTCATTTGTGGAACAGTATGAGGTTTTCTATCGTTCTCTCTTTTGCTCTCGCTGCAGTCTCTGTGTCTGCTGCACCGCGAGGCGGCCAAGTAATTGTGTTTCCTTTCTCTCCAACCTCCTTTATTGACTTCTGTGCTTCCCTAGGGCAAAGGTCAACAGAATCAGGGCGGACAGGGGAACGTAAGTATTATTGTCCAATATAAAGGTCCTTCCCGAATACTGAACATTTGTGCTTTCGTAGAACAACAATGCTGGGGCTAACAACGCTGGAGCTGCTGCTGCCACTGCATCTAACTCAACGGCCACGTCTGGTAACACGGGATCTACGAGCACCGCTACTTCAGCTGGTGCACTTTCCTCTGCCGACATCACTACCAATGCTACTGAGAACAACCCTGACGCGCAGTCATCGCTGACTCTCGATCCCCGGGTGATTGCAACTGGATTTTTGAACAACGGGCAAGGCAAGTGTCATGAACCCTCATCAGGAAAATCAATCCATATTTACGATGTTTCGCCTCGACATCAGATGTCCAGGAAGCTGGTCAAGTTGCTTCGCTCACGTCGAACAACAACTTCATCAACTACTGTCTTACCCAGGGCAATCTCCCTATCACCAACGGTCTGCAGATCACCACGGGTTCATGTAATCCCGCTCCCATTGGTACCATTCCTGGCGTTCAGAACATGCCGTCTGCGAAATTCGCAAACCCCGCGAACGGTGATACCATCGCTGCTAACACAGAATTCACGATCACGATGAACATTAACAACCTCGACACTGGTAACTTTGTGAACGCGAACGAGAACTACTTCGCTGCCCCTCAGCAGTTGAACGCACAAGGCCAGATCATCGGACACACCCACGTCGTTATTGAAGCGCTCTCGGACTTGGGTCAGACTACCCCTACTGATCCTCAAAAGTTCGCGTTCTTCAAGGGTGTTAACACCGCTGCTGTGAACGGCGCTGTGACTGCTGATGTAACCTCCGGTGTGCCAGCTGGTACTTACCGTCTTTGCTCAATCAACTCTTCATCGAACCACCAGCCTGTCATTGTTCCCATCGCTCAGCACGGTTCCCTTGATGACTGTGTCTACGTATGTGCCTCGTATCGAGTATTCTATGGATCGATTCTGACTTGTACTTCTTCAGTTCACTGCTTCCGGTGATGGTAGTGCAACCGCTGTGAGTAACTACTTGTCGTCTTTCATGAGACTGATGAACTGACTCGCGACGTGTCTTCCTTCAGTCTAACGCAACTGCTGCTGCCGCTACTGCTGCTGGTGCCGCCGATGCTACTGCTGCTGCTGGTACCGCTGATGCTACTGCCGCAGCTACCGCTGCAGGAGCTGCCGCCACTGCTGCCAACTCGACTGCTACTGGAGCTACCGCCCAGGCTGGCAATGGACAAGGCCAGAACAAGAAGGGCCAGAACCAGAACAACCAGGGTGCTCAGGCCGCTCAGGCTCAGGGTGCTCAGGCCCAAGGTGCTCAGGCTCAAGGACAAAACGCTGGTAACCAGAACCAGGGTGCTCAGGCCGCTCAGGCCCAGGGTGCCCAAGCTCAGGGTGCTCAGGCTCAAGCACAAGGACAAAACGCCGGTAACCAGAACCAAGGCGCTCAAGCTCAGGCCCAAGGCCAAAACGCTGCTGCTGCTGGTGCCAAAGCCAACAGAAACAGGCGATCGCTTAGGCTGAGCCGTCTCTGAGCGTCTCGCGCTTTCCTTTTCTTTCTTTCGGACTGAGCACGGTTTCGTCCTAGTAGTTCTTGTATGTCTTGTTGCCACTTTTCAGCATTAGAGGTCCGTGATACCCATTACCACCCATACATATCATTCATGTCGTACTGTACCCTGGAGCAAATGAAAACAGCTTTGGGTGAGCTATTTTCTTTTCCGTTATTTTGAAGGCAGGAATGAGAGCACGAATCAATTGACATTTGAAAACTTTGAGATGAGCGCTAAATTGGAATGCTTCTTGCTCAACTGTCATTACTATGGCCGACTCAAAGTTCGCATACGTGAAGAAATTCGAGCTTCCAGACGCGCTCCTCCCAAATATGTTCATGGTTTTCCGTCTAGATGGACATTCCTTCCATCGGTGAGAGAAGGGACCTTGCAAGTCTCCTATCGCGTTTTATCTCACAAACATCTTTCTCTTCAATCAAGTTTCTCTGATCAGCATGGATTTACGAAGCCAAACGATCTCCGTGCCCTCCAGCTCATGGACCACGCAGCAAAATCTGTCATGGAAGAGTATAAAGACATCAGCTTAGCCTTTGGAGAGTCAGACGAGTATAGGTACGACTCGAGGCATCTTCGACCTGTTTGTATTTCTGATCTCGTCTGTTTCCAAACCTGCAAGGTTAGTTTCTTGCTCCGCAAATCCACCGCGCTGTATAACAGACGTCAAGCCAAGATAGTCTCTACTCTCACATCGCTGTTCACTTCGTGCTACGTCTTTCATTGGCCGAAATACTTTCCTGATTTACCCTTGCAATATCCTCCGTCGTTCGATGGACGCATCGTTCTTTATCCATCCCAACAAGAAGCTCGAGATTATTTCGCTTGGAGGCAAGCTGACAGTATGGATGATCTCATCTTCGAGCTTGTGATCTTTTGGCTCATCGATATGAATATTCAGCCCACATCAACAATCTTTACAATACTGTTTTCTGGGCTCTAGTACAACAAGGTGGACAAACAACGACTGAGGCTCATGCAACTCTCAGAGTGCGTCTTGGTGTCTTTCCTCGCGCGGCATTGGTTTTAATTTGGCGTTGTTATCAGGGAACTATCTCAAAGGACAAACATGAGATACTCTTCTCGCGATTCGAAATCAACTACGACAAGATAGATCCTCGCTACAGGAAAGGCAGTGTACTTGTTCGCGTTGAGGTACTTTTGACGTTCCCAAAATTACTATTCGTATCTTCTAACTATAATACCTCACAGACACCCGAAGCACCTGCTCTCGATTCAGCCCAAGTTGATGTACTATCAACGATTCCCGACGATTCGAGCAAGAGGAAGAAGGCGAGAGCCGTTCGGACCCACTTGGAATTGTTACACTGTGATCTCATCCGGGATGAGTTTTGGGATAAGTACGCTCATCTTCTGAAGGACTAGGACAACACATTGTAATCTGAATATTGTATCTCCACCCTTCGTCCTACGAATGGTTACTACATATTCTACATGAATGTATCCATATCCGGTACACCAGTCCATCCCTGTGTTATTTGTACAACACGCCCTACACTATTACACTGTTGCCAGCAACGCATCGTCTAGTTCTTTTTGTCTTGCTGCCTCTTTCTCTCGCTCAAGAGCCCTCTCCCTGACAGCCTCTGTTTCCCGTAGTCGGACATAAGTTGGCGTGATATGCGGTTTGTACTCAAGATGTTTCTTCACGTAGAAACACATATATGGTGTAGATTTCAAACATGCGCCGAGACTTGAATGTGTTACTCTGTGAAGCAATCGTCGTTATCGACTGGTATTCTGGAGAAGATTGTGGTATACATACTTGTCATCGTCAAAGCGATACCACTGGAAAGACATATACGGTTGAGTATGGATATCAAGGTCCAAAAAGAAACACCACTCACTGCACTGTCGGATCGAGCATAGTTTGTATAATGCCCGTTGTCTAGTTGACCGTCATGGTTGATGACAGCGAAAAGTTCGTAATGATACATGATAGGTGGCCCCGAGTTCTCTCTGTCGTTGTCTTTCATGTTGATGGTCGTGAAAGGCATCATGTCTAAATTGGCTGTAAGGCGAACGGGAGAGTCGAGTTTTTTTGCAGATGCAGATTTGTCTGCGCCCTTGTGTTCGTATCGCTACTCGTTGAAACCATTCTCGTTAGATATTCTCTCTGAAGAAGAAACGAATCGTCACCTTGAATTGAAAGCTCAGCACAGGAGGCAGTCTGCGGAAGCTGAGTTTCTTGAGAGCACTCTGAGTATCATTCATTTAGTAAACGTGGAAGCTGCGACGAGAATGGGTATAGATCACAGAGGCTTTCCCGCATTTGCTGCAAGTGTAGTCTTTGGGACCAAGTTTTTCGGGCTGTGTGTACCTAGAGATAGGTTATCGTGAGATGTTGTCACGAGAGAATGAGAGAGAGAAGGCAAGGGGCTCACTTTCGTAAACACGCTCCAAGGCTAAACGCCGTATTGCTTTTGTCGCCGGAAATCACTCTATCCTTCAACTCCAGACTGACATCAAGTATCGGGTCCACCGTGCTCGTCACGTTCCCGCAACGTTCGCATTTAACGTCACTCTGTAGTTGACCCGCGAATGTAGAATGAATGATACAGTTACATGATATATTTGTTGAACCTTTGCAGTTGCTATGAATGTGATTGAGAGACGTGATGAAAAACTCGTGAGCGTCGTGCTGTGCATAGCCTGCGAGTTCCGTGGACTTGCGCCAGGTAGTCGCAAGGAATGATATTGGACCGAAAGGAGAAGTATCCTCGGAATACACCTGTATGACCCGCATTAGCGACATACACATAGTGGGAGACCCTTGTGTATACTGACTTCTATAAACAGTTTGTCCATCTCGCAACAAGCGCAATCCTGGATTTTGCATAATTTGTGATTATGTTTATCTCCTAGGAAATGGTTTCGCAGCAGCGGATTATGCACGAAGCTTTGGAGAATCACGTTGAGGTAGCACGTTTGACCCAAGTTTAATAATCCTCGACGTCCTGGATGGAGTCTAAGTATCAATTTTTGATAAGGACAGAGCCAACCGGAGGACCTTGACACGAGATGGCCAATGTTCCCTCTAGAGCAGATGCTTCCTCTGCATCTGCGGAGGGTTCCCAGAACTTGTACGGCTCGCGAGTTATCTTGGCCACCGATCCTGTTCAAACATTTGTAGGGTCTTCCATTGAAAGCAGAGACTTTGGTTTACCTGTTCGTCTTTCCTCAACTTTGAGATGAGATTCCAGATACGTCTTGTCCAGAGTGTGATTGTGCACAACGTCGTCGCACGCGGAACAAAAAACCGCGCCCGAACTGGCGTCCACGCCTGCGAGAGAAATAAGAGAGGTTGATGAAGATAGGTAATAGTGAAAGATAATCCGACATACAGAACATATGAGAACTTTGCTTGAGATGGTCTACGACATGCGAGCCTGCCCAGCATCCCGAGTATGGGCAGTGCAGACATACGAAGGGGCGGGCCAATGTAATGTGACACGTGCCACATGTGGGAGGTGCAACCTAAACGTTGCTCAAGATAGAGATACCAATGAGTTCACTGTCTTTAAGCTACCTTCCTCCGCTTAACGAGACTCTTGCCATTTGCATGGCGCATAACACTCCAAGAGACAACTCGTCTGTATTTGGTTTCGATAACTTCAGTGAAGCCTGTAGACAAGTGAGAGCAAGGTTCCAGATCGTCAAAGCTGTACGAAGCCATCTTGCTGTTGAGGATTGCAACGGAGGAATAGTGTTCGTTGTGGGGAACGACGTTGTTGAAATAATGGGCGCCTAATTTGCTGTAGCGGAATCAATTCATTGAGCTGGGCGCTTAGATTAAATTACGTAATATGATCAAAATTAATGATAAGAGTGACTCGATCTCCGTGTGTTTTTTTCTTCGGAGGTTTTGACAACGAATTTCTTGAGCTTTCTACATTCAAATGGCTCGACAATTTTCTGTCAAAGTTCCCGCTACCTCAGCCAATATTGGACCTGGCTTTGACGTTGTAGGACTTTCTCTTTCTCTCCATCTTACCCTCACAGTGACCGTCCCCGCCGTCCCCGAAAAACCTCATGTAGCCCCCCAAATCACTTACACTGGAGAAGGAGCCGATGAAGTCCCCTTGGATGCATACAAAAACCTCACCACAAGAGTTGCTTTGTACGTTCTGCGCTGCAATGGCATTCGTTCGTTTCCTTCAGGTCTCAAGCTCCATGCACACAATGAAATTCCCTTCGGTCGAGGCCTTGGATCATCTGGAGCGGCCGTTATCGCTGGTGTCATACTAGGCAACGAACTGGGAGAACTCAATCTACCCAAGGAACGACTACTTGATTTTGCACTCATGGTAGAAAGACACCCGGACAACGTCACGGCCGCTTTGATAGGTGGCTTCGTTGGATCTTATTTGCGGGAACTAGATGAAGCTGATACAGCGGCTGCTAGTGTGCCTTTGAGTGAAGTCTTACCAGAATATCCTCCGGATGCTGGTGAGGACTGGGGTTTACACCCTCCCCCTCCTCCTGATGGTATCGGCCACTATGTCCGCTTTGGATGGTCGGAACCTATCAAAGCCATAGCTATCATCCCAAGATTTGAGCTCTCAACAGCCAAAGCGAGGGAAGTCTTGCCCTCGATGTACACGCGTAAAGACTTAGTGAGCTTCCAAGGTTCTTTGATCTGTGTTTACCATACTCATCAATCCTCCATATGTCAGGTCTTCAATCTGCAAAGATTAGCCGTCTTGACTACTGCGCTCGCTCAGAACCCACCAGATCCTGATTTGATATACGAAGCAATGAAAGATCGCATTCATCAACCTTATCGAAAAACTTTGGTGAGCGTCATATGCTCGTGGATACGTTTTGTCCGCGATTAATCTTGTTTTGTAGATTCCGGGCTTGCCAGAGGTGACCTCCTGCATTACACCTACAACACACCCTGGCCTGTTGGGTATATGCCTCTCTGGTGCAGGACCCACAATACTTGCACTCGCGACCACGAATTTTGAGAAAATTGCAGAGGATGCACGGAAAATATTCCAAACTCAGGGAATTGAAGTAGACTGGAAGCTGCTCACTATCGCGGGAGGGAGTCAAGTGCTACCAGGATAGAACTATATCCATAATTCATGATCATGATGTTCGTGATATACTATAATCTAATGTGCACTACAGAACGGTACAGATATTTTTGAAAATTAGTATCAGGGTATATGATCCATAATCGAAAGCAATAACGAAAAACAATCACAACTCGAACTTGGAACTCAGCCTGCTGTGGTAAGACATGCTGCTCGGGTAGCCACAAGCGATCCTGCGCTGGAGTCGAAAGGTAGGTCGACCGTGAACAACACGTCGCTGCGGTCGTTGTTGAGATAGACGGGGAGATTGACCAAGTTACCGCGGGCAGTGTCATCAGATTGGACCCATCGGATTTGTGATGGATTAAGCCGAACCACCTCCCCATTGTTGAGCATCAACTTGTCTGTTGCCCAAGATGCACCTTCAAGGGCCAGACCTTGATCAGAAGGGCATAAGCGTTTGATCAAGAACAAGAATCCCACATGACATACCGTCAATGATGAATGCCCCAGGATCGTTGACTCTCTCAATGTCAAGAATTAGGTTCAACGTTTCCAGACTCCATTTCTTGCGATGTGCTACTGCTTGTCTGGTCGCTGTGATGTACGCTTCAGGGTAGAAGAGACCGCCTAGCCAAACTTCGACATTGTTGAGGTTGTCCACGCCAGCAATGCTGTCCAGTTGAGTAAGCCGCTTTGCGAAATTAGCCACCCAGCCTGAAACAGCCATGGCCTTCGGAACTTTGTAGACGCGCCAATGATTAGGAATAGTCCCTTTGGTCAAGGAGCTCATGAGACTACGGAGGTGGTTGGTCTGTTTGAGTTCGCCCTGGCAAACCTTGACAACATCACTGAGATCTCTTCGCACTTGACCCAACAGACGTCGGCCAATAGCACCCTCTCGCGAGAACAGTCGGTACAAGGGATCCTGGTTCTCGCCAGGTTGGGCTGGGAGGGTATTGAATTTCTGTAGAGCATTCAGATTTCATGTAGCCTTCAATGAGCCAGCTATCGCGTTACACACCTCTGGCAGCGAAGAAAGCCACTCCTTACATCGATCGAATAGTTGCCTCATCCATGCGGGTTGTTGTGAGGATTGTGATTTGGATGTAGCAGTCGTGACGGTCTCATCATCATCATCAGCTTGCATCCTCATCTTGCGAAGTTTACCCAGAAGCTCATCACCTATCGCAAACAGTCATCAGTTTCTAGTAAACTCAGCCATGTTGTCTTTACTCACCCTGTGCGATTGCAATGACACGTTCGGCGGTGGGAGGAAGGCTGAGCCATGATGGCGGCTCTCGGTCTGGCAATTGCTGCACCCAAGACAAGAATTGATCCATCTTGGTCCCGTCTGGCGCCCCGAGCATCTTCTGACCAGTTGAACTGGGTACCAAGTCGAAATCTACATGATATGCGTTTGGAGTGAAAAGGGCATCTACGAATGCATCTAAAATCCTTTGATCAAATTCACTGTCGACTCTTCCTCCATATACCGATTGTTTGATTAGCGTGCGAAGAGCATCCCAAGGAATAGTAGCGGGATCGATATTCGCCCGGCCTTTGGAAACCGACCCGAGCCACGTATCAATAGTGTCCAGGGCAGAGGACATATCTGAGTCATTGAAATCATACACCTTACTCCACCCCAGAGGTACATATCGAAGACGCTCCTGCGCAACCGCTTGGAACCAGGCAAGAAGGAAGTACAGTCTAACTTTTTCAGCAGGTCCTTGGGACAAACGAGAAGGTGAAATATTGCGCAAAGAGTCGAGCAAATTTGCTTTGACACCAGGAGGTGGTTCGTTCATGAGTAAACGGGATTGTCGGAGAATATTCACGGGGATGGATGGATTTGCTTCCATGGTGAGGAAGAGCCGGAAGTTGCGGTGAGGGTTCAATGTCTGTAATTTCTTCTCGAGCTGACCAAGCCATTCGGGAGCGAGATGAACGTTCTTTAGCAGTACCCAAGTACCCTGCCGTGCAGCAGAAGCGATAGCTTGATCAGCAAGCGAAAATCCTTCCTGAGAACCCATTGCTACTGATGATGAACGAGCTCCAGTATTTTTGATCAGATTCTCAACGCGATAACTAGCATCGTAGCCTGTGACGGAGATCAACGCCAGAGGGGTCGCAGCCGGCACCTCGTCTGAAACCATAGCACCTAATTCATAAACAGATTGTGCTGACATGTCGGTTTCGAAGACAGTTTGTACAAAACGAGCGGTAGATTGCAAGAGACGATCAGGACGCAGACACTTGATGATGAGCATTGAGCGAAGAGCTTCGACCGCAGCTAAGACAAGGATCAGTTGAAAATCTAGGATGAGCAAGAGAAAGTAGAACTGACGAGTGCTAGGTTCCCAAGGCATCGGAACAGATGCTTCAGGTGTATTGCTTTCCAAAAAGCTCCTCCACTCATCTTCGTGTTCGTTGAGGTGAGTGACCACAGGTTTGAATATAGAATTCTTTGCGAAACTGTCCAGACGTTGGGCTTGTTCCGTAGTAAGGAATGTATTGTTCTCATTGCTAGCAGCAGAAGCTAGAACGTTGTCCCCACTCTCTAGTAGGAACTCAAGCTCGTCAGTTATTTCTTCTACTCCGCGTAATTTGACTTGGGCTAGGAGGACAGCCAACATAACTCGATCACGATAGAGAAGGGCACGGGAGGTCCGTTTGTAGACCACTAGGAAGAGGTCGTTCAGGAGAATATCTCGCCGCTGGTTATAGTCCGAGACGTTCTTCAAGTTGGGATTGTGATGGAGGACATAGTCGAAGATATCGAGGAAGAAATGTAAGGAGAATTGATAGAAGTGGTTGACCACATTCATCTGCTCCAGAACGAAGAAAACCGCACTACATGCCTGAGCAAGGGGTAGGTACTCAGCGGTAACTTGTTCGACCTCTTTCATAACTACGTCTGTCTCTTCGACTTTGCGAGTAATGTCTGCAGCTTCACGTTTGAGCGTCTCAAGAGTGTCGATAACTTTATCATCGTCTAAAATATTTCCAGAAGATTCATTGAGAGCTTGCAGCAACAGTTTCTCCAAGGTACGAAGGCGCAAGCGGAATTCGCCTTGGATTTTCATGAGATCAGTGCGTTTACGTTCTGTGTCGGGTCGCTCCACCTTCAGGACCTGATCAAGAGACTGGCTTTGAAGACTGCTGCGGGTCATAGTGAAGTTGACAAATGTGACCCGACTGCAGATATCGGGGGAGAATTCCACGGAGGGGTCTCGAGTAGAAAGGAACATAGTGAACGATGGAGAAAAGTCAATGTCCTGGCTTCCAAGGCGTATCAAAACACGTCCTCCGGTTCGGCGAATTTCCTTGTTCAGAACGGCGTTGAGTATAGGATCCAGTCGCTCCACATCCTGGATAAGAAGGGGGTTTCCAAACCGGAGAGCACTTTCTAAAACTTTCAAGAATGCCTCATCTAAGAAGCTTGTGACGGTGATCTTCCGGTCCTTGTACTCGTTCATAAGGAAAGTAGTCGCTTGACCGGTAGGATCAATAATCAGTGGGTAACGATTGAAGCGTTTGAGCATGATAGCGTTTTCGGTTGTGAGATTATCGGAAGGTAGGGATTTGGATTGCCAGCTCAAGCGATCGTCTGCCGACGATAGGTACTCCGTCAGCGAAAGTTCGGGTTTGAACTTAATGTTGGCTTCGGATAAATGATTAGACCATTCCTGCCACATCACCTCGCGATAATGCTGATCAAAGAATCCTCCATAGGCTAGGAAAGCAGCGGAGAGGAGCACATCACCGACTATGGTCGACATTTCGTCATCGAAAGTACGGCTCCCTGCTTCCCATCGGCCCCTTTCAGAGGAAAGACTTTCGAGCAATTTCATGCTGCGATCGACTTTACTTTGAACGCGCTCCATCTCGGATTTAATGGCTTGGGTTTCACTTATGAGGAGAGCGTATTCTTCCTTGTATCTCCCGATCTTGGCTTCAAGCTCCGCAATCATATTGATGATGGCGGAAGCCTGCTTTTTGGTCGTTTCGGCCTGTTGTTCGAGAGAGAGGACCTCGTTACGCAGGGGTTCGACTCGATCCAAGATCTCCGAAAATTTGACCTGTGCTAACGCCCATTTAACCAATGGTCCGCAGGCTTTACTTGCACGATTCACAGTCTCGAAGTTATAAGAAGGTCGGCTGAGGAAATCTCTCTTCATCAGATCGCGAAGGCCTTTCGTCATCTGACTAGTGGTATCGAAATTGACGATGCGCTGAATGAAGTCGTCGCGACGAATGATACCCTGCACAGTACGCCAGCTGTCTATTTTGTGACCCAAGATTGTACAAACTGACTCCATTGCCAGTTTCACGGCCTCTGGAGGGTTGGCCATGGCACGCACTTCCTGCAGATGTTGCCGTTTGATATTACCTACAGCCGCTTGTGCCTCGAGAACAGCAGGCTCTGCGTCAGCAAGATCGGCGGTGGCAATGGCTTTGCGCTGCTCAATATGTTTGTCTTGTTCGACTAGAGCGGCCTGGATTTCAATAGAAGCCGCTTTTTTCTGTTCGGCTTCCTGTTGATCTGCAACCATGCGCTTGAGCTTTTCGTTAGCTTCAGCATCTTTAGCTTCCAGCTGGGTCCGTTTGATTGCAAGACTCTTGCGTAGCTCTTCAACTTGAGTTACGGTATCTCTGAGTTTGTCGAGGCCAACATGTAAGTGGCGTTGCTGTTCTTCGAGTTCATCTCGTTTCTCCGCGTGAAGTCTGACATAGTGATTGATGCTGCAATGACGGTTCAAGAACGAGTAATATAAAGCAAAAGAACCGGACTCACAAATCTAGGTAATGACGGGGTGTCACGTAATTATACCGACCTTGTCGTCGACTGAGGCGTTGATTGATTTGATGAAGGGAGGAATGAACATATACCAGGGCATTAACCACAGCTGTGCGATGCACAGGAGGTAGTGAGAGATCCCTGTATACGACAGGAAACAGAGCAGGGGGATTGTACGACGACAGATCCAGATCGAGAGATTGGGTGAATTCCATTCCAACCTGATAGAATGCTTGGTCGGACCAATCGCCGAACCAATCGAGAACACAACGATTGAACAAAGCAGGCGAGGTTGCAGCCCTGGATGCGAGGCCGTTCGCTGGAGGATTCATAGTGAATACGACGTGAAGGTTACGCGCAACTTGTTGTGTGAACCACCGGTACAATTCCTCAGGAGAGTCTAGCATAAGACCGTCTCTCTGAGACCCTTCCTTACAAGCGGTCATGAGAGCTGCATGCTCATCACCTTCAAACAGACCAGGAACTTCAGCATTAGCGAGGAGTGTGTTCATGCGTTCAAGGAAACCCGAATCAAGAACATTCGATTCGTCCATGATGAAGCATATCTTCTCCCCCTTGCAGCCCGCTCGGCGAAGGACAGTTCGAAGATCTTCATCGAAATCATCGCCAGTGTATTTGTTCGAGACCTTGATTTGGAAGATGCTCAACCCGTTCATCCATGCAACGAATCGAGATAAGGTTGTCTGAGTTCACAATTAGCACTGAAATGAAATGATATATAGCGAAAGTTTACCTTTCCACTCCCACTAACTCCAATGAGAAGCAAATGTCCCTGCACCTGGCGGAAGACACGGTCTATACGGAGAACGTGGTCCAGAACATCATTAAAGAGCACAAGAGGAACATCTAGCTCTTCTTCATAGAAGACCTTCAGACGAGCTTTAGTGTATTCGCGCAAGGTTTCGCGATCCACAGGAATATAGTTCTTGGATGTCCAATTCGAGAATAGAATCGGCCTGCGTAACGCATCATCCTTGTTTATGGTCGGGAAACACTCCAATGCAACCATATCTATGTTTTCGTCCGTCCAAGCGCGTTCTTCTTCGGTCACCAATCGATCTTGAAAGAGCCGCAGAGCTTCATGGGCCCATACACGCACAAGGCCTTCTACCGATAGGAGCTCCAAAGGCCGGATAGCCTCGTAAATGCCTCGGACCCAGCGAGTCAGTTCACGAGGACTGTAAACATAGTGCGCCTGAGCATCGGTAGTGAAGCGCTTCTGCGACGCGAGGTAGAAGGAGACCATAGCATCCGTTAAAGGCTCTGCATAAGTGCGTAGATTAGGAACAACTTTGAGAGCTGCCCGATTATATGTTCCATAAATTTGCTTCAAGGATACTTCACCCGGATAGTCTACCATCACAAGAGGGGCGTGACGCAGGAAACGATGACTGAGTGGAACACGACCGGGGTCAGTAGGAGGATTGCAAGCGCCTACAAACTGAATGCGCTCCAGCTTCACCCAGGCCATGTCACTCGTACGCCAATAACCTCCAGACTCAACGAGCTGACGAATGAAGGATATGACCCGCTGAGTACCATATTTATCGACCGCAGGAAGGTTGATCTCGTCACAAAAGACGACAAGCCACCTTCCAATCTGTATGGGAGCCAGGATTACACCATTAGGTGTTTTGCGATATTCACAATACTGCTCGAAGGTCTTCAAGATGAGTTCCGGTGTGGTAGCACTGGAAAAGTTCAAGCCGACAACCTCCATATCCGGTAACTTTCGGAGAGCACTGAAGAGGGTCATGGTCTTTCCAGAGCCCGGAGGTCCGCAGAGCATGAGAGGCTTATGTTCAGAAAGCCAGGAATACAGAACCTCTTCATGTCGTACAGTATCCATCGTCGGCACAACGACATCGGCAGCGGTGACTGCATGGGCTTCAATTTCAATAGTTGGCACCCTCCCTTGCCAAGCAACCCATTCGCCAGTAGACACTTGGACGTCATAGTCGATGAGAGAACTTCCAGGAAGCAGAGGAGGCAAGTCTATCCCAGTATGACTACGTAGAAAGTCACCCATCTCTGCACGTAGGTCCAGTTTTGCGTCGCCGGAAAATGCCCAGACGATGCTGACGAGCAAACGTTTAGTGACGTATTGCTCGATACGTTCCGGAGGTAGAGGGAAGTCCGAGTGCTGGAAGTTGTATTCAATGATATTGCGTACGGTCTTGTTGATGAGGGAGAAAAGCGTGTTCAAAGCGCGCGTAGTGGTGAAGTCCATGATGTGCTCTATCGACTCCGCAAACGCGAGAGCCGAACTGACTAGATCACCTTCGGAGAAGTATCGTTCCAGAATTGCAGCAACCTGTTTCTGTGTTTCGAGAGCGGCTGAAGCGGCGGCATCTGAGGGAAGGATTTCATTATTGCGACGTGCAAGTGCGTCACCGGCGTCTTCTTCGTCTGAATCGATGGGGCTGGTTGACAAGGTACTGAGATAGTTTTCATATACCATAGAAGGCTCGACGATATCTTCACTGAACCAGATCATACCACAACGACTGACAGTAGCGAGCGTCGCATATTTCAAGTGCTCGACCTCGAACATGATTCGGACGTTGGGAGGAAGATTCAGTCGTTCACCATTGGGCAATGTGAGAAGTTTATTGTCGTCGAGGACACTGATGATAGTGCTAGATTAGAAAACTGTTTCTTGCCTCAATGGATGAGAACACAAACTGACCTGTTCAGATTCTCGACCCACTCGGGATCAACATCTCCATCAAAAATAATCCAGTGGCGCTTTCCGCTCTCGCCACGAGCATCGTCAACAATTCTTCGTAGAATGTGCGTGAATAACCCATCATTCCATTCTCTTGTAGTGGAATCTAGAGTGCCATATAACGCGTCCTTGTGCATGGCTTTGGGGTCAATGACATATTCGACTCCTTCGACTCCGTCGAATCGTTCCAAAGCAGCCAACAAAACCCGCCACGCATTCGTTTTACCGGTACCCGAGGGCCCGACCATCATCAGACCATGCTGGATCTTCTGTATTTGGTATAGCTGCAGGATCTTGGCAATCCAGCGTTCTCCAGTTACCAGCTTACGTTCCTTGCAGATTTTGTAAATTTCGCCTCGCAAGCGATCCAAGTCCACTGGCATATAGTCCACACCCGGGAAGACGTCCGCCAAGAGACTGGGTATTCATTAGCGCCGGAGGGATAGGACTACGGAGGGATAGGACTACGAAGTCACTTACTTTGTTAGCAGCGGGACGTCATCCGCAACGAGTTTGGGCACGATGGTTTCCGTTACACTCTGGATCAAAATGATCTGCTCAGAGATGACGTCGGAGAGACCAACAGCTGCATCGTCTGCATCTGCCTGTTCTCGGGCCTTCAACAAACGCTCACGTTTGAGTATACCAGCGCTGGCCAGGACAGCCTTGAGTGCTCGAAGACCGAAATCATAATGAGGCTGCGGTGAGAGTTGTTCATCGCAGAGATTGAAGAACGGAACGATCTTGGATGCCAAAGATTCTGCAGTACGGAAACCTTGAGAGAACAACATGACTTGGGCGATTAACTCTCGGTCAGGTCGTGTCATCGCCATTCTAGAAGTCAATGGGTCATTTTCGTTCTTCGGACAATGTCACAAGGAGCCTACGTACGGTCTGAACAACTTGGTCAAGTTGGGAGGTAACTGAGAACGTCCGGCGTAGGTAGGGTTAGTCGTGATGAATATTCCTATCACAAATATCAAGAAAGGTTCTCCGAAAACAAATGAGTGGCGTATGTCATACCGATGTTCTTGTTAATCTTCAAGTTCTTGCCGACCAGCTCGATTTCGGTGTTAGGGTTCTTGACTAAAGCTGCTAGACCTTGTTGAATCGTCTGAACTTGCTGAGAGACGGCACTCAAAATTCGCTCTTCCAACCGGTTAAACTCGTCGAAGCAGCCCCAAGCGCCTACTTGACAGAGACCGACAAAGATTCTTCCCATTGCTTTGAAGTCAAAGTTCTCGTCACAACAGAAGACCAATACGAATCGACCTAGTTGAACACCGAGGGCCTTGACAGATTCGGTTTTACCTAGATCTAAATTGAGCACAAGAAAACAGGCTAACAAGGAATTACCTACCTGTCCCAGCTGGTCCAAAAGGTGCGCCACCCAGTTGGTTATCAAGAGCTTGAGTGAGTGTGAGGTACACACGATCCGTAAGTGGAGTCTGTACAAGCTTGTCCAAGACACCAAGGTACTCCCATCCGTAAGGGAAAGTAGCATCCGCGGCTTTGATGGTCAATCGGTCAAGCGGGTTCGATATGGTCCTGTCAAGATAGAACCTCATTTGGTATAGCCAAGTGAAGCCGTCCTTGTCCATGACGCGTTGTTGAAGTAGAGACCTAGTAACATCGCGCTGGTGTACGAGATCAGTGATGAGATGCTCGCACTTTCGTCGAGTAACAGGGCTGAGTTCCTGGAGCACGATATCGGCAAGAAGATCGAGGGCTTGGTTCACAGTGTCCAATGCCGCCTGAGGAGCCTGATTGGCTTCCAGAGCGCTCTCAACAGAAGCGGTCCAAGCGATTTGGACAGCCAGAGTGACCAACTGGGCTGGGTACTTCTCCATCCAAGAGACGAATTCCTCCATACCGAGCTTGGAGTCCGTGCCGTAGAAGGTTTGAAGCTCTTCGACCGCTGCAGAAAGCAATGTAGCCAGTGAAACTTGCATGGACGACTCTATCTTTGCAAGCCAGTCATTGATCTTGGGGAAATCCTTCAAGAGAATAGGCTCCGTGAACATAACTTCTTCTCCTTCTCTTGAAGCCATCCCCTGAATCTGCGTAAGGTCATCGTCAAGGGTGATGGTGGAGATACCCGCGAACATCTTCTTCAGATGTTTCATGATACGCAGGATATCTTTGCTGTTTCCAATGATCTCAAGCAGGTCATCGTCACCAACGAAATAGAATCGAGGGAACGAAGATCGTTCTCGTTCCAGGTATTCCCCAAGAGCCTTCTTGATCTTATTGAGGAGATCCGCAAGTCGCTCGAGACTCTTTTGAATTCCTTGAATGTTCATCACGTCGATGACGAATGGGGATTTGTAGACTTTCTTCATGACACCAAGAAACTCTCCGTTGATGTTCTGAAATCGCGCGCTTTCAACAGGGAGCAAATGCTTGATGTCAGCGCTCCCGGAGAAGATACCCTCGAGGTATACCCATTGCCTCTGCACGTCGAGCCATACATCTTGATAAAGGGTTCAGTAAACGAGCTTGACATCATTGACAACGACTTTACCAAACAGCACATGTATTCGGTTCAGTTTCTCCTCCCATGAGCCAGCCTAACAAGAAGGTGAGAACGGATCTATCGGAGTACGTTTGAAAACCGAACCTCTTCTTCGAAGACTACAAGAGGAATGAGTCAACCATACAAGATTGCCTCAGTCGATGAATGCTCACCTTTGTAATGCGGTGAAAGTTTCATTGCTGTCAAAGAATTCAAGTTCTCGCTACATTTGTTGAGGAGATCATCCCAGCCCCTAGAAAGAGTTTTCGATGTAAGTAGACTGCCCTTTGCCAGACTATGATATGTACCTTATCAGACGACACTTATTCTGGTAGTTGACCAGATCTAGAGTGTAGTTCGTCCAGATTTCCTTGACCTGCTTGATATATTCTTCCAACGCCATCTATAGGGAAGAGTGAGGAACCATATCTACGAAACCAGGATGCAATTCATACCTCTCCCTGTGCTTGGAATATCACCTCCTTGATCAACGACTCATTCTTCTTGAGGTCCAAATCATAAACATGGCCCAAAGTCATCCTATATCATACATATCGTTTGTTACAAGACTCTTGGATAAACAGTGCAACAAGAAAAAGAACCACTCACAACGTCAAACTAATCTGCGCAGGCAGTTTCAACACCTTGAACAACTGCTTCCAATGCCTATCCTTCAACGCCTCCGACTTCAAATCCGACACAATAGGATTCGACTTCAACAATCCCCTCAGCACATCCTGCACATACTCAAACGCCGCATACTGTCTCATCCTCGTCGGCATCTCCTTCGTCGAACCCAACAACCCATCTATATGTTGCCTCAGCTTCCTCGGCTGCACCGTCGCCCAAGTCATCTCCCTCAAATCACTAATCTGGTTCCAAATTCCGCTCAACGCAGTCCATACGGCCTTAAGATCGCGTAGTTCTTCGAAAACGGGCTCGAGACGCGTGTGTCGTGTTAGTTCTAGGTCGAGGGCCTCTTTCGCGCGGCAGACGAGGTCGTAGTCTTCTTGGACACGGGTGAGTTTGCCTTCGAAGACGTTGATGGTGTTCATAGCGGTGTCTGCGCGGATGTTTCCCTGTACGGGTCGAGTCTGCTCCCATTCTGTGATAATGTCGTTGATCTTGTTCTCTACAATCTTGTCCTCGGCGACGATCTTGAGCTGTAATCCGGCTAGCAAACGAATGAAGCGTCAACAACTATTATTGGTGGCATAGGATTAGGCCTAGGAAATGTTCAAACGAACCAAGTTGTTCCTGGATAGAATCATTCTTCCTCTTCAGTATCTCATTATAAGCACTCCACTCTCCTCTCAGTTGATCACTATACAGCCAGTCATCCGGAAACTGGTATCTAAACCGTTCTAGTGTCTTCTCCCCATTCGCACAAAGCTCGATCATCGGACCCCATGCTTTCGTTTTCTTTTTGAGGTCTTGGACAAATGTAATGAAGGTGACGGCTGCTGCCGTGGAGGAATTTGCTGGAGCTAAAAGCTAAGGGATGAAGGAAACATTTCAGCTGAATGGGCTCGAACGGGTTTAATGATTTTGAAGATACTAACCTCCATGGTGGTGGTGGTGGTCGCTAAGCTTCGCTCGTTGGACCGTGGTCGCGTTTTTGGATTGAAGCCACGTGCCGAAATTATTTCCTCCTTCTCGCTTTCATTATACTACTTGTTCGTTAGACAACTCTCTCGATTTCTATCCACCATGTCAGGCCGCCAGCAACGTGTGATGGTTCAGCCCATCGTAAGACACGTCTATATCTTCACATATCCTTCGTTTGCTAACGATCCCACTGTAGAACGTAATCTTCAAAAATCTCCAACAGGTCGAATTAAATCTCATTTCTCCAATCAGCTCGAAACTCAATTTCCCTCTGGTGTTTTAGCGGACAAAAGTCATTATATGGCTATACGACAACATCGAGATGCGGATCGAAGGACGAATAATTGTACGTCGCCCAATCTCCTTTGCATGCTCGAGTTAAAGAACGACAAACTGCAAGGCCGATTGCACCTCTACCTCTTTAATCATCTCTGGTTTTCCTCCATTCGTTTCTTCCTTCGAATATCTCTATTGAATGATCCTGATGCTCACTATGATATGATAGGGATTCGATGAATTCATGAACCTCGTGCTTGAGGAAGCTGCTGAAGTTTTTGTGAAGGGCACAAAACCAAGAAGGGAATTAGGCAAATAATTTTTTGCATCTCATGTGTCGCCGCATTAATCTTTGCCCATACACAGGTCGCATCCTCCTCAAAGGCGACAACATTACACTAATACAACAAGTAGTCTAACACTCTCGCTCGAACATCGATCTAGTTGCTTGTTGCTGTGTCATTCTCATGTAATTCTTGTACTCTTCAATCAACTGAACTTTATAGGTTGTATATCGGTAATAAGCGAGTAGGATTCAGACTTTGTCGACACAACGGACATTCGGCCTATCACAATCAAGTGTCAAAACTCATGAAAGCATACAGCTCAATGAAAACACTCACCTTTTCTCGCCCCCACCCAACTATACAACTCCAACAAAATAGATGCCCACATTCCGTTGAACAAGTATCCGTTCTCTCCTCCAAACATAGAGTACATATTCTCGAAGCTCTCACAGCAGGAGGTAACGACGCCACATCCAACATCGTCCCAGTGTCCTCTTCGGCAGGTTTCGCAGGTTCACTTTCCGGGTCAACGATGTCCAGCATCTGCGATACCGGTCGATCGTCTATATATGTCTCGCGGCCGTCCGAACCCTGAAGTGCTCGTTTGCCCTTCTGTCCTTCGTCCGCTGAGTTTGAGGATTTGCTTCTCAAAAACGTTATGAGTCTGTATATCAACCTCACAGCGATCAGCACGCCCAATAATGAATACGAAGGAGGCCGGATATGTGGGTTCTCGGGTATAGACGAGATCTGAACCGATGCAGAAATCAACGAGAAGCCTAAAGAAAACCAGAACAGAACAGAACCTACATGTCGAACGCCGAGTAATCGCTTGAAGACGTCGTAGTACACTCCCCGAATATAGAAAACTGCAAGATTAATCTCAGTTACAGTTTCCAACGCGGTTGGAACATATCGCAAAAGCGTGGCCAGCCTGGGATTATTGGCAGAAACATTGTTGATGTTCACGAATCGTGAAAGAATATACGCGGGTAACGAGGGAAGAAGAACCAAGGCAGCGCGTGTTAGTCGAGAGGGAGGCACGGAGGAGGATTGTTGCCAAATATCGGTATATTCTTCACCCAGAGTCTGGGTTGCTTGAGAGAATATTGAGTTGTTGCATGCGTTTGACAAACTCATGGACTCACCGCGACCGGTCGTAAGACCATAATACAGAAGCTTGACCAGAAAGTCCAGTTCCTTATCCCATCTCGTCAACGTTCGAGTGCCTAGGCATCCACCATTGACTTGCAGCTCAAATTGTCCGGAAGACGCACATACATACCCAACCAAGACCTAGCTGTATTCTCAGCCTGCTCGCGCAAGAGCGATACGTGGTAGAGATCCCTTTGATGAGCACGAACTAAGTAGATTCAGCCTTTAGCATCCCGTTCAGCTTGATATTCGAACGATACTCACTTATCTGGGCTTGTTGAGCGATAGGGAATACAGGAATTCCAGTCATCCTCGATGTTAGAAGTTAAGCGCCGGCAGCGGTGCCGGGAATAGCTGCCGAATTTTATGCCGAAGATTTGCGTCCCCAGCTTTTCTTCAGTCTTCAAGAAAAATACCATTGTGTCAAAATGCAGGCTCATCAACCACCTTCTACTGTCGATAAACGTACGTCCTCTACCACTATCTAACCTTGAATCCCCAATAAACTCTATCTTTAGTCAAGTATGTTCTCCTCTTCTCTCCATAACCTCCGGATCATATCCAACGACTCTCAGGATGGGTGCAATGATGGGCGGAACTGCAGGACTCGCAATGGGTTTCCTCTTTGGCTCATGGACCATCATACGGTGCGTTTTACGCATACATTACCCTTCGATCGACGAGGGAACTGAACACTACACCGTAGGTACGGACCAGGTCCAAAAGGCGCGCTGGCCACCCTCTCCAAGTACATGCTCAACCAAGCTGCGTTCTTTGGCTTCTTCTTCTCTATAGGATCCGTATGTCACTTCATACTCGACGAATTCTGTTTCATGAACTGATAATGGGTTTACGTCTAAACCTTCGTTCCCTAAAGGTGATTCGAAACGACGTTGAACTATCACGGGTCCAAGGTCCTCAATTAGCACGGTATACAGCAGCTACGGCAATACGTTCACGCGCGGAAGGTGCGCAAATGATGAAAGCTCGATGGGAGGAAGAGAGACGGAGGTTGTTGCGTCAGGCATGATCATCTACTACCCCTCTTCATTTTATATCTATGTATGTTTGTGCTAATATATCGCCCGCTCTTCAACAACCTTCATCAACCATATTTCATGTCGGCAGTATTCATCAGAGCTATGTTGGGTACAACCTGGTACATACAACTGTTCGGAGACTTTCGATGTTCAATGTCACAAACAAATCTCATTCTACAGCCAGCCAAAGGCGCTTCATTAAACACAATAAGTACAGCAGTTAAAGAGAATTATAAAACTTAAGTTCTGATCAGTCTGAATCCGAAGTGAAGGTCAAAGTGCCACCGCAAGCCAAATTCAAGTTCGAGCTCTAGTAGTAGAATGAAAACCTGCAAGCCCAAAGGCCACCCCTCGTCTTCTAAACATGCGGCAACGGCGACACGCACTCATTGCAAGTGACACTGCTATTACTTCGCTGCTGCCGATGTCGTCGCCGCCGCCGCCGCAGAAGCCAAAGGCACGTTAACCGTACTCGACGTAGACGGCTGATACCCATAAAAAGTACTCTGCTGACCCAACGTTCCCAACTGTCCCGGAAGCTGCCCTGTACCCACCCCATTATGATTCTGCGCCGTTTGGACTTTCATATGAGCAGGCAACGTGGGTGCTGGGACCGTAGCTGTCAAAGGCCCAGTCCCCATGGCGGAATAGGGAGAAGCTGCAGAAGAAGACGAGGTGGAAGAAGAAGAAGTACCATTCCACTGTCCCTGCTTCGGATTTAACACCGTATTGGCGACAGCAGGTGTCCGTGCCTGTGCTCCAGCTGCAGACGACCAGTTGGTGTTCGTCGCCGCGGCTGCTGCCGCTGCAGCGAGGGAAGGATTGGTGGTGGTGTTGAAGAACGAGCTGTATGAAGGTGCGAATTGAGGGGTTGCTGGCGTATTCCTTCCTGCCGATCCGGATCCAGACGCAGCGGCGTTCCCATTCACTGCGGAAGTCGCTGTCGGCGTTGTCGTCGCTGTCGCAGTCGTAGCTTGAGGCGTATACGAACTGTACCACGAACTATACGCAGTAGCACCAGATCCCGAAGCAGGTGTGTATCCCGTCTGTCCGGATTGGGCGTACATCTGCTGATATGGGTAGGAACTGGAGTAGTACGTCGTAGCACCCGAAGCGGTAGAAGGCTTGTACATATACGTATTAGCGGTTCCGGGACGGTACTGATTCTGCTGGGCGTTCTGTTGTGTGGGTGTTCCTGAATAGGCAGAGTAGGAAAACCCTGTGTATCCGGTATTTGGGACCGCCGGGGTCGTAGCAGTAGTAGGCGTCGAAGTGGCAGCAGGGGCAGGCACATTAGCTTTGACCTTTAGCGTGTTATTGTCCCGAATGACGGTCGTTTTTCCTGGGGGTAAATTACCATACCAACCAGGAGAGGGCGAAAGCGGTAAAGTACGATGGAGGGCGTGTAGAACGGCCGGTGGGGGAATAAGTGGTGTATTTTCGTGCTTTGATGACCGAGGGCGTAATGAAGCCAGTGTAGTTAGAGAGTCAAGGATAGCTTGGGCTAAGGAAGACAAGCCAAGATTAACGTCAAATCAGAACATAGAACTACTGTCGTACCTGTATCCCATTCCTCGGATCCTTCTTGTGGTTTGCTAGAACCTCCCCCGTCACTCATTGACCTCTCTGTCTGCAGCTCTTGCAGCCTCCGGAGGGCCCTCTTGTTCTTTTCCAACAACTCGGCAACTGCGACTTCCAATTCCAAGCTTCCCAGTGTAGACTTGATTGCTTGAACCTCTTCAGGTGGAAGCAACTCTTCTAGCTCAACGTCAACATTAATCGCAGGACTTATTTCCTGAATTTCATCTTCCGCCACAGGAGAGACGCTTCTCATAAGCCTCTCTTTCTCCTTTTCGGACCACCTCTTTAGCTGCTTAGCCTTCTGAGTCTTCTTAGTTTCGCGAGCATATAGGATGTGTCCAAGTTCCTGTCTGCCAAGCTCCTCGCTCTCCTGATCAAAAGATGGCGCAAAACTGGCATAGACGCCATAATCAAGGAACGAACCAGACGACAACTTCCGGACAGACGGGGGCCTGGTTTTCGAGGGTAGAATAACACTTTTATGGTAAGAACCTAATGTAGGGACATCGGAGGTGGAAGCAGATGGATAAGGAGAAGGTAAGATGGATACTAGCTCTGAATGGCCTTTGGGTAGTGCTTTGAGCTTTGACGGAGAAGTCTCAGAGCTAAGAGAGGTCCAGTAGTCGCCTGATGGAAGATGTTGGACAAGAGCATATCTGGGTTTCTGATGCAGGTGCGAAGTTGAGGAAGAAGGTTTATCAGAGGGATATTCGTCGGGTAAGATAGTTTCTACGTCTCCAGGAAACTCGACAGAGTAGACAGAAGCCTGATCGAGAAGAGAGAGAGCAAGATTGCAGAAAGCTTGTTGTTGAGAAGCCGCCTTGGATGATCGAGAACGAGAGTTTCTGAGGGACACAGGAAAGAGATTCTGCACTGCAGACTAAAAACGAAAGATTTGATCAAATTTGAAATGTCATTCTTGTGAGCCTGATAAGGACATACCTTGAGCTCTGAAAGAGGATGATTTGAAGATTCTTGAAGCAAAGTTCGCAGAGAGATCAAAGATTCAGTCGAGTTTAATGCAAAGACTCGGTCAAGAAGACCTTGCTTGTCAGCTCTGTGGCTCGAATAATGAATGATGAGGAAGATGAAAGAAAGAAGTGGGACACACAATTGAAGAATGTCAAGAATTTTCTGACTCTGCTCTGACTTTATGGGTACATCGCCTACTGATGGAATAGGTGGTGACTGTGTACGATGAAGTTTGCCTGCTGGCTGTTCGTCGTCGTTGTTGTTAGAAGAATTTGCTCGTTTGCGTTTTTTGGGAGCAGTTGTTGGAGATTTTGTTGTTGAAGATGGAGGATGTTCAGAAGCAGATGACCGAGTAAATCTCGCCATTTTCTGCTTACAGCAAATACGCGACGCGTTCAGAGTTTTTGGCAGAACGATTCACTAGAGGCCCTGATCATGAGAAAGTAAACGAAAAAAGGAAATGATGACTAAGTCTCATTGTGTCACTGCCAAACGGTCCAAACCACTGCAGTGTGGATCCCAGAGTTTTTGCTCGTTATTCTCTCGAATTTCGCATCCTTGGACATCCAGAAGAGCTAGTTCCAACCCCCCTTCAGCTCGCCACTTGTGCTCCAATTCTTCTGGACTGTGGAGCTCGTAGATTCAATAGCAATCAAACCCGATTTTTTCTTCAGGAATTCGCATTCAGAGCTAATCCAGATGGATATCGATTCAACGACGAAAAACCGAAACTGACATGCATTCAAAGCCAGTTGAAAGCACGCCTGGAAATATGCGATGGTACCAGGGTATTACTACACATCGTTCAACTCAAATTTTCGAGTAATTACCCCAGATGATCGGAGCAAAGTACAAGCCATAGTTTCTGAATGAATACACAGTGGAATGTAAGATACCGCAGAGACAACGAGCTGAGCGTAGAGAATGTTGAGGTGTTGGTGAACATCGAAGTCAAAGGAGGCCTGGAAGATACGTGAGAAAATTGCAGCTTTCTCTCTTTCAATGCGTCTGCCTCCAGTTACGCCCATTATCCGGGCAAAACTTGGTTCTACTCCTGCAAACGGCCACACAACCTTTCTACCTCAAATCAGAAAACTTGTAGTCGAATATTGTGACAGATGGCCTTCATCTGCTAACACACGAACCTTCATTCTCAACCACATCGAGGACGTTGCACGGAAAAATCCCCATGTCGAAGTAGTTGTCCGGCAACGATCCCACAAGGAACCAATAATTCGTGGCTTTTACGGTGAGTTTTTCCGAGAAGTATGTGGAAATCTTCTTGATATTCCATTCTCCTTCTGTTCCTCCTAGTCAATAATAGAGACAAAGTCGTGCCATTAAATGGTCTGGAGGTGACTCAAATCGAGAAAAAAGTTGAACTTCTCTTGGACTCTTCGGGAGCCAAGATCAAACCTTTGAAGAAGACTGTCGAAAGCACTACAGAGGCAGCTAGAGGAATTTGGAGTGGCCTTCATGCCGAGCGTCCGACACTCTGATCCTTCGTTCTTTTCCCTTATTTCCTTATTCGCCTTCCCTCGTTCCTCGTTCACCTCGGTTCGCCCCTCGCTGTCGTACGCAGTCTCGAATCCATATTAATCATCACGTGGAGAATATCACTATCTTAAAGCATGTTCTACATGCGTCTGATCCTTTTTATCGCCTCCGCCCGCAAGAGGGGAAAGTCGATGGGTATTTTCAGATCCCATCAAAAATACGTACAGGTGGTTGTCCGACACATCCGATGACACCAGAAGCTACCAGAAGCAATCGGAACGATTGCTCTCGGAGAATTCCGGTTGAAACCTCGATTATTAATTTATTATTATTTTCCATACAACAAGCGCTGAGAGTGCTCATGACTCAGTCACAACTCGCGGGTTTTTTGTCACACACCCTTCTCTTATCCCAAGTCTTACTCCTCCGTGATAATCTCCCTTGTAGTGTCCGAGGCTTCAACAGTGTCAATGAACAGTTCCATTTTACTCATCCTTCTTTTTTGAACACTGGACTTGAGTTTGTATCCGTGAATTCTCAAACCATATTCCGACTGAACGAAGCTGGAATGGACCGTCGCATGCGATTACATCGACTATGGGCTACAGTGTTAATTCTGGACCCCAGAAACCAAGACGGAGTAGTTGGAGACAATGAATTTTTATTGTTTTGGTGCGTTTGAAAGGTCCTCGATTCAGTATTCAGTGAGACTGACATCCTGCTGTACTCTAGCATGTCTCAACTATCGACACCTCAACTAAATCGAATGTCAGTCTCGCACTTGTTGAACCCACTATCTCCTCAATCTGCACCATCTCGGGTCTCTGTGCTGGCTCTTATGAATCCTGCTCCTCGCCGTCCTCCGGTAGTAGAGGATGAGCTCAATCATAAAATCATTCACCGGGATTTTGATCTCACGAACAGAACAGTCCTAAAGGTTGTTTATGAGCATGGGGAGAGCGACATTGTTGAATATCCCATAAGTGGTGGGCGTTCTGAGGAAGTAGTCGGTCATCTTTTCCGACGTGATACGAACAGTTGGACGAACCCCGCCAATGACTTCGCTTATTCTCGCGGACCTCCGCGCGGTTACTCAACGGGTGTCAAAGTATCACTCATGGTTGATGCAGAGTCTGGAAATATGGTTCCTTGCACTGTTAGACACTCGACGTGTAAGTTGAGATCACCTCTAAATTATGATCTACAAATAACAAAATCATTCAAAGGCCAAGGCGTCAAAGTTTGTCCATTCTATGACTATAATGTCGACGATGTTGTACACTCTTCAGCATCACGGGAACAGCTCCAGTCCAGATTGAAGCATGATAGGGAGCTGAGAGCGATGTTTCGATCTCCGGCTGCAGATGTTTTTGAACGAACCTCTGCATTCATCGCTGCATTACGGAGAACCGGCTGCCCTGGTACAAGCTTAGTTGAGGATAACGACTCGTCTGAAGATGAGGATTTCATGCATCTTCGTCGAGGTTACCCTTTGAAAAGGGATCGGTGTACTGGCCAGCTGGTTTTTGGGTATCAATTCAATGGTGATGCCTTTATCAAGTGAGTAATCACATTTCAAAACCGTAGCTGTGCAAATTTGACCCAATTCCGTTAGGTGCGAACACTATTCTACACAAGCTCGCGACCATTTCTTTGACTGTACAATTGGGAATGGCTCGTATCACTTGGACTACTTGGAAGCAATCTTCACCGAGGACGATGACGAAGTTGAGCGAATTGAGGAAGAGTTAGAGCTAATTGGATATGGTCCGAGAAGTAGTTGTCATACAGTAATGAATGTCTCGTCTCAGCGGCCAGTCTGTCGTAAGTAATCTAACTTTTACCATAAATATTTTACTGAAGCTGTGATTCATGAAAAGCGTTCAACCATCGAGATGCCAGCGGCATATTAAAACAGCCAAAAGTTGAACGAATTGGATGTTCATGTGTCTTTCGAGAATATGAGCCAGTACTCGAGTTTCGCGACTCATGCCCCTATATCCTTGTGACCAGCAAAGGTCCTCATTCACATCCAATTCCTCTTCCCGAAAAAACCCCTTACGCCATAAAAAATGATGTTTATCAGCTTGTTCACCGACTCGATGTTGATATGGCTGATATCACTCCACGTCAGTTCCTTCGCCACCCAATTGTGAAAACATATCTCGCCTCTCGCTTCCCTCTGCTTCGTAACCCCATGCTCAGTGATCTACATGTTTCACTTTCAAATCGAAGTCATCTCAGAGTATACATCGAGACGGTCAAGAAAGACTGCTTCCCATATGGTACTAGCTGGAAAGGTAAAGCTGAGTTCAGCTCTTTGGATACGTATTACGAAGGTGCTGAACCATTTGGTTAGGTCTTGAATATCTCAAACAACAACAAGACTCCCTCCTACCAATCAACGAACGTTACATTCGGCAGATGATAGAGTTACCAGCTAGTCACCTGGAGAACGACGTAGATGATGCGTCTGCAGATGATCCAATGGACGATACATTCCGATTTGTGATCTGTATGACACCAGAGGCTAGCAGTCGCCTCGCCGTTGCTCAACACCTGCAGAGTGATATAGCGTTCAAACGTATTGTCGGGTTTTATGAGTTTGAACTCGCCTCCAAAGATCCCGATAGCAACACCAGTATGTTCAACTCCTTATATAATTATGGCTAGTTGCTCACAGAACTCACAGGTATGACATATTGCCGAGTATTTCTCACTCGGCAGACAGCAGATGCACACCGGAGGATATTAGTAGAGATCAACAAACTTGTTCATCTAGACACTGGGCGATCTCTTCGTTGGAGACATATTCATGGAGAGTCCTTGGATGATCATTCCGACGGCCTCATCTTGAACTGGGTAGTGGATCAGCATGGCGGACAGGCAAAAGGTCAGATCCGATGTTCAAACTCTTCAGTGAATTAACAGTCCAAATAGGAATCGGGATGTTTCTTGAAGAAATTTCGCGGTCGCTACCACTTAAAGCTGATTTTCATCAACCTCTTCGGTCTATACAGAGCCTTGGACCTTACGACCATCTTCAACGATTCCTGACCCTATGTACAACTCATTTTGCCCGAAACATACGCCAATGTCAGGTTCCGGAGAGTGTTCGGAACCTCATGAGAAGTTTAGTGAGCGTTCAACATAACGAGTGGGAGGAAACAGTCCAGGCAATTCAAGAGCATGGAGGGATAGCAGGCCAGAGTGCGTATGATTCTTGCTTTTTACTTCGCTTGGTTTCAACATGGCTTGGTTATAGATTGGGTCGCCGATAAGATACGAGCAAAATTCGTGTTTCCTGGAATTTGCTGGGAGAAAAGCTTCATTCCTCTTGATATATGGAACGCAAGGGAAAGAGACTCCAACGTGAGCGAGATACTTCATGCCGATGTTAATCGCGAGGGTGTACATTGCTCACTGGTCGGAGGCATTAAGAAAAGCATGCACTATGACCATTTGAAATTGATTAGCTTAAAGGTAGTGATGTTTCGAGTCAAGATTTCAACTTCAGAACTGATTATAACACACAGAATCTTGAATCTATGGGCATTCGAGAATCTTACAAAAGCAAGAGCAGCACTGAACGTGCTACCAGAAACTTGAAACGCCGTTGTAAGCTTTTCCTTTGTTCAATGTGCCATAGTTTGTGGACGTATCTCACAATGTCCTCAACAGCTCATAATCGCAACAAGCGCTATCATTTGGCAGATGAAAAGATTGCCCTACATAACAAAAAGATCGAGATTCTATGGAACAAGCTTCAAAGCGCAACAAACAAGACACGCGCAAAGTTTGAACTCATGCAGCAAGACTCTACTTCAGAGCAAGCAGCGCATAGGGCATGGAAAAAGGCAAAGGAGCAGGAAACACGAGCACGGGTAGCGTTTGACAAACAAGTTGTGATAGGTCGTAGCCTAGTGAACACAGGGTCAGGTAAAATAAATGTGGTAATATCTGTATAGCTCTATCCTATTTGTCGCTGTCCCATGCCTTCGCACAATCCCCACAAACTCATCCGATGCGCGTACACGGAGGGCCGTAGCAGTTTTCCTTGAGCGAAGCAGTGTTGGTTTTGAGCATGAACTGCCCCGGCACAGGAGAGAATGCTGGCCATAACGGCAACGCAACAAACCCAACACTGAGGCTGATGAGAGCAAAGGTGAGGTCCTCGTACACCCATAGGTTTTTTGTACAAGAAACAGGAGAGAGAGGCGGCTTGGAGATGATTCGGTGAGCAAGGAAGGGAGAAAGCAGGTAGAGAGCGAGAGGCTAGAAACAGGCAATGCAGCCTTGCCTAGATGAGGGGCTGGGCGTGCATTGCCTGCATCTCTTGGCCCTCCCCATCTGGCCTTCCCGGCGGCTTCATTGTCATCGTGTCGCTCTCGCAGCCTCCGTCATCACGCTGTTCCCATGGTCTCCACCATCGCGTTGCTCTCGCGGTCTCCGTCGTTGCATTGCTCTCGCGGTCTCTGTCGTTGCGTCGCTTTCGCGGTCTCCGTCGTTGCGTCGCTTTCGCGGTCTCCGTCGTTGCGTTGCTCTCGCGGTCTCCGTCGTTGCATCGCTCTAGCGGTCTCCATCATCGCGTCGCTCTCGTGTTCTCATGGCTGTTGTTGCCCTTGTTACTGCGTTGTCCATGTCCTTGGAGCGACGTATCGTTTGCTGCATCGTCTGGTAGGAAGAGGTGAAAGGTTTCAGTGTGCTGTCAGCTGATGCATGGGTGCGTTGGCTGGAGAGGAGGTCGAAACGCTTATGACCAGAACAGCCTGCGCAGGAGCAAGAAGATCCGGTGGGGACAATGCTAGAGTGGTAAGGCATGGCCCGAATGGCTACAGCTGTGTAGAGAGGAGTTGGGGGCATTGAAGTAAGTTCTGGCCCTCTTCCTGGTCCTGGAGGCGAGGGAGTGGGAGGAAGGAGAGCGGAACGAGGGAGGAGAGAAGAGTTAGGACATTGGGAAGCGAGGTTGCTACGACTAGATAACCTCAGCGATACACACAAAAAACAATGAGATATTTGGAAAGATTGCTGTTACAACGTTAGCACAACCGGAATCCATGCCAACACCCTCCACTTCCCCAAGGACGGGGTGGTGGGAAGGAGCTGGATGAAATGGTAGGGTAGCTAAGGTAAGGCTGCCCTCTGCACACTCCAACTAGGAGCTGAACAATGACTTTTAAGCCATGGCCTACGCCCGTGCACGAGCGAACTGCAGCACAAACGGCTGCAAACCACGACGTTGAAATTTATGGGAGGCATAGAAAGAAAGTAATCAATGTAAAACGACAAAAAGCACTTACCAAGGGCTGAGTTTTTGTGACTGGTTTGTGTGGTGTAGTACTGCTAGTAGGGTGTAGTAGACGGAGGGAAGGTATGGATGGTGGGAAACGAAGAAAAACAAAAGAAAACCTGGGAAAAACATTAGTCGCGTGATGAACCAGGCGCTCAACGACACTCATTACACGACGTCAACCGAGTCTCCAACCAGGAATGAGAGGAAGGAATTGAAGCAGACACAGCCATTTATTTGAAAGACTTAAAAGGGTGGCGATCTGAAATGCGCGTGCAAACCAGTAACATTGTTTTGGTACCAAAAAAAGTTTCGACAATAAGTAGAGTAAGACTCTCAAACACTTTCCTGAGAGAGTCGCAACACACTATGGCCAATGATGTCCAAGGCTTCATCTCCCTCATCTCCACATATACCCTCCTGCTTGAGGTGCAACAAATGTCCCTGGAATGAACGTACCTTGGCACAGGTATCACAGCGCCGCCAGGCCGTAATCATATGGACCCAAGTGTCGTGGGTAACGCCAGCATACGAGTTCCATGTTAACCACGCCAGCCCAACTGGATCGACTGCCGCAGGCCTTGAAACCGTCATAACACCTGTTTGTAGATGATCAAGAGACAGTTCCGGAATTCGGTTCATAACACCCTGAAGGCTTGGCACTGTAAGTTTCGTCAATACAGTGTATGAAAAAAACATAGCATAAGAATAAGACCGACCGTTCTCGAATTCTGGGGTGCCGTGGCAACGATTGGTATGACCCAGATGAAGCTGGTAACCATCGAAGGAAAAGTAAGCATAGCAAGAGATACACTTGTGCATGCGCTTTCGTAGTTCAGCGAATTGATCGAGAGAAATCCCCTGAATGCTGTTCAACTGTAAGATAGCGATACCAATCGCTGTGCGTCGCAGATGACTGCAACGATTGAACACAGTGGCCTCGGCATCAGCTCCAGTGAAGTTTACGAAGCAGTCCGGAATTTCGCCTTCACTGCCGCTGATGTCAAATGCTGGGTGCGCCCGTGGATTACCAATGTATTCGCCATTGTTCGCTGCTTCAATAATCGACTTGACGACATCGATATCTGCATGAGCACAAGTACATGACATCAGATAATTACATGACAAGGACATCGAGAACACACCTGTAAGACGCCGATCGCGTGCAGCCTCAGCAGAGAACAGATAAGTCTGTCGAACGGGGCCCAGATCAACGCAGTGAAGCTTCCCAGTGCTGAATAGGGGTCCACTCGAAACAAAGTCTTCTACTTGAGCATACTGGGCATGATATAAGTCACGCTGTGTATAAACCATAGCATCGGTCTGGAATGTTGCTTCAGAGTTAGCTGAGATATGATATATCATCAGATAATGGAACAACAATGTGAGCGGAATCAACGCACCCCATACACGGTGGTCACTTTGAACGGCCAAGGGAGAGGAAGATCGATGGCTGGTAGTCCTGCCCCCAGCTTCCATTTCCTCAACGTCAGGATATGCCGGCGGACTGCTAGCTGCCAGAGCAAGAGGACGCTCATTGGAGGGGTAGATCGGGTCTACATGAGTTATGAGCTATCTTTGTGCAATAGATGGAGAGAGTGGACTTACGCCATATACAGTCATGACTCTCCGGTGTGAGATAGCCCGTAACGCCTAACTCGGTATCTTTGACGTGTCGTTTTTTAACATACATGTGGCAAAAATCTTCACCAAGCGCGCGATTGCGCTCTAGATTGAGGATATGATGGCAAAGAGGAGGATTCGCGACTTGACCAGTCTTCAATGCAACGGCCATTTTCTCAAGACCTTGCCATTTGCTTCGAAACGCCAATGAGAACGGAATATATCTCCAACATAAGCATGAGACTCACCAAGTCCATTCCACATATTCCTGCTTTTGCAAGTCAAACGTTGCCAATCGCTTTTCCTCGGCGAACTGGATGCGAACTTGTTCCTCGTAAAAACGGCAAACGTTGGGGACAGGATCGAACGAGGCGAACCGGTCATCCAAGAGATCGTCAGGGTTGTATTTAGTAGGCAATCGCACATGGATTTGTCGCCGATTTTGAGTACGGAGATAAGGGTGATATGACACTGCAGCAGATGAAGATGTGGGCCAGCTTGACAACGAGTTCAAGTTTGACTTGCCCATGACTCGTAGGGAGTCAAAGTCGAAGACGGTGAAGGTGGGTTTCTTTTCGAACTTGATACCTGATATAAGGAATTTTGATTAGGCCTTCAGCTTCATGACTTGTAATTTTTCGGAGGTCTTTACGCACCTATTGCAATCCCACATCCTAGAGTCCGGGGTCCAGCCTTCAACTAAAACTCAGAACAATGGAAAGACGGAGTTGAGAGCGATTATAGGGTACAATCGAGGATGAAACAGCAAGCAGAAGCGGGTGTATCGGGATAAGAGAAATTGTCGGGCAAACGAGACTTCCAACCGCGTCAAGAATCGCGTGTAGAACCCCGTCGAGACTTCCAACTGCGCTGATATCTTGTATTGAGCCTGCGGATGCTACCATAATAGGAATGTCACGCTTGAGCGGTATTGAAGGGTATTGAACACTCACAAAATATAGAAAATTGGTGTATTTTCGAGGTGTATACGTGGAGGAATGAGTTACAAAATCAATGAAATGAGTGCGCTCCTGATTTGCCGTCATTACCCGTTCTCCGACCTTCTCCGACCTGTCCCGCCACCTCAGGCCACCTCCCGCCACTGTCCCTGCCTTCCTTGATGGGATCTGAAAATACCCATCGACTATCAACTCCGCCCGCAACGATTCGCCGTTCTATTAAAAAGTTCATTATGCAATCCATCGAAGTTTACACGTGTGGAACGTGAGGTTCGAGTATGCTCTCACCCCTTCCCAAAACTTTACGCAGGTATTCTCGAGGCTAGCCGTGTGGTAGGCCCATTGAAAAAGCTCGCCGTCATTACGACCTTCCTTTTTTCCACCCCCAGCTTCCGCAAAGCTTCACCCTCTCTTTTCTTTGCTCGCCTGAGGCTTGAATCCAAATAATCGTTCCCTAATACTAACGCTTCCGCGCACCCTCCCAACACAACTTTCCTTCAGCGTGTTTTTGTTTGGGCCTTCCGTCGGCCATTAGTACAGAGAGAGAGGCAATCAGAAATGTATCAAGTGAGTAGATTTTCCGTGTCTTGTGCGCGCGCGAGAGATGAACAGATCCCCATGTATAGCAACCAAACTTCTCCCTTATATCAATAACTAGCGATGAACTTCGATGGCTTGATGCCGCTGACGCGATTCTTCAAGAATCTAGCACAACTAGCCTTATAGAAACCAGTCCCACTCCTTCAACCAACAACGGATCCGTGCGTCGTTGAATAGATTGCTGATCATCCGTCTCTTCTTACCACGTTGATCAGCATTCTACATCGAGCCGTAGCTCAACCACTATCAACGCTTCTACGTTCCCCCGGACCAAGAACAACAAACGACATCATTACCAGCGTTCAACCAAATCAAGCAGCGCGAAAGTTGTGAATCGCCTGTCTGGTTCCTTCAACAGGCGACATTCGCGTTCCAACTTGAATCACATTATCATGGTTCGTGGTCCTTCCATCGAACATCATTTTTTTGGCTCATTTTGGCTCATGAATTCGCAGACCGCGTCTGGATCATCTTCATCCTCATCTCCTCCCACAAGCACAATCGAAGGTTCATTACTAAATACGAGCACGTCCCATCCTATTAAGACATCTCCGCGTCTCAACAAACGCACGGCTTCTTCATCATCTACCCACAGCGGCTCTCCGGTCTCTGAATGGATCTACCGTCGACCTAAATCACCTTCTGCATCTTCTCCTACGCGTCCTTCCGCGATCAAATACGCTCGGCGTACCGTGTCTGACTCTACCGCAAGCGGTAATACTCCCTCTCCTGCCTCAACAGCCGATAGCAGTCGATGTGTCACTCCCACTTCGACTACATACAAATCTGTCTCAGTCGGCAGTTATTTTCCAGACGTATCCACCAGTTGTCTGAACGCCAGCTCGTCAAATTTACCAGCACATCTCATTAACTGCAACAAAGACAGCAGTAATGTTAATAACGGTAGTGGGAGTAGCATCGGAAGTGTCGGAAGTATCGGCGTCTTGATTCCTTCAACATTGGGATTAAACTCCTCAGCTTCGAGCCTCACACGACACCCGTCGTCAAGTACAAAGCCTAAAGCTTCATCTAGTACGGGTGCTTTTTGGACTTCGATACTTCACCCACGGTCTGGACCCAACTCAACCTCTGAGAGTCCATCAACAACAAACTCTCCTCCCAGTTCAAACTCAAACTCGAAGATAGCACGGTTGTCGTTGGGCAGATCAAAGAGTAAACGACAACAACCTCAGCCATCGAGTCCCCTTGCCGTTCATACCGCTACTGCTATTCCTTCGATCTGGTCAGGAGCTGATCTGGATCATGGGTCGAGTCCTAAACGGCGAAAGGCAAGAGGAAGCTTGAAGGAGTTGGGTATATCCCGTATTCCGGTTTCGAGTCGCATCACAGGGAATAAATCACCTACGTCGTCTACGTTTCAGTCCCCACCGATATATAACACTCCTGTTAAGAGGAGATCGAGTCATTTACGTTCGGGGTCGTTCTCCTCGACAACATCTTCTTCCACCTCATCTGCCGCTTTTTCCAACTCTTCATCATTATCCTCGTCAGCCCCATCGTCGCCGTTGACTCCGTTAACACCTGGTTCGCCTACCATAGGTGGGTTTGGCACAAAGCCGAAGAAATTCCAGCCCAAATTCGAACCACACCACAGGGCCATCGTCGAAGTCGTCGAAGACGATGACCCCTCCCACATGGACGTCCAACGACGGAAATCTCCCTCGCCTACAAAATCCATCTTAGCTTCTCGCACACCCTATCCCGAATCCTATCCCGACCGGACAAACCCCTCCTTCAAATTCGACTCTGGCATCGATCTAGGTCTGGACGCCAGCCTTCAGAGGAAGAACCAGAGAAAGGACAGCGTGAGCACGACTGTTAGCAGTAACAAGTCTGTGAAATTCGTTGAGAAGCCTACGGTGCATTATGCTAGTGCGATATATGAATCGTGGGATGGGACGACGGGTGCTGGTCCGTTTGATTATGACTCGATGGGGATTGATTTATCCGAGATGGATATGGACCAAAACGAGGATATCAAAGACGACGAAGACGGACGCTCGAACGGGGCAGCAGGAGGTTCACTCAACCTCCGCCACCCATACGCAGCGAGCGATGTGATCCCCGCAGGGGACACGACCCCTCCAGCTCCCTCGGCTGCAGACGAAGCCAAAATCAACATTGGCTCCACGCGGTTCGTAGAAGACTTCCATCATCATCATCAACACCAGACCCGCCCGACTATGAACAACACTCGCGCACTGCGTGCGCAGGAACGAGAAGACACATGTGTCACACCCACCCCAGATCGAAGCAGGGAACGCACTTCGAGTGGCAGTACCGGTACTGGCACACTTCGGAGCTTTGTCTCGTTGAAACGAAAAGGCTCTACGGCTTCTAGCACGACTGGTTCGATCGTCAGGCGTGCTCCGTCAATATCATCTCCTGAATTCAAGACCCCCAATCATCGACCGACAATATCAGGTCCATTTGCTTTGGGCACCATGGCGCCGCATCTTTCTGCTCATCCCGAAGCGTCTGAGCACCCGGGAGCGTGCTTGGAGAATGTTACTGAGATGGGTGAGAAGATACATAACATTGGGTTGAGGAATGCTGGGTTGAGGAGTGCACCTTCGTTGGAGAGTTTCAAGAGTATGAAGAGTGGAAAGAGTATGAGGAGTTTGAAGAGTCTGCCGGAGAGTGTGAAGAGTAGCATCAGCCTTCGGGCCAAGGGGATGCGGGACTGGTTCAAAGGCAGGGTGACTGTCAGTGCGATGTAGTCGTTCTTTTTCGATTACGCTGGACGAGAACTTTTTCTTGGAAAATGGATTCTTGACAAAAATGGATACCCATCACTAGTGAAATGGATTTTGGGCGTTGGCTTTTTTGGAGGGAAACCTAGTACATACTGTAGCATCAGTAAATTATCACTCAAAGTAACGTATGTCGGTTGCATATTTTCGTATGGTCATAGACTATTCTACAATATACAATCAAATTACAGATCCAGTATAGCCGTCGAACGGAATCCCTAATCATCATCCTCTTCCTTGTCGAGGTCTCCCTCAACACCAACACCTTGACCCTCATCGTCAAAGACCATATCGTTAACTATGTCCCCATCATTGAAGGCGTCCGATGGATATTGCAGACTCAAGTCGCCCATGGTATCGGAGCTGGACATAGGGTGCACCGGAGGAGGAGAGGAAGGATTGATTGGCTGTGAAGGTGTCGCGGACAGTGATGCAGATACTGTTGAAAGAACCGTCTCCATAGAATCTCCCAGTCGATCCTCGAGCTCCTCTACGATCTAGTAGTGATATAAGAAGACTTTCCAAACTCCAGGGTCAGAAACGTACAACATAGAGCTCCACTGGCTGAGTAGGAGCAAGGTTCACGATCTGCAGTTTTTCGGCTTTTGTTAGTTCATATCCTGCTAGATCTTTGACCAACTGTGTTATTCCGGAGGGCGATTGGGAAGACGTTGGCTGATAGTCAGCCGTCAGATATTGGATTGCCTGACGAAAGAGGACATATGAATGAACAAGAAGAAAAACTCGAGACGACTGGTTACACACACTTCGACTTGGATCGTCCGTACATTCTCAGTGATCTCTATCGTCGCAGAATCTTTAGGCTGAGCAGTCGCGCCAGAGGCTTCCTCTTCCTTCTTGATACGGATGGCAGTCTTTGCACGCGCCAGATGATCGTTTTCGAGGTCCCGCAAAAGCTCGAGGACTTCAAAGTTGGAGAGAAGAGCAGAGCGTGGATTGAGGACCTGGAATCGATGAGAGGGTAGCTATGCAGGATATCATTTCAGGACGCACCTCCATGCAACTCTGGACTCTAGATTTCTTGGTTCAAGAAGCGAAAAAAAACGCACATAGAATGTCAAAATTCCTTCTAGCCGACTCGAACGACTGACCTCGTCATTAGATCTTCTGAAGCCACAGCGACACACTTGATGAATACTAGTGACGCGCTCTACCAACTGAGCTAAGAAGGATCAATGGTTTTACTCTCTCTCAACTCTACATGCATCCACCAACTTCGCGTGCAAAGCCAATCAAACGCTTGCACGCTCTTCGACACGGCCAGGCTATTCACAAGTCAGTATTCACCATCTCATCACCTTCCAACACACCTAGACCTCATTCCTCTCAGTGTTCACAGAGGATGGCCAGAACGCGACCCTCCCTTAACAGAACAAGGCCTCGCAGAAGCCACACAAGTCCACCTAGCCTTCATCCCAGATCTCATCATTTGTTCCCCTATGACTCGCACAATCCAGACTCTCTACGCCATCCTGAACAAGCTCAAGGACCTCTCTAGTGCACAATCCGGCACGCTCAACAATACCAGTAACAATGTCGATGACATCCATGTAGAAATCTGGCCTGAACTACGAGAAACACACGACCATGCGATGTGCAACTTGGGTCGTACCAGGGCTGAGCTGGAAACATCCTATCCTTCTCTAGATTTCTCTAGATGCCACGAGACATGGGACTACCCTGAGCATACTGATGAACGAGCATTTCAGAGAGCTCAAGGCGTCCTGGAGGAACTCAAGGCTCGTCCGGAGTGCAACGTGCTGATCATATCCCATCGGGGAATCCTGGGTTATCTCTTTCAAGGAGGCGAGATTTTCCGGAATTGCGGTATGTGTGAATGTGTCCCTTCGTAGCCCTTCGTGGGTTTATGCCGCATGGTTGCTGACTCTGTACCGAACGTTTCGTATTGTTCAGAACTTAGATCTTACGAGTTCGATAGTCAAGGCAGAACTGTTCCTGTTCAGCTTTAACTAACCCCGTTGATTTGTGACTTTCGTCCCCTGTTCCTACACACGGAGTCGAGAATTCTCATTCTCGAACCTGAACCGGCGGCTCATTTTCTGCGCGATATGCAAGAAATTTGAACATTGAGCCAGAGGCTGGAGGAGTAACAGTGATTGCATACATGGAGTAGATCAAGTAAGTAGGTAATGATATCGTTTGCCAAAATAATGAGTATGTCATTGGAAAGGAATGATAATGCAGAACTGGAACTTCAAGGAAGGGAACGTTGAAACCGAGAATCCAAGAATGAGCGAGAAACGAATTATGACTACTATGTACTGCGTGAATATGAATATGAATATGGGTCAAGAAAGAGAGTGAAGACAAATAAGTTAGAGGCTGAGAGCGATAAGTAATGCAAGCGAAAATACATATGATGAAAAGGTTGAAGACAAGAAAGAACGACAAATAATTTACAGATACCGTGTACTCAAGAAAAGAGAGGGAGAGATTTTGGTTTGAATGAATGATGTTGAATGTTTACCTACCCGCAAAAACAGTCATAACTGCAGCAGTAGATGAACGATTCGCATGATATGGCCGTCGGGATCGAGGTCGTGGTTCTTCAGGTAAAATCTTATCCACCAGCGCAGAAGGTAGCGGGTCCACATATCTTGGCACATTCGTCCCGAAATACCGTATACTATCTTCTTCTTCTTCCTCACCACCAGCAGCAGACGACGAAGGAACGTATCTCCTCGCAGAGGAAACCCCATCCGGGTCAACAGAGTAATACAACACATCGTCCGTCTCCCGATGTCGATTTCGAATCAGATGATACTCCGGAAGCACATGAGACTCGATCACAAGTTGGTTCGGAGGATCGACTCCCATGGATGTCGGTCGAGGGACTTCTTCCGGACGAGGAAAGCCTGAGTTTAGATTGTTTAGATTGTAGTGACTTTGATCTGTCGCGTTTCGACGCATCATCATCACGCTGTTTTCCACGTATTGCCGCATTCTCCTGTTGCCCCGGTACACGTCTCGATCTCTGGGACTGTAAGGGTCGAAAGCGGCTACATGAACAAAGAACCAAAGGGAAAAGAACCCAGGGGGTTTGATAAATGATCTTGGGTCGTGAATCATAACACAATAAGAACACTCACGTAAACTGGGCGAAGTATGATTCTGAACTCGGACAGTGTTATCCCGATGATGCCCTGGCCTAATGACATCCGCATCATGCTGCATCTGAACCGGACTCGACGTAAACAACAACTCTTGTTCAGCTCGAGGGTCCCAACCGAACCCAGCCCGATCCCTAGAAGCTGAATTCTCCTGTGCGCGTTCTTCCTCGATAAATCCCAACCTAGACTCATCAGCTGTCGGATGTACATAGCTCGTAGGCTCCTCGAACAACAAAGGGGGATTCGACAGCGTCGAAGAAGGCGTAGGGAAATTCTGTACACCAAAATTGGATAACAACGACAGCCGACTCTGAGAGGAGGCAGCAGAGGGTAGGCTGGATGATACACTCGAGTTCTGGCGAGTTGGACCGGCTCTTGCTCTGAGATTGGCACGGAGGATAGACGCTTCCGCACTCGGAGACGGTGGTGCTCCAGGGTTATCCAGACTGCGAGAGATACGACTTTCGACCTCTAATCGGAGTTGTTCGAGAGAGGGATCGTTGTAACGTAGAAGCGCAGGTTCTGATCGTTGAGGTCTAGTACGAAGGCCATACTCGTATTGCCGTTCCATAACTGTGGGAAGCCTGTAGTGACTATCTCGAGAAGATGTTGTATTGGAACTGTGAGAGGAATCCCTCGCACTGTCTTGCGTAGATTCACGAGCGGCCACCCGTCGACCTAGTTCAGTATTAGGATCATCCGACAACGACGACATGGATTCCCTCCTTCTGAACGGCGGAGTATCATAATCCAACGGCCTGTAGGGCAAAAGCCGTTGACGAGGAGGACTGAGAGGGGACGCGAAATGGAGTGGGGACTGAACGGATGACGAGCGTGACGAAGATGGAGAGACGGAGGTGTCGAGGGGATGCATGTGAGCGGCAGCGGCGTGCAATAGATACGAATGAGCCCGATTGTTTCTCTCCCTCTCTAGCCTCTCTCGATCTGCGTCGACACGACGAGCCTCAAACTGCCTGAGACGCTCCCGGGTATCTGGAGGAATCATCGTCCTTATTCTGTCCATTCTCTCTCCTTCATCTGGGGAATCTCGTTCGTCTTGGCCGGTCAGGACGATGGCTTCGTGACCAGGACCTAATCTGTTCCTACTGTTGTTGGAGTTCAAAGAGTCCCATTGCTCCGGGGACAGAATTTCTCTTCTGAGATGTCGGATACGTTCGAATGCCAGATCAAGCCTCTGTGATTCTATGTCGTCTGAGGTGGGACGATTCGAGTTGGGGTCGCGGGATGACATGGAAGGTACTTCAGAGAGGAAAGCGCTATCGTATTTCACAGAGATGACTGTTGTCGTTGGTGTAGTAGACTACAAAATCATCCATGAATGCATATCTGTCTTTTTGTACAAACACTCTCCAGCAAACTCACCCGTTGTCATGCACAGATTGAAGGCCGTTGAGAGATCCAAAATCCAGTTCGAAGATGAGGAGTCACTTGTACAAGAGAAAGCTCAGTAGTCTTCGATTAACTTGTGGTTTTGGTGGGAGAGGTGAAGAGCTTGTCAGAAGTCAACTTTTTTGCTCTTGATGAGAGTGGCCAAGTGTGGGCGCTAAAGTTAGCCGAAGCGTGCCTGGCCTTTTTGAGATTTTCCGTGCTCCTCGATTCATCTCCTAAACCTCACTCTATTCGGAATCGCCAACTTGGCCACCCCGTTTGTTTATGAGAATCATTGTATTCATGGCCGGTCACAACGAGATACAGCTCATCAGACCCTCAGACTACTAACTTATCTCTTTCGAAACTTCACAGCAAGCTCTGCGCTACGAAGATGGTTCAGAAAAAACCTTTGGTGGCATATGGACCGCCTTGAAAGTTGAAACTTATACTGATGATTGACAACGAGAAGAGCTGATGAACAGTGGCAATGATTATCAATTTCTAACGCTTTACATATGTCACGGCAACGAACAAACAGAGAAGGTGATCCATGCAGTGTCCTATTGATTTTGCGGTTATTTCAATTCGGTTTCGAATATTTTCAATTGTGACCTACATCATTACATGCACATCTTCTTTTCGAGTTGACCTTGATAATCGCTTTGATCAGAGCCGGATTTCTTCCAAGTCAAGATTCACTGACGAAGACTCAATCAACAAAATCCTTGAACATACACGCAATGATCATGATGATCCAGATTATGGACAATGCCCGTCCTTCGTTTGGGACCGAGAGAAAGCGAAGTACAATCAGTTTGTTGCATTGGCAGAACCAAATTCCGACAGACTACCGTGATAGTCACTGATTACAACAACGATCATGAAGTACCACTACTGACCATGAAGCTGGTCAAGAAGTCGGTTAAAATTATCCCTCTCTTGGACAGATTGGGAGAACCTTATCTCGGATGAACTTAGCTTTGCAACCACACCATTAATGAAAGCCGATAATGTCGCATGACTGGCCGCATTGATCTCCGCCCAAAAGTGGTCAGGGCTCACTACAGCACTCGTAGTCCCTATTATTTCAGTGTCACCACCTTCCTCAAAGTGATCCAGGACGGTGGCATGGATGAACGATTGGCCGTTCGGTGACCCGAAAGTTAGACCGTCGGGAACATAGGTTAGACCGTTGGGAACATAGGTTAGACCATAGGTATGTTGGGACTCGGAGTCGGATCTAGCAAGCTGCATCCACTTGTTGGCACCAATTCGAAAGCACACATTGTTGATTGGCCGGTAGGAAACGTTAATTACTGTGACCGACATCTTGACCTCTTGATAAGGTAGTGTGCCGTCGCAACATTATCATCAGAAAAACTGCCAGCTATGAAAGTAGAAGTCACACATACCCGTCTTAGGGTTATTGCGACGCTCGAGTGGAGAGTTGGGCTCAAGTGACGGGGACGCTTTCTGGAGCACAGGCGCCTCGTCTGGGGAGGAGGTTTGTGGCACGGGCGAGGCAATGCTCCCAAGAGCAAGAACAAGGAACATGAGAGCGGAAAGCGAACGCAGAGTCGAAGATTGCGGAAATATGGAAAAAGGTTTCATTTCGAACGCCAGCTAAAGCAATGGGAATGGAGTAAGTAACTTGCGTCAACGAGAAATCGGAAAGGCGGTTGATGATAACGTACTGGTAGAAGATGGGTTTGCTGGGTTGAATACTAGGTGCGTAGGTGCAGGCGTATTGTCGATTGTGATTGACACACGAGATTCCAGTGTATAACTGTATCACAACGGAAAAGACGAGAAGTAAGCAAAAAGAAATCTGCGATAGAACAGGATCATCGATGACTACTCACCGAACCAGCGTTGATACTAAAGACGAGGACGGTGACGGTCAGCCTCAGAAAATCGAGTTTGATGGGGGGAACAACATACCAAACAAGTGTGAAAGAGCGAGCGTTGAGTCTGGACTTCTTGAAGCTGAGACTGACGAACTGTTTCCAATCTTCAAGGCTTTTGTATCATTTGCTGAGCCTGCGGAATTATTCGAAATCTGGTGTGATGGAACGAAAAACAACGCAGAGCACATGCGCAGAGCATCAGAGGGGATGATACATCCAAGGATTGATCAGTATCGAAACCTATCGATCGCATCGGTGCGCCGGCTCTGTGTGTCGCTCATTCACTTATCTCGCATAATTCCACTTGCATGGAGCTTCATGGAGTCCTCGCATGGTGCACAGCGGGTACGAATATGCTGTGGACGGTGGCGATAGCAGATAATCTTTTGTTAATAGCGCAGCGAGAGAAAGCCAAGGATTATTGAGGTTCACATGAACGCGTTACTATTGAGCGAGGGCATACCTGTGCCGGGTGCAGTGCATCGTCCAAGCATACCAGATGATCGTAAGATTCTCATCACTCGACTCTCTACCGAAGGCAGAAAGTACCTGAAAGTACTCGCACTGCCTGTGGAGTTTGCATGCAATCGATGATAAAGAGTATCTTGCTGCAGGGATGAAGTAAGAATTAAAGTGCAACGAAGCCCATTCGAGCAAATTCAAGTCTGTGATGATGGGAGTTTGGGTAGGGGGAGACTCAACTGAGCGCCTAGACACTGAGAACATCTAGATCATCGTGCATCGGCCAAGTGGATGTCATAATTAGGTGACAGGTCAGAGAAGATTGTTTGATACGAGAAAATCCACCCAACGGTTTCTTTCTACTGTTCCGAGACTCACCAAACAGTGGAATGAGTTGATATTGGTGAAGAGGGCTAAGACTAAGTAATGATGGTGTTCGAACACTAAGCCTGTGGACGTGAAAGGGAGAGGGATGAATTAGGTGTTGGTACAGCGTGAGTATCATTAAGTACTCTATGGATGGACATACCACTTCATCCCACACACCACCGTGGTAGTCCATGAACAAGATACCACTACTTGGCATTCGGAAGATTCCTAATCCTTTCAAGAAGCGCCGTCCTAGCTGCCAGCTGGGCTTTGGTTTGAGTGAACTTCATTCCCCCAAGCTTTTCAAAAACGACCTGCGTAAGATGTAATTCTGTATCATAGGGCGCGCGCTCCTGGATCGCTGACCAGAACGATTCCCTCTCGATATAAGACACATGAACAGACCCTACCGTCGTTCCTCCACTTCCATCTGGGTCACGACTTTGGGAGACCGAAAAGCCACTAGCCACGGCGCCATTGCGGACGTATCGGACAGCCTGCCGAAAGCTCATCATGTCTTCACCGATCTGGAAGGCCACACCGTTGCCTCCGGGAACGAATAACTTGACAGTATGATCGATAGGACTTTCTAGGCCTTAAGACCATTGTCAGTCAAAGATTATGCCAGTTATGTAGGTAAGGTGATGGATACTTTTTATCGCAGTTTCTGGTTTCGTCTCGGGCGTCCATCCCGTATAAGATGAAAGATCGCTCCGACGCTTCGGTGACGGCGCATCTTGAATTACGGGTCCCTCATGTAGAGAGAGTGGTTGTGGCACAGGCGAGGCAATACTCCCAAGATCAAGAACAACTTGAAGGAGCATGACTACGTAAAGCATATGCGGCGAGTACAAGAGCATTGATGGGATCTTCATGTTGAATGGCAACTGAAGGAACAGGTAATGGATAATTTGTTTCAAAAGACGGTGAATTAATGACAACACACAGGTAGCAAATGATTTCTTTGAAGTCGATGATAGATGGGTAGGTGTAGGCGTGTGATAACTTTTCGTCAATTGGGGTGACAACAGACACACGAGATTCCAGCGTATCAACTGACGCGGAATCACATAGGAAAAACCACACTATAAGAAATTGTGAGTATCCTCGATGGAAACTCACCGAACCAGCGTTGATACTAAAAGTGAAGAAGATAACTATAAGCTTGGGACAAGATTGATTTCGATGGGAACGTACCGAACAAGTGTGAAAGAGAAAAGTTGAGTCTGAACTTGAAACTGAAGAGCTGTTCCGAATCCATGAGGCTTTTGTATCTCGGTCGAGCCTGCGGGAGGAAGTTGACAGGTATAAATTTTCTGATGTTTTGTCCTCCCAAGTCCGAGTTTCACATATGCATCCGAGAAAACAATCGTCAAAGACCGGATCCGTTGAGCCATGATTAGACCGTCGTTCAGTGACTAGTTGCAGACAGCGCATCCAGGCCGAAGGAGGCCACAGGCGCATCCGAAGGATTCGTTGTCAAGGTCCGAGAGCGTCCGAGGAACACGAGAGACTCAGCCTCAGCCTCAGAACACTGCAGTGGAGGCGTCTGATCAAACTAGTGTCAGGCTGCCGGATCCATACGTTTCACGGTGAGTTCAAGCCAGGCTGATCAAGTAAGAGGATCCAAAAGAATAAGGAACTTGAGGATATTCTCCACCGAGAAAACAGATACACACTATGAGAATAAGCTCTGGTCCCTTTTTCCTTCCTTTTCTTCTTTTTCCAGCAATCTTCAGAAGAATAAACCATAAATCAGGGATGTCGGTCTCATGTGCAGACTGCGACAAGTTGGGTGTACAAAGTGAGCTGTGGGTGTGACGGTGTCAGACCTGTGCCAGGAGCTGCGCGTCATTTGAGCATACCAGTTAGCATTTCACCACCGCCGCAGATTTGCACGCGAATAATGGGTATTGTTTTGGATGAGCGCTGAAGCCGGGATGTAAGTCACATAGCAAGTCTTACTAGCAAAGAGAACGCACGAAGGTGACCGGTCAGAAATTGACCGCGTATGGGTTGAGTTCAAGGAGCTATCGGTGCCGGTGCTCGATGAGGAGGAAATGAAAGCAGACAGAGGGGAGGGAGGAATCAGCCCTAGCACAGTACCCTGTCGCCAGCGATATCACAGTAACACCGCGTCTTTCGAACGATTGATTGAGGTCAATCGAGGAACATCGAATCCAGCGTCTGTGCCCAGGGGTGACAATTTAAAATTAGCAGATAAAGCCGCAGGATTCAGGTGCGCACGAGTGGATCTGGTCAAGTTTATTTCGATTCGGGTTTCCGCGCATATAGAAAAAACGATTGATTCTGTTGTGTCGTGTCAAGAAGTCATTTTGGGGAAACAAACTCTACAGTCTACACAACGGCTTCTTTCCAATGCTGAAAACGCCGCCCCTCAGGATGTTGCTGAGCTGGACGTAGATGGGCGATACGAATGAGGCTTTGGAGTCGAAGGCGATAGCTTGTTTCTGCGCAGGTATCGATGTTACGCGTTCGAATCTGGGTGACAGGCATTGAAGCTGGATACTAATAGGTCAAGACTTTTAACCAATACAAACTTGTGAATGAATCGGGAGATCAGAATAACATACGCTTTGCGGTCAACCATATCGTTCCTCATTGTTGCCCTTGCATTCAAAGAGGTGGGTATCGTACCGTGGTTCACGAAAGCCCAAATGATTGATGATCTTATAGCGAACGAGATTAGTTGGGAGTAGTTCAAACCAAGATGAACATTTGCCAAGCTCACCACTCGATCACTCGATCCATTGCAGTTACTCAACGTCAAAATCAGCACCAATCCTTTCAACCCCAGCTGCCCACCTCGCCTGTCTCAACCAGTCTGAGGATTGCCAAGTCAGTAAGTACATTCACCCAACGTCTTCCTTTTACTTGTTCAAATCCCGTCGAAATGTCGGAGATGACTCGTTGACATTCGACGAAAAGGAAAAATTCACTGTTCAGTAACGAATTTGGGTTTGAGCATTGAGAAGAGTGTGAAGGAGGACACTGGACAGCAGACGACAGTAGAAGGAGAAGAGATAGGTCGAATGCTGTGTGTTCAGAGAGCGTTGAATATCGGGCTTTGTTCGAGGGATACAGTCTGAAAAGACCACATTGAACAGATTTATGACATTTTTCTATTTCTCCTTGTCTAACCGAACGCGTCCGGGAGAGAGCAATTGGAAAGAGAGCAGGTTGAGTAGTTGCGGAAAAGATATTCTCCGTCAGCTTGAGAACGCAAGACGATCGTTGCACAAGGAGCTTGAAGAATCTATGCGATGTGATTTGCCCTCTGGTGCACGTGTTCCACAATAACCCCTTTTTCAACCACCACCACTACCAGTGCCACTGACCAGGTATACTACTCTTCAAACACACTCTGGCATGTCTTCGTCCATCTTCGCGCTGCTCGAATGCACTATTTCACAATGACCATAGTCAATTTGGAAATTGCCAAGTTGGAAGTCTTAAGAGCGCTAGAGCCTAGTAATAAAGGTTAAAGCGTCATTCACAAGTTCTGCTATGTTGTTAACATCTTCATATGCAATAGATCTCGTAGCTGCTGATGCGTGCAAGCTGTAGCCTGTAACCTCGCCCACCCAATATCACATCAACATGCTCTGTCGTCTAGATGCCGAGTCGCGCTCAAGATCTTACTGCTGCAATACTTTGTACATCTCTCACGGCTCAGGCCCGTACATAACATTGATTGGCAGTACAACAATGAAGTACCACTACTCTAATTTACCAAGAATACTGACCCAATGAGTCCGCATCTCCGGAATCTGTTCGAATTGCGCGCCCTTTTCCTCCAGCCCCTCAACTAACATCTTTACGAGTTGGGCCTTTGAATGGAAAACTTGAGACCGGAAATGTGTCAGAAATGTGTATAATTGGTCGGGGGCTACACCGTGGATTACCGCCACTTCAGGAATAGATGGTTCACTCCGTTGAGTCCGATCTGTACCATTCGGACCAGGTAAATTGTCTGCAGGTTCGATAGAAAAATATCTTTCCGGTGTCGAACAAGAGCGCCACATACTCCCTGGGCCATAACCAATCTGGAAGGCCAGGTTTTTGCCTGATGTGATCCACGCACTGAACACTTGATCAACAGATGCGAGTCAGAAATACTGTCAGTCGATTGAATGTCAGAAACAAGTACTTACTGTAGAAATGAGTTGTCCGAGCTGGATCATCACTACGACGCTCAGGGGGCAGCGTGGCAAGTCGAGGAACATGCTCGGGGGATGCTTCGTCTGGAGATTGTGTTGGCGGCACAGGCGAAGCAATACTCCCCAGAGCAAGAATGAGGAGCACGAGAGCCAAAAGCGTATGCAGAGAGGATTTTGACATGAATGGAATCTTCATTTTGAACAGCTGGAGGGATGGGCATTGACTTGTGTTGACAGATAAAAGGGGTGGTTGGTAATAACGTACTGATAGAGGATGGTTTGCTTTGTCAAGATACTAACTAGGTGGACAGTAGCAGCAGGTGTATTTTGATTTCTTGTCGATTTCGATTGACACACAAGATCCCAGTGAATGACTGAGTCGCAATGAAAAAGGCACAGAGTAAGCCAAAAAACTTCAGAATCATTGGGATTGAATAGGATCATTGAAGGAAACTCACCGAACCAGCGTCAATACTAAAATCATCGAAGACAGTGAGAGTAAGCCTCAAGCGAATCCAGTCCAGTGGGAAGAACAACTTACCAAACAAGTGTGAAAGAGCGTAAGATTGAACTTGAAGCTGAAGGGCTGTTTCCAATCTGCAAAGCGTTTATGACTTTGTCGAGCTTGTGACAATAATCGCTTCACCTTGCTTGTTTCCGTCCTTCGCGCCTCTACTTCCTATCTCACTCTCGTTTCATCTTCGTTTCTCTCCGATATCGCTTTCTTTCTCCGGCTCTCGCATACGAGCAGCTCCACTTCCTATTTCTCTGTCGTTTCATCTTCTTTTCTCCAAATTCCAATGTCACTTTTTTGCATCTTTCGCACCCCTAGTCACCTTCTTATTCAAATTAGACCGAGAGACTGTTCTGACACTCATTCGTGGAGGGAGATGGTAAGAGTTCTGGAGTGGAGGAAGGTTCCAGTTCACGTTTGATATCAAGGTCTTCGACCGTGTAGAGCATTTCCGACTCCTCCAGGAAGGATTTTTCGCTCCTCGTCCATCCCTTCCATACTCCGTCATCATGGCAAGCGTCGCGTGCAATCATCACATTCTTATATGGTCGAATGCGAATGCACCTCAACATCATCTCCTCTGGCCGAGTCCGGGTCCGTTTGTATTTGTTTCGTTGGCTTGTCATTGTTGTGGATTGAGATATCAATAATGTTGATGATGTCGGTGTCGATGATGGCTCATGTAGGGGTGACAAGGCTACAAAGATGATGGTCACAAACTAGGGATAAGACACAGATCAGATAATTTTAACAAAACGAGAGATGGAGAGGGACTTTACAATCTCGTGGCATGTTCTTGTTCTACCCCTACTGTAAATGACGTGAGTCGCAAAAGCCCCTCTATCGACTTTTCGCGCTTCCAGTATGCAGTGGCGGCTATTGAGTGAGGGCAGATTGAGAATTTGAAAGGGAAGGAGAAAAGGGAAGGAGGACGGGAACTTCCGGTGAAGTATTGGTGCGATGGGTTCGATCCGTTCTCTGAAACGAGCTGTTGGCTGCTGTTGGTGGGAAGAAGATTTGTGTAAATCTGGGTGATATGGCCGGGAGGTACGGAAAGCACAAAATCCGACGTATGAGAAGAGGCAACGGTCACGACGGTGAGACTCCTGAGAGAGGGGCGAGAGTTGGCAGCAAGATTAGATTACGGCGCCTAAACAGCGCTTGCCAACGCTCTCACATCTTATCGATATCCCTCGTTTTGGTCTCTTGGTTGTCCTCTTCAGATTTTTTCCGCGAGATTTGCTGGGAAGACGAATAAAAGCTCTGGCATGAATAAAAGCTCTGGCATGAATAAAAGCTCTGGCATGAATAAAAGCTCTGGCATACTAATGCTCTTGAGGCAAGTCAATTGCCACATCCACTGGTCTGCTGGCACGAACCAACTCCTGCCCTCTTCTAGTTTGTTGTATCAGAATCATATTCAACCGGCAGACTACTCCAGTGGTGGCCAGTTACAACATTGAAGTACCACTATTTAATGATGTTCTATGATCTTTGCGAGAAAAGCTTTTGCAGCAGCCTCCTGCACTGGAGATTGAGTGAACCCCTGCACATCCTTCAGCTTTGCAAGCACTGTCTCTGCGCATATGTATATGGTATAGTAGCCGTAAGATGTTAAAACCGACTGCGCCGTCTCGGTATTAGCGGAGGTGGCAAGAGACCCTACTACTACTTCATTGTCACCTCCACTTTCATTGGTCAATCGAACCTTGAGGTACTGTACACCATCGGAGGAAGTATGTCCTTGGCGATAGGTCTCCCAACCCTGGCCATTACCTATCCTCAAACCTATGTTGCGGGCGGAGGGATGCTGATGATCTGGGATGATCCATAACTTGACATCTTGATTGGTAGGTGAAAGTCAAACACTGCTAGCCATTTGAATAGAAGATGCAAATATGTACCTTCAACAGTATTAGCCATCCCATGTTGTTGGAGCATGGGTGAAGCAATACTTCCAAGAGGAGAAACAAGGAGGAAGAATACAGAAAGCGCATGCAGAGAGGATTTCGACAGAACGGACGAAATCTTCATTTTGAACAGCTAAAGGAACAGGTAATGAATTAACTTAGGCCAACGAAGAAATAAAGTCATCAGTGACAACGTACTGGTAGAAGAAAGTTTCTTTGTTGATAGTAGATGTGCAGGTGCAGGCGTATGGTCTGATTTTTTGTCGAATGCGTTTGACACACAAGATACCAGTGTACAACTGTGGTAGAATTCCATGGCGAACAGTAAGCAATTAGTAAACATATGAGCATCGAGGAACACTCACCGAACCAGCGTTGATACTAAAAACAAAGAGGATAACTGTAAGCCCCGGACGAATTGAAATCAATTGACGAGCAACATACCAAACTAGTGCGAAAGAGCGTTGAGTCTAAACTTGAAGCTGAAGAACTGTCTCGAATCCGCGAGGTTTTTATATCTTTGTCGAGCCTATGGGAATACTCCTGCCTTATACAGGCCTGAACAGGCCTGAACATGGTCCGAGTCTCCGAGCGTTGGAACTCGGAAATCTGGTGAAGTCAGGGCTACATAGTAAGGGTTGTTCAAGCCCAACGTTCAGGGCTGATGCGGATGGCGGCATTGAACAGCCTTGGAACTTCTATTATCAGCACAGGAGCATCGGATACGTTCCAGGAGCAAAGAAATTTCATACTAAGCGGTGCTCTGTCCGGACTCCGTCGCAGGCTGCAGCTTCAAAGGGTTGATTCCAAACTAGGATCGCAAAGATTATTCGTTCTTCCTATCTGGACGAAACCCGGTGCCAAGCGCTAGCAAAGTGTGCAGTGTGCACAGATCTAAACAGGTAGACAGTGGACACAGATGAACCATGTGCAGCCGTGTGCTTTATGAAAGCCCGGCGGACGATTCGCGAATGTTAGCAGAAAAGACTCTAAAAGTCTCGCGTCTATTTGAGTCTACTACTTAGTCTTTGATAGCTGATTGATTTCGATTAACGCTCACCCAAAAACAAAACCGAGGCCAGGGAGGTCCAAGGGAATCCTTCATACTCTCGAAATAATCGGTGAAAACCAGCGGTTTGCAATTACGGTGAGGCTATGAATGTTAGTAGCCACGCTGCTGTGACTGTCCCCTGCTGTCCCCTGTTTCACCGTCTTGATCATCAGATTTTTGAAGTCGCGATGGTTTATTGGCGGAATTACTGTTATTTTCTCCTCCAAACCCTGACGAAGTGCGATAAGGTGCGATGCCGCGAAGATTGCTGGCTATTTCTGCACTATACATAACACCACTTTTGATTGTGCCTTGAGGAAAATCCATGATGTGCAACGAAGATGGCCGGCGATCCTTCCTCCAACTAACGCCACTTTTGATTATTGTGCCATTAGGAAAAAGCGACAATAATCGACGCCGCAACGACCTGCAACGACGTCAAAATTGAAACTAGTACCGACCGTGGATGAAGCGCCCCCTGCAATGAGCTTCCATGAGAATCATAGATTCAAAAGAGGGGCTAATCCTGACGATTGAGATACACAATCAAAACCAGACCGACTGCTGATTACTGAGCATTGAGTTGATCAACGGCCTGAAACCGTTGCTTACTAGTAACAAGCGATATTCAAGCACATTCATCCAAGATGCGACGGAAGTCTGCGGAAGTCACATAACTTTTGAAAAGCAAAATAGAATCGGTTACATAGAGCAAAACCAGGCAAAACCACATCATCGTCAAATCTGTGCAATGTGATGCATTGCAGGAGATTGCAGGATGCGCACAAGACGCATGAGCCAATGAAAGTTGGTGCCTCCAATGAGCAACCAAGAACATGATCTTAGCCTTGATGATAAGGAGGACTCGGAACTTGAGCTTGATGCCTGTATGAAATCAGGGGACTCTTTCATGTTTCACTCTCGCGAAACACGGAGACGGTGATGGTGGCTTCGATATTCCAATCGTAGGGTATAGAACTGAGCACTGGAGATCAAGAAATTCTACAAACATGAAGGGATACGAGACTGAGTTCGTTTGGCGAAAATATCAGAAATGCAGAGAAACTTACATCTTAGGAAACAGATTGAACCCATCTTTTACGGATATGACGGGCACTGCTAGCACAGCGTAAGTTCTCAAAAGTTGATGGAATTCTAGTGAAATTCCTATTCCAGATGAGAGCCTGGAATGTTTTATCGCTCGGTCAGTCTGCAAGTAAGATTAAACCTATGCTCAGAACATAAGGAACCAGTAGGACGACGATTACCACCACTGCAAGCCATAGTACAGCGGAGTCTGGAGAGTGCCTTCCTGAGGTTGGGTCTGTGATTCAAGCTGATTCAGAAGCAGAGGACGCGAGCTTCGAAGAGCAGCTGATATAGACTTAACGTGCTCGCTCTATAGCATTGGAGACCATTTCCGAGAGTTCACGAACGTCTTTCGTGAATGCAAGTCAGCGTGACAGTGTCTGTTCAAAAAAATCGTCGGAGTCGAGGTCGCGCAGCGGTTCCCAACCGGACCGGCTCTGATCCGGTGAAATGACGTCGATAGTATTAGACGAGTCTAGGCTTGAGGTCGTTCGACTTATGCGGCATGCCAGAACTCCCAGGTAAAGCTGAGGCTCACAGCTCCCACAACCCACTCATTGTTGACATTCATCTTCAGAAGTAGAACGTGCGGTGCAGCAAATTCGACGCATAGGTCTGAACAAAGTAATAGACAGAGTTGAAACTACCCAAGACGACATCGTGTACTCAGGAATAACTCATATAGAGTTTGTGAGCGAGAACTCTACCCATCTCATGCTGCAAAGGTTTATCGATATCTGCTGAATGGCAGGCTAATGAGATCAGCCGAAGAAGGATTGTTGGCGTGAAACGATATGGTGATCATGCTCGCAGTGAACTTTCTATGCCATAACTCATTCCGGAGATCGTGCACAGGCAAATCTTTCTTCTTGGAACTCGATGGAACAGGAAGGTTCCCAGTCCTACATTTCGGAATGACCGGAATGCTTCAGGTAACAGCTCCATTCGAAACCCATCTCGAACACAATCTCATGTCTTGGCAAGGTGAAAGGCGAGAAAGCCATGTACTACAAAGAAACCCCGAGAAACGCTTCCACAGATTGGCCACCTCGGTTCATGAAGGTTCATCCTCGTTATATCCAACTTGCTCTAATCCATATTGACCTGGCTGATACAGTTTATACTCCATCTCCACGACGGATCCACACCAGAAACTAGTACTGAGATCGCCTTTATGGATGCACGAAGATTGGGTAGGATCCGCCTTCGTGATTCTCCGGCCACGGAACCACCTATCTCTGCACTCGGTTTCGATCCAATCCTATGCATGCCCGCTTTGGACGTATTCGAGCCGCTCGTCAAGAAACGAAGCTGTCCAATCAAGGCTCTTTTGTTAGACCAATCGTTCAGTGCAGGAGTAGGCAATTGGGTCGCAGGTTCTTTTACTTCCTCTTGTTCGTTTGAAGATATCTCTCTGAACCGATGTCCGAAGATGAGATTCTCTACCATGCCCGTGTACATCCCGAACAAAGATGCAACACGCTGTCGCCCGCCCAAATTGGAGAGTTACATCGATGTACCAAATTCGTATGTGAGACTGCGGTCTCTGTTGATGCCGACGACACGAAATTTCCAGAAGACTGGTTGTTCAAACATAGATGGGTAAGAGAACTATATCTCATACTCCAGTAGTAGGAGCCATACGAACACGGATTGATACAATACTCAGGCAAAGGGGAAGAAAACGAAGGCGCAATCTTTAAAGCTGGTAATGATACAAAAGTCGCGAGGATATAATGTGGGGACTGTCGAACTTATTTCGTATCTTTAGCCTTCAGGTCAGCCGGCGACGATTCGATGGGTAACAGTCGGTGGGCGAACATCAGCGTATGTCGTAGAACTGCAACACCTCCGAGGATCCAGTAGTAAAGTGCCTGCACCGTTGGATACACAAAACCCTACAGGATCGTCTTCATCCGATGTACGTCCTCATACGAACCTCCATTGACGATGGATCATTTGCTCATGTTGGTGGCTGCGCTACAGCTGAGTAAAAGTGACCTTCCAACGCTGACCGACTCAGAGTCGGAAATGAGGGCATCTCCTAAAAAGCGGGTGGGTCCTATCAATAGTTTGCTACAGCGCAATGCCATTCTGAAACTGCAACATCTTTAGAGAAAAGTCGCGAAGGACCCACGAAGATTACAACCAAGAAGAAAACGAATATCGAAGTAAATATCAAGAAAGGATACATGTATGTAAATTATTCACTATTTTCCTCCTCGTCTTCGTCGGTATACTCTTCCTCTGCTTCGTCGTCAATGAAACCGTTCATCCTCGTCTTTGTCTTCGTCATCCTCGTCATCCTCGTCCTCTTCTTCCTCAGACTCATTCTGACTACTTCCTACAAGTTCAATATCTTCAACATCTTCATCTTCATTCCCACTGTCCACCTCAACCCCAACATCCATCTGCGCATCCTCGTCCTCACTTTCTCCCTCTACGTAATGAGTTTCCTCGACAGTCAATGCTACAAAAGTGCCACTCCGAAAAGGTCACGACTCATGGAATCATGAAGGTCATTGAAACGAAGGAAAAAACGACTCATATCGAAGTAGATTTTAAGAAAAGACACATGTAGAATTCGGATTATACATCGTTCTGAGTATCCTCCTCCTCGAGTCCTCTTCATCAGCTAGATGTTTGTCGTTATGTATTTGGATCATTCAACATGGGTAGGTTCATTCTTGTCCTCATCTTCCTCTTCATCTGCCACCTCAGACTCATTCTGAGACTGCCTACTACATCCATTTGAGCGTCATTGTCCCCATCCAAGGCTCCACGTAATGAGTTTTCTCACTAGTCTCTGTGATAGAAGTCGGCTTCCCGGATTTGAATGCAAACACAATCCCAGTGACCGGGACCATTCACCTCCTTGACAAATTGGCACAGCTTATGTTCATGTATACGGGTTGCACTGCTGAACTCGAAGCTGAACTATCAGGACTTCGAGGGGCTGACACATTTGTTGTATCAGAATCATATTCAGTGATTCCTACTAGTCACAACAACGACTGCCAGTCCCTAATGCATGATGAGCCCCCACCACTTAATTCTGAAAATCTCCAATTTGGTTAAGAACTTCTCTGGTGAATGTCTGCTGTCGTCGAGTTTGAGTGAACCGCATTTCCCCAAGCTTGGCGAACACTGCCTGCGCGAGATGTAGTTTCGTGTCATAGGGTGCGCCCTCTTTGATCTCTGACCAGAACCTTTCCCTCTCGGCATCAGATATACGAACAGTCCCTACTTTCACACCTCCCGTGTATTCACAATGAGAGATAGAAATGCCAGATGCTGTACTCACACTCTCTTGAGCACTCGAATTCTCTGAGCCTTTACCAATTCGGAAGGCCACAATCACATTGTTGCCTTCGGGATCACCTCCAGGAGGAATCATGAACATTACACGAACGGAACGCTTGGCGGGTTCAATGCCTTCAAGAGATCAGAGTCAGTCGATGATGCCAGCTATGAATAAGAAGAAGTCACAAATACTGTTTATTGCAGTGTCCGAACTTGTGTCCGGTGTCCATCTCGTATAAGGTGTAAGTTCATGATGATGATGCTCAGGTGGTGGCGCAGCCAGTGGAGGAACGCGTTCACTGTCAGGTGAGGGCGGACTTTGGAGCACGGGCGCATCGCGTGGGGAGGATGATTGTGGCACGGGCGAGGCAATACTCCCAAGAGCAAGAACAAGAAGTATGAGTATCGAAGGTGTATGCAAGGAGGATTTCGACAACATGAAAGGAATCTTCATTTTGAGTGACAGCTGAAGGAACAGGCATTGATTAACTTGCGTCAACGAAGAAGAAACGTTATTGATGACAACGTACTGGTAGAGGAAAATCTCTTTGTTGATGGTAGATTAGTAGTATGCAGGTACAAGCGTATGGTCTGATCTTTTGTCGAATGTGAATGACACACAAGATTCCAGTGTATAACTGACATGGAGTAGCATAAGACAAGCCATCTGAGTGACACAATGAACATTCAAGATAGGTATCGAAGAACACTCACCGAACCAGCGTTAATACTAAGAGGATATCCGTAAGCTTGGGGCAAATCGAATTCGATGACGAGTAGTGTAGTAACGTACCAAACAAGTGTGAATGAGCGTTGAGCGTTGGACGTTGACGTTGAGTCTGAACTTGAGCTGAGGGCGCTGAAGCCGAAGAGCTGTTTCGAATCCGCGAGTTTCTGAGGGTTTTGGGCCGTTCGTGACTCTAGTGCGTACTCGACTCAGCTAGTAGACTCAGCTCGACTCTAGTAAGTCACGTACTCGACTCCCAGTCGTTAGTGTCAAGAGGTATGATCGATTCTGCCCTATTCTGCCTTTGGGAGACAAGTAAATCACGTACTTACATAGTAAATGCTCATGCACATGTGTTTTGCGTTCTTTTATCATCTTTGTACTGCTCAGGGGGCCCACGTAAGCAAAAAAATGGGTATCGCAAAACCTGTTGGGGTCTGTTTGGTATTTCTTTGGTAATCCATCAAGCCGAAAATGAGCCGAATATGCCGACCCAAGCGCCCTAATCTTCGTTGTATCGATTTCTCTGCAATTATCATCGATTTTGTCCATCCATACTCGATCTAGTGCTATAATGATAGATTACTTCTTGACAATATGCCATCTACGGTCTTTCCTCATGCCATCAACAGCCTCAACGCCTGACCCGCCTCCGGAATTTGTGTATCACCACACTGGAAACAATGTCCTTCGGTTCCCAACTTTTAGTGAGGATGGGAAGCTCGTTGTGCACTGTGATCTATGCGGAGGATCGTACTCAGTTGGTCCACGCGGTAGCACAGCGAACTTTGGCAATCATCGAAGATCTTGTGGGCGTTCAATTGCGCAGGTATGTAAGCTGCTTGTGTTCCATTGGTCTTTTTGGTTGAACATTCTTCTACATCCAGAATCGATCCAGAGCTCCATCAACTCCAGCAAGACCTGCTAGTGCAATGGCAGCACCTTATCCTTCGATCTCTACACGTCTTGCACCTGTCACAACACCGAGTCAATTCACACAACCATCCCATTCATTTACTAGCTCAGTTCAATCTCTTGAGAGCATGATACCCTCTGATAGACCTCTCGAGTCTCCCAAATCCGACGCCATCAGTGATATGCAAATGTCTGACCTCTCCGGTGCTATCTCTCATCTCAGTCTGTCCGATACTCAGGATCCGGCTCCTTCTCAATTCGAGTCCCGATCTAGCGATACTAGAAATCAATGCAAAGGTGCTCTCGTACACTGGAAGCCAGGAAACATCTGGCTGACATACAGCTTCGCCATGCACTCGCATGATAAAAATCCTCTTCCCTGGGAACTCGCTAATATCGTAGATGGAACCACACTGGATATCCGATCGCTCAACTGTAGAGGCACTTTGTCCGGGTTTGAAGAACCTGGATCGGATTGCTGTGACACTTGTAGTAATGCTCCAAACAGATTCCTCTCAGCTCAGATCGTTGATCTACGTGCTCAGAACCGAATTCTGCTGGATATCATACAGCGCACAGGAAATATCTTCTCCGACATCACTCACGCGAGTAAACGTCTCGATGGACCAGCAAAGTTTCGAGACACACTCAATGCATATTTTTTGGACAACGGTGTTGAAGAAAATCAGTCGCAATGATGGCCATGTTATTATAGCCTTTTATTACTATCAAAATTCTAGAGATTGCCCTTCCTTTGCTACGTTTCGTCCGATTTCTTGCTGCACCATCTCACTTACGGCTCACCTGCGGCTCACTCCCGGCTCGCTCACGGCTAGTTCACGGCAAGTCTGGCAAGTGCATCGCCTCCGTTGACCAAACAGACCCCAACAGGTTTTGCGATACCCATTTTTTTGCTTACGTGGGCCCCCCTGGTACTGCTACCGTGACACGAGACTGGATCAGAAATCCTACACATGAAAGGTGTGCCGAAAAACGTGGCACAAATCAGATCAATTTTTGGCCAATATTTCCTGATTAAAATAAAGTAAATTTCATATGTAATCTTAGTTGAAAAATCAATCTCAATTTTTGTGTGATTTAACAAGAAAAAGGCAAAGAAAAATATGTATCATTTTGTAAATAATTTTCTGACCATTTCACATATAATTTTATCCTGATTTCATTTTAAAAACAAAGAGATTTTAGCCGAGATCCTGATCTTGATTTTGAAAGAAAAAATCTTTCCCTTTCACAAGAAAAACACATTGCAAGCTTTGACCATTTTCATTTGCAAAACATTTCGGATTTCGAGGGTCTCCAGGATACTGGGCAGCATCATGGGCAGCATCCTGGGTGACCTGTGACATCAAGAAGATTTAGGAAAATCTATGATGACTAAGCCACTTTTGCAAGTGTATGACTAAGCTGTTTGCAGTTGATCAGATTATCTGACCAGCATCTTTCCTTTTACAGGTGTTAAAATATATCTCATGAAGATTGCACACTTAGAGAGCGAAGTGTCTGTAAAAGAATCTAATCAACTGCAAACAGCTTAGTCATACACTTGCAAAAGTGGCTTAGTCATCATAGATTTTCCTAAATCTTTTGATGTCACAGGTCACCCAGGATGCTGCCCATGATGCTGCCCAGTATCCTGGAGACCCTCGAAATCCAAAATGTTTTGCAAATGAAAATGGTCAAAGCTTGCAATGTGTTTTTCTTGTGAAAGGGAAAGATTTTTTCTTTCAAAATCAAGATCAGGATCTCGGCTAAAATCTCTTTGTTTTTAAAATGAAATCAGGATGAAATTATATGTGAAATGGTCAGAAAATTATTTACAAAATGATACATAGTTTTCTTTGCCTTTTTCTTGTTAAATCACACAAAAATTGAGATTGATTTTTCAACTAAGATTACATATGAAATTTATTTTATTTTAAACAGGAAATATTGGCCGAAAATTGATCTGATTTGTGCCGCGTTTTTCGGCACACCTTTCATGTGTAGGATTTCTGATCCAGTCTCGTGTGAAGCTTGAATGGGAAGTGTTGCGATGCACAGTAGATAGTTCAGTTTATTTAGCAGGTCATTGGGCAAAAGGCCGTAAGGCCTTTCGGGTCCCAGTGCGGTAAAGTATCCACAGTCAGCTGCGATTGGGTGGGAGGGACCCAAATGCAGTCTGACCGTTGGTCCACACTCAGACTGCATGTTCTTAGCATATGCGAGATGGAATATACTATATAAACATGAGCATATGTACTGGGTGGGTGGGTGCGGAAATAAAAGAAAGGTGAGTCAATGTGGAGAGGCTTCGACGCGAGCCTTTTCGACCACTGCCAGTTTGATGACTCAGTCGGCAAACTATAGTCTTCGAACTGGACATGTGATGCAGTGCTGTCGTTCTCTTCCAGTACCGCATCACAACGAGTCCTAAGACTCACTCTTAGGGCAGCTCAAAACTTTCGGTTCTCATATCAAACCTACTTCAGTTGCAAACCAACACTATCCTTTCAACACAATCCTTCAAACGCACCGTTCACCTATCACAATCCTTCATTCATCAGAATGGCCAACAGACTCCAATTCGACCCAGCTCTCGTGCCGTGTCCAGACTTCACCGACGAATTCTATGTGGCCTTTCGCAACTCCCTCATAATAGACCCTAACCACACCGAAGTCACCAACAATGACGAAGCTGCCAGACATCTCAAAGTGCAATGGGAAGTGGTGAACACCCGAATGCGCGAACAGTACCAAGCTCAAGTATTAGCTGACCGGGAAGAAGCTGACCGGAGGAGAGAAGAGGCAGAAGAACTGCAGAGGCAGAGGGAGGCAGAGGACAGAGAAAGAGTGATGGAGCAGGCAAGGGAGGTGGAGAAGAAGCGTATCCCCGCCTATAGCTTCATGGCAGGGGAAGGAGCCCATCGCAAGCCGCTTAGGATTCACCCATACGCAGAAAAGCTGATGTCGGCGCGCAAGTATGTACCCTTGTGGTACTTCCTTCCTGACGCCGCTTTAGAGGCCGAGGAACGAGCCAAGGAGGTACTGGACACGAACCACTACCAGATCGCCAACGAAGGTGGTGATTCCTCCAGCTCGGCCCTGGTTCTTGTGGGCACTCACTCTATCCGAGCCTCTCCCAATGCCATCCCAGACTCAAGACTCTCATGGAGCCAGGTCATACTCGCTAGAGGTGCATACCTGAAAGCGCTCTCCTTAGGTGCTTGGCCCAACGAACACGTCAAAATGTTCGCCGAGTTCTTCGCTTGCATGGACACCAGCGAAGAGCTAAACGCCAAGAACGGTATTCGAGCACTTGTTCTGTATCAAGCAGAGATGCGCATGGACTGGTTCAAGGCAAACGAGAGGCAGAAGCCATATGACCTGGCCGTCACAAACAGGGAGGTGTTGGAAGACTGTTGGAAGACAGTCCGGCAGGAGGAGTTTGAGAAAACACTCAAAGGTACGTGTTCGTTGTTAGACATATATTGACTGGTGTACTGACTATCTGTCTCGGAACATCACTCAACCACCCAACCTGCATTGAATGGCTCAACACATGCATCGCCATTACGCATTTGATATCACCCGCCTAATGCATTGTTATTGCATGTGCCATCCTGGTAACGCCTCGCATCGCCGCATGTACTATTTTGCTACGCTTTCGCATCGCTGCTGCATGTAATACCTTCATGGGCTCTGCACTGTTGACACGCCTTTCTTTCACGCGCATCGCTATTGATCACATCACGGCTTCCAACGATTCGCTTGATGGTCTCTAATGCTTTCATTAACGCAATTGGAATATGTAATCAATGTGTATTTGATTGTTGCATGCTACTCGCTCGTCATGTCAATGACCTTGCATCAAATGGTCTGTACTTCTTCCTCCGTCGTTTCCAGATATGCGTGCAGAAGCAAAGCCATCACAGTCCCATTCCCGAAACAGCTTTGTTGCAGGGAGCAGTCGCGGTAAAGGGGCAAGGCATAGTCCATACCCGACCGCAGCCCAGAGGAAAGCCAGTGGTAATGCAAAAGTAGAGGAAGACCTGGAAAGCTTTGACCGGTCCTTTCGAGAGAGCAATCAAGCCCCGCTCCCGCGATGCCACAGATGTCTGGGCAGGGACAGACACGACATCAGAACCTGTTCACGCACGACAATCCACAACGGGAAGAAGAAAGTCCTTTGTCACTGGAACAAAGGTGGATATCTTGAAATCTCCCAAGGTGTCCATGCCAGATTGGAGGTCTGCGCAGAGTGGCAGCGCCCCAATGGGTGCACCAGTCACACTCATCAAGAAAAGCACAGGTGTTCAGGATGTGCCAGCACCTCGCATGGAGCTCAGAACTGCCCTGAAGGGGTTGAGAGCCCACGCCCGGTCCACGCTCAGCGTTGAGACGTGGGAGTCAGCGTTGTCCGATCTTGATTTGACGAGAAAATACCCAACTTTAGTAAATTCCATCTGTTTCGGCTTCCATATAGGCATCCCCAGCATTCAACATTCCTTCACCCCGTCTAATAAATTAAACAACCCCGTTTCCGAAGCCGCCTTTGCACAAGTCATGGAGAACGAACTCCGCCTTGGGCGGTGGCTTGGTCCTTTCTCTCATCAGGAGATTGAAAGCGAGATAGGTCCTTTTCAAACATCTCCCATTTCCATGCTTCCCAAGACAGGCAAACCAGGCAAATTCAGACTTCTCCAGAATCTATCATACCCTTACAAGCCACTAATCATCCCGAACCACATCCCTACTCCCATATCATCTATTAATTCTCATATTGACTCAACTCTTTATCCGTGCTATTGGGGTACATTCGCAAACACGTGCAGGCTGACCTGGACGTTACCACCGGGATCACAAGGTGCTGTGAGAGACATCTCAGAGGCATACAGAATGCTACCGATCCACCCGTCCCAGTTGCCAGGGGCAGTGATCCGCGCGAGTGCCCGAGATGAATTCTGTGTGGACACTCGAGTCATGTTCGGACTGTCGTCTTCTGGCGGTGCCTTCGGACACCTGGCTGATGCCGGCATGGAGATTTGTAGAGGTCGCGGGTTAGGACCGTTGACCAAGTGGGTTGACGACCACCTGTGGCTAAGAATCCTGAGGAAGTACCTCCAGCAATACAACAAACTCAGAGCAGAGCTGAGGCGCAGGGTACAACAAACAGGAGGACTACATCATTCCAGAGGCAGGTTATACCACTTAGGCAACACTCTACCTAACGGACGACAGGAAGAATTCGACGACGACTTTACCTTTCCTGTAACGCCCATAATATATTTTGATTAGTAATCTCTCATACACCAGACTGTTTGCACATATTGTAACCTTAGTTCTTCTTTTATCCCGACTATTAACACGTCCAATATATCTTGTCGTGTTCATCGTCCGATATTAAGAAAGCTCGCCTCAACTCGAGGCATCCACCTTATACTTTTTTGAACATCTAGAAAGCATACTAGAAGTTCTAAAGTTTCAATAATCGTGCAATATTTACACTCAAAACGCAAATTTCAAAAAGCTAAATTCACAAACAACTCTCGACTTCAAACATGCCTTTCCCCGAATCAAGCGAAAGGACTGCAATGCAACAACCACACAGCGGAAGTATCACTCCCACGCGAACAGTGAGAACAACGTTCGGCGGACGTGGCAACCCACAACCGGCCTCAGTAGCGGACACGGTTAGCTCGTGGCGGCAACCTCACGACACGCTCTCAAGACCAGCGAGTCGCCGAGACAGCGTTCAAATACTATCCAACGAACCTGTGGAAGTCAATGTAATCGAGGAAATCCTTCCATTAAGACCTCATTCCAACTACTCTAGCCCGCCTAACATATACATGCCAACTAACATGTCACCTAGTCATACCCCGCTATCTCCGTCTCACTCTCCAATTCCTACCTCACCGACTCGCTCCGTACACGGTTCACGAGTCAACAATGAAGTCGTGAGTGAAGAAGTGCTGGAAGGTATTCGCGAGGACCCCATATCGTTTATGTCCACATTCCAAGAGACGGTCATTAACGATATTCGACAAGTACACTCGAATATTGTTAATAGCTTCTCTTCGATTGAACAAAAATACACTCGGTACTTCAATACAGTCAACAACGTCCTATTAACGCGCCCCGAATATGACACGGTACAGCGCAATCTCGATCAATTCAACTCAAGTAGCACTGGTATTACCCACTGCGTAATGGCTAGAAGTCCTAGTCCATTGCCAACACCCAACAGGTCGCTTCATTCTCCACATGCTCATTCCAACACGTCAAGCCTTCGACTACAAAACCCGGTTCTTCCAGTAGACAATCGTCCACCGGCTTTACCTCCACGACATACTAGACCACAATATACTAATCCAATGCCACAATACACAAAATTGACCGCTATACACGCCAAGGAGCTCGATGAGTGGAAAGACGGCGAAACGGAATCGAACCTTTCCACAAAGAAACATAAACTCTCTACCAACTTCAATTCACACCATATCCATTCTCATTCCTACTCCCCATCCATATCCACGGATCGGTCTGAGAGCCCGATAGGATTCATGATCAGCCCGGCTGAAGCAGCGCCGTTCATAGCCACTGCATCGTCTCTCCCACATGAGAACACAAATTTACCGTCACCGAAACAATGACGTCCTCCGACCAAATCAGTCACAACCGCACAGGTTGAAGAGTATATCCGGCTTCTATGCGAATCCGAGCAACAGTACAGAAAGCCAGCATGGCCCATATTCAACATGCTAGAGGTTATGTACAATTGTACCCAAGCAACCCCCGAGCGCGCTAGAACCGCGGTGCAACGCGAAGTTATCTCCCGGTTCTATGTGCCATCATTTGTGTCATCCAGCCGTTCAAAGGGCATGATGACGGAACTCAGCAATCGTGCTCGCGCCCACCAAGATCGTCAAGAGGCTGCTCACGCCGCTGCAGAACAACGACAGACTGACGCCAAACCTCCTTCTATCGATACTCCTGCTGAGGCAATTGCTAAATGGCTTTGCCAATCCCAGTCAGCAAAACCTTGCAGCATTCTTGGGTTGTTCCACCGAGCCAAAACCAACACAGTCTCTTTATGTTCTATTCGTGGTAGACGATTGATGCAGCTGCGAGAACCACTGGAGATTGAACGGAGCACTATGGCGTCTGTCAGAATCGCGTACTTCATCACCGCCATTGAAGTGGTGCTCACTCCTTCATATTACGCCAATTTTCTACACGAGAACGCCATCTTAACAGCTTTCCCTATCCCAGAACCCTCTCGATACCCAAGAGATCCTCGAAACAGATCTATGGATGACATGGCTCGCTTCTTCGCGTCGCAAGGACTTTCCATTGAAGATATCCATGACGCCGCGCTTTTTGCATATGTATGGCTCCGCAATATCAAAGCAGTCAACGTTGATATTGTGAACCTCGTATTTCAACTTCGCTACCGGTTATATCCCCTCCTTATGACTCATGGCATCCCAGCTGGCGCGAATGAAGACCTGATGAATGTGGATGGTCTGATAACGCATCGTCCCTCCGCGCCTACTGCAGGAGAGTTCCTGGAGAGAATCAATATCTTCCCGCACAACCCCAATCGAGGCGACACTCCAGTGGCATCCACTTCTCAGCTCAACACATCGGAATCCATTGAAGACACCATGGATACTTCCGAGCCGAGTACCTCTAGCGTCATACCTACCGACACCTCTATGGATACGGTGTGATGTTATTGCGACTCGGTATGCCAATAATATTTATTTTCAACTTCTCACTAATGGATGGGTAGTTCATCTTGGACCGCTACCTTGACTCTACTCATCCTCGATCATAATCACCTTATGGACAGTCAATCTTGGACCGCTACCTCGATCTGTTCATCTGAAGTCTCTACGACGAGATTATCCACCGATTGTAATATTACTTCGGTTGTACCCCACAGTTCAACCTGGCCGGGGAGGGTGTAACGCCCATAATATATTTTGATTAGTAATCTCTCATACACCAGACTGTTTGCACATATTGTAACCTTAGTTCTTCTTTTATCCCGACTATTAACACGTCCAATATATCTTGTCGTGTTCATCGTCCGATATTAAGAAAGCTCGCCTCAACTCGAGGCATCCACCTTATATTTCCAATCCAGGATCTTTCCAACCTTTCACCGCGCTCGCCGGAAGATGCCGCCTTCACATATGCTTTCCGCGATATCGATCGGATTACTCTACCTCTAGGTTACAGATGGGCTTTAGACAAAGACATATTATTTGGAGTAGAGCCACTCTACTTTGGCTTTCTGTGGCATCTAGACTCTATGAGGGTATCAGTACCAGCCAGCAAAAGGGAGAAATATCTCGAGGAGATTCACAAATGGTCAAAATCACCGACTCATGACTCGGAGCAAGTACGAAAACTATATGGAAAGCTTCTCCACGTCAGCCTAATCCTTCCCATCGGAAGAGCCTACTTAGTCGAATTAGAGAAGTTCGAAGCAGAACTCAGCCACAAGGCTCCGCTTACGAAGCATCATGCGCCTCGAGGATGGCATGAGGACATGATTTGGTGGATCGAAAGGTTGTCCGCTCCCATATCTTCCCCCATTCCTGGACCAGCAGACCTCATCGATGTCGGAGCATACTCAGATGCTAGTAGCGGCTATGGCATCGGTTTATGCATCCGCGGTTACTGGAGAGCATACAGACTCCTCCCAGGCTGGAGAGGTCCTCACAACAAAAGAGACATCGGCTGGGCAGAAGCCGTCGGTTACCTCTTCCTTATCATCATCGTGGCCAGCAGAGCAACACAACACAAGCACTACAAGTTCTGGGGGGACAACGACGGAGTGGTCGAGGGCTGGTGGTCAGGCAGGAGCAGAAACAGATCTAAGAACAGTATATTCAAGAGCATACATAAAATCACTACAGAGTTTGAGTTCCACGCACACACCCGCTATATCCCCAGCGCCGAAAACCCAGCAGATCGTTTCTCGCAAGGACACGTGGGTCCCGAATGTTACCTCCTCCCACGAATCGCAATCCCGATTGATCTCCAACCCTTCATTGTCGACTATGACCACCCACTCTCATCTGCAGAGCTCGTTGAGAGAAATCATCACACAAACTTTGATGCCGCACCCCGAGGAGGAAGAGAGAGCAGACAGAGCTATAGTCAGTGGCAGCTTGAAGAGGAAGGAAGAATGCTATCTGCCTTCCAGCACGCATGGTAGTGTTATACATTATCTTAGTATCACCCGCATAATCACATATATGTCAATAGTTCTAGCTACCGCATCGCATCATCATCACCCTCCTAATCGTAGTCTTTTACCTTCTCAACTACGACCAAGCTGCTCAGCACGAGATCGGCTAACGCTGTGGAAACCCATAAATGAACGGGTGTTGCGAGACAGTGAAGGTAACGAATTGGCACTACCCAAAGAATTGGGTGATAGAATCGAGAAAGTACTAGCAGCAGCTTTTGCAGAAAGCACTTTAGAAACATACGCAGCCGGCCTTCTAGCATTCCATGTGTTCTGCGATTCGCGTGGCGTAGAGGAAAGCCAACGTGCCCCATGTAGCGTAGACTTGCTACAATCCTGGATCGCAACCATGGCAGGGAATTACGCGGGCACATCTATCAAGAACTATCTACATGGAGTACGGGCCTGGCATATCATGCATGGCATTGAATGGAATATCGACAAGCCAACTCTGGACACCATCATTCGAGGAGCCGAGCGACTACAACCAGACAGATCGAAGTGCAAGAAAAGACAACCCTTCACAATCGAATACATTACGAAGATTCTTGATGACTTTGACCCCCAGAACCAGCTAGATGCAGCCTGCGGGGGCTGTCTCACCACTAGCTTCTATTGCGCGGCCAGAGTCGGCGAGCTCACAGTACCAACCCTCAAAGATTTCACACCTGATAGATTTGTAACTCCCTCACAGATCAGAACAGCTACGGACCGCAATGGTTTCCAAACCACAGTCATACACGTTCCGCGCACCAAAAGCAGTCCAGTAGAGGGTGAGGATCTATACTTCTCCCAGCAGTTGGGTCAAGCAGACCCCGACTGGTGGCTGCAAAATCATCTTGAGATCAACAAACCAGAATCAACGGAGCACCTGTTTGCTTATGGACAGACTATTGGACGACGTCAAGGACGCAGGGCTTTGACAAAATCTGCCTTCATTCAACGAATACACAAAGCAGCACGCAACAAGAACTTGCCACTCCTCCAAGGACATGGAATTCGGATTGGAGCGACACTTGAATATTTGCTCAGGGGAGTTCCATTCGACGCCGTCCGAGTCATTGGGAGATGGCAGAGTGATGCTTTCTTGCTATACTTACGCAAACATGCTGAAATCATGGCACCATACCTGCAACCAGAATTACATCAAGCCTTCATTCGATATACAATGCCACCAGTCCGATGTAAGTGCCCTCCTACCTACTGGGGATCCGCGGTCGCTGGATGCGTCGCGCACTCCTTCCTGTTGGGTATCGCAGCTGACCGCGTTCTCAGAAGAATACTCAGTTGGGACCCGAGGGCATACTGCCCTCCCACCCAATCGCACCATAGCACTGATGTCAAATAATATATAAATTGTGTAGACTACTCAGACGAGTCTCTCGTACATGCTACCTAGTCTCCGCATTGTTTATCATGCATCACTGAAGTTCAAAGATGCCAGTTTGATGACTCAGTCGGCAAACTATAGTCTTCGAACTGGACATGTGATGCGGTGCTGTCGTTCTCTTCCAGTACCGCATCACAACGAGTCCTAAGACTCACTCTTAGGGCAGCTCAAAACTTTCGACCACACCCACCCACCCCCTTTGCAGCAGTTTCAACTCGCTGTCTGCAGTGCTCAAAATTTACAATAGGGCAGTTACAGTTCGTACTGCCACCGTAAACTGATTGTTCGACCAACCAACCAACAAATGCAGTCCGAACTGGGTGAGTCAGACAGCGATAGGGCCCTCCCACCCTATCGCAGCTGACCGCGTTCTCAGAAGAATACTCAGTTGGGACCCGAGGGCATACTGCCCTCCCACCCAATCGCACCATAGCACTGATGTCAAATAATATATAAATTGTGTAGACTACTCAGACGAGTCTCTCGTACATGCTACCTAGTCTCCGCATTGTTTATTATGCATCACTGAAGTTCAAAGACCAGGCTTGCATGGTGGTTTGAAGCAAGAGCGACGAGCATCACGTGCCGCGTTCAAAGACTCAAGTTTGCCGGCGCTCATTTTGAGCTGGTCAAACTGCCAGTCCCTCCTTCTATGTATGTTACAGTAGATGGATAAGATTCAGAGTACTTACTCCAGTAGGATCCATACGAATTGACTGATACAATAACTACTCATGGAAAAGGGAAGAAACCTTTGAAGCCGGTGATCACAGTTGCACAGTAATAACTCATCTCTTTCTCCTCCATTGACGATGGATCATTTGCTCATGTTTATGGCTGCTCTACAGCCAAACGAAAGCGTTCTTCCGACGCTGACTGACTCAGAGTCGGAAACCATGGCATCTCCAGCTAAAAAGCGGGTGAGTCAGATTGCTGCTTTGCTACAGCTGAATGTCATCCTGAGATTCTTCGTTTCTGAAACGTTGAAATCCTAAGAAATGGTCGCGACCAAGGAAAAGGCAAATATCAAAGATCAAAGTAGATATCAAAGAAAAAATACATATACTAGCAGATTATTCACTATCCTCCTCCTCCTCATCACTATAGTCTTCCTCTGCTTCGTCGTCAATGAAACCGTTCATGGTAGGTTCATCCTCATCCTCGTCTTCATCCTCGTCATCCTCATTCTCGTCATCTTCGTCTTCCTCAGACTCATCCTGACTACTTCCTCCAAGTTCGATATCTTCAACATCATCCTCTTCATTCCCACTGTCCACCTCAACCTCTACATCCATCTGAGCGTCCTCGTCCTCACTTTCACCCTCCACATAATGGGTTTTCTCCACTGTTTTTGCTACAGAAGTTGGTTTTCCTGACTTCAACGTGATGGGTGCCGGAGCAGCTGACGACCGCATTTCTATTTGTGAAAGCACCATGTCTAGACGACCGCTCAATGACAGTAGATTGTCTTGCAACGTAAGGCGAGTGGTGAGAATTGAGTGAAGACCTGAAAGACGAGCTACCAGGTCCGGCATCTACGCGAAACGAAAAAAAAGTAGTTTGAGAAAACCACTCGGAGGTTACAAAAGGGAAACATACCGTCATCAAATGTCCACTGTGGATGGACAGCGTCGTCTTGACCCAGTTGATCAACCCTGTTCCTCTCTGCGAACTTGCACCCCCACCCCCGCCCTTCATATTCCCTGCTCTCGCACCTCTCCCTAACCGTTCTACGCACGCGATGATGAGCGGCACAGCCAGTTGAGGAGGCAGTTTCTGGACAGTATTCCGTATTAACGTTATATCGGAATGGGCTAAACATGTCTCCATCAACCGCGTATCAGACGAATGCAGAGCCTGGATCAACGTCCGTGTTAAAGAAGCTGCGGGGACGACGTTCAGTCCGTCCTGATTGATTCTGGACTTTTGCTTTTTGTTTAAGGTTGACTCGGAGTCGCTGTCGCCCGGTAGAGGGACTGCGCCAGAGACAGCTGTGAGGCGCTCTCCTAGACTCATTTCGGCTATGTCGACATCAAGGTGGCCTTCGACGTTCCGGTTGTCGAGATTGTCTAAAGTCTCATCTTGACCTAGGTCGACCCCAGAACCAACCGCAGCTGAGGTTTCGGTATAACGTTTGCTGGGAACTCCCTGGAGAGGCATTGAGAAATGCGCGCGCGCTCAAGCGAGAACACATACCGGTTGGGTTTCGGATATATCGTCGAGACTAGCATTCGGTATTGAAAGTACTGGGATAAAATTGCCGTTCTCGTCTTGGTAGTCCTAAGAGGATTGAGGTATGAAACGAAGGCCCGCCTTTCATGAAGAAAGAAGGCTTACAAGCACATCGAAAACAGGTTTAACGCCTCCTACAATCCGCGCGACCCGAATGCTACGCGAAGAACCCTCGACGAACGAACTTGCAACCACCTGGGAAGAGTTGCCTTTGGATGAAGAGGAAAGAGTTGACCGAGGAAGAAGGGTAGCCATCTGATGCGGTGTACGATTCGATTTCGATGTTGGTGTCAGCTCGTCGGGTATTGGATACACAGACACGTTGCCTGAGGCAGCCAAGGTCAGAAGGGTGGATGTGGATGTGGATAATGAGATATGACGGGCATCCGAGTCTAGCTGGATCGAAGCTATCATTTTGCCTGTGGACGAAGTCTCCGGAGGGACCTCCCATAACGAGACAATACGGTCGCTGTCTGCCATAGACACGAATCGTTTGCAAGGCGATGAAGATGTGTCCCATTGGAGGTTTTTGATAGGGGATGCGTGTCCTGTGAATGAAGCCAACTCCTGCGGTTTTTCTTTTGCGGAAGTGATGTCGGTGGAAAGTAATCGGATGGAATGATGTCCTGCGAGGATTTCAGCGTTTCCGCCATCGTATACAGGCCGTATGGACAGGGATGTATATGGTATCCGGTCATCATTTTTCCAACTCCCTCTCAACTCATTCTTGCGAACATTCCACAGACGGACAACACCGTCAGCACCAGATGTCCAAACGTTATCGAGTTCACCTCCTTCAAGATCTACAGTCACTAGTGAGAGTATTGCAGAAGTGCTTGATGGATGTGAAAGCGTTGAAAGCACTTGGCCGTGTGTCGGTGAAAAGAACAAAACCGAGCCGTCCGACAAACCTAATGCGATAGTTCGAATTGGAGCGGATCCTGACTGAGCGTCGTCTACTGTCTGACTCTTTCTCCGTTTTTTCTTGCTAGGTGGGACACCATTTGAGGTGACGTTCATGGAAAGATGACACCATGATAATGAAGAGACTCGAGCAGTCTCTACGATGTATTCTGCGACAGATTGTCCGGTTGTGGTGTCATATACGCGTAGCCGATGCTTGTCCACTGCTAGAGATAGATAAGCGAATAGATCTCCTTTGTCGGAAAAGGAGGAAAGGGCAGTAAGGTGAGATGCATCCTCGACTACCGGCTGAGAGATAGTCGAAGTAGCTACGGGCCGGGTTTTTGAATGTTTTGTCCGATTCTTTTTTGATTTTTCTGAGGCGAGCATTTGCAGCAGATAGCGCCAAGTTTTTAGAGAGACTACGCGCTGAAAGACAGCAGGTTGTCGAGGTTAACGAGAACTTCGAGTTTTCCAAAATTTTGCTTGAGCTTGTCACGTGGATTCAGAGTCGGTCCGGCAGAAACGGCAGATTTGTCTTTCTCGTCAATTCTCTCTCTCCTCTCTCATTTTATCTTCTTCGCCTTGACCTCTACACCTCTCTTTCTTCATCTCCTTCTTCTCATTTACATCTTATTACTGCGATTATTTAGATCGCTTACGAAAATGAACTATGTACAGGTACGTTCGCCTTCTAGGTCTCTCGAATCTGAAGTGAACCTTTTGTGGCGATTCTATAGCTCGAGAAACTAGGCAAGTCATCCAGAGAAACTCATGTTGTTGTTGACCATCTCATAGTATGGTGCAGGTGAAGGGACATATGCGACAGTGTACAAGGTGCGCGATATCTCATCTTGAAATTTATCTCGAAATGCTCATCACGTTGTAGGGAAGGTCAAGAACCACAAATGAAATTGTTGCCTTGAAGGAAATACATCTGGATGCAGAAGAAGGCACTCCCTCCACAGCAATCCGTGAAATCTCCCTTATGAAGGAGCTCAAGCATGTCAACATCGTTCGGCTTCACGATGTGATCCACACAGAAACTAAGCTTGTCCTCATCTTCGAGTTCTGTGAACAAGACCTCAAAAAATACATGGATCAGCATGGCGAGCGTGGCGCTCTGGATCCCAATACCGTTCGCAGTTTCATGTACCAACTGCTGAAGGGCACAGCCTTTTGCCACGAAAACCAGGTCTTACACCGAGATTTGAAGCCACAAAACCTTCTGATCAACCGCAAAGGCGAGCTAAAGCTGGGTGATTTTGGTTTAGCGAGAGCGTTTGGTGTGCCAGTCAACACGTTCTCGAATGAGGCGAGTCTCCATTCAGCATTCATGCACACAATATACTGATATCGTCATTCACTCGATTCCTGTGCCTAGGTGGTGACTCTCTGGTACCGAGCACCAGATGTTCTCCTTGGTTCCCGAACATACAGTACTTCCATCGACGTTTGGTCATGCGGGTGCATTTTCGCCGAAATGATATCAGGACTGCCACTTTTCCGGGGAAGAGATAATAACGACCAGCTCCTGCACATCATGAGAATCATCGGCACGCCGAGTCAACAAACGTTTGACAAGATGGCCAAAGAATCTGTATGTATACGTCAGCTCATCTCTGTTTCCCCTTCTCACCTTCTTCCGTAGCCCGAAATTCAAATAAAACAATATCCTCGTTATCCTAAACAAGATCTTCGTGCAGTGATTCCTAAAGCATCGCCTCACGGTAAGCGACTTGTCATCGCTTGATCACGTGAGAGGAATACTGATGTGGATGCAGCTATCGATCTTCTCGAGCGTTTGCTTAAATTCGATCCTACCGAAAGAATATCTGCTGCCGAAGCACTCTCCCATCCTTACTTCACGGCATCTGCCGCGAACACCACGTTTACTGTGGGATCGATGGCACCCCCTGCCTTTACATTCCCGCACCCTCATGGCCTCCCTCCTCCCCAGCAACAACCGCAGGCGGCGGCATATAGTCGCCCCCCGGCCTTCATGACGAACAACGTTCCTGTTCACCCTGCAATGCAACAACAACAAGCGCAAGCCGCGGGCATGGGCGCAGGTTTTGGTTCAGTGCCCATGCATTTCAACCCGCCACAGTTTGGGCACAATCCGCGGTGATACGTTGTCGTTGTTGGATCTTAGAATCTCTGTCTCTGTGTTATGTTGTATGTGTGTCATTTGGATTTGAACTGTTAGCTTTGAGATACCTCGAAATGGACACCACGTATGCATCTTCCGTCTTCCTCCGATCAATGCCCAACTATGTACCTTGTACCACACCATGTAATAGTTTGTCGAATATAATGTTTTGCAGGTATTTCTTTACAACATTCAACGTGGATAGGCTCTAGTTACATATATCATTGGGTAAATACACCTAAGCGTGTTTCTGGAGCATGGGTACAATAGCCTGTAAGTACATGTGTTGAGTTACAGTAGAGATAATTTATAAGCGACAGCGATACAGATAGCAGAACAACGACGTATAACAAGGCCAGTATCATGAGCGAGATGGTCCGAACATAGATAGTAGAGATGTGAGATCGCCTGTAGAGACGATTTGCAGATCAGCAACAAGTACGAACAGAGCTTGATGAGCTTACTTTTCTTAAGCGGCTTGCTGAAAAAGGCATTCATTCCAGCACTGAGGCATAACTGTTTTGTGGACTCTTGGCAATCTGCGCTAAGAGCAACAACTATCAAGGCATCAGAATCAGGAAAGAATCGTGATACAACGAATTTTGAATCTTACTGGGCAACATGATCGACACCTTTCGTTTGTTCTCCAAATGTCGTAGCTTTTTGGATGCCTCTACTCCATCGCAAATCGGCATGTCTACGTAGTCTTGTTAAATGTCTGCAACGTGCGATGAAAGTAATGGAACACACGATGATCAAATAATGCCACACTGAAATATCCTGGCTCGTGGGCCTCCCATTCTGGTAGAATATTAGGACTGAGCCTGGGAGATTGGACTTAAATCTGACCTGATATGGCTTCGTTACCATTGCTGGTGGCCGTGACGTTGAGTTGATAACGTTCTAGTTGTTTCACCAGTAGATTTTGAGCAATGGGGTTGTCTATGAGATTGCATAGTGAGAATCGACTGGATGAAATGTGATGACGTGGATGTACCTTCCGCTATGAGTACATTGCCAAACAGAGTACGTTGTGCTGCTGCTATGTCGTCCATAGCCCTGATAACATCGGACAAAGGAGCGGTCGGCATTGCGTTGGGCAAATTCTTCAAACCAGCAAGTGTTTGGAGGAGTCGTGCTTTCCGAGGTGGTTTCGTCATTTTCACAACTCCTGGACTATTGTTGCCAAAGATAGAACGACCAGATAGACTGGTGGTCGGTGTGTAGAGGTGTATGACTTTTGTGTCTTGCAATGTGATGTAGTGAAGGTCGTGAATGAATTTTGCGAGCTCCTCGGCGTGCACTTCTGATTGATCGTCCAGAATGACGAAGTCAACGGGAACAGTACGATCACCGAGGTCGCGTAAATATTTCTCTGTATCAGCAATGGTGGATGCCAGAACTACAGAGAAACCTGGAAGAATGTGCCCAAATAGTGTCAATGTTACAGGGGAGCCCGAACACACAACGATATGTGGCGGGCGAGGTTTTGTCAGACCAGACCGTAAATTTTCGATGTCATAGAGATACTAGTCGTGCAAGCTATGGATCTATCCCTCATCAGCGAAAATACAGAAGACTCACTTTTTGGGCCTCTCCTGAATTGTAAATCTTGACCGGAATAGTGAACCAAAACTTGGAACCGACGTTCAACTCGGACTCGACTGCGATCACGCCTTTCATGAGCTTCACCAACTGTCTGGATATTGATAAGCCAAGTCCAGTTCCCCAAACCGACGAGTAGATGAATTATCGGCTTGCTGGAATGGCACAAATAGTAGCTCTACGTCACTTGGAGACAGACCAATTCCCGTATCTCTGCCACAAGCACGTTAGCAGACGTTGGATGTCACAGGAACAATGAGCATATACTGGATAGTGAATTTCAAGTTGACCTCGTCGCTTTCAGTTGAGTTTGAGCTTGGGGTTTGACCCTTGTCCAGCGTGCAAGTTACTTGGACGGATCCATTGGCGGTGAATTTGACCGCATTTCCGATTAGGTTCATAAGAACTGCGATACAATCAGCATGTGAAGTTCATCTCACAGGAACAGCAAACCTTGTCGTATTCGCGCATAATCTGCGAAAACCCCTACACCCTTCGATGAATCTCAAAGCGACTGAAAATTTGCAGATTCTACGCACATGGTGGCACATTCGGATCGATGTCGAAGGAGAGATCTAGCTTTTTAGCCGCCATTGGAAGGAGGAGTTCCATACAGTCCTAGAATGGAAAAAAAACCAAGAAGTCTCTCTCTCGTTGTCAGATTGCGGTATAAAGATCCTTACAGCAATAATATTCTGCATGAAAACATATCAGTATCCAGATCAATCCTGACAGTGTCAAGTCAAACCTCGACTAGGAATCCACTCGGCTCCAACTTTACCGCTGTTATCATGCTGCTCTGAACAAGATTACCGTGGACGTCAGAGGAATTACACACCTGAAGCTTCCAGTTTGCTATAGTCCAAGATAGAGTCGATGATCTAGACATGAAATGAATATTAGATGTTTCATTGAGGTAGCCTTCATACCTTCAATAGTAATTCGCATGATTGCTTTGCAGTTTGAACTGGACGCAAACTTTAGGGGACGTTCCTAAAATAGTTGCATAGAGTTTACCTATCTCGCTTTGACCTGGGTTCAGCTCCGTGCCACTCAGTAGGTCCAAAAGACCATAAAACGAGCTACAGATACTAGCTTAGTGGAAAAGATTGCAAGCTGGACATATAATGGATACCTGAACGGTGTCCTCAGTTCATGACTCATTGAAGCTAGGAAATTGCTTTTGATCTAAGGAATGATCAAGTTCTGTAAGGCTGAATCATATGTAATTCTTACCTTGGTAGCTTTGAGGGCATCTTCCCGACTTTTCCTTGCAGCCTCCAGTGCATCTCTTTGAACAGCAATCATTTTCAAATTTTCCCGAGTGCCTGCCTGCACGGAACGGAATAGAAGCGCGTTGGATACACTGATACTTGCTTGTTGGCAAAGCAAGGTTAAGATGGTCATTATGTTTTGTGAGAAAGCATATTTGGAAGCTACGTAGACTGCGCCAAATGTTTGCCCGCGATTGCTGAAGATGGGGATGCAGATAACGGATCGGTGTGGTGACTGTGCCGCTTCAGAAGAAAATCTCATGTCGGATGATGCGTCATCGAAGAAGATATTCTCTTTGGAGTTGAGAGCTTTATCACACAGCATGAGGACTCCTCATTGAAGTATTGCAGAAGAGAACGTACTATGCTCAATGATAGCTTTCTGCAGAGGATCTCCGATGGAACGAATGGACTTCGGTATCCTGTGACAAGTTTAGCCACCAATAACGCTCGTGAGTGAGAGGAATCCTTACTCGAACACTTGGCACGGTTCGGGAGAAACCATCTGAGTAGCGACGGAATAGTCGCCTGCCTCATGAGCTATAACGACTGGGGATATTTGAGTGATATTCTCGCGTGAATTCGTATCGAAATATTCACCACAAGTATTCTGTGACCCGGAAGTTTCTAATAAGAGATCAGTCCCGTCAATGAGTAACGACGGGCTTCGCGTCATACCAGTAGCTATTTCAGTCAACCTCTGCAACGCCGAAGAAAGGTTGATATCGCTAGAAATATCCTTGCTCCACTGCAGAATAGCAGCAAGATGGTTAGCTCGAAGAGTCGTTTGCTGATCGTCGCCAATTTCCATTTTAGGATTGGACGACATTTGGGAGCTTATTGAAGCGATTCCACTGTCGGTTTGTACAGCAACGTCTGAAGTGAATATTGACCGTTTGAGCGGATATTGCGATCGTATGCCAACGACAGAGTTCAGATGGTTCCTGATTGACAGGTTTAGCACTTGAAAGCACTTGAAGAATACCAAGACTTACACTATGCCTTGAGCACCCCATTGGGATTGTCGTGATATTCCTCGACGCTGAAGTTCACTTCCAAGACCCTCTACACCACCTCTTACAAAATGGCAGCCTTGCTGTGAATAGAATGAGACGTTCAATTGCTGCGTGGTCATGCCAAATCACTCACCAGGTACAGGCCTAAACCCTCTTCTAAGAGCCAGTCGTTGTTTACAGCTTGTCTACATCATTCTTATCAGTTTCCACTTTGGCCTTGTGAATTGGGCTTACTTGACAGCTATATCATATAGCTTATGTGTAGAAGGGTCATTGAACAATGACGCCAATTCTGCATCCTAAATCCGACACAGAAAATGAGCAAAGAAATATGCATGCAAGAACCGAACATACGACTAGCGCTACCCAGTGACTGTTATTCACTGCACTAGACGAGACCCATCTGAGGCGAAATTAATGAGCAGAACAGAATCTTGTTCATAATTTGTAATTTACTTTTTAATTAACTCTTGGTTAGCGTTGACCTGGTTTAGATAGCGAGTTTGTTTCTCCTTTGAGGCGCCCCCTTGTTTGAGGCAAGCAATTAATGAAAGACTGTGAAAGAAGAGTCCGTATCGAATATGCCTATGACTTTGAGAACAGATCGGGCTGGTTGATTCGCAGCAATCTCAAAAAGAGAGAATAAAACGCACTTTGGATGCCGGTCTCTGGTTTTGTAGACATAGAATCCCAACTCAGCTGCTTCTTCGACAAATCCTAGACAATAATATCCAACGACCTACAGACGTTTCAGGAAAACAGATGAGCACAATGTATCTTGCCGTGTTCAACAACGGAACCATACATGCCTTGAATGCGTTGTACCTACAGTTGATTTGAATACTACATAAGAACCAGGAGATGCAGATGATCCGACATACCAGTTTAGGACGAGTTCTTCATTGCCTGAATGAGCTTTTACTTTCTCGAGATATTCACGTTCCTTGAAAGTCTCGGTATCAAATGCCGTTTCAGCGGAGGTAGCCAATGTATAGCCTCCAAGAGCACGAATACAATTGAGGGTGCCTGGGTGAAGAATTCAATGTTGAGTGTGAGTATCCAATCGACTGGAGTTGACTGGCTCACCTTGAGCAAGGACGGCGATCTCTCCCGGTGCACTGAGTTGAACGTCGTTTAGACTCTGAAGAAGCATCGTCAGATTGGGGCAGTGCATAAGCGTATGGACGTACTTCTTCTGCGGCTGTTACCAGCTCGCTTACTATTCAAGAAAAACATTGAATTCACTTCGAATTTTGGTCATGAAGAGATCTTACGATAGTCGCACACAAAAAGACGAGTTGAGATCATATATAGAGTTGAAAATCCGGTGTAGATACTACCAGCACGTCGACTTGATTCGAACACAATCATGAAGAAGCGTACGCACCGATCTCCCGCGCTGCTTCCATACTGCAATGCTTGTTCCAATCGTGGTAAGGTTGAGCGCATATGAACGTTGTCGTATCCCGATACTAATGAGCAATAAAGGACATAGGCCCGGCTTTGAATGATGATTGTTAGCGTGTACAAAGTACGAGAGCAGAAATGAGCTCTCACCATTTTTCTCCGCTACTTCCATGAACATCAGCAATGCGAATAGCCAATTTTGCCAAATCAGCAGAGAAGCGGTACAACTCGCGTCGTTCGGCAGCACCTGGTATGTTCATATCAGAAGGGACTCGGATTTTCCAACAGAGTAAGACCAAACCTCCAAGTGCCCAGAAAAAGCCGAGCGCTGTTCCTGTGGAAATACCATGCCTAGAATTATGTTTGTATGGGCTACTCTCTATGCATATCAGCAATGCTGCTCACCGTAATGCCATTTGAATAGTCTGCAAGAACAAGCATCAGATCACCTTTAGTCAAAGTTTAAGATCACGAACCGTGAGGCCTATCACTTCCGCAAACGAGAATGGGGTTGGAGACCAGTATGCGTTTGTTCCTGCGTCATTCAACAGGCGAACAGCGAGTTCGGTACGCGGATCATTTGCACGAGGGATGCTCAGAATTTCGTCGAAGCCAACTGCTAAGATCTCGTTCTTGACTCGCTCGAACATGTACGCAGCTTGTCGGCGAGTGGGAGCAGAGTTCACTTCCACACCGAGTATTTTCAGTGCTTGGAGGGTATCTTCTAAAGCGCCTCCAAAGTTCCGGTTCATCCAATTGTTTTGAGATTGAGCTCTCAGGACTGTAGCGACTTCTTCTGGTTGTTGAGAATATGCCATGCATTGTTTCAAATACTCGTTGGATTCCGCGAAGTCACCTGTGTGAGGATGAGCCATCATACAGATAGAAAAATGTCGTGGTCAGAACCTTTCCAAGTGGCTAGACTGCATTTGGTCAATACGGTATGAACATAGAGGTATAGAAAGCAACTGACGAGGCTAGTTTTGAGAAGAGCGAGAACGTTCGTCTAGGATTGTCGGCCCAAGGTTCATCTTTGAGGAGAGTCTTCGCGCTTTTGAACGATTGAGTTGCCAGCTGATTGACATGTATAAGCATTTCGCTGGAGCACAGGAAATCAAAACCATTCAACAAACTTCATGTGCACCTCTGGCCCAAGCCATTTCCCCGGCATCAATCAGAAGACCCAGTAGTTCCTCTCGCTTCGGATGTTCAAGTAAAAGCGACAGGCAGCTTATGCAGTGGAGTTAGAACCAAACGAATAGAGAACAAACAATGGCGCACTTTTTGGCGTGCTCCGCAATCCGATAAACATCAACGGGAGTCTCGTGAAGCATCATCAGAATTATCTTGGTCAATGAGTATCGGTTTGGGTATACATGAAACCATATGGAACTGTTACCTTCAATGACATTTTTGACCTTGCTTCCTCGGACAGACTGTTGGCCTCCGCTTGAACCGCTTGCCGATAACGGTCGTGCGCAAAACTACACATGTCCCGAGCTCGTTGTATCAACCAACCTTCAACGAGTGCCAACTGCATACCACGCATGGAACTGCGGCTTGCAGTGTTAGGACTAGATGACTCGGCGTTACGACGAAGATTGAAGAATGTGTCATCTTCGTCACTACCGCTACTCCCGCTCGAATCTTCCCAATCCATCATAAGCGAAACTTCCGTCGTTTTGAATCTGAAGGAGTTTTATCAGAGGTGTTTCTCGAGAGATCCTCGACAGAACTCACGTTTCTCCGAAAAATATAGCCCATAGCATATATTTACGGGCTTCCTCCGGAAGTTCTCTGAATTGGGACACAAGAAAGCTGAGGTCTGTCGGGTCAGATTTGGGGCTGCTATCCATGCTTGCTTCTATGTCTGCCAGGTTATATCTGTAAAAACCATGAGCCAGGCGATTGACATGTTTGGTCAATAATGACGTACTCCCAATGGTTGAGTTCCCAGTTGAAGGTAATCTGTTTTGGGCAAGGTTACTGTAGGTGAAAATAGTCTTAGAGCGTCCAAAATGATACTGACGTGGTTTCGACGTTGCAGTGTGGTGAGGATGCTTCGAGCAGCGAATGCATTACCAGCGGAGGCAGCATACACGAAATGTGAAAGAGGAGCTGAATCCTCCTTGCTGCGGTGCAAACTCTTGGAAACTAGTGCGTGAATAGCGGAGTAGGATAGAGGTTCTAGGTTTATCCAAGTGGGGCGAGCGCGACTGCTAAACATCCCTCGAACCTTTTCCACAACATCTCTAGTATTGGTGTCAACAGATGGATACCCCGAAGACGATATCACTCACGTTTTGTCAGATCTTATGGTCACAAATATAAGCTACAAACAGATTTCAACCCAGTGTTTGTTCCACAAACACCACCAAACATACCATTCGAGTTCTGGAATTGAAGAGGGCCGAAACAACATCCAGAGTTCTACGTGGATAGGAATCTCAGCAACGTTCGCGACTTCTGAAACCAATCGATAACTCACGATTCATCAGCTTCGTGAAGGTCATCCAAAAACAACGCAAACAAGCGTGTGTCGGCGATCACTGCGAAAACATTTTCAACGAGCGTCTCAAATCTTGCGCGAAGTTCCCTAGTAGTCAATGTTTCTCGTGGAGTGTCCAAGTTCAGGCCGTACAGCGCAAGAATGTCTCTCAATTCGGGCACTCCTTGATACAGTAGCGGCATGTTCTGTATTTGTGGTCCGAGACGATCCTTCAAGGCAGATACGAAGCGATGGACGTCCATGTGGAAAACCATCAGTTGACGTAGAACAGATGATAGACACCCTAGCTGCATACAAGGTCAGCAGCACGGAGGAATGTATGCCATGAGAACTAACCAAGGCTGCAAAAGGCGCTGAGTCTGCGGACTGAAATTTGGCTTGGCCCCATAAACCATGGGCTGTGCGATACTGTGAGTTTAAGAACGATGGGATCGATCAACACCCACATCTCCATTTCGCTTGGTTGACAAGAATGATAGAACTTTTGCCCACTCTAATCGACATAGGAATCAGAATATTGAGTCAATGGACAGCGAATCATAGATACCCTGGAGGCCCAACAAGAACAACAACTTGAGCTCTGGAGGTCTTGGGTTTCCGAATCAAGGCAGCGCGTCTCAATCCGTCACTGGTTGGGATAGAAGGGCTGAAGCTCATAGAACTGTGATCGTGTGTCGGAGAATATCTGGCGGACCCGGACTTGTTGCCTGCACTGTCTATCGGGGCCACGCCACTGTTAGAAACAGATCCCGAGGAAAGCGATTCAGTGGGATCGTCGGCAGCACTCATCGCGGTGCTTGTGTCCTGACTTCCGGAGGAAGAGATAGCGATGTAACCTTCGGACGTCGATAGATGTCTTGAAAAACTCGTGTTCGTGTGCCGGACTGGAGAGGGAGGACACATGGGTTGTAAGCATTGGACAAGGATCTTGCCTACTTACTGACGTTCCGGATAAGATCCAGCTCCTTATCGCGCCCGAACTAGAACAGCCAATTAGTAGTAGCACAGGGAGACGACACAGAAGTATGCCGACCAAAGCCAAAGGCATAGTGAAATCCTTGAAGGAGGTCAGTCTCAAGAGGTGTGTAGATAGATGTGAGGGTACGGACCATGAATCTATCTTGTGAAGCAATCTCGAAGTGAGGAATGAGCTGTGGATTCGTCAGCTATCTATTTCTTCGACTGAAAGGGGCATTTTAGTCACCTCGGCGTCATCGGACGCTGATGATACCGTCGCGAGAAGTCGTCGTTGACACTCTAAGAGGTCCACTTTGAGTCCGTAAGCACTTTGATACCGTTGGTCGGGGTGTTTCGCTAAAAGCTACAAGGACGTTTATCAGCTTTTGGAAGTCAACTCTAGAGTACGAAGCGAACCTTGTCTACTATGTTAGCTAGTACTTGGGGCACGTCCCTGCGAACTTCATGCACAGGCATCGGTCTCTTTTGCACAATAGAGTGTAGTAGTTCTAATGCTCCTCCTTCAAAAGGCATTTGACCTCTTCCAACGAGCAATGTCCAAAACAGGATTCCGAGGGAATAGAGATCTGTCCGTTGATCTTGAGCCATAGTTTCAATGCTGCCTGTTTGTTCGGGAGCAAGGTAACATAGGGCTTCCTTGACTTTTAACTTTTCGCCTTCCTCGAAGGTTCGTAAAACCAACGAGGATGGAGAACCGTAGTTCTCCAGAGATACAGCTCGATTGCCGAAGTGTGCGAAGCGAACGGTGTTGGAATGAGCGTTGAGATGGAATGCATTAGCTCGAACTAGAGAAGATTGAACGAAAATATAGCCAGATGTTCATGTGTTACGCACTTTCGCGATGTATTATTCCGGCTCTGGTTGGAACACGCAGAAATTCAACACAACATGCGCTTGATCATTGATCACCAAAAGCACGTACTTGTGAATTGTCTCTAAACATAGCGTTGCTTGGATAGCAAATCTGTCAGAAGTTGTTAGTACATAAGCAAGGGAGATAACCATAATGGTTACGCACTCTAAGAAGGTGGCCAAATCCACAACATCGAAAGCCTCCATTTCCTGCTCAATATCCGAGATATCCACATCCATCATGAAGAGGTCTCCATGTGAGGGTGTATGTCTAGCACGGGAGACATCTGCTAGCAACAAATCATTCACTTTTGACGGTGGAAGATAACGACCGAGCAAGTTCAATCCAGGATGTACAAGGAGTAACACAACAACGTCGCCATGGTCTCGAGGGATAGTCAGGAGCTCTATCATTCTTAAGGTAGGACGATATGTTTGAGGGTTACTTGCAATTTTATTGAGACTGGGTGTTGACTGTGAGTGCAAGGGTAACTGGTTCGATGTATAGTACGACATACATATGAGCCTCCCGTTCCAAACACATAGACGCATTCGAATGAGCCGGGCATATCTTGGCCAAAGTTAACGAGCCATCTTTTAAGCTGCTTCCTTCGGCCAATAGGGTCATGCTTCCAGTATCTTGCCATGGTACAGCCTGACTGTTGCTCAGTATACCTTAGGGATCTGAGAAGATAAGAAGAATACCTTAGAAAACGTATAACCTGGTACGGTAAGGACACCATCGGGGCGAAAGAACAGCGTGGGTAGCGACGGCTGCCCAAATTTACGCTTCATGAGCTTCTGGCGAAAGTTGAAGCCTGTATTATGAAGATTTTGTCCTCCAGGTATTACAGCAAAACGATAGGAAAGTAGATGTGTCCCAGGATGAACTAAGAACTGACTAAAAACACCGCGGGGGTGGTCAGAATGTAGACGGAGTGAAAAGCCGAAAAGAGTGATGACGTGATAAGGTTCAACTTAGAAATTTTCTTCGCTGACTGTATCTGACAACTGGACCTGGGGTGACATTTCATCGAATACTTAAAGTACAACGAAGATATATGAGGGTTCGAGTATTAAGAAAAACAACAGAGTAGAAGGCAGTGATAAAGGAGAACAGTTGCTTTATGAAGTCACTAGAGAGATGATGATCAGAAGGGCAAAGCGACAGAGCAAGAGAAATATCGACTCACTGTAGGTAGCGGGGTCAATATGTTCCGGAAGCTCAGGAACTGCAACTTCGAATCGAGCTTGGATTTGGTTCATGACATTTTGGTCCTCGTCGGTAGAGACAAAAGTGATAGCAAGTCCTTTGGTACCGAAACGACCAGCACGACTGTGGAAAGCATGAGCTCTATCTCAGGAAAAGAACTACTGAGCATACTAACCCGACACGATGGAGGTAGCTGTCAGCGTCAGGGGGACAGTCATAATTGATGACAATGTTAACTCGCTCAACGTCGATACCTCTACCAAAGATATCGGTCGCCACGAGTATACGTTTTTCAAACGCCTTGAAGGCGGTATACCGACTGATACTGAAATTGGAATGTCGCATTGTCAGCGGAATCACGGTGAAATGTCACTGAACACTCTTACCGTTCCTCCTGTTGTAAACCTGAATGAATACTGATACTGGGGAAATTGCAAGCGACAAGCAGTTTGTCGAGCTCGATTGCACGAGCAACAGATTTGACGAAAATGACGACCTAGATTAGCGATTGAGATAACATGCAGGGACGACAATCGCCAGTACCACTCGCCTGGTTGAATTCAAGAGTATCTAGCAAGTCGTTGATCTTCCTGTTCTTCTCTCTTTCTTCGAGTTTAACGTAGTGTTGCTGAAGACCGTGGAGGGTCAACTTCGTTTCGTCGTCAACAAATATTTCTAGAGGCTGTATGTAACAGGTCAGCTGACTTGTACCCAACAGCAGATGCTCGAAATCATACGTTAGACATAAATTTCTTGCATGTCGCCCGAATTTCTTTGGCAAGTGTCGCGCTGAACATCATGACTTGTTTGTGGTGAGGAGTCGACCGGAAGATTTCTTGTACGTCACGTCGCATGTCTGGAAGGACGATGTCGAGATCAGAATTCAGCCGTCGCAGGATGGGGGAATAACGAAAGAGTAAAAGAACCACAAGAAGAATAAAAAGTGACGTCGAAAATGGCTTGAAAGGAACTTGCTGAGAGCCTGTCGACCAGGGTGTTTCCTCTCTTCGTTCGGCAATCCATAACACAACGCAACCAGACAGCTTCTCCTAGCATCCCTCTACTGACATACACCCAACACTGCCATAGACACACATGCCCGTCATTGCCAAAGACGCAACCGAAATGTACTGAATGAATGCCACAACCGATGAAGTGTATGAAGATTGAAAAGCCACATTGCCGTAGTCGGTTGCATCGTCCAATGTGCGAAAAGCAAGACTGACGGATGATGTACGTGGGGAGGGTCCAAACTCGTATGACTAACCAAGCTGTTCCAGCATCTTGTCGCACTCGTCCAAAACGAAGTGTTTCACATTCTTCGCGTCCAGAACCTTGTCCCTCACCAGTGCATTCAATCGACCAGGAGTGGCGACAACAATATGGGGACATTTTGCTTTGTCGCGAAGAATTTCGGCGTCTTTTGAGACCGGGGTACCTCCAAAGAAGGTGCTGATTCGAACGTCGGGCATATATTTGGCAAAACGAGTGTATTCGTTCTTGATTTGGAACGCAAGCTCACGAGTGTGACAAAGCACGAGCACGGAGACTTGGCCGTCAACAGGTTCGAGCTGCTGCAGCGTGGCAAGCACGAAAACCGCAGTTTTTCCGTGACCTGATTTGGCTTGACACAAGACATCCATTCCAAGGACTGCTTGGGGTATGCATTCTTGTTGAACTGAAAAACGACGAATGAGCTTGAATGTTCATATAATTGATATGCTTGTGGCGTTCTACCTTCTGAAGGGTGCTCAAACCCAAGATCACTGATAGCACGCAGCAATTCAGGTTTCAAAAGAAAGTCCCTAGAATCGAATCCATGTCGGCAGTGTGCATAGAATGAAGTTTGTTCTAGACATACCGGAAACCAGTCGAATGGATGCCCGAAAAATTCTTTTTGTCTTTTTCATCTGCGCCAGCAGAACTGTTGATACCGCCATTGCTGGTGGCAGCGGGGATTGGAATGTCGTCCTCGTAGTCAATAAGATCTTCGTTGTCCTGAGCGCTCATTATTGGAAAGATTTGAAAGAGGAAGTCGAAAGTACAAAGGGAAGGTGAGAGTGAGAAGACAAGGTTGAACTTTTACCAAAAAAACGATGCCTGTCTTATGTGAGCCACGTGACAGAAATAGCTGTGGTGCCAGCGGAGTTACAAAAAATTTTCTACTGCTTTTCACCACGATGGACGTCGCAGACACTACCAAGGACGACATGGATATCGGTTCTGGTCGCGAGCGCGATAGGGACAGGGACAGGGATAGAGACCGCGACTACGAAAGGGACAGAGACCGTGACCGCGAACGTGACAGAGACCGTAGGGGGGATCGTGATCGTCGGGACAGTGGTATGTTCAACTCACCTTCAATTTTCATTTCACCTTTCATCTCATGTAGGCCTAGGCCGGCGTCGAGGAGATCATTGGGAACCAGAGGAGCGCCGAAATGGAGATGCAAGTAACAACTTGAATCAACTAACTAAAAACCTGACGTAGTTAACAGCGTCGTCGCCGTTCTCGTTCTCGTTCACGCTCGAGAAGACGTTCAGCCTCGCCTCGTCGACGGAGCCGGCGCTCTCCTTCTCGGTCAAGGAGCCCCCGGTCTCGGAGCCGTTCCAGGAGCAGAGATCGCAAAGGCACTGAGTCCTTTGCGCGCTCGTTGGGCGGCCCTATGAATGCCGACCACGAAGAAGCCGTCGAATTCGCCAAAATTAGCAAGAGAGAAAATCGCGTCTATGTCGGTAACCTCAGTTACGACGTCAGATATCGCGATCTCATGGAATTCATGAGGGGAGGTGGGTTGGGGATCTTTTGTATATTTGAGATTGTCGTGGCGATTGAGAGATGCCGTTGACAAGAGTGGGGTGTTATTTTCAAATTCTGCGCCGTCTTTTGTGCAAACTGTGACTGTGGTTTCTATTCTGAGCTGCGGGAGCGGAAATTCCTTTTTGTCTGGAATGGAGATGTCGAGAGGATATTGATGGGATTTTCTTTTTGGGATTGGCAGCTGGAGAAGTTCTATTCGCCGAAGTCTTGGTCACGCCTATGGGAGTCTCCAAAGGATGCGGGTATGTCCTCATATGTTGACTTTACACCTCTGGCTGTTGTACTTAACTCTTATTCAATAGCATTGTCGAATTTGCCTCTTCCGACGATGCACAGCGTGCCATTCGCGAACTTTCCGAAATGACCCTGCTTGGGCGACCCGTCTACATTCGAGAGGTACGTACCAATATTCCCATACGTTTTTCTCGGCCACTGAGACCTACGTAGGATCGTGAAAACGACTCCCGGTTCGGAGCAACCCCAGTTCCCGGTAAGATGGGTATGGCGATGGCTGGACAGGGCTTCAATGCTCCGCCACCGCCTCGGCCTGCTTCGCATAACCACTTTGGTCATTCGCAGAACAATCCCGGAAACCAACTCTACGTTGGAAATGTTTGTTATTTCACAATTGTTCCCATTGTTTCAATCCTAATGAGTCTTCCAGCTTCCTTATCAAGCGGGATGGCAAGATCTCAAGGATCTATTCCGTACAGCAGGAAACATCATTCGTGCTGACATTAATATCGGAGCAGATGGGCGCCCCAAAGGATCTGGTACAGTCGTATTTGAGACCGCAAAGGACGCCCAGCAAGCCATAAGTAAGACATTTCACTAGGTCATTGAACTCAGAAACTCAACTACCTGCAGGCATGTACCATGGCTTTGACTGGTATGGCCGCGTTTTGGAAGTCCGCGAGGTATGTGAACATCATCTTCGTTGTGCCCACTTCTTTCAAACGGCTATCATAGGATCGCTTTGCTGGTCTGACAGGACCCGGGCGCGGAGGCTTCCGTGGCGGACTACGTGGTGGTTTCCGCGGAGGGTTCAGAGGTGGTTTCAGAGGGGGCATGCGCGGAGGTTTCGGCGGCGCTGGTCGCGATTTCTCCAACAGGGATCTCTACGCAGATTACTCAGGCCCTGACCAACACAGCTCTGGGCTGAGAATGGATAGCTATGGTAGCGGCTTCGGTGGAGGCATGGGTTATCAAGGTGCAGGATATACTGAACCAGAACCTAGTCAGCAAATCATGGTCCGCAACGTACGTATAGCGATCATATGTCGTCCCAACATTTTTTCACCCTGCTCCTAGTTGCCTTGGTCTACTGCGAATGAGGATCTTGTCGAGCTATTCGAAACCACAGGTCAAGTTGAGTTGGCGGAAATCCTGTTCGAAGGCACACGCTCCAAGGGCTGCGGTGTTGTCCAGTTCGCTCAGGTAGTAGAAGCTGAAACCGCCATCGGTGAGTTTGCGACATTGATAAGCCTTCTTCCATCGACGCCTTATACCTTATTTCAGCCAAATTCCAGCAATACATGTATGGAGGCCGACCGCTAGGTATGTTTTATCTCTCTTCTCTTGTATTCTTGATCTGATCAGTATCCCTCAGACGTTCGGTTCAATGACCGTTGGCACACTTTCACTCCTTCTGCTGCCAAGGGTGGTCAAGTTGCTCCTATCCAAGCAGATTAAGGTTTCAGAAGTTAACCGCTGTACATATCCAGTTAAAAATACATCATATAGTTGTTATTAGGGATACAGCGCGTGCAATATAGTCTTCGTTGCCCCCACTCCACAAGAAATCGAGCGATTTATACACCAAGTCGTCCAATAATTCTCTCTGGTGACCAAGTTGCATCTGGATATAAGCCACAGACAATGCTGTAGCCCATGCCTTATTGTCCAAACCGCGCCTTGCGGCCTCGTCGAATGCTCTCTCGCCCACCAACAACCGGAGATTATCATCCAAAACGTATGAGCCATCTGACTGCTGTTCTTTGACCAGGTTGAAGACCGCTGGTGACATTGAAGGCGGAGGGGAAGGGGAGTGTGGTCGAGGTGGTACCGGTGGTGGTTGCAAATGAGGTGGTGCAAAGCGTATGGGAATGAACTGTGGGGCAGGCTGTCCTTGCATTTCCTGAGATATGGGCGAAGAAGGCTCAGAACCCTCGTCGTCGCTACTCGGCTCACTCCAGTCCGAGTTCCATCCCAGCAGAGAGCTTACGGTCGTGAATGTCCTTGCACTTGCAGAACTCTGATACCCGTCCTCTATGTCGCCGTCCTGGGAAGGAGGCGCTACAGATGGATTTTCTGGCCATTCTCCTGGCATAGCACTGTTCACATTCGATGGCGCAAATAGAGCACCTAATCCTGCTAAAAGTTCGGCATAGAGAGTGCTTAAGGTTGAGCTGGATGATGCGATCGCATTACCAGATACAGTCGGCGGTGGGTTCAAAGAGCGATCGGGTTCGGATCCTGCAGCCCAGCTACCAAAATCGTTCCTACGCTGCCTTCCACGCGATGTATCTTTTCCTGCATCCACAGCAACAAATGAAGTATATCGACTAGCGAGCTGATAGGTTTCACCCAGACGGATGATGGCTGCCTGATGCAATTCCTCGACCGTTGGTATCATTCCAGGAGTAGGCAAATACGAAGGAAGAGGCGCTCGACCCATGTCATGTTCTTGTATGAAACGCCATGCAGCCATGGTATGTATAGTGGGCAGCCCAGGTTCGACATTAGTGAGTTGAACACCTCGAATCGGAACCCGCCATTCGAAAGGTTCACCGGTTTCATCGAGAGTACCTCGAAGAACCACTTGTTCAGGAACAAGAACTCTCTTGAGGCGCAGGATTGCATACACCGTGAGACGTACTCCGGCATGAATGTCGTTGATATGGGTAGGAGCTTGTTGCAGAATGGGAAATGGCCTAAGACGTTTAGTCCACTGAGACGATGAGCTCGTCGAAAAGGAGACCGAGTTTGAGCCCGAAGCTATATATTCTTCTGGCAAACCCCAGTCAATCGTCACGTCCTTCACAAAAGGCGTCCTACCCGCTCGAAGCAATCGGAAACATTTCAAGTCGATGCTTTCTGCCTGATGAGCAAACAAACAAACACCATTTCCTGCTCGAGCGATTCCTTCGCACATCGCTGTTGAGACTTCTTCGCCGATACCTAGCACGTAAACACGAAGAGGAGCAGACGTCGATGAACTGTCCGTGGCATTCTTGACGAGCCTCGTGGTATCATCTATTTGATTGACCTAGTATTCTTATATCAGCACGTCGTAAGAGACGGCCAGTTTCCCTAATAAAGGATCTCACCTCCCCATCCGTTAAAAGGAATATAGCAGTTGCAATATCTGGACGACGAGAGCTGAGAACGTTCCGCATAGCATTGAGTATCTCTGTTCCTCCATAGTTGGCATCCATACGTTCAACTGCACTTGTCTGAATTGAGAGAAGGCTTAAGTGACTACGACTAGGAGAAGAAAGATAAGAGTCTTACTGCGATGTCGAGCGTATGCTGAGTATAGGTTTGAGAATCGTTCCAAAGACGGTCGGTGTGACTTCCGAAACTGATTATGTTGAAATATGATTGGTTTTTGGGAAGCATCCGAAGAAGGACGCCAAGGGTACGCTTAGCAGTCTCAATCCGCTGGTTTCCCATACTACCACTTCTGTCGACCACAAAAATATACTCCTGGGGTCGATTTGATACCAGATTGAATTTGGGTACAATTGCCAGCTGGAGTGCCAGACTAGCTGAACGATCAGGATCCCCTTCAAGTTCCGCGAAACACCGAGGAGTGTCGAGCTTTTCAGCTTCGATGATCAGGATGAAATCGCGGACGAGATAGGCACTCGACCTATACTTGACTGTCATTCTACGACGAGAGGGACGATTCAAATGAGTGGGGTATTGGGTAGATGTGATTTCCCCTGGGTGACTAGGTGAGTCTACATCCAGGATGCGCCCACTTGTCTGAATGTCGATGGTGATGCGAACCCGAGTTTTCGAGGATGCCTGAGAGGAGCCCATGAGCTCCGGTGGTAGTTCTCCATAACGTTCTCCAACATGCATCGGCAGCATAAAACGAATCTGGTCGGTGCTTTCGTTCATCAAGTCCATCACGAACTAGGTAGTTTTAGACATCGACCAATCGAAGAATTCAAGGCTGACACCTCAAGATTCGACTCACCACAAGCTTAGTTTCAACCGTTTGATTAGCTGGTATGGAGCCAATAGATATAGTGAATACTGCAGGAAGGAGTGAGGGTTAACTTTAGTATAAACGACAGAGGGACAGACGGACTATCATCAGTGACCCATTTCAGAAGAGAGGTTTGTCTGCCCTCTCTGACAGCTTTCTCAAACTCCTCTTCAGCTGTTTTGTTATCCTTAGAGATTCCTTTGATAACACGCCCGTTGCCTAATCGCATTTCGAAAGCACATATGGCCGCCGATGCTGGTACTGGGAAATGATAAACTGCTTGGCTTGTGGCATGCTGAGATGGATTGTAAAATGATTGAGTCAGAGTTACTCTTGCAGATACTATGGCCCACGTCAGATACGACGCATGAGAAGTTGAATCGGCGTGAAACTCACTGTCGATAATCAAGCAACTGGCACGGACTGCTTCAAGAGGCAGACGGACCAGGTCACCGTTGCCTGTACCAGAGTCGTGCACGATACCACTGGTCAAATCCATGTCAAGGAGATGGGCAAAGATTGAGAACGATACATCTAGAACGCCACGAAGTTAATCAGCACGAGGAAGAAGCAAGTACATAAGATTCCCTCACAGATTTGCGATGCTCGAGGCGTGCATACGTAGCAGGTGCTGCGACCTCTAAAAGTGGTGATTGGCGAGCCTGCTTGGCGCGATGAATGATTCGATTGTCATGCCTTAGCATGCCTTGCGTCTACATACTTAGAGAACCTAGAAGGATTCCATGGCGAGATGGTGGACGGCATCGCAGGTATAGCTAGGCGCCAAAACCAGAACCACGGGTCTTCATCACAGCTGGTCGTCTGTCCATCGTTCTTGCGGTCGAATATCCGTCCAAGATACAACAGAATGTTCGCGTTGAAGTGGAAAGAATAACAAATCCGAAAAATCCGACAAAGATGTTCTCAATAAATCGTCCGAAGCGCCCGAAAGTTTCTTCCCGTGTTTATCTCTTCCCAGTCAGAGTTGTTCTGTGAATTGCTATAAAGTGCTGTGGGGGCACGGCTACCCTCTTCAAAGCCCTGACGCGTATCTCTCTTCCTCATACACCTTTTCTCATCTTACTCTCTAGACTACAGTCATGTCAAGCGTATATCCCTTCTGGTGAGTTATGCGCTCTTCAGAGGATTCCTATATAGCTGAATGCTGTTTTACAGGCTCGGAGGTGACCATTGGTATTCCTAACAATGATCAATATTTTTGACCCCAATTCTGTCCTATACTAGGAATCGCGGCATCCAGTACGTTTCCTGCTTATGTCCGAACTTGGGTGAGATAAACTCATGAATTCGTTTCACAGTGGCCGCGTCCTGCACACACCCTTTAGATTTAACAAAGGTGTCTGTACATATATCCAATTTTCACCCAACTTCATCGCTCTCATAGCTATCCCTTCCAGTCGAATGCAAACCATTAAAGCAGAACCAGGGACCAAACCTCCTTCTATGTTTTTTGTCCTTCGCAAATCTGTCGTGCAACAAGGTCTCCGCGGAATATATACTGGCCTCAGTGCTTCACTCCTCCGTCAAATGTCGTATTCTCTCGTGCGGATTGGGGCATATGAAGAGATGAAGAGACGGTTATCGCGAAACGGCAAACCTTCGTCAATGCAATTACTAGCTGCTGCATGTCTTGCTGGAGGGTTAGGCGGAATAGCTGGGAACCCTGCAGGTTGTCGTTTTAGCTTCGATCTATGTACGAACGGTGGTGTTAAATATTTCTTTTCTAGATATCCTACTTGTTCGGATGACGAGCGACGTGATCAAGCCACAAGAACATCGGTTCAACTACTCAAACGCGCTTTCTGGTCTTGCCAATCTGGCCTCACAGGAAGGTGTTAAGGGAATGGCTAGAGGACTTGGAACGAATGTCGTGAGCCGTTATATCTATCGCCACTTTTTCGTCTCATGTCGCGAACGACGCACACAAGACCCGGGCAATGTTAATGAACGTGAGCACATGTCTATTCTATCATAATCAATGCGCGACTGATCACTTTGTTCTTTTCATAGGCTTCACAAGTGGGATCGTGCGTTGTTTCTGCCACTTGTTCGAGAACAAACACTCAGACGAACGTGTCAGATATGATCTCTTCAAGTCAACCCTTCTAGGCAGAACAATCCCCGTCTTGGATTATCAGCTACATGACAGCCTTGCATTACACACGCTCTCCAGTCTTTTAGCAGGCACCTTCGCTACCAGTTCGCCCTCATGTCTATCATATTCGGTCTTACTCTAATTTCGTCTACAGCTGTCTGTTCTCCTGCAGATGTGCTTCGCACACGGGTCATGACTTCTGTATGCCCTTTCTCAATGTTTATCTCGCCTAGAATATCGTTCTGAGGATCTCGTTTTTTCTGTTATCCAGACTTCCAGTGACGGCGTACTTCATATCTTGCAAACATCGTTACAAAAGGAAGGTCCGAGGTTCTTGTTCAAGGGCTGGACGCCAGCCTTCATCCGTCTAGGGCCAAATACCGTCCTACTCTTTGTTTTCTTTGAGGTACCAACTTTTCTTCATATCTCTGCTTGCTCAATAAACTCATCGTGATCTCGTAGCAATTAAAGAAAGGATGGAGTGCACTCAATGCGAACTGAGTTATTCTTATGGTAGATTTCCTTCACGTCTGACTTGCTTAGACTAGATATGTATTCTATCATTATCTCATTGCATTCTGTTTATCGGTACATAGAGATTTTAGTAGACCATTTTCGTAGATTCAACCTTCTTGCACATATACTTTGTTTTTGCACATCCTAATCACAGCTTTATAATCGATTGTCATGTAGGTAGTCCGAGAGTGAGTTCGAACGAAGTGGCACTCGCTTCAGCTTGAAGTTCGAGCGTCTGTACCACTGGCATTCTGACCTTTCTTCCTATTCTGTTTTCTTTTCTTCACCAACTCGTAACTGACCCCCACATCTCGGAGCCTCAATATCTTAATAGCCTGCTCTGCAGCCGCAAGCCTAACCTCCTCTTCGCTTGCTCTCCCCTTATACACATCCTCCGCCCTCGATCCTTCCAACTCCACTCCGTCCAACAAGACACCACAGCTAACCCTCCCTTTCTCCTTCTTGTAATCATACTGAACCTTCAAATGCGTCTCCTCCTCTACGTCTGAACCTTGCTCTGACCGAGCCGCGGCCGGTTGCTTTGAAGCCCACATGGACATCCTCGACACAGGATGAAGAACGTCAAGGTCTTCTTTCACCATGCGTTCGAGGATCCCATATAACCCCAAGCTACGCATCACCTCCCGCACGACGTCGAGGTTGCCTTCAGAGTCGAGATAGACTGCACCGAGGATACTCTCAATCATGTCGCTGAAGAATTTAGGTGCTTGGAGGCGTGTCAACGAGGCCCAGGGAAAGATCGGACTGTCTTTCCGCTCCAATTCTTGAGTGATTTCGGCTTCGTATTTCAGGAAACGGGCAAAGGTGACTTCTTGGTCGTCGAGGATACGGGTACTAGAGTGGAGTAGACATTTGAACAGATGGACTGTATGCTCCTCTTCCTCCAAAAGGATTTTCTGTTCGCCTCTGTACCGTTTTCTCTTATTGCTAGTACCAAAGTTTTCTTCTGCTCCATCCTGGTCTGGGGCATAAGCCCTGGGCATCTGTGCTTTGACTTCTACTTTGGATTTCAAACACACAAAAGCCAGAATGTGTGCGTTGACAGCCGCGCTTTTCCGCAAGAAGATATGACCAGGAGAGTATTCTTTGGCTACCCCATCCTTTCCTTTTGCATAGAACAGATAATCCGTGACGACCATGTCCAGGACCGCGTCGCCTAGAAACTAAAGGAAATTTCAGAAATGTTCGAGGCAAAGCAATAATAACGGGAAAGAGCACCTCCATACGCTCATAAGAGATCGTACCATGATCATCCTGACAGGACGGATGAGTCAAAGCCTCTAAAAGAAGTATGGGTCTTATGAATGTATAACCGATGATTTTCTCTACATTTGAGAGTTGCGGGGGCATCTGGATTTCTGTAAATGAAGCCGACTGAAAGGAAGTGTAAGTACTGTCGGCACGCTCAAGAAGAGCAGTTATACGGTCTGGAATAGGAAGCCATGAGTTGAGGTTTAGTTTGAACAGACTCGCGCATTCATATCCAAGGGAGAGGCCGCCATGATCATAAGCAGCGCCAATAAGAGATTCTATGACATCCGCAAGGACCTTAGTTGACAGTGACTGTTGCAAGTTTTTTGTCTTCTTCTTCTTGCCCTCTTTGACGTTCGTTACAGCGTTCGTCGGTGCGTTCGAAGAAGTCGTGGTGATCGTTTTTGACTCCATTTCCATGTCATCATCTTTCTTATCATCTTTCTTATCCTGTTCCGGTGCGAGTTCCGAAAGTGCTTTCTCGGACATAACAGTCTGCGAGACATACAGTGGCTTCCACTTTTTCCCAATCAGACGATCTGGAAGCAACAAGTTTTAGAACAATACAGAAATATAGGTCGAGATACTCACCACGAATGATCCATCGATATATCTCCCTTGCTACGTTTTCTTTAGCTAGAATTACATTTGACACCGAATGATCCTTTCGCTTTGTCAAATAGCCTTCCGGCCAGAGAGGATATTCAGCCAACAGTTGTAAACATACAATCAGCTTCAACACGGTGTCCCCCAGTGTTTCATATCTCTGATAATTTTGGGGTTCTTGAGATACAGGGGCACACATAGCTGTGATTAGAAGCGAGTTTGGAATTGTGGATAAGATGGAGTTGTGAGTAAAAATATTGGTGCGTAGTGAATCGACAGTCATGTGAAGAGCGAGAGCACGTAGAATAGAGGGAATGAGAAAGGCGTATTGGATCTCTGGTGGTGATAACAGTGAGATGGAGGCATACTGAGGGAGGAGGAAAAAGGTTGGTTGTGGAGACGCAGGCTTGGTTCTAGGTAACAGGAAGTTAGTTCGTGGGTGAAATGGTCGGACTTCAAGAAGTGGGTATTGTATCTCAGCATCCGTATAGCGCGAGTACTTTTCCAAGAGCAACACCTCCTCTCCCTTGGTCAGACAATTCCAATTCCATTGTACAAACTCGTATCCTTTGGATGGCGAATTCCCATTGTACACCATTCCAATGTCAGCTGGATAATTGAATGCATCGCCAAATGGAAGCGCAGAAATTACCATATCAGCTGGCGAGAGGGCATCGCGACCACCATCGCTATTCGAATCCCTCCGGTTAAGCGCCCACAACTCTCGACGCTCCCTCCATTCATCGGAGGATTTGTCTAAGAGGGGCATAAACAGATAAGCAAAATCTGTATCATTCCATTTCATTCGAGACCCATTGATACTCCAGAAAAGCATACGAGTGTAGTTTCGTGCTTCAGCAACCTGTTCTTCTGAAGCGTTACCCATCGGTTCTAGTCGAACGTCCATTGTTTGCATAGAAGGATGGTGCAACTTCAAATCATCAGCCAGAGTCAACAGCGAAGGTCGGCTCTGGGTAAGCATCTGTATCGGCGGGAGTTCCCCAACCATCAATGTGGAAACAAACCACACGCTATCCTGTTGGTCGGCGAAATCGGGAACCCAGGGGTTAATTTGGGAAGATACATTGGCCATACTAACGCGTTTTTCGATATCCTTTTTGAGTTCTTCGACCTCGGGATCCTCGTCAATGAGCGGAAGCAGATTATCGCTCAGAAGTCCCGCATTGTAGAGAGTTTTGTATGCTTCAAATGCAGCATGGCGATGAGCAGACACCTTCGTCGGGTAAATTCGTGGGGTGCGAGTAACTCGAATCCGTTGGTCTAATACTCGAGGGAGCGTCACCGTGGATGACCAAGGGCCACTGTAGGGATTGGATGCATGTTGACTCGTGAAGGAATGCCATCCGATGGGATAATCTGGAGGGTCTAGATCGTACAGCGGTTGATACACGAAATGGCCCCGCTGAGGCATGACGGCACAAAAATGGTTGAGGTGAGGTATAGCCGATTGGAGAGTGAGTATTGCACTAAAGATCATTAAGTTTGAAACCGGACTAGGATAGTACACAGCCGAGCGTACCCAGTTGACTCCACACGAAATGGAGGGCAATCTTCCTCATCTATTATATGCTCGTTTTGTTCCGTCGCTAGATCTCTCAAAGGATCGAGATATCTGGCGACCATCTCTTGCTCGAGCTTTTCCCATTTCAGTACGTTTCCGTGGTTCATAGTTCCTTCTTCAAACATCATGATAAATGTACTGCGTTTTCTCCGAGCGCGACCACGACTCTGGGCCCACGAAGCCATATTGGGTGGCTGGTCCCAACGAATAACACAACCACAAGCTTGGACGTCGATACCTTCTTCTGCCACCGAAGTGGAGATGATGAGGTTCTTGTCTCCTAGTTTGAAATCCATGAGTACTTCGTCTTGGGTGTTCTTCAGAAATTTGCGAGTGATGTCCAGGAATGAATGACGATGACTGCTATCAGAAGCTCCAAGTAGAGAGCCGACGTTGAATTCGGACTTGGTGACTGGATGGTGTTTCAAAAGCTCCGTCAGCGCGAGGACGACATCTCGTCGTTGAACAAAAACCAGACCGCTGAACAACTCATTGTTCTTTTCGGCTTCCTCCTTCTCGTTTAGCAGGCACTGTATGAGTGCCGAGACTTTGTCTGACTGCTCGCCCACGATATCGTCCGGATCGTATGAGACAGGTGTAAGCTGTATCTGGTTTATGATATCCAGCAGGTATGCCTTTTCCTGGCTTTGCCAAGTGAGCATGATATGCTCCGAGGCCTGCGCTGCCTTCTTCCCATGCTGGATGACTTCCGCAACATACCAGTCCGCGGCCCAAGCACCGACTTCATCTCGGATTTCTTGGGCAGATCTGATGAGGTCACGGAGACCTTTATGCGTGAATGTTCCCTGGTTCTGAATGGTTTTTGAGAGCTGCTGATCTATACGGTTATAGTCTGGGTGGTGGGGTATCGTTTTGGAAAGTTGGTGTCGAAGGGATTTGACGTAAGGATCATTCTCGATATTGAGCTGGTCATAGACATATTCGAGTGAAGCTAAGTTGGTAGAGAATGGTTTATCCATACTCGGGGTATCGTAGATGATATGTTTGAATACAGGACGGTGAACATATTGCTCTAGCTCCTTGCGTTGTCTTCGTGGAGATATAATCCTACAGTCCAAGTTTAGCTCAATCTTCCTAGAGGTTAGGTTAGTGTGATATCACAATACTTATCCTTGATATGTTTTCTTACTGGAATGCTCTGTCGACGTTTCCACCAAAAATTGGGCTGGCGGTAAGACCTAAAATCATTGGCCGTTCCAAGTGCCTCTGCCTAGAGGCGACACCGTTCAGACCTGAATGCATTGGCGGCAAGGGGTGGTAAAATTCTTGCATTATTCGGTTGTACGGGTCGTTGTCCACAGCATGATGGGCTTCGTCGAAAATGATCAGTCCAATATCACCCATGATGATATAGCCATGACGCAAAGCGTCCAGAAGGACCTGAGGAGTTGAGACCATGACTCTATGGGTGTTGAGGACAGCTTTCCAAAGGCTCTGATGCACGAATGAAGCTTCACTCGCTAGAGTCGGTCTTCAGCACTCACAGCGTCTTTCCACTGGTCGGGGGCTAGTGCTCCGGAAATCAGGCCTACAGAGACAGGGAGTCCTTTCTTGATGACCTCGCTTTGTTGTTGACACAGAGCAACGGTAGGCGCAAGAAACCAAGAAATCTGGACGAGAAACTCGGAATGTTCATAAGAATTCATCGAACAACGAGGAGAAACGTACCTTGCCCAATTGACGTTCGGACTCGTGCTTCAACCTCAAGACCGCGATATGGGTTTTTCCTGAGCCCGTATCCATCGCTATGATGATGTTTTGCCGCAGACTTTCCTCGAGCATTTCCTGCTGGTATCCTCTGGTCTCTATAGACCCAGATGCGTGGTGATCCATGGTGTACCAAGAAAAGGTGTGAATGAGATATAGACAATAGTTTGCCTGATGCAATCACAATAACCTCTGTCGAAAGAGAGCTATATATACAGAATCGCGCGTCTAAAGGAACTTAGGCCTTGATACTGCGCATGCGGCAGAGAAGCATCCTTGAGTTAGTTGATCCATCTTCATCTGAATAGGTGCATAAGATGAAGAACTTACGAGGAGATCGGTCCGATATTGACTATGGACATTTGCACCGAAGTTGAACGAAGCTTGCTGATCACAGTAGAGAGTAACTGAAAGAGACAAAGACGCTTTGGCGCCGACAGGCGCTAGATCATTTCTTTCCTGCGGCGCAGCGCATATATACTCTGTATTCAGCTGTATCATCCACATAAACGCTGTCTATGTCGCTGTATACACGATGATCTTATCCAAATCCCCAGCAAAGTTTGCTTGGCCATTCGAAAACGTAAGCACATTCGCTCCATTCTTCAGATTCACTTTCACAGGTACCGATTGGATAACATGTCCTCCTCCGGAGCTAGGCTGCTGGATCACCACGTTCGCTCCTCCGTTGACCGAAAGAGTGGTGTTCCTCCATGTTGAATCGCCTGATGATCAAGAACGAAAGACTGGAATCAATAACCTCGAGTCACCATCCGAGGCATCATATCGAAACTGCGTACCGTTGGCATAATAAAGCGACACCCATTGAGCCTCACCAATTCCTACTATGTTATTCATTGTCAAGGTGCCTCCATCGCCCAAGAACCCAACAGCTTTCCCGCCCGAGTACGAAGAATCGGTCAACAACTCTGCCGAACCGCCTAGAGTACCACTTTCGGCTTCATATGTGGTTCCCGTTGCAATCGTATATGTTCCTTTGGGGCCATATTAGGAGCGCCGTTCGTTGGATAAGATGACAAGGCGAGACAGACCTGCTGCTAAATCAACGCTCCACACATCCGCTTCAACGATTACGGGTAATCCAGAAGACCACGATAAGGGGAACCAGATGTACGTGCTACTTCCTAGAGCTGAGACGTCCCATCGATCGCCCATATAGATAGCATTTGTCCCCAGTGGCATATCATATGCGTTCTGAGAATAATACGTGTTCGTATCTTCGGGTGCGATATCAACCTGTGAGGACCAAGGCCCTGCGAGAGACTAAATGTGACATATCCAAATCCGAGTCAGTTTGAGGTGAGTTATCCATATTCGCCACAACATGGACTAACAGAAGCTGTGAACACTTTGTTGGGGCTAGGAGAGTATCTCCGTAAGTCAAGAGTCGGACTGAAAAGTTAGTAACAGCCTATGTACGCACTTGGGATCCCATCCAGATGTATGGGAGGCAATAAGATAATAGACCTGTGAGATATTCAGTTTGTCGCCGAGTATAGCAGCTTCACTCTCGCACATCATCACGTTTGATCACTCCAGGTGCCTCCAAAGTCGCAGCTGCCAACCATAGGACATGACTCGTGCCCATGAGGTATTGATCTCAACGACACTCACCTGTTAAGACGCTCACTTCTTCAGTGACATTGTAGTAGTTGGTGTCCAACATGCTAATCTTGAAATTCTGATTGTTGTCGGAGGCGTAGAGGAGATATGCCGTGCCTATACATGCGAAATTCAAGTTAGACATACAGGATAAAATTATGAACAAGAATTCAATCCACCGTTATCTGCAGCAAGCCGGATGAACATCAATCGACACCAAGGTTGAATTCCATCGAATGCTTACCGTCTTGGAAAAGCCCTTCATCTCTTGAGTCGGCTCCTAATGGTTTCCAGCTACCTTTGTATGTATACGGGCCACAAGGAGTTTTCGCAGTTGCAACACCAACCATCGCTGCGCCGTAGCTAGACAGTGCAATAACGGTTATCGAAAGATGAGCTCTAGTAAGTGGTCGGTCAATAACAAACTCACTTGGATGTATCAGAATGGAACCACATAACATATTCAGTGTTCTAATTTTTCCGAATCAAATCGGTCATCATTTGTGTTCAAACTTGTGCGTTGACTGACCTTGGTGTTGAAGATGACTGCAGCGAAGGATTCAGATCTCATATAGTCTACAGGTTCGGATAGAGAAATACCCTTGGGGCGTTCGACAACGTTGGAGGTCGAAATCATGGTACCGCTGATTGGCGTCAGAGCATCGTTCTGACGTGTCCAAGTCTCAAAGTCGGTTGACTACATTAAAACATTGGAGGATAAGGCTGATCCAGTTCGGTGGCAAATTCGCAAGTACGCACCGTGTAGCACGAAACAGCATGGAACAATGTGCTATCGAGAACTTTGTCCTCCCCGAACCAGTAATACGTAGAATCCACCTACAAACAACGTTGCCCAGGTGGAATGAGATCCATATGAGAATACCAATCAGGGCAAATCATAAGGGACAACATGCGTACCTTCAAGAATCCACCGCCGTGAGCTTGTATGACATTACCTGCAGTATCTGTCCAACTAGCTCCTGGTACGATAACCGCTGCTTGCGCCAACACTATCGAAGAGAGGAGAGAGATGAAGATAGAGGTCACCATGATGTCCCTGTAGCTCTGAAGGCCGAGGTTTAGTGTTTATATCAAAGAGCGGACCAATATCGGGCAGACAATGGGCATCCTCGTGAAAACCTGAAGGTATCATATCGATCATGGGGATGCCAGTGAGAACTTGCACTCGAACCTTCCACTGTCACTTTGAACGGTGCGGAGAGGATACGCCAGTGGTCCGAGAAGAAATACGTGTCATGAGTCTGCTTGAACAGCATGCATGAGAAGCCACGAGATTATACAGTCTTATACAGTTTCGAGTCATCTCCTTCGACCTGCCTGCTACACAGCAAGAGTAAGCAAATATATCACTACTCTTCCCAGGTTGCCTTGAAGAGAGGTATGAGTTAACGAAAGACAGTGAACGATGCTGCGGTGAACAAAATTTCAAGACCGGCCCTTTGACTCGGAGCATCTCGGCTCTGAATAAGTCGGAGCTCGATTTATGTACAAGTTTCTACTGGTACACTTCCTCTCTGCTCGCAAGAAGTTGGTATTCTATCCAATTCGGGTCTGTTTCCAACATTCCACTGATGTGGTCAAGTTGAGGTGCTATGTTTCCAACAATCTTCTTCTCGCCCTTCTCAGTAAACGTCTCCTTGAAACTAACAGATCCATCGATTCCTTTCGGGGCCTGAGCAATAACTTTGCTCATAGATCAGCCAGAGGGACAAGCGATGAGAGATTTGTACTAAGAGCACATACTACTCGGCAATCGCGAGCTGGTGGCAGCTCAAAGTGCAACTTGTACTTGGCAACATTGTTTCCAAACACCAATCTTCCAGAGAATTCAACATACCCAACGTCAATAGCATGAGGTATATCATAGACCTTATAATCCAGAGTATACTCGGAGTTCTCCAGTTTGTCTACTGCTTGGGAGCACCTGGCTTTGTTACAAGTATCACCCCATCGATGTACTTACCCGTGAAAAAACATGTACAAAATATGACTGTCTTCCCTTCTTCCCTTCTTTGAAGATAGGTCGAATTTTTTCATGGTCGTTGTATTGTTCTAATCTGTTCTAATAGTTCGACTATGACGCGGTATGGCTTGTATGAAGCTAAAGCCTCTTTCTGAAAAACCAAAATCAGTGAAGTTGAATTTGAGCGCGCACACATGGTACAGTCATTGGACATACATCTACCTTCGAAGCAAAATCCATACTTGAAACGGGCATTGCTTGGATGAAAGCTGAGCCAAGACTGAGGCCAACAAAGGCGGGGGGAATGAAGCGATGGAAGCGCATTGTTGATAGTGAAAACACTTGATGCTTGATGGATAATGAGCTGGAGAGAGAAACCTGGAATCAAACCGTTTTCAGTTGCACAACTTAACGGACAGTATGAATAAATGAGCTTTACCGTTCAGTGTGTGGAAGGGAAAGAATTGCAAAGGTTGAGATTTGAGAGTCAGCTCAAGTTGTTGAACTGACAGAGAGCACAAGCGAAGATAGCTTTGATTTTCCTTGACCAGAAAGGAGTTTTTGACGAGGATGTGAGAACGAGTGTTCCAAGCTTCGTCGAGCGCAGAGTAATGAAGTTGAACAGTGAAGAGGGATCACTGTCAATCATATGACTTCAAGCATAAGATACGGAACGATACAGTTGAAATAGGTTGGAATCGATGAGTCCGAAGTGATTCACCAGATGAATCATGGCAACACCCATTGGGAGATGAACGGCGGTGTTCGCGTATCCCGCTGGACTGGAAGCGCACTATGTGTGCGAACACTCACGAAGATGCGATAGTTGAGTAGACCACAGTTAAGATTGAGAAGGGATGCGCGAGTATGGGAGATACAGGTATCAGAGGAAGGTAATGGTACGAGAGTAAGAAGGAATGTCCTAGAAGTACGTAGGAAGTCCATATATATAGTACTGGTCACGTGTGCGTGACCTTTGTCTTAGTAGTTCTGGTGAATGCGCGTAGGGCGCGTTTACACTCCCACCGGTCCAAAAACATTGAGTAGTCGTCGGCGGGTCCAAAGGAGTCGCAGGGAATGAGACGAAAGGTCGTGAGCAATCGTGAATCTGAAAGCTAAGAGAGGAAAAAAAAAAAAAATTTTTGTTATCGAGGTCAGTGGCAACATACAGGAATCTAGAGTATCAGTAAGTTAGTCAAGCATGCGGTTGGGACGACACCGAGGAGAGTAGTTCTTCAGGTCCGTCTCCACCGGAGCGAACCCAGTCGTCGAGGCAAGAGCAATCCTTCAGGATGGAGTAAGAGAGCCATTGGTCTTCGCTAGGAGCCTGGGCAACCCAGCGCACCAAGAATTGCCACCCACGGCCACGGCGACGTGAATCCAGAATGCGTTCAATTTCGTACTCGACCTGCCCATCAACGATGGCAGACGGAGGCGTGCCGCGTTCGCGACCAGGAAACAGCACCGGATCGTTCGCGACATAACGTTTGAGGTGTTCAACGTGGTAGGATGGAAAGACCTTGGAGTGTGAAGGCAAGTCGAGGGTATAGAAACTTGACTCGGGATGCGCCTGTGAGACGGCATACGGGCCATCAAACCGAGGGAAAAATTTTGCAGCACGGAACTCCCCAGATTTCTTGAATGAATCCCGACGATGCCAAGTGGTGAGCATGACAAGGTCTCCGACCTCGAAGATTTCGCAGGGTCCTCGATGTTTGTCTGCGTGGTACGCTTGGACGACCTTGGCCAGGGTGAGAGCGTCGCGCGCCGCAAGCTCGATCGTCTTGAAAGAGTCGATGAGGTCCGCCGCATCGCGAGCAGAGGTGGAAGGATCAGGCAGGGGCAACGAGGAGCTGACCAGAGGAGGGAACACCCGAGGAGAACGACCGAACCGAAGTTGGAACATGGATAGTCCAGTGGAGGCGTTGAGAGAATTCATGATGTCGAAGCGAACTTTCGGGAGCGCTTTAGACCACCCTTTCTGGTTGCGTTCGACGTAGAACCGGAGGCACTGGTTAATGGTCTTATTAGACCGTTCGCTGGAACCGTCGGTTTCTGGGTGATAGGCAGAGGACATCGCCAAACGAACACCAGAAAGCTTAGCGAAAGCTTGCCAGAATTTCGACACGAACAATTTGTCCCGATCACTCACGATCTCCAAGGGGAGGCCATTGTCACAGTACCAAGTGTCGAAAAAGACGCGAGCGAATTGTTCCGCGGTGAGGTCTAGACGAGACGGCACGATCTTCAAGTCGGCACCAAGGCGATCCGTCATTGAAATGATACAATTGAAACCGTCGTCCTCAGGTAAGGGACCAATGAAGTCGATGGCGACGCTGTTGCCGCGAGCATCGGGGACAGGAAGAGGATGTAAAGGGCCCTTCGAGGTTTTGCTCGTACGGTCCTTGTTGCGCTGACATGCGTCACAGGCGGGGATGTATTTCTTGTAAAGATGTGTTCGCATGGAGGGCCAATAAAAAGACTCGGCGAGGATGGCGTACGTCTTGTCGGCTCCAAAATGGCCAGAAGTGTCGTGTGCAAGATGAAAGAGGTCCTCCCGGATAGAACCGACGTTGGGGATGTACAGGCGACCATGTACGTACCAAAGGCCATCCGAACGGGAGACACCGGGGACTAGTGAGCCCCCATGAATGATTTTGTGGATGAAATCGTCAGAATCGTAGCCTGCTTTCACCTGTCGAAGCAAGGAGGCATCAGCAGAGAGGCTTAGAACAGAGGCACAAAGAAACGGGTTTGATTTCCAGGCTGATACATCGATGTCGTCGTCGTCATCGGCCGCAAGCGCAGATTCAACCGTGACAGGCGGGGATTGATTTTCAGGATCAGAGGGAAGTGCGCCACAACGAATGCGACTGAGTGCATCCGCGGCCGGGTTGTCCTCACCCTTGATGTAGGCAATCTCTAGTTCAAACTGACTCAGTTGCTCTTGCCAACGTAACTGACGACGACTTAGCTCTTTTTGGGTCGAGAAGTTCTCCAAAGTGCGGTGATCCGTCAGGACATGTACCTTCATGCCTAAACAATCAGCGCGCCACTTCCGGAGGCAACGAACAATAGCAAGGAGCTCTTTTTCATGCACGGGATAGTTGAGTTCCGCTTTGGAAAACTGAGAAGAGTCGAAGGAGACGGGACGGGCGGTGTCGAGAGTCTCTCCCCACATTAGCACGCCACCGGACCTAAAATCACTAGCGTCAGTGATCAAAAACAGCCTGTTATTACCGGGGTTCTCGTGATCGATGGTGGTTAACACGCTGCGAGATACGACCAGATCCTTTATGGCACGGAACGCGATGTCGTGTTCCTCGGTCCAACCAGGGAAACGTCGGTCGTACTCCTTTCGGGTAAGAGGAGTGAGGGCGGCGGTGTATTCCGCGAGGTTATGAAGGTAACCTGCCATGAAACGAACCATGCCTAGAAAGGTTCGAACTTCGGAAGCAGAGGTAGGCGTTGGATAATTGAGGATGGCTTCGCACTTGACTTCTTGTGCGGCGATGCCCTGTGCCGAGATACGATGGCCTAAGAAATCAAGCTCGGTCTGGAAAAAAATGCACTTCTTCGCATTACAGAAAAGTTTATCACGACGCAAGGCTTCCAGGATCAGCCGAACGTGGCGATGGTGTTCCTCGATGGAGCTAGACCATATAATAATGTCGTCCAAATAGACGTGACAAAAACGACCTATGTAGGGACGGAGAGCTTGTGTGACACGACGTTGCTGAACCGCTGGGGCGTTGCGAAGGCCTTGAGGCATCACAAGCCATTCATACATACCCAAGGGTGTCTGTACCGCAACCAGGGGAACCGAATCGGGATCCATGCGAGTCTGGAAAAACGAGTCAGTCATATCCATCTTACCAAAAATCTTCCCTTTTCCACAGTCGGCCAGAATCGTATCAATGCGGGGCAGAGGATGACGATCGGGGACTGTATTAGCGTTCAACTTGCGAAAGTCGTTAACCCATCGCGGAAGCGCCGTAGGATCAGCTTTTGGAATAAGAAACGCCGGTGAACAAGAAGAGGAGGAAGATGGCCGAATTCGTCCAGCGTCGAGATGTTTCTGAATGAGTATTGCCCAGGCCTCTTTGAATTTACGAGGGGAAGCATAACCACGGGTCTGCAAGGTGACATTGGCGGCCTTGAGCTTAATCTTGCAATCGATGTCAGTAGGTAGTTCATCAAGGTGTGGAATATCACCGAAAACGTCGGAGAACTCGTCTTTAATCTCCTGAGAGAGCTTCTCGCGAGCGGCAATGAGCTCAAGCTGCTCGATGCGAGCTTTAACAGCCGCAACGACATTAAATGGTGCGACAGGCTCAGAAGTGAAACGTTCGGGATGAGCACGAACAAAATCCTTTAATTCGGAGAATAAGAGTTTCTTCCATAACAAGGTGTCCTCGAGCTCTGTCTGCTCGCGCTCGCGGAGAACAGAAGCGGTAAGGGTAGGAGGAGGGGGAGGTGGCACGTATGGAGGAGCGGGATGTAGAAGGTCAAAAGAGGAATTTCTAGGGGACACGGAGCGTGAAGAGTAATCAACGATGAGAGAGTTGTGAGATAAAAAGGGTAGCCCGAGTATCATAGGATGGCAAAGAGAAGGAAGAATAAGTGCGCGAACGGTACGGGAACGCCACCAATCTAAGGGATCACGAAGAGAAATTTTACAATAATGCGTAGCAGTGAAAACCTGAGGTTGGCCGTCCGACATAGCAAGGGTCATAGCCCGAGGTACGTGTAAATGACGTGACTTCAAGCCTAGAGAGGTGACCATGTTAGTGTCAATCAACACGAATGGGCAACCACTATCAATGAGCAACTCAGCCACGCGAGTCGTCGACTCAGACGAGCCTACCAACTGCGCGCGCCAGAGAAGGTGGGGTTCGAAAAATGGCATATCATGACTTACCCGATCAACTTCAACACCTGCCACATCTCCGTTGGGGGCATCCTTCTCGCTAGAAGATACTGATGCGACCGGGGCGGAAATAGAAGAGGAAGACGTTGACGAGACCGGGAACGAGGAACCATGTTCGTCACTCCGACGACGTTTTTCTGGAGGAGCAGAATCGGACGCGGAGCGTAGATGAGACGAGGACGGTGGTGCAGCAGGAGCAACACTGGACACGGGTAACGGTTGTTCATCCTCGCTGTCGGAAAGTACGATGTCGGTCTCCACGAAATCGGACCAACGACCGCGGCGAGGGACAACCGAAGCGAGAGGCTTAGCAGAAGGAGTGGAAGCGCAAGATGAAGAACAAGAATCGTGTGAAAGGCGATGGTCTTGGTAAGAACGTAAAGGTTTCTCGTGATACAGGGTGGAATCTGGGATCACCGCCGAAACAGGGTAAGAGCCATACGGGTTGACTGCTGCCGTTGTCATCGGGGGAGACGTGTGATGGGACGCGGGAATCGAGGGAAGAGAATCAAAGCCAGAGATGTCATCTAACACAGGGAGAGAGGAAACCGAAGAGACCGAAGGCGCTTCGGGGAAGGCTTTGAGAAGTGCGTTATATGTGATCGCGCAACCCTTGGCCTTGTGGATCTCGATAGCTTTGTTCATCATCTGTGTCGTGGGAGGACGGTAAGGCACTTCCAAGCGAATACCTGGACAGGCTGGGTCCGTGGAACGATGACCGGCCCATCCCGTTCTACAACGATAACAAGCCTCGATGAGATCAAGAAGTCGCTTGTCGCTTTCGGACAAACGACCAGCGAAGTGATTGTTCTTGGAGCTCTTCGACTTCTGAACAAGAGATGTGATTTCCTCTACGGAAATGGGGCCAGTGTTGTGACGAGGCGTCTGACGCACAGCCGAAGATGTGTTGTGAGACGAGGAGCTGGTAAGAGGGAAGTTGGAGTTGGAATTGGCAGGACGAGGATGTCTCCAACGAGAACGCGTCTCGAAGTCGACGACACTGGAGATCCATTGATCTAAATCGGTGGAAGGCGTGATTTCGAGTTTCTCATACACAAGATCCTCGCGGAATGCGCGAATGAGACCATCAGAAAGTAGGGCTAGAAGTTGTTTGTTGTCGAAGAAGTAGTTCGTCCCCTGCAATTCGCAGTTGAGGGACAGAACTTCACCTGCGTAATCCGCAAAGGCGCCGGATCCGGTCGGTTTCATCTTCGACTTGGCACGTAAGGAGGCAACGTCACTTGGCCAGGTTGCGCCCAAGAAGCGACTTCGGAGGATGGCGTCGAATTCGGCATCGGACAAGCCATCATGCTTGTCCTTGTTCATGCGGAACCACATGCGATCTTCCTTGAAGTCTCTCCACGCCTTACGCAGGAGATCCCTAGTGTCTGATTGAGCGGTGAGCTTGTTCTGCTTCGCGTAATCCTCGATAGAGTCACGAAGGTCAGTGTAATCAAAGATATCGAACCCGACGCGTTGTTTGACGAGGGGGCTGGCGCTCTTGTTGTTACCGTAGTCGATACGACCATTAGCACTGAGGCGGGTTGACATGATGTAATCGTCGTCGAAATCGGAGTCGAGTGAGTTATCAACGAGGTCTTCGTGATCGGAGGTGATTGTGTCAAGGTCTCCAGATGGAGGTTCAGAGTTTCCAGATGGAGGTTCAGAGTCCGAGGTATTGGACAAAGAAGGTAATGAAGGTAGGGAAGAAGAGGCAGGGGACACGCTGGGAGCGGAAGCTGGTGTGGCACTGGTGAGAGAGCGAGTGCGAGGAGCCAGGTTCTATATAAACGTGTACGTGATCAGTCAAGGTCACAATTTTCAAGAGCGACAATGACAACGAGATTGAACAGTGATATGAGGAAACGTGAAGAGTGCGTTCGAATGAACCACTCCGTGATCAGGCTTTACAAGCCCTGTACGTGAAGAGTGCGAATGAACCACTCCGTGATCAAGGTGAGCGCTTTCTCCCAGAGCGGGCAGAAGGCAAAAGGCAAGTTGGTTGTGCTACGGGTACAGACCCAGTAGGACGCAGAGAACCCAGAACAAGGGCGAGACAGTGATTTAATAATAGCGAGAAAGTGAAAAGAGATTGAGGAAGAAGAGACGTGACAATTTACCAGTTGCCGTTGGATAACAGCGACAAAAGGGTATGGATATATGCGTAAAAAAATTGAGAGAGAAGAGAGAGTGGAGGTGCGCCCGTTAGGCGAGATGCTAGAAAAGGCTTTTGAGGGTGTTAAGTCGTCGCCAGGGTCGACGACGACCGAAGGTGTGGTTATAGAACTCAAAAAAAAAGTGGAAGCGCACTATGTGTGCGAACACTCACGAAGATGCGATAGTTGAGTAGACCACAGTTAAGATTGAGAAGGGATGCGCGAGTATGGGAGATACAGGTATCAGAGGAAGGTAATGGTACGAGAGTAAGAAGGAATGTCCTAGAAGTACGTAGGAAGTCCATATATATAGTACTGGTCACGTGTGCGTGACCTTTGTCTTAGTAGTTCTGGTGAATGCGCGTAGGGCGCGTTTACATGGACATCCACAGCCTCGATCTCCTTCCACCTGCTCGCTTTGCTATACACTATGGTTTCCATACTACACAGCAGAAGGAGCAATGAATTATGGAGTTCAGATATCCCTCAGTATCACATTGGCCAAGACTGGCCATCCACGGCCTCCATCTCCTTCCACCTGCTTGCTACACAGCAAAAATATGTAAGCAAATCCGGTTGATGGATATGGATACGGATCAATACCTATCGATACGGAATATTGACCAGATGGATCATAGCAGCACCCAACGGGAAATGTATGATGGAGTTCACGTATCCCGCTGGCCATCCCACAGTCTTCGTCTCCTTCCACAGCATTCCACCTGCTTGCTACACAGTAAGACCAAGCAAATATATTCCTGTTCCCAAAATGGCCCTGGAGAGAAGCAAAGAAAGGCTGAGGCTTGAAGGACCCCCGACCGGTGACAACCCACCCAGAGGCCTGATCCTGACCGGGTAAAAATGGGGAGATTTTTGGGAACAAAAGGCGGGTAAAAGTCGAAGTTTTTCGTCAAATGGTTGAGGCAAAAAGCGGGTAAACTTGGGGGTCACTGAAAGCCTCCAATCAAAAGCGGGCAAGAATGGACCACAATTGAGCAGAAATTTCTCCATCCATGCCTGAGGATTTCGAGGAATTTTCACCAAATGATAGGGAAAGAGATTGTGATTGGTAAGGCCTGAGGCCAAAACCGGGTAAGAATACTATAGGTAAGAATGCGGTTCGTCGTCGACCTTGAGGCAAATTCGGGTAAGAATCACCCATTTGGGCGCGAAACAAAAGCGGGTAAGAATGGCAATTCTGGGATCAGGCATTTGAGCCTTGAGGGGGTTGTCGGGGGTTCTAGGCTTGAGCAGGGCTGAGCATGATAGCAGATGATAGCCTATGATAGCGTAGGATCAGGCAGAATCAGGCAGAATCCCCTTGCCCCAAGGGGAAGAAATCGAGGATTGAGAGATAAATGTTATCGCCAACGGTTGAAGCTTGCAGCTTGAATATTGAATGATTGGTTCGAGAGGATCCAAGCTGATCCAAGCTGATCCAAGTCAGAGAGAGAGAGACGTACAAAGCATTGCAGCAGACTCAGACTTCGGTGGAATATTGAGGCATCTCGAAGGACGTGTTGACGTATCGAGTGGGCAAAAAGTACATTCTTCGCTTACATAGAAGTTCAAAGAGGGGCCGGTTCCGGAAACTGCCGGAAGCACAATTGTTGAACGTTGAATATTTATAGAGAGACAAACAATTTTTGAAGCTCAGAGCTGGTCTCCAAATTCCCAACTGCCTCCTTGCCCTCGTTCATACGATCGACACACTCAAAAAGCTGTCTACTTCAAGTTCCTATCACGCACTATCCACCGTGATGGTCTTTTCATGTTCAAAAAGTTTGATGCTCTTTACCGCTCTTGGGACGGTCTCAGTCCTCGCTCTCCCTGTCCCGGATGCGATCGATATCAATGTCCCTACTGTATTGTCGACTGCAACCCTCCATGTCCGGTCGGAAGCTTCCCAAGGTATTTGCTTTCGTCTCCTTCTGTGAATCATACCGTCTGATGATCTGAGAAGAGAAATCCTTAAGCAAGCGCATGGACCACGGATACCATAGATACCTCGAAGAGCACGAAGAGCACGAAGAGCACGAAGGGCATGGCACTGGAGAGTCGTATTATCAAACTTACGAGCCTCCAACATCTGCGAGTGGGCCTATCTCGAAACTACCACCATACGTAGCACCCACAATTGGTATACCGCGAGGGTTGAACTGCCCTTTGCCACCACCAGGTAAGATTTGAATTAGACGAACCCAATTGATGTCGATGAGTTCTCATTACCATACAGGTGGACGGAAATTCAGACGCAGAGCCAAAGCAAAAGGTAGGTATTATATACATTTCATGATGATGAGCTGTGTTGGTCTTGCCACTGAAACAACACAGATCGTTCGGTTCAAACGATGATGAACTTCGTCAAGAATTCTCATGTCTACCACTCAAATTTGGCTTTCATCGACACCAACCTCTTCGGCCCATTGGAACATTCGATGCGCGAGAATCTTGATATTTCGCCTGAGCTGATACAGTTGCTCAATGCTTATTACATTTTGGTTCAAGGTTAGTGACATTTGAACTTCCCTTATCATTTTTGTGTGTGTGTGTGTCTATGTATTCATGTTGCTTAGCGGGGAGACAAGTAAATGATGAACTCGCCAGGATTGAAAAATTACTCGAAGAAAATCCCACTTGTAGCTCAGTGTATGCTCCCTGGATGGACCGGATCAGGAAGAAATGCATGGCACCCTGGGATATGATTTATCTTGGCTTAGCTGATCCAGAGAATAACGGGTACGAAGGTCATTTGATTATTGATACCAATGATCCAGAAATTGACCATCTTTTCTAGTGCATCCTTTCTAGAAGTTACTGCGTATGATAAAGTACGGGAGTAGCGACATAGCTTGGAACTGTTCTCAATTTATGCACCGTGGCCTGGTGCTGTACTTGCGAAGCTAGATTCCAAGCAAAAAAACAACAGTGTGTATTTAGATGTTAGTCGTAAGAAGAAACATGTTCTTCAGGCGCACTGCGACGCGCGTTCAACAAGTGTTCAAACGTTCAGTCATTTTTGAAGCAATGTGGACATTCATTGTGTACATTCAACAAGCTTTATAAACCTTTGAATGAAGAACAATGTATATGAGTACTCAAGTATGGCCCAAACCAGGCCCAAACTCGAGTGCAGTCGCACGAACTTCGATGAACATGAACCCTCTCAAATGCATTAGGGACTGTGTTTTCCTTCGTTTAAGGCAACTCTGAGTTCTGATCCAATGTCAAGTACTACCCTAGCTCTCCAAAGCCTCAGATTCAGTGGTCAAAAAGTTGTTATGGCCCCATCATGATGGAAAGGGTGTTGGAGTGCACATTCAAGTTGTGGCAGGAAAGGGAGGAGAAAAGGTGGCTAGGAGTCTGTGAAGAAGTATTCAAGGTATCACAATTCACGACTCTTCGAAGTGCAAACCCAGATTGTCTTCGATGTCGCTAACTCTTGACGTTCCAAGGACCAAAACTTGTGCTGACCTTGCGAGCGGTCTTCCAACTGTTGAAAACTTTGCTGCCGTGGCATTTTTAACAATCCTATCGCTTGTACATGTCATGGAAGTGGTACCTTTGAGCAGCGCGAAGATAGGCAAAGAGACGTTCACGATTCGCGAGTCTGTAAACATTTGGTGGTGGCGGTAGAAAAAGGGGTTATTGTGAGGAGCAGCACGTGCACTATTTACTTGAATTTGCATCTTCTCCTTGGCCGTTGAAATGGAGTCTTTCCAAATACTCTCTCGAGGAGGCGTTCGGTTCAACAAAGAAAAATTCAAAAACGACATAAATCTCTTCGATGTAACTCTTCTACCCCTGGACAAAGGCCGAACTCTAACGCTCTTCTAGGGTAAATCCGAATCGAAATCTGGCAAACTCGTGCCATCAGCTCGAGCTCCTGAGCTTCCAACAGCACTTGATTTTTTCAAGTACGCGCCCGTAACTGAAGGAAAAAGGAAAACAGATACCACAAAACCAGACGAACGACCCGAGAAGAGGAGAAAGGTAGTAGTCGAAGCAGAAGATGCCGTTGAGGATGAGGCAGAAGAGGTCGAGTACGAGGAAGAAGAAAAAGAAGAACTCTCGAGCAGGAGTGAAAACGCCAGTCACCGTCAGCGACATCGTGTAACTACTAAAGGGTCGAATGTACCCGAATGCGCAGAGACGTTCGAATCTTTGCGAGACCGATATCAACTTCCTTCACATCTCATGTCGAATTTATCCAAGAACGGCTTCACCTACCCAACTGGAATACAGTCTCATGGTGCTCCTATACTTCTGGAGGTAAGCTCCTCCACGAAGGTACATACTTCCTTGTCTGAAAGCTGTCTTAACTCGTAGGGTCGAGATCTGGCTGCTATTTCCCCGACAGGTACAGGAAAAACAATCTCCTACCTCCTACCAACTCTCGCATCCCTTCGTGCACCCGTGGCTAGTGCTGAAGCAGGTTCTGGGCTTGGCGTTAGAGCAGTGATTCTTGCTCCTACTCGCGAACTGGCACATCAAATTCACAACGAATGCCTCAAGCTTGCGCAGGGCCGGAAATGGAGGATTGTCCTGTTCAGCAAAGCTACTGCAAACACGATATCAGATAAAGCCGTTAGAGATAAAATTGGTGCAAACTGCTTCTTCGTTATGGTAGAGACGACCTGATCTTGACATTCACAGATATCATCGTCAGTACTCCGCTTCGCCTTGTCGCCTCGTTGCAGTCTGGAACGTTATCACTAAGCAAGTGAGTGACATCTGCCACCAGACGGATTGAATCATGAATTCGTCTTCTGTGATATTGCAGTGTCCGACATCTCATTTTCGACGAAGCAGATAGAATGTTGGACAACGAATTTCTACCGCAGATTGAAGAAATAGTCGCTGCATGTACACACCCAGATGTTCAGAAAGCCGTCTTCAGTGCCACCCTCCCGGCTAACGCAGAGAAAATTGCCATGGATATGCTTCGGGATCCAGTCAGAGTAGTAGTCGGTCTGAAGTATGTTCAGTTCTCCCCATCGTCTTCCTAGCACGACCAACTTCATCAACAGGGACACCCCGCTACCTCTCATTGCTCAATCTCTCACCTATGTTGCAGACGATGCTTCGAAATTACCTAGCCTCCTTACATATTTCTCACAACCTTATAATCCCCCGGTCCTGATCTTCACCTCGACGCAGCCACGCGCGTCTTCCTTGGCGGAGGAGCTTGTCTTGAATGGAATCTCCAATGTTGATTGTTTACACGCCGGTATGTCGAAAAAGGAACGAGAGGACGCGGTGAGTCGTATGCGTAAAGGTGAAAGCTGGGTTATGGTCAGCACGGAGGTCATGGCTCGAGGCATGGACTTCAAGGGTGTGCGGGAGGTCATCAACTACGATTTCCCGACAAGCGTACAAAGTTACATCCACAGAATAGGCGAGTCGCTCTTACGTTCCTGAACCCGTGTTATGTTGAAAGTGATCGCTCTAGGACGAACCGGTCGAGCAGGTCGCTCTGGCAAAGCGGTCACATTCTTTACAGACACAGATGGTCCGTATTTGAAATCGTACGTCTGGTTCTTCAACTTCAGCTGCTCTCTTCCTTACTTTGCATTCATACAGCATCGCCAATGTCATACTGCAATCCGGCCAAACCGTTCCGGACTGGATCACAAAACTACCGAAGCCGTCCAAAATGAAACGAAGGCAGATGGGAAAAATGCATCGTCCGGAAGTTGTGAATGCTGCGAGGAAGATAGGACGCAACGATGCGATCAAGATGAGGTGAGTGAAATGGATGCTGGCTGTTGGAGCTGAGGTTACTGAACATGGTTTACAGAGAGATGATTGCTGGATCGAAAAGACGGAAGGCTAAGGAGTCGGAAGACAGAGCGCTAGACTCGGAGTCAGAAGAAACCTAGAGACTTGTTATTCCATATGCACATTACTCCTACACCGACCTGATACACAGTCATCAGTGCAAGTGTCCTATCGTCTTGTGGAAAGTCTGATCAAGTTTTTGTACGATGGGTGAAGACGTTCTGAAATGAACTACCACAGTGATGATCGCGGGGCCAGTAACTTTTTCGGCGGAAGGCTTCAAGAGCTGCTGATTCCATCCATTGTTCCAAACAGGTACTCCGCTTTCACTGGACAGATACTAGACGTTCTACTGTTGTGCAGAGCCGTATGATTTACACGCTTTTGGTCATGGGGAAGCATGAGAACGACTCTGGCTGACACTCCGCTACAGATATGAAGATTTTCAACAATGAATTCTATAGTGAAGGAAGTTTTAATGATGTTCTAAGCTTCTTCTAAGTTCTTCGTATTCACAACCTCAATACAATTGATTCCTGTGAATCCTCTCAACAATGTCACAGTATTCAGTTTGTTCTATATTATCACACTTCAGGTGAGTCGATGTGAATTTGTGTCGTCTCGATGAACTGATTGCTAGCTTGTTCCCTTGTATTTCGACCATTGATATCCCCAAATGGCCCTCAAATATATTGATTCAGGTTGGTCCTTACCCCAAAAGGATAATGTTCTGTGACATTGCGCGTTCTTTAGGTGCATCGAGGCAAACACGAAGTACCATGAATCAGCCACTGGTGGAGTTTCTATCCTCTCGTTTTGGCAACCTGCCCTCCTCTCGTTTAGTTGAAAAGGCGATGGACTCTGGCTGAACTCGATCCTCATTCCCCTGAGCGTCGAGTGCTTTGACTGCTATACCCTCCTTCCCCTACTCCAACACTACTTGACGCTATGCCACCTTACAGAAGCGCAAACGAGTACCCTCGTCGAAGTCGCCGACTCTCGCGACAAGAGCCCAAAGTCTACGATGGTGCGTACATCTCTCGCATCTGATAACGAGGAAACTGACTGATTTCTCCCCTTCTCAGAAACCGGCTTCGAAATATTTGACGATTTCGATTTCTCCTATCCTACCGAGCAAGCTCCTATTCAACCTTCCGCTTCGATTACACCTCCGCCTCCTCCATCCCCGCAGCGAAGTCGTCCCAGTTCTGATTCCTATATCGTTTCACATGCCAGGCGCAGAAATCAAGATCATATCCCTCGTCCCCCTAACGCGTTCATCGTTTACCGGTCACACTGGTGGGACGAGCACAAATACTCTCCTTCCGTGGACAGAGACCATCGGCAAGTGAGCCGCATCGTAGCTCATCGTTGGCACACGCTCTCTGAGGAGCAGCGTTTGCCATTCAGGCAGGAGGCGGAAGTTCGTAAACAGCAGCACGCTCTGATGTATCCCGGGTACAAGTACGCCCCAGGTACTCGGAAGTCCAAGCCACGGAAGAAGGTTTCCAGGGACAGTCGGGCTGAAAAAGCCAGGTGTGATAAGATCGTGGGAGAGTACTTCCTGGAGAAGTCGGAAATGCTCTACACGCTTGAAGACCCCGATGTCAAACGCGAACCTTCCGCCACTCCCGAACTCTTACCATCTCCCCTACCGAACTCACCGTCAGACAATGTATCCGATGTCGCCAACGTCGATGATGAGACGCCTATTGATTCTCCGAGCGCCGAAGAGTTTGTTCCCACCGATGAGATTCCTACTCTCAAATTATCTTCCCCCACCCTCACGCTCGACATTGAGGAAGAAAAGGTACGTTTATATTACCCTCATCTACTCATCCGGTTCTAACTCATATCGCTCTAGCTACCGCTCTCAGAGCAGCAACAACTGAGTTTTACTCATGATACTACGGACCGTAGCCCTACGACCAGTGCTTATCTTGGTTCCTCTTTACAATACACAAATTTCCCCTCCCAAACCTCCTTCGACGCCACTTTAGACTTCGGCACTTCTGAAATTGATTACAATCTCTGGAACTCCTCGCCCTCAGTTTCACCGTTGTTCGAAACCGATGCCCTCGCCTCCAACATGTCCCAGAGCGACTACCTGCTCAGTTGCTCAGGTCTTTTCGGAACTTCCTCTTCTTCTGAAGATACATTCGACTATAGTCAATTTCTTAATCTCTAGGTTTCTACATAGGCTGTTATCAGGATAGTACCCGTCCACAAAAATACCCTCTCAATTAGTCTCTATTTCTTCCTTTGTCTTCATATATGTTCCGTTCCACTGCGTGGACGCATTCATGCATGCTTAGATTGTAATCTAGATGTTGTGTGTACTAACATACTACGCGTGTAACATTCTTCCTCGTGTACTCACAAGTCATGACCTTCATGAAATCATTCTATCCGTTTGTATCGATTCATTTCATTCATCAATTTTTGGTCTTTTACTCGGCGGTTGTTCTGCAATAACGATGGAGCCAGATGAATGTTGTTCCTTCAGCCATTTCGAACATTCATCTTTTGTACCTTTCGGATGCTCAAGCTGCCACTCGATGACACGAGCGAGCACCGCGCCAGTCCACGGACCGGGTTTGGCATCGAATAATGAGACTACCTCTCGTCCCTGGGAACAATAATGTCAGTGCTACCCCGAAAAGAAAGTGTTTGGCGAAGACGACATACGTCAAGGAGAGGTTTAGCATCGACAGCTGTCGTGAGGTTCAGTTCCACGACACGAAGAACCAGTGTGTTATACCGGTTAATCTTTTCAGAGGCTGCTGGTACTGCAGAAAGGAAAAAGTCAGAATTTGTTGCCAGTTAGTGCAAAGTACTTGCTCTGTAGAGCGTCCACGGTGTTCTCGCAACAAGAAATCAATTCTTGCACCAATGAGAATAACAAGGAGCTAGTCCAGTGCGACCCTGTATGGACATTGTGGACGGCTCTTTCGCGGAGCATCAAGCCTTATGGTTTGCGTCAAAAGGAATTAAAGTCTCAATTGAGAGATGGGGCGCACCAATGGATACCCTCTCTGAGGGTTTTTGGAACCTCGCGAGACTTAAGTCTGGATTTCTCAGAATACTTGCAGCGTCAAACAGGGCAGTTATTCCGTCCAGAAAATGATTCTGTGTCCCGAGTTTCAACGACTCTCGTAACACATATGCCACCGCAGGCTCTTTCCTTTGTCTCCTGTTTATATAAGTGACTCCCAAGTAGGGTGTAAGCGTGGCGGCGAGAAAGAGGCGTCCTTGGCAAGTAGGGTCTTCATCAAGGGCCGAAGTGAGAAGGGGGTGCAACGAGGGTAGTTCGGTGTGCGAGCCAGACAGAAGAAGCTTCAGTATCAAGACGGCTGTTAGGGAATCATTCGGTGAACTTGGGGTACGAGAAAAGGTCGAAGACACTTCAGTTGGAATGACCGAGAAGATAGGGTTAAACAGCGAGAGCTCATGAATGAGAGCTACAGCATGACTGGGGTTTCTGCCTAAGAAACATTTATTGTGCGTCGACCTCGAGCAACGAATGACATACTAACCTTTCATCATCTTGCTTAGTTCCATTCCCGCTCGTTCCCTGGACACTTTTGTCACAAGAGCTTCCTGAGAATTCATGAAGCACTTGTGAACTCGAGGGAAAATGAGTAACTCACCTGGATCTCGGGATCTTTCACGGCTTGCTCTATCTCCGGAACAAACTGGAAACCAAATCGACTGGCGAAACGTATGCATCGAATGATTCTCAAGGGATCATCGAGAAATGTTTCTCGGGGAGGAAGAGGTGTTCGAATTATGCCATCGCGCAGGTCGTCCAGTCCCTGTATATCTCGTCCATAGAGGTTTGGTACTGGGGAATAGATGTTTTTACCTTTTCCGTAAAGTCTTCCACTGTTCGTGTGTGCACATTATAGAATAACGCGTTGATAGTCATGTCCCTTCTGAGCGCGTCTTGTAACGGAGTTCCGAAGGTCTGGACAGAGGTGAGATTGAATCCACGAGACGAGGTCCATCTGTTGAGGGGCTTACCACACCAGAGGGTATACGACTATTCGAAGCATATTCTTCGCTGCGCAAGTTCACGAAATCGAGTTCCAGACCAAACATCCTAGAAGTAGCAGTCTCCAAGTGTTTTGACTGATCTGGATTTTGAGCGATCTTGCTGATAGTGCCAATTTCTATCTTTTTGCTTTTGGCGAACTCGGCTAGATGTTCAGCGAAAGCAAGACCCATTATGTCGCTCAAGGCAATGTCAAGATCGTTACTTTGAGAACCTAACAGCTACAGGTCAATCAGCAAAGACAATTGAAGGTTAAGCACATTTCACGAGCCTTGTCTCTGACCCATCCACCTGCTATCCTACATGTTGTGGAAATTCCTTTCTCTGCTTGGAGGTAATCTCTGCAACCATCTAATAACACGCAGATCTTCTCTTCCGTGTCTGTTAGCTGGATTTTCATCTCTGCGGGAGGCACCACACGATCCTCCGGAGCGCTCTTCAAGGATATGAGCCCCATCTTTCTGTTAGGATAGGTGAAGAATTGTCGCAGAGAGAATGCTGAGAGTCGAGTCAGAAGCAACATCCATAAGTTGAACGGTGCCCTTGAGCGCCAATTTTGATCCACAATAGGCAATCGCCGGCACTTTAAATTTGCTCTCTTTCACCAACTACTACCATGAGTGGTCTTGCCGACGAACTATTGGCCGATCTTGACGGTAACTCTGACGATGGAGGCGACTTTGACCAAGAAGAAAGCAAAGAAAATGAACAAGGACCCTCGACAGACACCAATCGGAAACGAAAAGCCGAAAATTCTGACGATGAAATGTCCAACGAGGCGGATGATACAGAGGAGAAACAAGGAGTTGAAGGAATGATCTTAGCAGGTGGTATAAGGCCAGCAGAGGAGCTTGATGCAGAAGATGTGCAGGCCATGGACTTGGGAGGCATAGCAGACGTTAGTAAAATTGCGAAGCTCGAGGGAAGCAAGAAGATGCTGGAAATCCTCAAGGTTCGTCCTTTCACAACCAACTCTTCCGTATCATCACGCATGCGCTTCCCTAGGATATTGAAAGATATCAAGCAAAACCGAGCTCTGCAGAGTCCATGGCGCTCCCTGCCCATATGAATCCAGAGTACAATGTCATTGTACAAGCCAATAACCTGTCAGTCGATGTGGACAATGAAATCTTACTAGTACACAAGGCAAATCCACTGTCAGTTAATTCTCTTTTATATGCGCTCAAAATACTTCTGCTTTCATCTTCAGTTCATTCGAGATCACTATGCACCAAAATTTCCCGAACTGGAGCAACTAGTCGCGGACCCAACAATGTTCATACGCTCTGTTCGTGCTTTGGCAAATAATGAGGTAAGTCATTCATCTCCTCTCTGATCTCTTAATTGACCCGTTGGCGCGTTAAGGACCTCACGAAAGTCGACTTGGCGGGCGTTTTACCTCCTGCAATTATCATGAGTGTGGTGGTCACAGCGACAACAACTTCGGGACGACAGCTTTCTGCTGCTGAATGGGCAGCAGTGCAACGAGCCTGTGACCTTGCTGATCGGTTGGAAGAAGCCAGGAAGAAGGTGCGCCTTGTCCTATTGTCCTACAACTACGCCAACACCTATCGTTTTTAGATTTTCCTCTACGTCAGCTCTCGAATGAATATCCTTGCTCCCAATTTATCCGCGATCGTTGGTACAACAACAGCTGCAAAGCTTCTTGGTGTTGCGGGAGGACTTGGTGGGCTAGCAAAGATGCCCTCTTGCAATGTCCATGTTTGTCAACTGTTCGTTTCTCTTCTTGTGCAGCTGCTCATATTGAATTTTAGCTACTTGGCGCACAAAAGAAAATCGCTGCAGGATTTTCGTCTGTGACGCAGAAACGACATACTGGTTTTATTTTCCAATCCGAACTAGTCACTAAAACTCCTCCCGAGTATCAACTCAAAGTCCAACGTACAGTGGGAGCGAAAGCTGTCTTGGCTGCGCGTATGGATCTAGAGCGTCAGAAGCGGGATGGTTCGTATTCATGAGTATTCCTCTTAACACTTTTCTCGAATCATCCTTCAACATAGGTTCCTATGGCGATCAATTGCGAGATAAAGTTTTGAAGCACATCGACAGACTAGCAGCCCCACCACCTGCAAAAGTTGTGAAGGCTCTACCTATCCCCAACGATGGACCCAAGAAGCGACGTGGCGGAAAACGGTAAGCCAACATTCAACTTGCTCTGTTGCTCTCAGGCCTGACAGTTCATTCCATAGTGCTCGTAAAGCCAAGGAAGCATACGCTCAAACCGAACTGGGCAAACTGCAGAACCGCATGGCCTTTGGTGAAGCGGAAGAAGAAGTTGGTGCGTTTGATCAGACGAAGGGTCTGGGCATGATTGGTTCTGGTAAAGTCAGAGCTGGCGCAGCAGATACAAGAAACAAAGGTATTCTCATGTCTTCCAAAATTCATCAATCTATCACTGACTTCTTCCTTTCAGCTAAGATGTCGAGAGTGAACAAGTTACGCACTGCTGCGCTTACCCGCGCAGCTCAAATTGGTGGTTCTCAAACTTCTGGAACGGCAACTTCCTTGAGCGTGACTCCTGCCCAAGGTTGGTTCCTACCGTACTCTTGGCGGGCACCATTTCTTATTATACTTCACACAGGTTTCGAACTCACGAATCGCGCTGCTGCTGCACAACGAGTGAAGGAGGCAAACGAGCGTTGGTTCGCTGCAGGGAGCTTTTCATTCGTTGGACAGAAAGGAACATAGTCTGTTTCGCTTCCTTGTCTGTCAATATATCATATGAAGTTCAGTGTTCGAATGTGCTCCCTCGCGGAAGAACTTAAGAAAATAACGCGAAATATTCTCGCGATTTTGATACCTTTCTCGTTCTGTCTGCTCGTTTTCTCTGATCTTCTCATCGAAATCCATATCTAATAAGTATCATCCTGTTTCGTTCTGGCCCTGTTGACCATTCTTGATCTATTTCGAACTTTAACACCTTCGTTTTCATCTTATAGCATTCATTTCTTTGTGCTCCTGTTCTTATCTGACAGTCAGGAGAGTTGCGGCAGGGCACTCCGCTATGAAATCCAGACCATATGAACATACTCTTTGCCTCTCATCCTCTCCCATGGCCAACACAGGAGCATGAACGATTTCAAACCCTAACCTTACATCTTCCGCTTTTAAGTAGGATGACGTAAGCAACTTTCTGCGTTAATTGAAAGGTGGTTTGGTTCTCGCTTGGATCTTTCTCGCTGCTACCCCTCCTCGACGGTCGTTGTATTCCTTCCTCAATTCTTCACCCTGTCTTAATTCTCTCATATACTTCGTCTCTCTTCTTACTATGGGGAATATTACTAGCTGCTGTGACTCTTGTTGTCCGTTCACACTTCTTTTTTCACTCTTCCAATAACTCATACCATGTTATTCAGTTGGATCGCGTAGGTCTCCGGCGTACGAGCCCTTGTTGCTTGAGAATGAGCGAGAGGCGGTAGCAGATCTTCTTCAGTACCTTGAGAGTGAGTATCCATTTTGTTTTCGAAAAGATCCAATATGAACCTTCAATTTTTCCAAAGACCGAACAACCACAAATTTCTTCAGTGGCGAACCTCTCGTCGCTCTCACTACCCTTTCCTTCTCCGATAATGTGGATCTGCAGCGCAGCGCAGCACTGGCCTTTGCTGAAATTACCGAAAAGGAAGTCCGCCCCGTTGGACGGGACACTCTCGACCCAATACTTTTTTTACTGAGCAGTCACGACACGGAAGTTCAACGGGCGGCCAGTGCGGCTTTGGGAAATCTGGCGGTGAACAGTAAGTCCTGTTCAATTAACTCGGCGTTCCTGTAATTCTGAACGACTTTCTTCGCTTCTGTAGCCGACAATAAGCTCTTGATCGTGAAACTTGGTGGTTTGGAACCACTAATTCGGCAAATGCTTAGTCCCAATGTCGAGGTTCAGTGTAACGCCGTTGGTTGCGTTACCAACCTTGCAACACATGGTAAGGACTCGCGGGATACCTCGAGACCAGAGAGTTGTTTCGTTAATGAAAACATCTATATCTAGACGACAACAAGACGAAGATTGCCAAGTCGGGCGCATTGGTTCCACTTACTCGTTTAGCACGTTCGAAGGATATGCGTGTACAGAGAAATGCCACTGGTGCACTTCTCAATATGACCCATTCCGGTGAATGCCTTCGAGAACGTCGACGTGCGAGAAATCTGACAAGTGTATAGACGAGAACCGGCAGCAGCTTGTCAACGCCGGTGCCATTCCTGTGCTTGTAAGCCTTCTCAACTCGGCGGACACTGACGTCCAATACTACTGCACGACGGCACTTAGTAACATCGCTGTTGACGGTAAGTCTATAACTAAAACTGCTCGTGTTTCTCGCATCTCTGATCGAGCTTCCAGGGGCAAATAGAAAGAAGTTAGCAAGTAGTGAACCCAAACTTGTCACAAGTCTTGTGATGTTGATGGACAGCCCGAGTCTGAAAGTCCAATGTCAGGCCGCACTCGCTCTCCGTAACCTCGCCAGTGACGGTTCGTCTTCGTTTACCCTTTCATGTTGATTCATCTCACTCTTCTCAGAGAAATACCAGCTCGAAATCGTTCGTGCAGACGGACTTTCTTCCCTGCTACGCCTCCTCCAATCTGCGTATCTACCTCTCATCCTCTCATCCGCCGCATGTGTTCGCAATGTCTCTATACATCCCCAGAACGAATCACCAATCATAGAATCTGGCTTCTTACAACCTCTTATAAACTTGTTATCGTTTAAAGATAACGAGGAAGTCCAGTGTCACGCGATTTCTACCCTCCGCAACCTGGCCGCAAGTTCAGAGAAGAACAAGACAGCGATAGTCAAGGCCGGCGCTGTGGAGTCGATCAAAGAGTTGGTTCTTGAAGTTCCAATGAACGTACAGAGCGAGATGACGGCATGTGTAGCTGTACTCGCGTTGAGTGGTACGTACTTGCTTCGAAAAGTGTTACAATCAAACTCAAATACGGTTTGCAGATGAACTCAAAGGTCAATTGCTCGAGATGGGAATATGCGAAGTGCTTATTCCGCTAACCAACTCACCGAGCTCTGAAGTGCAAGGGAACAGCGCTGCTGCCCTTGGTAACTTATCGTCGAAGGGTAAGCCATGTTTCTCTGTCCACCGAAAAAAAGAGATTCATGTTGTGTCCAGATGGGCGCACCGCTAACGATGATTATTCTGCATTCAACGATGTCTGGGATAAACCTGACGGTGGTATGCACCGATATCTATATCGTTTCCTCAGCAGTCCCGATGCCACCTTCCAACATATCGCTGTTTGGACGATTGTCCAGCTTCTCGATTCTGGCGACCCACAACTGATCAGCAATATTCGAGGTTCCAACCTCCTCGTCCCTAACATTCGGAACCTCGCGACCTCCCAAACATCAACCCCTTCATCTTCAGTTGGCTCCCACCGTTCACATTCCTACGATGATACCGAGACGAATGATGGTCAGGGAGAGATTCAGCTGTTATCGCGGAAGATATTGGAATATGTGGATGGTGATATAGATGTTATGGCTCCTTCCAGTCTCACACCTTCGCATATGCAACCAGGTTCTTCAGTTGCGAGTTCAGCCCGGGATCACGAGGAGCTACGGCGGAGTGTGAGGGAAGCATTCGCACCAGGTTCACATCGGTGAAGATGAGATCGACCAAGCTTGGGGGGACTGGCTACTAGTAGGGTTTCATTCTTGTTTTCCTCTTATTTTGCTCTCGGTTAATCATTTATGTTGACTCACTCATTTGCGTGGTTGACCTTTCTTTAGTTGTGTTCTTTCCTTCTGTTGCTCGAACAGTTCTCGCTCGTTTACCTAGTTTTATTCCGCGTAACCTTACATCTACTATGCTGTCTGTCATCCGTATATTCCTTGGGAATGGTGCCACCACTGGTCCGCCGTTGTTCGTGAGCTTTTGACTCGAATCGAGTATATTTGTCTAGATGCTGTTATACGCTTTCGCATGTCGATTGTACGTAGTTATGATTATGATCTTTTGTATGAGAAACAAGTAAAATTGAGGAGGACGCCATACACAAGCATAGCGCGCGCGCCAATTCGAATGAACAGCCACTTCACTCTATCAACGACAACCATGTCCAAGTTTTTTTCACTTCATTCTGGGATGCGTATACAGTACCTACTTTACTACGGTAGCTACCGTCAATATGAGGCTCAATTGCTGCCTTTCGGCATCTCCAAACCTTCGCCGCTGTACAACGTGTTCGCCGGATCAATGAACAATGGGAGCAGCTTATCTCTTTGTTTTCCTCTTTAAAAAACTCTCCTTCTTCCCCGTCAGTTCGAAACCGCCTCATAGAGCCTAGAGAGAGAGGCAAGACCTCACAACCTTTGATCAACCACGCCCTGTCAACGTTTTTTCTCTGTATATATCAACAATCGACGACCGACCGACACCTCATCTCACTTCCTATTCTCTTGCTGAATCGCCACCATGATGCTCAAACTTCACTCATTACCCCTCTACTTCGCTCTTTTTCTCCTAGAATATCTTTTATTCATCCCCAGCGTACACTCAAGCAACATCTTCTCCAGAGCAGTGCATAGAACACACCAGATAGCATCAAGACACACCAAACTTATCGCTCGAGACTTACGGGTAGCATTTGGTGCCGTTCTAGTGTCTGAACCTGCTCAACAATCCCTTGGTAATGTTCGAACGGTCTATTGCAAGTCTAGCTCTGCATCTGGAACGAATGGGTTGGGTAGTGGAGGAAACAGTAGTAGCTCAGGATCAAGTGGATCGAGTTCACAGGGGACGACGTCTACAAGAACTGGTTCAGTAGCAAGTCCCACAGGTTCTGCTGTTTCGACCCCGTGGAAATTAGTAGAAGGACATGTTAGTCTCGATCTGCGCAATCCACATACTCCGACTTCATGCTTCCTTTTGCAGAACGGATCCGATTTCTTTCAAGGCTGGTCCTTTTTCACCGGAAGCGATCCTACTCATGGTACGTACTTGACCCTTTCCATCGTACACGCTCCCTAACACATACGATCCAGGTGTTGTTGATTATCTGGACAAAGACGACGCAGTAAGTATACTCAGCCATCCGCTTTTCCCGATCAGCTCATTCATCATTATCATCTACCCTAGACCAACGCCGGCCTTGCATACGTCAATTCCGCTGGAAACGCCGTGATGGCAGTGGACACCACCAACAACCTGACCGGCAATCGAAAGAGTGTCCGAATCACGACAAACTCGCAGTACAACCAGGGTATTTGGATTTTGGATGCAGTGCATATGCCTACTGGGTGTGGAACTTGGCCGTGAGTTCTAACCAATCGAGGGTCTCAGCCTTCGTGACTGATTCGATTCCTATCTAGAGCATTCTGGACGAATGGTATGACTCGAGTCCGCTTCGTGCCTGTGTTTATATCTCACATTCTTGCATTCGCGCTCCAAAAGGTCCAAATTGGCCAGCCGGTGGTGAAATAGGTATGGTTCCTCTATCTTCTCTGCATCTTCTCTGCTCTCGCCTCGGATTTATCTCATATCGTTTTCAGACATAGTCGAGGGCGTAAACGACTATACGAACAACCAAGCGACCATCCACACCAACCCAGGTTGTACGATTTCATCGTCAAATTCTACCGTCCTTGGTATCTCTGGTACCGTAGTAGGTGGCACCAACTGTGCTGCCGCAGAAACAAACAACCAGGTCAGTATTTTCAAGCGATGGTGGAGAGCTCTTCTTACACAGAATTCCTTTCGCTCTAGGGATGCGGCGTCAGATCTGCTTCAGATGTATCTTTCGGAGCAGCGTTCAACAAGAATGGTGGTGGAGTTTACGCTAGTGAGTACTGAGATGTGCGCATCCGTGATGCAATACTCATATACAAATGACATTCTAGGTAAATTAGACGATACAGGTGTCAGCATCCACTTCTGGCCTCCAGACCAGGTCCCCAGCGATGTTTTAGCGGGAACTCCAAATCCTTCCCTCGCCTCCTGGGGAACACCAATGGCCCAGTGGTCTTCGAGTGGTTGCAACCCTAGCACGTTCTTTTCTGATCACTCAGCGATATTTGATACCACTTTTTGGTGTGTAACTACACCGATATAATCAACCGCAATCGCGCACACTGACTCATTTGTTCGATTCACAGTGGTGATTGGGCTGGTTCGGCTTGGAGCTCATCTGGTATTCCTGGACAGGAACAAAGCTGTGCTCAGCGTACAGGTTACTCAACCTGCGAGGCATTTGTTATGGCTGAAGGATCTGCTTTCACACAGGCTTGTGCGTGTTTCTCCTTATATCTTGATAATCAATAATTCATTGCTTTAACTTACTTCTTGTGGGTGTAGATTGGGAAGTTAAAAGTGTGAAGGTTTACCAATATCAACCATGACCGTTATGTTCTAGTATTTTTCTTTGGTTTTCTGTATGGGGTTCAATACGTCTGAGAGCCAGGTTTTTATAGAGTCATTTATGGAAATACTCACACCCAAAAAGTTACACATGCTAGATGATAGTCATTGATAGATCCTATGCTCAGGGTTTTGTGCTCCAGTTGTTAGGTAAGGACAGGTAGTATGCCACTAATCAGGAGCGTTTGTAGCATGCTAGATAGTCTTCATCAAGATGATGCTCCTTTTCGATCACCCCGTCTTGATCATGGAAACAGCGAAGAAATCACACGTATCTGAAGGAAAAATCACAGTGCTGAGTCCATACATGAGTCGGGCTTGAGTCTCGAGGGTCGACAGGTTGGTTATTTTGTTTGAACAAGGGTACCTTGGTACCTTACCGTACAAACTATCCGACCTGCGAGGCATTCACCGCCGATGGGAGTTCTGCCTTCGTTCAGTTTGTAACATGTTCCATAGATGGTCTACCATGAAGATAAGTACATCCATATCATCCACGAACACGTTACACATCTCATAATCATTCTTGTCTGCTTTTACGGGTTTACATGGGTATCAATAGTACAGTGATGCATAGACTCGAACCAGTCACTCTGGCAGAGACGTGATGAGCGGAATCACTTTCTCGGCTTCACTGACACGTCTGAGCGCTCGACTCAGACTGTCGTGCAAAGTTACTGGCTCGAGTCTAAGTGATGCAATGAACACGCGCTCCATAAAACTCAGAATAGTTGCACTAATTTGCCATGTTCATTTATTCGGTATCAGTGTAGCGGTACAATGGACTTAATGATGGACACTCCGGATCAACGCAATCTATCGAAGAACGCTCTGTTGCAGGGCTCGGACTGCTTCATTGCCACCTTCGATACAGAGTGAGTGTCTGGAATCATGCGAGTATTGGTCACTTACTTGGATAGATCTGAGGATGCTGGACCATAGGAAACGATTGGGGGCCATGAGTATTAGCGTACAAATTGACCGCTATATGGTATTTTGTTGCTTCCTCATAGACTATCATAAAATCGCCCTCACTTTGGAAAGATTTTCCACTTTTCAAATCCTTCCAAACAAGGGTGAACCGAGCTACGCCTCCTTCAGAGATCCGTGGGTCGGGTACATCCTCGAACCAGTGAAATGATGGAGTCTGGACAGTCGCTACGTTTCCTTGAAGAAGGTTGGCGTCGATTGCGTTCTGGATTGCCGGCTTGACCTTGACAGCCATATCGCGTGGGAGGACACGGTCGTGACGCTCTGTGGGTACTGCCACTGCTTCATCTTTGTCTAAGTCTTTGGCCGAGTACACCAGTTCAACTTCAGTCGCCTCAATACGCCATTTCCATTCAACCTTCCATCGACGCCATTGAATGTTAGCGTTGTGAATTTGGTCTATAGGCTTTCCAATTGAGTTGATCTTTAGTAAGAACAAGCTTGATACCCGTGACTTCGTTACGACAGTGCGCATATGCTATATCTCAGTTACCTTTGCTTTCAACTATCAGTTTGAAGTGAATTTATGTATACAATACCTCAACTCCCAGTTTTTTGACCTCCCCGCTCTCTCCCAATTCCTTGACCTTCCCGCTCTCAATTCCTTGACCTCCCTGAGGCTGCTCCCAATTTCTCAATCTCCTGAGTCCTGACTTTCCAAATCCTAAAAACTTCTCAATTCTCCTATGTCTTGATTCCTCATTTTTCAATCTTTGATTCTGCAATTTGCTAATGTTTTTGTCTTTCTGAAGTTTTGAAAAACTTGATGTCAAAAGTACAAAAGTAGTTCTTGATTTTTAACTCCCAATTTCTTGACTGAGTTAACTCCATAATCCATTGCACTTCATTTTGTTTGAAGGTCAAATGGCTCCTTTCCTTGATGAAGTAGACCAAATTTTGCACCCTATCTAGAACCCATTTATCCCTCTTTTCTACAATGACACTTCTATAGCTATTTTTCTTAATGATATAAGTATATTTGAGCTCCAAATTAGCAATTGGGCTTTTTTTCATATTTTTTTCATTTGATTCTGATTTTGACTTCCAGCATCATTGTCTCCAATGATTGCCCCTTCATTATTGAGATCTCAATATATTCATTGAAATTCAAGAGAGATTGAAAATATCCTATCAGCAAAGTTGGAAGTTGGATTCACCTAGAAGTCTTGCACCCATATCTCTAGAATACTCACATTGAGTGAAGATAGCTTTGCGGTCCTTTATTCCTATCTCTTTGAGCAGTCAAGAGTTGTAGGGTATTAAACATAATTTATTGAAATTTTATAAACAGACCTTATTAGTGAAATAACAACCCAAATAATCAAAACAAATACCTTTTTAAACTTACCTCAGTGTTTTCATAGAAATTGACTGGTGGAGCAGCCTATTATGGTATTTTTGGGTTAAAATATATCAATCAGCCAGCTAATAAGGTCTAATCCAGAAACCAAATGAACATAGTGTTTGAACAAATAAGAAAATTGTGTTCAAAATTAGAGAGTTGACTGTTGAAGTACCACAAACTAAAAACAGAAGGAGTAGTCAGATTATAAATTATAAATCAAGTGTTATAATATCAAGAAGGGATTGAAAGCCCAAGAAATGAGCGCTGACCTGAGAGAAAAAGCGCCCGAAATGATTTGTAATCATCTTCGTTATTAAGTAAGCATCGGGGACTGAGCAGTTTTATAATATAGGATAGGTTGAGTTAGACCAAGTCGGGATCGATGGTGGGTATGTACTAAATAGAAGAGTCACAACTCACAGAGTGAACTTGAACAGGTACTGCAGCGGCCTCATAACCTAGACAAACGAACCAGAGAACGAGGAAAAAGCAGGCTTTGAGGTTCAAGCCAGTGTGTAGAGGTTGAAGTCGTATATTGGAATATGACATGGAGTGATAGCTAAAGTGAACACTGGGGTTCTTTTCGATGAATAGCAAGTACGAGGGATCTGCAAATAATGCATGAAAGCTCAATATCGTGTAGGACAAGACGGACTCTCATGTTCATACCTTTGACCAGCAAAGTAGCCGTATTTTTGTAACCAGCGGCACGATGGGGAGGGTGACTCCCTTTGTAAAGCACTCGAGAGGTGGGGGGGGGATATCGTGCGAGGTCAATTGCCTCATATATGTAGGCTTTTGATTTACTCCGACCTACTCTGACTCGGAAGTCTTCGGAAATCCGATCCGCATCGACAAGCATCGACACCCTTAATAATTCGCTCAATGCTAATACCGACATAGCTTTTCAGTTTGAACATCATCTACTGTACAGGGCAGAGGGGTTGTGGAACCTTGTGGGATATGCAAGGATATGCACCGCCAGTGCATCGCCAAGTCGAATCCCCGTTTGTAGTGAGCAATTTGTGCATAACTGTGACGGGCACACCGCGAGATCGAGTCCGAGTTGTTGGATGCAGGCCTGTCTAAGGAGGTCTGCCGTCTAAGGATTTCACAGTACCTGCCTATAATGACTGGCTGGGTACAGTGTGTGGTTTGAAACACCCTCAGAGCACATTGACCATTCGCGAAAGTATTGACCCAAATTCCAATGGACAGACCTCGTAATGAATGATTCATAGCACATCAACCGCACTATATGTTTCAAGTCTTTTCAAATCCGTCCAGGCCTCCCGGATCGCATCGCAGGTCTCGACGAATGAGGAGAGATGAGGAGGAGAGCAAAAGATTGTCGGTTTGTGTCGGTCTGCGATGAGACTCAGGAGGACTCAAGCGGTCCAACTTCTTGTGACGGTCGCGATTTTCCTTACACTGTCCAATTTGCATCAAACTCATGAGGTAAATATATGATTTTATATCACAGCATACCTGGCAGAGTTACGGGCATACATTATATGCTCCATATATGTAGATCATGATTCCTAGATGCAAAGCTGGTCAAATAGTATCTTATGTCGATTGACTGGAAAGATTATATCATCGTACCCGTGGAGAGAGAATTAGCCATATAGACTACATTCGGGTGGGCTCCTACAGGCTCGTACCCGGCGCCTCAGTGACGCTGCGATGTTTCGACAGTCTGGTTTGGAGCCAGCAAGAACGGTGATCGACTGAATTGGGGTTGGTACGCTTGACTTTGACTTTGTAGATTGAAGTATTAAGTCAAAGTCAAAGCAAAAGTTTAAGTGCGAGGTCGAGTGACGAGTCGGCTTTTAGACTACAGTAAGCGCTCATCAATCGCAGCAACACAGCGACCGGTGTTCAACATATTGGTCGGACGAAGTCTTATACCATCCGAGTCCAATGAAAATTCAAGGCGAGGTAGACTTGCGAGGTGATCATCGTCAGAGAGAAATCACATAGATCCCGACTTGGATGACTCTGCGTAAGACTCTGAGTAGCAGTGAGGTACCGCGAAGAGCGTTTCGAGAGGGAAGTTTGCCAATAAGCTTGTATCAGAAGTTCTTCATTGATTCAAACAAGTTGTGAAACTGAAGCTATACTACTGATGCGGCAACGGATGTACTTCTTCATACAATCTGGCAATTAGATAAGATGAACTGAAAGGCTGGTCAGATTTGAGAATGCCGCCTAATATCGAATGACCTTCGTACCCATGACGGTTGGGATCAGCTAGGCCGAAATTGATCATATCGTTGGGCTCTAAGCGTTTCTTCTCGATTCGTTCAATAAGAGGGCCGTACACTTCTTTGCACTGGTCATATATCTCGAGTTCTTGAATCCTTTTGATTTCATCCTTCACTTCGCGCTCCGCTAAGAATCGTGAGTACTACATACTAATCATATTATAGCGGAGGTGAAACATCACGGACCTTCAGCCAGAATCAAATACCCATTGAGCAAAGGCATTAGTACTTTGTTTCTCGTAACAGTTTGTTTCTTCTCGAATGCATCTGTTAATGTGTCGAAGAGGTTGATTTTCAGATAATGCTGAAGCTCTGTGTCATGCCGATAGAGAGGAGATAGCTCAATCCTGCTGATCTTTTGTGGTATATTAAGGTCTGCATTGTAATTGGATCAGAGACCAACGGCTCATAAATTTACCTAGCCTGAGTACCTACCGTTTGTCCCAGGCTTACGCTTGAATTTCCGTCCACCTGAAGGTAAAGCCGTCAATCGAAATTTGTACAGCGCAAGGCGAAAAGGCGTACCTGGCGGTGGAATAGGGCAGCGTACGCCAGAGTTCTCCATTGCACGCTGTTGGCTGCTTGAAGGCTGTACGGAGTTCACCGAAGCACGCTGTTGTCTGTACAATGGGTTTACCGGAGGCCCACTCGCAGATGTTGGAGGCTCAACAGGTCCAAGAGGCGGTGGTTGACCAGAGTTGAACATTTGCTTGCCCATGGAATCCGCTTCTGAAATCGTAAAATGTTGTGAGTTCCGCAATTCTTCGAAAGAGAAAATTAAACAAAATACCTTGGGATGGATCCGACCGGGCATGGACAATCATGTTAATCGTCAACGGCGCAGTAGGGGCCGTACTGACATCGATTTCGTCCGGATCGGCCGGGACAGGGAGAGCGAGGACAGAGATCATCCCCAGAGCGGCGATGAGCATCATACCATTTGGACGTGAAAGAATCATGTCAATAGAAACCTGGATGGACAGTTTTTGAGGTTATCGATCGTATGAATGAGGGCGAGGAGGCAGTTGGCAGGGACGTGGGGATTGGGAGACCAGCTCTGAGCTTTGAAAAATTGTCAGTCCATCTTTATGCAAACAACCCAAGCGAGAGGCTGTACAGTGTATCACTGTGACATGTTTCAACCTGCAAGGATATGCACCGCCAGTGCATCGCCAAGTCGAATCCCCGTTTGTAGTGAGCAATTTGTGCATAACTGTGACGGGCACACCGCGAGATCCTCCGAGTTGTTGGATGCAGGCCTGTCTAAGGAGGTCTGCCGTCTGAGGATTTCACTGTACCTGCCTATAATGACTGGCTGGGTACAGTGTGTGGTTTGAAACACTCTCAGAGCACATTAGCCATTCGCGAAAGTATTGACCCAAATTCCAATGGACAGACCTTGTAATGAATGATTCATAGCACATCAACCGCACTATATGAGACTATATGTTTCAAGTCTTTTCAAATCCGTCCAGGTCTCCCGGATCGCATCGCAGGTCTCGACGAATGAGGAGAGATGAGGAGGAGAGCAAAAGAGTGACGGTTTGTGTCGGTCTGCAATGAGACTCAGGAGGACTCAAGCGGTCCAACTTCTTGTGACGGTCGCGATTTTCCTTACACTGTCCAATTTGCATCAAACTCATGAGGTAAATATATGATTTTATATCACAGCATACCTGGCAGAGTTACGGGCATACATTATATGCTCCATATATGTTGATCATGATCCCTAGATGCAAAGCTGGTCAAATAGTATCTTATGTCGATTGACTGGAAAGATTATATCATCGTACCCGTGGAGAGAGAATTAGCCATATAGACCACATTCAGGTGGGCTCCTACAGGCTCGTACCCGGCGCCTCAGTGACGCTGCGATGTTTGATGGAACGACAGTTTGGTTTGGAGCCAGCAAGAGCGGTGATCGACTGAATTGGGGTTGGTACGCTTGACTTTGACTTTGTAGATTGAAGTATTAAGTCAAAGTCAAAGCAAAAGTTTAAGTGCGAGGTCGAGTGACGAGTCGGCTTAGACTACAGTAAGCGCTCATCAATCACAGCAACACAGCGACCGGTGTTCAACATATTGGTCAGACGAAGTCTTATACCATCCGAGTCCAATGAAAATTCAAGGCGAGGTAGACTTGCGAGGTGATCATCATCAGAGAGAAATCACATAGATCCCGACTTGGATGACTCTGCGTAAGACTCTGAGTAGCAGTGAGGTACCGTGAAGAGCGTTTCGAGAGGGTTTGATCAACTTGTATCAGAGGTTTTCCCGATTCAAACAAGTAATTTATGCTAATGATACTACGGCGACGTAGGGATTTCATCATAAACGAGGGCATCTAGATAAAATGAACTGAAAGGCTGGTCAGATTTGAGAATGCTAATATCGAATGACCTTCGTACCCATAATGATTGGGATCAGCTAGGCCAATATTGATCATATCGTCGGGTACTAGGTGTTTCTTCTCGAATCGTCCGATAAGAGGGCCATACACGTCCTGGCACTGCGGATATATATTGAGAAAATCTCGAATCCTTTCAATTTCGTCCTCTACTTCGTTCTCCTCTGGAAATGGTGAGTTCATACTAGACACATGTGATGACGGAAGTTGAAATCACGAACCACAAGCCAAACCGGCATAAGCATTGAGCAAAGGCATTAACTTTTGGGCCTTCACCTGCGATATATCTCTGCGCTTTCCGGAAGATGGTAATTGACTGAAGAGGTTGGTTTGCAGATAACGTTGCAAATCTTCATCCAGCTCATAGAAATGAGACTGCTTGATCCAGCTGATCTTATCCACTATGTTTCGGTCTGAATTGTGATTGGATCAGAAGCAAGACTGGATGTACCTAGCCTTAGAGTACCTACCTTTTGATTGAGGTCTGCGCCTGAATTGCCGTCCGCCTGTGCTAGTAAACTCATCAATATCACACCACGAAAATCACCACAAAAATTTGTACACTAGTAAAGGTAAAAGGCGTACCTGGCGGTGGCAAAGGGCAGCTTGCAGGCTGTGCAGAGTTCCCCGGAGCACCCTGTTGTCTGTACATTGGGTGTGCCGGAGCCCCACTCGCAGACGTTTGAGGCTCAACAGGTTCAAGAGGCGGTGGTTGACCAGAGTTGAACATTCGCTTGCTCATGGAATCCGCTTTTCAAAACGTCAAATGTTGTGAGTTCCGCAATTCTTCGAAAGAGAAAATTAAACAAAATACCTTGGGAAGGATCCGACCGGGCATGGACAATCATGTTAATTGACGACGCAGAAGGGGCCGTACTGACATCAATTTCGTCCGGGACAGGGAAAGCGAGGACAGAGATCATCCCAAGAGCGGCGATGAGCATCATGCGATTTGGACGTGAAAAAATCATGGTGGATAGTAGTGGATAGTGCGTGCCAATAGACCTGGATGGACAGTTTTTGAGTTTATCGATCGTATGGATGAGGGCGAGGAGGCAGTTGGCAGGGACGTGGGGATTCAAGGGAGACCAGCTCTGAGCTTCGAAAAATTGTCAGTCCATCTTTATGCAAACAACCCAAGCGAGAGGCTGTATCACTGTGACATGTTTCAACCATTGTGGAACATGCAAGCTTATTGCGAGCGAAGCGAAGCAACTGGGTTCATGTGGACCGCGTAGAGTGTGGTCTGAGTTTGTACTTGTTTGTAGTTTGCGTGACACCGATAACTTTCGCTCTTTTTGACGTAAATGCGTGTTTTCTCTTCCAAACTTTCATCTTTCTCTTAGTCTTCCTCAAAATATACTCAAATTGAACGAAGAAACTGTTTCATCTGTTTTTTAACGGTGTGATTATCTTAAGAATTGAGCTTCCTGGCTTCGGACATGTTTGGGATGCGACGCGTCAAGTGAGTTTTGTCCTGCTCTTTCTTCTGCTAATATGCCTGCTATTCGTTCGACTGCTTTCCGTGCTTCATATCGGTGCTTCAGCTGTGGTATCATCTTCCATACCTACGAGGTCAATCCCCAAACTTCCTCCTTCAATATATGCTGCCCTACTTGCGCAAATTCAAACTCTCGTTCCGGTCCTTCAAGTCATTGTGGTCCTTTATCCATTCGGATTCCACCTCGGCCTTCTTCTGCTCGTCTCACCATTCGCTTACCTGCATGCAAAATATGCTCTTTGTGTCGTCGCTGCTATCTTAGACATTCCTTCTTGCCTGACTCCAGCATATACCATGCGTGCCAATCACAACCTAACCGTTGTTCTTGCTGTCAACATCTAAGTTCCCGGACTCACTAGATGATACTGCAGACTCCTGCTGCTGCTCTTGCTGTCAGAAAAAGAAAAGGTGCCAACGCTGTCGAAAGTTTGACGTTTACAAGCACTTTCTTCCTGTCTCTCACCAATCATATCTCTGCCTCTTCTGTCCCTAACTTACGACAGCTCCATCGTATCGAACAGTGAACTAGGATTAAGCTCTAACATACTCGAACTGGGATTAAGCTTCGCGAGCACAACACCGTGCCACGGTGTATACCTTGTCTTGTAAGACGAGTCTGGTGCCCTAAAAGCGTGTCCGACCGGACTCTGAAACATCCTCCGTTGGAGTTGTCGACGACTTTTGAGCGATCGCACGGATGATTCGGTACCGGAGACTCCAAGTTCCTCTTGACTTTCCATGTAGAGCCATCCTAAGATGGCGGTAGGCATATAAAAAAGGTGGGAGAGGGAAACGATAGACTTGGAGGTGGGAAATGGCTCAGGGGTTGTGGCAGGAATTTCGGCGGGATGTTTGAAGGCCTCCGCGTATGAAGGATGTTCAGAGGAAGGAGCTCCGAGCAGAAGCTGGTTAACAACGACATCGGAGCTCATCACAGATACTTTCAGTCGCTGGTGAAATATCGGCTTGTACGGTGACAGTTGGACCTTCCTCGACGTCGACCTGTCCTTCTTCCCGGGACAAGACTCCTCACCACCTGGATCCCAATGTGTCTTATTCACCTAGCCTCGACCTTCTGCTCCAACTGCTCCAACGCCCCTTCTACACAAGCCGCGACTACCTTTCGACTCATCCGCACCTCTGCATTTCCATGGCCTTCGATCTCATCAAGCCGAAAGAGCCTGCACGTGGGATCGAACGGGGTAGTTACGAGCGGTGGCGGGGGATGTCAACGTTGAAGGGACAGGGGAGACATCAACATCGGAGGAGAATTTGAAGTCGTGTTCAGTGTTGTTGCTTGATCTTTTGGTGAGAAGGAAATATTAGAGGACTCATTCAAGACTCAGTCTTGTGCTTCTCCTGCAAAGCGTCGAGTATAAGTATGCGGGGGGTCCATGTGCATAAGCGCTCAAGCGCTCAGACTCCAGAGCCGCTTGAGCGCTTAACTCATTCCGTCACCGGTCCTTGCCACCTTCGAAGTTCGCCGTCGACATCGTCGAACAATTTCATCTGAAATTTGAACCGTAGGAGACCGTAGGTACTTAGGATTCAGGAAGCCGCCAAGAGTCAAGTCTTCAAGACGATTCCTCATTTAATTCCGACTCGTAATCAATTGGCACAATGTTCTTCTCAGTAGTACTCTCAAAGTTTCAGTTCGACCTGCCATCCAATCCGAGTCTGAATGAATGGCGACGACATATGGCTTAGTGTCGTTACAGTAATAAGCACAAAAAAGTTGCAACTTCAAAATTTGATTTCTATTACTTATGTTGGTGGTAGTACATTGTGAGTTGCTTGACTGCGAAAAGAATACAAGTACGAATGAAAATAATATGGTCCAAGATATGATTAGATACTGTACACTATCATTATTCAGAAAAGAGATTCGTATTTCACAGAGAGATGACCCTACGCATCGACCTCCGACCAGTCACTACCAACATCCTCTGAGTCTCGTTCAGACTTCTTGAGGTGTTGTTGATCGTCAGCGACAGTGTCTTGAGGTAGTAAGAACGTATCCACGACGACCTCAGTCTCGGATTCATCATCGCCCGCTGTTGACGTGAGTCCATTGTGATCGTCAGAAGATGGCTTGTCTTCCGGAGTCGATGGTATTCCTGAAGGACGGACTGTCTCGACGGATGACGCAGAGTCAGAGCTGACAGGCGGATAAGTAGTCTCAAAAGCTTGAGGCTGGGATGGAGACGACGGGAGTGCTTCTGAATCATCGGGTAGGGAATCAGAGGTTGGTTCTTCGACATCTTCAGTGGCCAACGATGATGATTCGATGGCAGATGATTCAGTGTCGACTGCTACAGGTTCCTCTTCATCTTGAGGGACAGAAGCATCCGGAACAAATTCTAGGCTTTCAGAAACGTCGATAGTGGAAGAGGAAATGTTGGACTCGGAGGTAGAAGATGATTCGGGGAGCGAAGCAGGCTCTTCGTCGGGCTGTTTGACGACCTCCGCGTATGAAAGACGTTCAGAGGAAGGAGGGACAGAAGCTGGTTCAATAGCGACAACGGACACACTCTCAGTGGCCGGCGAGACTTCAGTCTGTACAGTAGCAGTCGCACCATCCTGAGGTGATTTTTCAACTTGAACCTGTCCTTCTGGCGATGACGACACTTTGGATATCTCTTCCTTCTTCTCAGACTCCTCCACGACTTCTTCCTCCCTATCTGCCCGATGGCTCTTACTCCACTTATTCCACCTAGCCTCTACCTTTTGCTCCAACTCCTCCAACGCCCCCTCCACACGAGCCACAACCGCCTTTCGACTGTTCCTCACCTCCGCATTCCCATGGCTCTCAATCTCATCAAGCCGTGCAAGCAGCCTCGAAAGGGCCTGCTCGTATGATCGAATGGGGTGGTTACGAGCGGTGTAAGCGAGTTTTCGAAGCGTCGGGGTATCGGTTTCGGAGACGAAGGAGACGTCATCGCGGACGGGGGATGATGATCGTGAAGGGGCGGGGAGAAGTCGACGTCGGAGGGGAATTCAAAGTCGTCTTGGAGAGCGATAAGGGAAGCTTCAATGGCTCGAACGTTTTCGAGGGCTTTGTGGGCGTTACCGGAAGTGGGTGTGGAAGTTGGCTGAGATTCGGGGGCCTTCTCTTTGCCTTTGTTGCTCTTGGTAGTAGAGGCCTCGGAGACGACAGCAGGAGCTGGTGATGCCGATGATGCAGAAGGGTTGGAGGAGAGAGAAGTGAGGATAGCTTGAATCGTATCTTTGATCTCGTTGGAACGGTCATTGTTCAGACGAGCTTCGAGTTGTTCCTTCAGCGACAAAGGAGAGACCGGATGAAACTCGGAAGACTTGGAGACAGGACGAGACGCTACGGTCTCTTCGGATTTGGGCTTCTCCTGCAACATGATGTTATTGAGTAACGTGTTTTGGCTGACTGGAAGAGAGCGACAAACCTGAGGCACTGGTTTAGAGGTAGTAGATGCCTTCTCGGATACAGGGTGGGAGGTATGATGAGGTTGGGGATCGAACATAAGACGAAGGACTTCCTCCAAAGTTTGAGGCGAAGCGACAGATTCGCGAGGTGCGGGCGAGGGCGAGGGAGAGAGCGTCTTCCTCTTAGGCACCTCCTGGACTGGTTTAGGAGTCTGCTCGCGTTCTCGTTGCGGATAGTGCAATTGTTGAACCAAGTCCGACACCAGCCGCTCAAAAGCTGGTTGTTCAGACTGGACATTACTGGGCCTCTTCTGCAGAAGAGCGTTGAGCATAACCGGAAATTCACTGACGTTCTGTCGACCTACCTGTTGCTGACATTGAGGGCCAAATAATTGGCAAAGCTCATCTGAGTTATCACAGCAAGAATGATCCTGGAGATTTAGTAAGTCACTGCGAAGAGGATAAGAGGATATGAGGTTGCATACCTTCCTCGATCGACTTGGTCGAGCAGCATTCACTTGCTCAGCTGCACGTCGAAGAGCAGCTACGCGGGCTTCCTCTTCTTCACGAAGTTTAGCAAGCTGCTGAAGTTTTAGTTCCTCTTCGGCCCTCTTTAGAGCGAGGATTCGAGCCTCTTCTTCTTGTTTGCGACGAAGGTAGTCGAGCTCTAGCTCTTGTTGTCGACGACGGAAAGCAGAGCGTTCGAGCTCATCGTCCTCGAAATAACTAGAATGATAAGGCGCATAATTATCATAGGGGAAACGACGACGAAGACGCTCTTGTTGTTGTTTCTGGAGCTGAATTTCCTCCAGACGACGAAGAAGTTCTTCTTCCTCTCGCTGAGCCTCGGCAGCCCTGAGCTGCTCAGTGAAAGGACTGAGATACCTTGGACGAGAGTATTGAGGTCGCGAGTAGCCCAGGTCAGAGGGCAGAGATGAGAAATATGTAGGCTGATAGCGGAACATGATAGTCAGTGGATGAGATTGAAAGATATTGATGAAGATAGGAAGGGGGGAGCTCATACCTTTTATACTTGAGCGGAACAATAGATGAATAATGAGACAAGATACGCGCGTATACGACGCGCGTCGGTAACTTTCCAGACACAAGGAGAACTTTCTGGCGCTTACCATTTTTGGGAGCAGAATATTTCGAGAACTTTCCCGCCACTTACGCGTACTGCCCTACGTAAGCAAAACAAGTCATAACCATCACATAGGTTCTGCTGTATAACCGACCTTAGCTCAGTTGGAAGAGCACAAGACTGTAATTGGATATCTTATCGTATATCTTGGGGTCGCCTGTTCGAACCAGGCAGGTCGGATTTCTTTTGAGGTGTATACTTTTTTAGGTACTGTAGTTAAGTTATTCACAACGCGACACCGAAGTCTGAGCGTTTTCAATCATATTTTGATACAGACCATGATCATAATGTACCTATGTACACTGTACCCAAGTCTACTACTAGGTACTTCAAGTTGTTCGTCTTCACAATGTTTAAATCCAATAACTGAGATCAACATTCCACATTCCATCCCAACTCATGCCCTACCACCCTTCTTCTTCTTATTCACCACCTTGAATCCACCCCACTCTGATTGCGCCTGAGGTTTGGGCTGAGCCTTGACCACATCTGCAATTGATACTGGCTTGGCCGCCGCCGCTCCAGGTCCTGCCTTGGCCCGCGCCACAGCGTCTGCTTTTCTCCTGCTCAGGAAATCTGCTGCAAACCTTCGTCCGTCGAGGGTCGTGGTGTTGGCATATATAAGATCAGATATGATTTCTGATGTCGATGCATCCGGATCGATAGGGAATGAAAGGAGCATAGACATGATTTCCTCGGCTGTGAATCAAACTCATCAGCTAAAGATTCCCAGTACCCATACAGCAGGAAGACTCACCGTTGACAGAATTGTTCAAACCCTTGAGTGATTCAGCAAGCCACTTCAAGAACTCAGCAGACGGTGCTATAGGGAAGTCGTCCACCTTGGCATTGTTCAAAGCGCCCTTGGTTGCAGGAGTTGGAGCAGGACGAGCTGATGCGCCGTTTGCTCGTGCGACAGACGTAGAGCTAGTAGTCGCAGCAGCAGATGGCGTAGCGGGAGGACGAGTCGGTGTAACTACCGCAGGAGTCTGTTTCCCACTGGCACCAACGGTTGTCCAAGCATTACCACTGGACGTGGGTGCCGGTGAAGGCTGAAAGCGGCATTGACTTAAGCACCTTCGTTGCGTTTGTCCAAAGAAAAAAGTCACTGACCTTGGAAGCACTCTCGGCATACACCCTTCGACCAGCTATATTAGCGACAGTTTCCTTCACAGGCGTCTTCTTCCTCCTCTCCTCCTCTTCCTGAATCTCCTTCATCGTCTTCTTCGTATCAGCAGGCCTAGCAGCAGTAGTCGACCATACAGGTGGAGTCACAGGAATCGCAGTTGCAGGCGTAGGAGGCGCACTCTCTTTCGGCGTAGCAGCTGCGGAACCTTTACCAGCTTTCGAGGTTGGCAGACCCCAGGAGGTCGTAAAAGGCTGAACATCTTCCGCAGGTGAAGCAGCAGATACAGTCAGAGCAGCAGCACGCGTAGCTCGTTCTTTCTCCCTGTCAGCGACTTTCCTGGCTTCGGCCTTTTTCGCCTCGGCGTCTTGGATCTTGCGGAGACTTGTCGCTGCCTTCTTGGACTCTTCGTCTTTTGCCCAGGCCTTGGGTACCACGGTCGGTGTGGTTGGGGCTGCGGCGACAGGCTGGGTTTCAGCAACCTCCGGAACTACAGGTGCAGGTTCAGGTGGTGCATTTTGAGCAGGAGCGGTCTGTGTAGTTCGTCGAGATGTTTTTGTTTGGGGTTTTGTAGGCGGAGGGACAACAGGAGAAACGGACGGATCTGCAGCTGCAACAGCAGCAGGTGCTTCTGCTGCGAGAACGGGTTTGGTTTCGGGGATAACATCAACTACAGCTTCTTTCGTCTTCGTGGCGTCTTCGAGCTTTTCATCCTGTTGAGTGAACTGCGCAAGGTCACTGGAGGAAACGTCGGTTATGATAGAGGGCTCTTCTTTCCAAGGTTCCTTGTTGGTTTTTGTAGCCGTGAGCCAGGGAGAGATGTCATTCGTTTGCGAACTTGATCGAGAGACAGGCACTTGACCTGTACCCCAAGGCGATTGGTTGTGCACCGTGGACGGTTTCGAGGGTGTGGCATCGAACGGAACGTTGTGTTTGTTGAATTGAGAATCGACAGAGCCCCAAGGCGACGCAGTGGTGTTATTGATAGGTGGTTGATTAGGACGTAACTGTGGTTGACTCTGATCGAATACATCGGGTACATTGGTTTGAAGAACGGAGGAGTGAGTGAATTGTGTGGATGGCGAAGGAGGGTAATGCTCAAAAGCCAAGTCCTTCATAGAAGGATGACTCTGGGGTGGAAATCCTGTAATTTGAAAACCGTTGTTGTTGCCAAAGGTAGATGAGATGTCCGCGTTTGAATATCCAGACTGGTACAATGATGAGTCGGTGGAGTTTCCCCGTCCATTTGTCATGCCATCGAAACCTGCCCAGGCAGTGCCCGACGAACCAAAACCCGCATTCACATCAAGAGAGTTGGCTCGTCCTGGTGTAACGTTGTTAAAACCGGGGGTACGATAGTCATTAGACGGCAATCCAAACCCAGATCTCCCCGAGTGAGCAGGAGAAGCTTCGCCAGCATTCAAAGGATAACCGTTATACCGAGAGCCCATCTCTCCTGCGAGACCAAACTGGGATACACCCCGTCCTCCTCCAAACGACGCAGGGTCGGGAGAGGCATCAACAAATCTCCCTGCGACGCCAAAGGATGAAGTAGGGGAATCAGAATAGTTGGAGTTGATAGAATCATATGTCGTAGCGCGGAGTGAGCGTACAGGGGAAGGTTGGAAAGGTCCATTCTGAAAGACTCCTTCATTTGGGGTAGAAAAGGGGGAATCGGTTCGACGAATCAAACCAGGAGGTCCATATAACGGAATCGGCGTGAGGAACACTTTGTCGACACTGCCAACACGCCGCTTCAAGTCTCGCATAGGTATCCACTCGTTATCAACATAGGTTCTTTTCATGAGCAGATCGTCGGAGAAGAAACCACCGTCGCACCATTTCTGCATGACAGTCGCCTGAAACGGACCTGAAGCACATGTGTCAGAGGGAGACGACGAAGAAGGTACGACGGATTACCTTGGACTTGACCTTGTGGATCTAGATATGACCATTCCACGGTGGACGGGTCAACGATACCAGGAGGCAATCCGATGGAAGCAGAAGTGCTAGCGGGAGAATTGGCGATGCTCTGTATTCCCGGAGCGTCAAGAGTAGCACCAGACTCAGGCTTGTCAGGTTTCTGCATGGTAATACCACCAAGAAGTTGTGATTTGTCGTTTGAACCAAGCGGAGGATCTGGTCTGGGTTTGGAGGTCATTATATTTTCTTCGTCCTCTTCCCGTATTTCAAGCTCTTTAGAGTCCTCGCCTGGATCTCGGGCGGGATTAGCCGGGGCCTTGGCGACGAGACCTTCCGAAGCACGCCGGCGAGCAACCCAAGATTCACCTCCGTTCAATATCCCATCAAAACCAGGAGTATGTCCCAGACGATTGCGAGGCGAAGGCATGCCGGATTCTCGCGAGTTAATATTAGGTGATTGGTTGGACAAGGACAGTTTCCTTGGAAGCAGGGGCGGTTGATCTTGAGAGAATACTCAGTGGAAGAACTTCAGGAAAAAGGTCGGAAGACTGACCAGTACTGTCTCTTCTGCGCGTCCCAAAGCGTTCTCTGAGAGGACTTCCGCTCGATGCAGCTGTGTTCGCATGGTTCAAGCGAGGCCTCTCGAGGTTTTGAGTATTGAGATGTAGATAATCAGTTGATTGTCGACGCCGGAGATCTGAATTGAGTGGTGTGGCAAAAAGCTGGAACTTCCATGAGTCGAAATAGGACAAGAAAAGAAAAGTGTAGTGTCGAGCACCTTCTTCTCTGCTTCACTCATTTCCTTGATCCCAATTGGATCTGTCACAGTTTCTCTCACTACACCTTCCCATCTTTCGACTTCCAGACCGAGTCCACCCTGACCACCGCCTTCACGATAAATTCGAAGCATTTCTTCCTTGGTGTAGCGTAATGGATGAGTCTCGTCTTTGGTGACCATAGGAGCCAGAGCAGTAGAGGTAAGAAGAGAAGAATAAGTAGACGCGGCAGGGACCAAGACGTCTGTAGGAGGAGGAGATGGAGGAGGTTGGATCCTCGATGCTGGGTGAGGCTTTGTGCGCATCCATTCTGGGCCAAAGTGCATTGTGGTGGTAGACATTTTGCAGTAGAGTAGCGACGATATGGTGCTGTTAGTTTGCGTATACGAAGTGTTCGGCAGCTCAAATTCAAAGCTTTGAAAATTCTTTCGTTCCAAGTGTTGCTACACGTGCAGCGTCTATGGCTTTTGGCTGTGGGAAAAGATTACATCATCTACTTAGTTTCTTTTGGCGAAGTCCACCGCCCAACTGAAAAACTCTCGTGGCTCTCACAGTCTATCTCAGCTCACATCTGGACATGATGATATTCAGCTACATCTCTATGTATTTACTTTGGTATTCATGCTCCAGATAGTGTTGAAATCACTGAACTTTCGCAGCAATGACTTCCAGCTTGATAAGTTCTGGCGCTCCCGTCAACAACTCTTCTGCAGATCCAAATAAAGCCGCTGCGACTTTTCCAGCAACATGTGCCCCTCTTCCGGTATCATCAGGAAAAAAGTCGATGACACCGAATTTGTTGGTCCCAGGGAACTCCACAGCATACCAATAAGTCGTGCCAGGCTCAGCTTCTACAAGTGGGATAGCGCCCTGGAAACGAAAAGGTGTGTCAGCGAAGAGTGTCTACCACAAATTCATGGCTGCACTCACCTTCAGGAAGTTTCGAACATCATCGACCTTATCGGGTTTCGCGGTGAAAAATACTCTTAACCCTTTCGTCACTCCGGCGGTCGAGCCAGCCTCCTTAACAGGTTTCACCAGGCTAACCAAAACATCGACTTGTCCAACCTCCGGGCTCGCGTCTAACAGCGTAGAAGCGTTTTCCAACAACGCTTTAGCAATCTGCCCAGAAAGATGGGCTTGACGTCCTTGTTCAGCGGCAAATGTGTCGAATAGAGCGTAGGAGGGTGGGTTGCTATCTTCAAATTTGACAGCATACCATTCTCTGGTGAGAGGCTCGGATGGGACTAGGTTGTAGCCGGCATTGAAGAATTCGACTATAGCGTCGGTCTGGGATGGTTTTGCGACGAGAGGGACAAACAGGCCAACAGAAGCTTGTCGGGGCGAAGATATTCGTCAGTGTATATGTTCACTGCATGGCGAAGGGTAACTTACTCATTTCGATTAGGTGGGAGATGCTGTCGTAGCTTGGGGAGAGATGCTTTATAAATACTCGTCATTAGAAATCAGAATCCAATCAGATATTCTTTGGTTCTAAATTCATGTGCATTTGAACAAAACATCGCACGAATGAAATACCTTCTTCCCAGCGTATACCTGTCCACTACAATTCTGACATACACAGGCTTAGCAGTCAAAGGAAACTTGCATAAGATTATATCATGGATACGACGAATCACTGAGTAACCGAAGCTTGACAATGAGAAACCTCCAAATCCAGTAAGAAAGCTGCCCAGATATCCTCCACATGTGGAAGCAGATGGTATGCAAACAGAGACCAGACGATTGCCACAGCCAAGAGCGCCGATGTGGATATCACTCCAAAGATCACCCCGAAGAGCACGGCCCCAGACGGAGGTGTAGAAGACTCGTTAGCAGGTGTAGACAGAAACAGAGGAATCATGGAGAACTTGATGAAACACAGGATCGCGATAAGAGGGCAGTGGAAGAATACAAATAACGACGGGTTGTATAAAGTTCCTTTGTTGATGATGCTTGATGATCCATCTTCGGATACGGAAGTTTGAGGAAACGTCTCTGGCAGTGAATGTCGTGAAGATTGCGACAGTCTGAGAAATAGGTACTCCGCGTCAGCAATATGGCAATCAGATTCAGCCGAGACCCCCAGATCTTCTATGGCCACACTTGAAGGATTCGATACAGCTTTGATGCAGACCCGAGCGCAGACATCGACCCGCTTCTTGAGTATCGTTACGAACATGAATAGGAGAAGGACCAGGAGTAGAAAGATGCAGAGCTCAGGCAGAGCCTTCGCGGAAAAAATTTGAAGATTTTGATGCCTTGTGATTCCGCTGAAACTCAACTTTGAAGCCCGAAAGGAAACCAGTATGTTTTTCAGATCGCTATGTAAGTAGAGCTTAGAATTGACTTGATTGATTGAGAATGATTTACCTGAGGGAAGCCGTTTCGAACAGATATAGCCACAGGAGCTCGCCAAATATGCAAAGAGCTGGATGGAGGATAACCAAGCACCAGAAAGTCTACTCCAGTCAAGTGCGAATGATCGAGCTGAAGTTAGGGAAACTAGACAGTGAACGGACACGAACACGCAGCCAAACAGAGTCGATTTTCATATTCCATGCCTTCCTCACGTCGTTTTTGAGAGATACCCAATGGCGATCTTCGACGGCTCCCTCTAATCCCTCGATATCATCGATATAATGGTCACGGTTGTTGTAGGTCGCTAATGCCACTGGGGGATCAGTATAAAGCTCGATTGTTGCGTTACGATCTGAGATGACTATGAGATCAGCACAAGGACGCATAGAGCCCCGTTACGAAGTGAAGCTCACCATCAACGTTCATCGAATCAACCGTTGAAGTTATGGTTGATGAGGGAAGAGTTGAAGTTGTTGGCTTACCAAAAAAGGAAGCTCGACTTTTTAACGGGCCGAGCCTTGGCCCACGGCTTGAACTCGTTAAGCCCTCAATGAAACTCTCTACGTTGAACGCGTACTGAGTACTAGACGTCGTAGACATCCATACTGGTAGTTCGAATGTATCAAAAACAAAGGATAAAGCAAGATCACAACTTGGAGAACCAAACTTCCGCGCTTTCTTTACCTGTTCCTATCGGCGACTTGGCCTTCTTTCCTTTTCCCCAGAACCCGCCTTTGAAAGCAAGGCCTTCTTCATACATCTCTGACTGAGGCACCCACTCAACCTCGAACCTGTCGTCAAAACCTGTGATAACATCCCCGTCATCTCGACCACCATTATGATATCCCTCTTTCTCTCTTGTAGCTCGATTACTCCAGAGTATCGAGCCGTTGAAAAGATTGCCACTGAAATGGCGTAGCATGATATGGGTGGAGAAGAACCCGCTGTAAGGTATCATCAACGTAGGTATGCTGAGGGTATCTTCAAGCGTGGAGTTCTCCGTAAGTGGAGTTCTCAAAATTTGTTGGGTAGCTGCATCTTTGATAAAACTGGCACACGTTGTAGATGAAGGAGACGGACTAGCTGCATCAGTTCCGACATAGCATGGCTGGATAACTCCGTAAGCAGGGTGCATAAACGAGCTACCCTGCAGAGATGAGATGGGATGTGTGGGTGGCTGTGGGATTTTAGGCCTTGGAAGAGCTGCTGCAACTTTTTCTGCTACAGATTTCGCTTTCTGAGCTTGCAGTCTGATGAATACAAATTCAGCAAAACTTCGGTATTGATATTGAACGATTGAAGTATGCTGATACCTTGTTTTCCAATCTATGGGATTGAGCCCGAAGACATGGTCGGCAATTCGTCGAATGACGATTTCGTAAATCTCAGGCCCGAACTCTTCGTCGTTCGAGAGTACGATAATGCCGAGGTTGTCATCAGGAAACCGGGTGACCTATGTACAATCACCTGGTTTAGCACCCATTCTTGATATATAATGAATCCACAATACCTGAGTCTTGAAGCCTGGATTGGAGCCACCATGTTCAATGAGATCGTGTCCGCGATAGGTGTATCTTTCCTGTCCGGCACCATATACTAATATACCCTGAAAACGAGGACAAATGAACCCAATAGTCTTGGTGGATACTAGATAGTGGAGCACGAACCAGCTCAGGATAAGAAGGAGCACCGTCTATGACGCTGAAGCCTTCAGCAGCGTGTTTGACTAGTTTCTCGGGAATGACGGTAGCGTTCGTTAATGGGTGTTTACCGTTCCCTAGTAGCATAGCCATCCACATTGACAGATCCCTGGCACTGGTGATGACGCCCCCAGCTCCCGCCCAGATCTTCTCATTCCCGGGGCGAGAAAAGTACGGTACAGTCGGAATAAGCGTACCGTTCACACCAGTGATTTCGTCTCGCATCGAACGCACGTAGCCATGAGCCATGTTTCCCGAATCCTCTGCCGCTGCTACAGAGTAAGTCGAAGCGGACATGTCGAGTGATTTGAATATATGTTCGTCAATGTATGATTCATAAGCCTGGCCAACCAGAAGCTCCGGAAGGTAAGAAAGAGTTTCATACATCAGATTGTTGTACTGCCATGTCTCGCGAACTTCCGCAGATGGGCGTAGGTAGCGAAGTTTCGAAATCTGAATGCAGCAACGAAAGATGAGCATCTGACTGACAAAATTGAAGGAAATTTCACCATCTCTGGAACGCCGCCCTCTAACGGACGACCAGACTGATCATGTCTGGGCATACCCGTGCGATGTGAGAGCATATCTTGAATATTAACGATTCGTTCCATGTCCTTATCCATGAGACCCCACTGCGGGAATATTTCGAGAGCTGGGGTCTTCCAAGAAAGCTCCCGACCTCTTTGTTCCGCGAGGGTTTGGTTTTCAATGAGCAAACCAACCGAGAATGCCAGAAACAACTTGCTGTTCGACGCAATAGCGAACAGCGAATCGGGAGTCACTGGAGACCCATCTGCCTTTGCAACACCATAAGAACCAAACTCTGTGAGCCAACCCGTGGGATATGTTTCATTGCGACGAATGACAGCAACAGAAAGACCAGGAGAATTGTACTCAGCCAGTACTTGCTGGATGAAGATGTCAATCTCGGGACTCAAAAATACATGAGGAGCATCCTCCTTAGAATGTGAGGGCACTGTAAAGGATGTTTGACGAGCAATAGTGCATCCAACATGATAGCACAGTAGTGAAAGAAGGACAAGTACAGTTCCAATCATGGCAGCCCGATGATGAATGTTGAGAACAAAGGATTGACGGCGCTAAATTCTAATAAGTAGCTGATCTTACCTGAGCTCACTGTCACTGCATGCATGACCAAATAAGTGGTCCCAGATTATGATGAAATTATTTTGAACTCTCGGATAATGGGAACATACTAAGTAGCACTATATATGATTAGTTAAGATGCTAGAATACTAGCATCAACGTCCAGCCGAGCGGCAAAAGGAGCAGTTCCGTAGTTCACACGGTTCATACTTCATTTCTTAACCTCAACAGACAGCTCCGTCGAAACAGCTCTCGTTCGCTACAGATATCTACCTCTTACTTTATTCTCATTAATCTATAAGACTCACCATGACCTTTGTCAGAGGAACTGGTAGTAATAACACACCAACGTCCCAACCTTTCTCTGGCACCTTCGCACACACAGGACTCAATCTCGGGGCCAGCGGTCAGAGCAGTCAAGCTCCCGGTACTAATACTCAGGGCTCAGAGTCTGGAGGCGTCTCAAACGCAGCCGCAGGAGTACAGACACCCGACACAGGTGCTAGCACTCAGCAGAGTCAAACACCTAATCCTTCAGACCCAAGGACTCCAAGCGGCGGTTCTAATCAACCTGGAAGCAATAACAGCACCGAAGGGCAAGCACAGGCCGGAGCTCAAGCAAGGAGAGCGGCAGAAGAAGAATTGAAGGCACTCCAGCGCAGGATGGCGGAAATACAGGGTATGCTAGCGACGTCGAACCCTCCAGACAAGCTCTTCGTGGATCCGTCATCGCTGGAGGACGTGCAGGACCTACCGAAGTCCTTCAACCCATCAAAGAAACCGTCCAAAGTACCTGTCTTGCCAGACATCATTGATGGCTTCATGGCATCGCCGCATACACTTCGTGAGTACGGGATTCAATTTTTCTCTTAACTTAGGATCTCTGCATAGCACGTATAGAGTCGGGTAGCGCAGAATACAAACGAGTTTGTATCTCGTTAATTACGCCTGAGAGAATGAGCAGGGAATAAGCTGCCATCTCCATTTCTCTGAAGAGGTTAGCCTGTTGGTTAAAGACCAAAATGAGGGTTAGAGACCCGGATTGCATTAGTATCAGGGTAGAGCCCTTCTGAGCAGAGCTTAACGTGCAGCCCAGATTCTGGTAAAGCCAGAGGAATCAAAGGATTCCATCATAGTCACAAGCAGTGATTTCTGGTCTCTCCATGGGCGATCTGTTTATGTCATGGAATGAGCTATTGACTTACTGTCTCTGATTATACAGCCGTTCCAAAAAGGGTGGATGACGCGTGCAGATTATTCGAATACGTTCCGTATACAGCTCTTTCCCGCGCCGCGAGACTCAAGGCTGCTAAAGGCGACCAGGAAGTCTCCATTTCAGCCGATGGAAGCCTCACCATAAAAGGGCTGGATCGTCGAAATGAGGCCAACATTTCAGAGTCCGAATGGTGGGCAGCGGCCAAAACAATTTCTGAAAGAATCAGGTTCTATCACGGGACGAGAAGAGCGGACGCGTTTGACAAGCACAACGACATCGTCTGGTCGATCGCGCTGAACCTCAATTGGCGAGTCGCAATGGAATACGACATCACTCAAAGAGAACTGTGGGTGTCCAATCCGGCGCACGACATTGGTGTAATGGACAGAGACACAGTCACCCTTATTTCCTCGCGTCATGCTGCCGACCAGTTGTTTCGAGTACAAGGCCAGGCATTGCAGCTTAGTCAGTCAGGCCCCGCACACAGTGGGCAGTCGTCTTCGCAGCGACGATATGACAAGCTCCCTCCATCTTCCTTTCGAAAGAGACCGAGAGAACCTGAAGTCTCACACTGCTTTCGTTGCGGTTTCCCGGGACATTTGCCAAGCAGTTGCGAAGCGACCTCGACGATCGCAAAGAGACCCGCAGCAGTGCTCGCGACAGGAACCAAGAGCAGGAACGCTCTCGTTGATAGCAATGGAAAGCAAATCTGCTTCAGCTGGGCAAAAGGCTATGAGTGTCCGTTCAGAGGAGCCTGTGTCAACTCGCACACTTGCAGCCTCTGCGGTTCCAACTCCCATGGGGCAGCCAAGTGCAACTTTGCAGTCTGACCCCAGAGCAGTGGTGACTCCGCTCAAGCTGGACAGAGTTGAGCAGCTGTTGGAGTCTTTAGGCATTGCAGAAGACTGGGTGGATGTCGTTGAAGGAATTAGATCAGGTTTTGACGTTGGAATCAAAGACAAGCCATCACAAACGTATATATTTCAAGAATCACAGCTCCGTTTCGTTGGACCCAGCATTCATTTCGAAGTACATAGAAGAAGAACAGTTAGCAGGACGTTATTCGAGAGGATTTTCTCCATCAGAATTAGAGCAACTAATTGGTCCGTTCCGCACGTCGCCGCTGGGATTAGTTCCCAAACCGAATTCAGCCAAACTGAGGATGGTCCAGGACCTGTCCTTCCCGCGCAACAACGAGTGGGTCCCGTCGATAAACGCTGGCATAGACTCGGACGAGTTCCCAACAGCTTGGGGAACATTCGAGCAAACATGCGAACTGATTTTGTCTCTACCTCTGGGCTGTGTAGCAGCCACGTTCGACATTTCAGCGGCGTACCGCATTACCCCAACCAGACCAGATCAGCAAGCAGCCCTCTGTGTGCTTTGGGATGGCCTAATCTATGTGGACAGAGCAGTCATGTTTGGTCTTGCCTCCAGCGCTGGAGTCTTTGGGTCAGTAGCAGACATGTTGGTAGCCATATACTCAGCACTGGGAATGGGCCCGGTGATCAAATGGGTAGACGATTTCTTTGCCGTGAGGCTCCCGGATCACCTTTGGACCGAAGAAGATTTCATAAGAGCAACAGCCGAAATCGGGGTACCTTGGAGCCTACCAAAGACACGGCGCTTTGCCAAGGTGCAGAGGTACACAGGCTTCGATTGGGATTTGGAATTCAAGTTAGTATCATTACCGCCGGAGAAAGTCGAGAAGACTATCGCTTTGTTAGCAGAATGGTCAGTTCCAGGAGTCAGCTTCATAGCATCCGAAGCATCGAGCCTGCACGGGAAGCTGGTCCACGTATCGAGTGTTTACAAGCTAATTTGTCCCTTTCTCAAGTCAATCTCTCTGTTTGCGAACTCGTTCTACTCTGCACATGTCAAGCGTCCTCCTCCCAACTCAGTAGTCAAGGACATCTCTTGGATTCGTTATATCATTCAAATTTCGCCGAACAGCATCCCGATCAGGCCGCCAGATCCGGTGGATATTCAGTGGTGGGGAGATGCGAGTACCTCCTATGGAGTAGGGGTAGTCTTAGGGAAGTTCTACGCGTACTGGAAATATGCACCTGGAGTGGAAGTGGGCCCGAAGAAGGAGTTCGATATTGGCTGGGCAGAAGCGGTAGCAGTCGAACTAGGCATGCGACTAGCAATTCAGCTGAATCTGTTAGAGAAAGGCTCGTATAGATCCTTTTCAGTCATGGTTTAAGCTGACGGTTAATGGCCGATGTTATTGGCACATCTTGTTAAACAGGTGTTTCTTACAGAGTTCGCTCAGACAATGCTGGGATAGTGAAAGTAGTCAACAAAGGGAGGTCAAGAAGCAGAGCAACGAACAAGATACTCAAATACCTCTACTTGTTACAAGGGCAGCAAGGGGTGAGATTGGTGACAGAACATATACCATCAAGGGAAAACATATCGGATGCTTTGTCGAGAGGGGATATCCCTGGTTTCCTGTTAGGTTTCCCCACGGCGGAGAAGCGGATTTTCTTTCCTTTACCAGACCACCTGTCAGACAAGTTAGTGTCTGGATGATGAGGCCGTCGGCACCATCATCGAGCTCCGCACGCCAGCAACCAGAAGGACACCTCAAGATGAACCTGTCTCCCCTAAGACCAAGCTGTCCGGCAGGGCAAAGGATCTTTGAATGGACCGGCGTCAACACACCTCCTTCATCTGTCATCGACAACCCAGTCATCCGCTTCCTATCCAATTTCGCATCTGAACATTCACTACGTGACACAAAAAGTTACGGAGCCGGCTTAAGAAAATTTCACATTTTCTGCGACATCTTCTCTGTCAGTGAATCAGACCGTTTACCTGCCTCCTTCGCTGTGCTGCACTCCTTCGCACTATGGGCAGCGACCAATCCAGATCTGCTACCGAGTGATCTGACTCAAGGAGTTCCATTTGAACCAGTCGCAGTAGGGACAGTAAGATCTTACTTAGCTGGGGTCAGGGCTTGGCATTTCGCACAAGGATGGCCCGATCCGCTGTCGGAAAGTGACCACGAAAGGATAAACTTTTCCCTAAGGGGATTACTCAATGCATGCGGACATCGCAAGAAGCCGGTTCGCCCTCCAATAACGACAGGAATGTTGTGGGCTCTCAGGCGCTCCTTGGTCATGGACGATCCTTTCGACGCTTGCACATGGGCCATAGCAACATCAGCCTTTTGGGGTATGATGAGGTTTGGTGAAGTATCTTTCAAATCGAGAACTGACTTCGACCCCTCAAAACACCTCAGGAGATGCGACGCAATCTTTGGGAGAGACTTAGATGGGGTGGAGTATGTGAGGCTCGACATGCGCGAGGCGAAAACAGCAAGGAACGGCGAAATTCAACACATTTTCCTTACAGGGGGAGGTGATCTTAGCGCAATCAAAGCCCTACGAAATTTGGCTCGAGTCGTTCCCGCGGGTCCGTCTGATCCATTGTTCTCTTGGAGAGACAGGATGGGTGACATCAGGCCAATGGTGAAAAGTAAGGCCCTCAAAAGAATTAACGGGATATTATCAGAGTGGGGATGGGGAACAGCATTTGGACACTCTTTTAGGATCGGTGGGGCATCTCATTACTTGGCGCAGAAGGTAGACCCAGAAATTGTGAGGCTGGCTGGAAGGTGGAAGTCAATGGCATACGAAACGTATATTCGGGCATTCGAACAGATCGCATCAAGACATTTACTATGGTCCGCCGGGATTTGCAACTTTGGGATATTTTGCTAATAACTTCTCAAATACTGAGCTGTTTCAAAATCGGACTTCACTACTGTATTCCTAATGTTCTTAAGCTCTCAATCTGATTTTCTGAGATTTTTCACTATTTTACTGCTACTATCGGGCAATGACCAAGTGAAAATCGGGATTTGCAACTGACGGTCACACCGTCGTCACTCTGATGCCGTCTGTCGGCCTTTCACGGCAGAGCAGATTTTCGGCTTGATATGGACATCGATTATAACGAAGACCTGGGTTCTGGTTCGGATGGTTCTGTGATCCTCGCCGATGAAGAAATTGAAAAGCAACTTGTTCCAAGGTGCGTAAAATATCTTCATTGCTCATCAATCAATTGTACACAACTATCATCCCAGATCTGAAAGACATTGGACCACTGAAAGAACCGCCCGAATCATGCAAGAATTTAAAAGGTCTTCGGTTCCTTCAGAAGTGGAAGTAATCGGTGAGTCTGGTTCTTCATATATGAACTTCTCAAGGTTGATTACATTCAGAAACTCCTCCTTTGAGTCCTACGATGCTGGGAGAAAACTCATTGGATCCGGATAATAGAGTCGAGGTTGCGAAGCATCTCATTCAGGAGCGTGACGAAGCAGTTCTTCGAGCAGATACTGCTCAAGCAGAGTTGTACCGATTGCGCAAGTTGATGATGGTGGTAGGGGAAGATCTACATGGTCTGGCTTCTGCATTGGGTAAAGATGAACCCATTGCTAGAAGACAGAGCTGGCTGCACTTGACTGAGATTGCTGAAGCACTGACTTCTACAGGAAAGAATGGATCTGCATATAAGCAGCAGAGTGAGCGGAGATTACGGCGGCTCAATCCTGCATCCAGTGCTCAGAGGAACCATGCAGAATTTCATAGTGACAGTGTAAACAAAGGTGTATTTCCAGAATAATTCATACATATTCATATCAAGATTCAAAGGTTCCTGTACTGTCCGAATGAGTTAGATGAAGCACTATAATCTGGTTGATAATAAGCTAGGGTATGTGAGAGAGGAAGGGGATGAGGAAGAGGACGAGGATGAGGACGAGGATGAGGACGAGGACGGTGTATATTATCTGCAGAAGGCACAACTGAGTCTGGACATGAAGGATCGAGCCCGGATGAATGCAATACTTGCGACAATGAAGGAGTATGCGACAATGAAGGAGTAGGCGACAAAGGCATAGGTGAATGACGATGAGCAGGAGGGAGTTCATTCTCTTTGAAAGCATCTGCACGCTTGCGTTTACGCGTGAACAGACCGATATAACGAGGGTCTTCTTTCAATGCTGGATATGCTTCGAAATGAGAGTGTAAGTGCACCCGGAGTACCTGAGCACTAGTACCCTCGGATTCGACACCAAGAGCAAACGCAATATCGATCATATCGCGTTTGGTCTTGTATTTCAGACTACCTGAAAAAGCCATGCCTTCCTTCTCTTGTGCAGCTCGTCAAATGACATCGTCCCGGTCAACCTGTTGTTTCTTCGCCCGCTTATCCTTCTCAGCCTGCTTCCTTGCTGCTTTCTTTGCTGCCTCTGCCATCGCCTCCATCCTACCCTCCTGAGAAGTAACGATTCGAGCATCGGTCTTGAACCGCTTGGTCGAATTGTCCTTCTTCTTCAACCGCTGATTGAACCGATAACGAGGTATAAAGTCGGTTCTTAGTATAATGCCTTATGACAGGTCACTTAGCACGAACACAGAGTACGACTTCACGGATTCGTCAATCAAATTGTATTTATAGCGAGGTGTGGGGCGTTGTCAGAGATTCCGCACTATCTTATATCTCAAGTCGAACACAGTCTTGTAAGATCTTTTAGATCAGCAATACTGGTCAGCAGAACGAAGTGACACGGATATACCAGTCGTAAGATCTGGACTAAGGGGTTTGTTTTGAGTGGCTTCCACTCGGATAAGGGTTTTTAGGCTCGGAAAGCAACGGGGTACCAGACGTTATGGTAGACCAATCGATTCCGCTCCCGGGTGAAGCAGTACTGATCACTATTCTCAGTAAAACCTCGAAGATCACGCAGATCACCAATCACTACGTGTCAACTTGAACAGAGCCACCAAAACTCTGCACGTTCACTCGGCACAACCTGAGACCAAGTCCTCTGTATCTCCGGAACGGAGTCTACCTTCAACTAGCAAGTGACAGACACCAAGTCAAACCACTCAAAAGTCGGGCTTATCGCGATGAAGTAACACACTTAATCTGCAAGGTCCGGTACGGCTTAGAAGCCTTTACTCCCACGTATGGATGAAAAGGATTACCAGTTCAGAGAGATCTGGGCGCGAAACTTATTTCATTTGTGCGGATACAGGTCTTTAAGTACGCTACGAAAAGTCCAATACCCGTATTTGTCCTTGATCTAGTAGATCTAGCTATTTCTACGGACGGAGTCCGATAATATACACTTAAATAGTAAAATATGACTGAAACGATACAAACACGCAAGGAAATAGTAAAGAAAACAGAGAAAAAGATGAAACTTGTCCGTATTTCGTCGTACTTTCGCCAGATCTAGAAGACCAAGCAAGTTCCGACCATGGTCTGTGCGGCCTCCACATGCTAGGGTGCCTAACTCGTCAGAGCGGCTCCTGCCTGTGTTGCTCAAGTGTTTCCGACGAATTTGCTTCCGCGGAATGGTAGTGGTCTTCCCAAGTTAATGAGATAGACTCGTAACAGCGGTTGATCTCGCGGATCAGGTAGGTCTGGTCCGTAGCTTTCGAACGGTATGCATATAGCCTGGTGTTCTGGAGCGGGCAACGAAGATAAATGCTTCAGAAGTGTTTTCCGTAGGTTTCCGCGCGTTTCCGTGAGTGCTGGTCAAAGCTGTACATAGCATACGCTATATCCCAGTTTAGAACTTGAACATATGCGTGTTTCCGCTGCGGGTTTCACCCGTACTGCCACGGAAATGCTAGATCATCACGTTTCCGACGGTTTCCGCTACTTTGCGTAGGGTTTCCGTGTGGTAACTCGTCCGGATAGGCTCTCATCGTGTCTGATCTGCTAGATCAAGTGAAATTTCCGTCATCACAGCCAAGTACCAAACTCAGTTGTGCCGATCCGGCAGATCTTGATACTAAGTCGATATTCCCTTGGTGTGCTCGTACCAGTAGTCAGCATTCTTGAAGGATCCCCGACCAAGGGTGCGAGCAATAGCTCTAAGTGGATATTCATGGCTGATCCTGCCAAAGGATCTGTATCCTAGCTTATACTGATACAAGTTTGACTGCTAGTTCGGGCTCACTACAGTCCTTATTGATACTATGCAACGGTCTAAGTTGATCTTTTTGATCATTGCACGCCTGCGCGGAAAAACCGCGCAACATCTCCCCCAAACTAAAGGTCTGACCGTCCCCGGTCATCGCTATGGGTAGTGTAGGCTCGTATCCCTTGAAAGGAGTGGTACTGTAGCTGATCCGACAGATCAATCACTTTTTCCGCAACATTCTGACTTGATTATACCCGGTGATCTAACAGATCAAGTTGATCCGTTGATCTTAGCACCGGTACCGACAACTCCGCTGTCCTCTTGTCGAAGACGCTAAGTCCTCGGTTTGTTATCGGCGCTTAATTTCCGAGTGTGATATCATGACGTAAATCACGCTTCTAATTCTATCACATCACATACACACTTCCTCGAAACAACTTCTTTTCAACATTTTACATACTATCCCTATGCCTAGGCCTGGGATTAGTAAGTGCTGACAAAGGTTCAACGGACTTGGAAATTTTCTAAGTTCGTTTCTTCCTTTCCTCTCCCATCGTCGTCCACGTCCTCGACACGATGGCTTCAACTTCAAAAGGCTCTTCAAGTAGACGTCCTCTTCCCAAAGCTTCCACCGCCTCTTCCACTGTGCCCTATCCGCGGAAGAAACTGTCAGTTCGTCCCGTAGATACGTTGGACTTCGATGCCGTCCACCACGTTCATTTCGACCGCTCTGTTCGAGAGCTGGGCAAGGTCGCCAACGATTCCGACGCAATATTCCTTCCAGCATCCGCTGAGGAGTGCTCCATACTCGTCAACCGTTGGAAGCACAAACCCAACAATGCCAGTCCCGCGTTTAGCTTGAGACGCTATTCCCATCCTGACGATGTGGATTTTAAAGAGCTCCTGGACCAGGTTTCCGGCGAGACCCCGCTTCAGACTTTTTATCCTGCTCAGTTGACCTCCTTCTGCACCACCTTCGCGACCGGGTCCGTCTCCACAGGCGAGGCCTTTCAACTTTATCAAGCCCTAGCCTTCCTGCAGCGCGGTTTTTCGCGAATTATCCGTGGCCATCTCGCTAAGAGTGAGATCCATCGTCGCCTCTTAAAATTCACCAGCCTCTCCAACTTTTCTCATAGCCTGGTAAGCCTCCTCGACCCCCTTCCCTCCATTTTCTTGCTCATCCCCTTTGGTAGCAATACTACCAGTTGTTTTGGCACGGTCACAGTAACTGCCCCCTTGTCGCGCCTCTGTTGGTAATCCTCATCTGCGAATTCTGCGAAGAACACCTGACAGAGGCCGAGTACGCTGAACGAGTTTATGATGCAAGGATTAGAGATGGTCCAGGCATGAGTCTTAAGACTCGCGATCGTCTGCTGGTAAGTCATCGCCCGTCTTCCTTAATCCGGGCTTGCTAACGTCCTTACTCAGGAGGACATTACCGAGCTTTTTGAACTCCAGGACCTAGCTCTGCCTATTCCGCTCGATCCTTCGACCAGAGAGGGACAACTCATCCTCACCATCGCCAGTCAGGGCTCCCGTGTTGACCAGATCGTTCATCCTTCCTCTAAACGAGCTCTTTTTCCTGACCCGGCTTTTGCAGTGCCATCGCCAGCACCCCAGGCTTCCTCTTCCTCGGTCCCTAAACGACGCCTGCGACCCCTGTCTCCGGACTTCGACCAGCCCATGGTTCCTCCTCTGACTTCCAGCTCTCCCCAGTCTCGTCCGCCTCCTGCGAAGTTTCCGGTTACCCCAGATCCCATTGTTGGGGATGCTGAGGAGGAAGATCTCACAGCAACCGACGTGTTCAAGGATCCTGGTTCTCCTGAGGTGTTGATCATTCGTCCAAGCATTGCGCGTGCCGCCAAGGCGAAACCGAAAATCCCTGAGGAATTCCGTAAAGTGCCTGCTCCTTCCTCCGTCCACAAACGCGAACATTCTCCACCCAGCATTGCCCTTTCTTCGTCCACTGCTGCCCCGCCAACTAAGAAACGTCGCACCCAGAAATCCGCTGGTAAGGCCCGCGCGGAGTCCCTAGTCCCAGCTCCTGAGGAATCGTCTCCCAAAGGCGAGGAACCCTTCCGTATTCAAGAGGGGGAACCGGATTACTTTACCGGCGATGATTCCCGAACGTCCACTCATTCTCGCTTTCTCACCAACCCGACTTTTAAACCAAAGGCTCCTTTTTCCGAACTGATTCGCAAGACTGTCGCCCAGAACCCTCGCGCTCCCAAGCTACCTTTCCTTCGTCGTCCCAAGTGGAAACTTTCAGACGAAATGAAGAACTTTGGGGCCTTCATTAATTCCGCCGACACCTCTTTCTCATTGCAGGGCTTAAGTCGCTACAATTACCTGGCTTCTCGACCGTTACAACCATCGCACAGTACCACCCTTCCATCTCCGGAGGCTCTGCACTCCCCGCATAACTGCCTGACCTGCCTTAGCAGAGGCGTTGTTTGTGAAGGCGGCACCAAGATTGGGGGGCCCTGTGGGCACTGTGATCGCACGCATCGCAACTGCCCCAGTTGCCTTGGTCTGGATGAGCACCGGGATCGATTCCTGGCCATTCATAACGCCGTCCAAGGCTATCCCACTGGTAAGTTGGTGCTACCTCTTCAGTCTTAACTCCCTCTAATCTTTAACAGGTTATTCCGGTTCGTTGGACCGATTTCGAGACACCCTCGACGAGATGCGACACATTACCACCTCTTTCGAAACCATCTTTGGCGATGTCCGCCGTCGTCTCGCTCAGAACTTACAAGAGATTCGTACAAACGGGTTTGACTTCAACGTTGTGCTTTCCAAATGGGCTGATGAGAACCCGAATCACCCGCTCGACTACGACCTGCTTACTTGGCTCGCGACCTTCTTTGGGTGGGATTCGGCCTGCAACCTTTCCTCATACTTGGTTGATCCGGCTGATTCTGCACGGCTGGAAGAATTCCTTCAATCCAACGAGTTCCCTTCCGACGAGCCCGCTGCGCCTCCCATTCCAGCTTTGGTCAACACCTCTGCGGCTGACCTGACCTCAGCTCCTCGTTCTCCTCTCACTTCTCCCTTGATACCTCCAGAGCCGATCCTCCGTTCCCGCCGTCGTCCCGCTGCTGCAGTGCCAAGCAACTATTCGTCCGACTCCAAATTCCACACTCCTCCCGCCTCTACCACAGCCGACGACGAGATGGATGTCGAGGAGGGGACTTCGCGGGCCTCAGTGGCTCAGGCCTTGGTTACCGAGTACGATGATAGCGACGAGGACGGAGTAGCAGGGGATAACACCGACGACGAGGTTCCGGTAGAGATCGCGCCACCCTCAACTCTGAAATCGCCAAAGTCTCGTAAGTAGGGTAGCAATGGACTTATGCAGTTCCCGAATCTTTGCCTTCGTAGATTAGTGATCGGACTCTCATCTAGAGCCAGACTAATTCTACTTCACAATTTGTACTCCACTTTGCTGTATATAGTGCCTCATCTCCTGGTCTCTAGTAACTAGTAGACCTCCTTGAATGTCAATGCCCAGTGGGCTTTATCTTGTCTTTTGCCTTGTCTGAGATTTCCTGCAGAATTCCTAAGTTGAAACTTCAAGACACTTGAGATATCCCTTAGGATGTCTTCTGAGGTTTCCCTTAACCAGCCTATAAGTTAATGCCTCAAGTTTTCCTTGGCTGTTACCTGATAGAACCCCATAAGTATCTCATTGACCTATGTTGTTCTTCTAAGTATCTGCCTTAGACATTCTCTGTCCTTTCTGAGTCTGTTGCATTACTTTTCCGCTGTCTTTTCTGCCCGAATTGATGTCTGATCTGCTAGATCATTGTGATCTGCTAGATCAGACTCATCAATGTTATTTCTTCGGTTATCAAGTTGGTGGTTGCAGCCTCATATGGCATGTTAAATCCATTGGGGCTTTACAAATTGCACGCTGCGTCGGTTTTAGATCTGAGTTTTTGCGCTGTACGCATGCTTGAGCTGTCAATGAACACAGGTCTTTCAGATCTCGTAAAATTTTCATGAAATTTTCGGAAATTTTCGAAAATTCTTGAAACACCGTGTGTCCCCTCCCCCAAACTAAAGCTCAGCAGTCCCCTGCTGACCCGAAGCATCGGAAAAGGTATAAAAGCCCTTGATCTAAGAGATCCGACTCCCAACTCAACGAAAAATGGCTCCCAACTTCGAGTACCACAATCTCCCTATCTCGCTTGAAGCTGACTTTGCCAACTGGTGCGTCGACGCGGAGTACTGGGCTGCTCGTGTTAGCGATGACAAGAGCCTGGCCTGGCAAGGTGCCAAGTACAGTCCCAGCAAGGACAAGGTCGAGTTCACCACGTCCAACAAAACGATCTTTTTGAACGATGTCCGTTGCGCATACACTCATCTGGTACGGAAATCGTTTGATCTGCTAGGTCTAACAAAACTAACCATTTTCCGTTAGCTCATTCGAGTGTCCCGCGACGCTGCGTGTATGAACAAGGAATATTTGCGGGCGTACGACAATCTCGCGGAGGAATTACTTTCCGCCGTGAATGCGTACCGCACTATTCGTGACGAGATCCCTAAGCAGTTTCCCAAACTCTCCGAAGAGGGAGGGAAGAACGCTGAGATCGTCAGTTTCTACATTCAGCTGAACGATCTTCGTCGCAAAAAGCTCCGTGAGGACCAAAGCAGACAGGGTTCCCCTGCTGTCAGTACTCGCGGACCTAGTGTTCCACCTGCTGATCCTGAGGGACCGTCGAAATCCAAGTCGAAAGGCAAGGAAGTTGCGACTGATCCAGCAGATCCAGCAGTTTCCGATGCTGATGCCCAGTTCATGGCAGAGGTGGTGCGTTTCCGCAACTATTTTCGAAGATCCGTTTATTGACTAAAGGTTCCAGGATGCTGATCTTGCAGAACATGGTCCTTCTCCTCCAAAAGGTCCTCGAGGCGCACTTGCTAACCATTTACGAGGCCGCGGACTTCCCATGCGAGGCCACTTCCGTAGTCCTCGCGAGCAACGCTTTGAAATGCAAGAATCACTGCGTATGGGTGTGCCTGTTCCGCGGTATGACCCTCCGGTAAGTATTGGACCTTGATCTGTTAGATCAGCTGCTAACTGTTTTTCCAGCCTCGTCGTGCTGAACTCGTCATCGATCATATCATTGGTATGGACGAAAGGATCAAGCACGCCAAGGAGGAACGTGAAAAAGGCGAGAAGGGGAAGAAGACCGCGGAAGCGACTCCTCCTCCTCCTACCAGGCCCTCTACTCGTTCCAAAAGCAAGAAGAAATCCCCTAACGACGAACCCGCCGCTCTGGCAGATCAGGATGTCGCGGTACGTGGCTGATCTTGTAGATCAGACAAGTTTATGACTAACCCGTGCCATAGATGGCTGACGACGTCGAGGATTCTACTCCTGCGAAGGTTAAGACCAAAACCAAAAAGCGCGACATCGTTGACGACGATGACACTCCGAAGTCTTCCAAGACCAAGAGCAAGCGCAAACGTTCCGAACGCGATGTTGGTCCCGCGGACGGTGATGAGACTGAGCCAGCTGATACTGTAAAGCTTTTGTAAAAAGACCTGATGAGTTATCCAGGAGCTTTTGAAAATAGTTGTGACGACACAGAGGGGGCTCCGGAAATGGCTCCGGGGGGTGGGCATGCCTGTCACCACCTGTCACATCTGACCTATATTTACTGTTTTGGGTAATTAATAATTATCCAGATATTAAATAAGCGGTACATTTGTAAAAAATCCTGATAAACTATAAAAATTCAAAAAAAATCAAAAAAACCTAATTAGGTCAAATCGGGGTATGTAAACAAAATAGCCTTATATGGTAAAAAATGCTGTAGGATCTATCTAGGTGCTAAAAATAGCCAAAAAAATCACTAAAAATGCTAAAAATATGTAGGAATGGTATATAGCCTATTGCAGATCCAGGCATCCAAAAATTACCAAAAAAGGAAATTTTTGATGATGATGTCATCTTGTAGCAAAAAATCTGAGAAAAATCCTAAAAATAGTCAAAAAATTCAGGGGTGCCTTGTTGGCCCTGAAAATGCAAAATAAAAAAAATACGCGACAAGTGTAAAAATTTTCATCACTCCAAATCATTCCAAATCCACTATACAGTCAGTATATATGATGTATATGCTATATTTAGCATCCTAGTACCTTTATTGGGCTAAAAATAGAACTTGATCTCATCTGATAGCAAAAAATCTGAAAAAATCATAAAAAATACTCAAAAAATTCAGGGGTGCCTTATTGGCCCTGAAAATGCAAAATAAAAAAATTTACACGACACAATTGAAAAACAACATCACTCCAAATCATACCAAATCCACTACACAGTCAGTATATATCATGTATATACTATTTATAGCACCCCTAGTACCCTCAATCACTGATATCACTCAAGAATCCTACCAAACTGAATAATTTGGGGTATTAAATATATTGTACATGATATTTTTAACACACCTAGTACCCTTGATGACTCAGAACAATTTATATTACTCAATATGTTCAGTACACTTAACACTCATCAAACCTCACACATGAAAACTCATAACAGTACTTATATGTATTATACTTAACACAGTTGACAATGAAAATACTTAAAACAGTGTTGTCAGTCACTATACTTAACACACTTAACAGTTAAAAAGTTGGAACAATGTTACTTTATATACATAACACACTCATTGTTATACTATAACACACTTATAACAACGAGTTTTGGGCGCTTATGGGCGCTTATTTGGTGTTTTTGAGTCGAAATTCATTAATAGCACACTCAATAATGTTTGTCTGGGCTCTATACTGTGTCAGGATGTTGTCTATATCATATTCTTCTAGATACAATTCAGAGAACTCGAAAATTCAACCTGTCGGGTTAGCTATATTGTGATCTTTTGAAATATAACAGTGTTTTATGTAAATGTCAATGCATATGTCCATGTAATGCAAGTATACTGATGGTGGTTCATGAGGGAATCACTCCTACAGTCTACTAGAAGTGTCTGGACATGGTTCAGATACTCACTATGACTATTGGACTCTGTGATATATATGTACATGTTTCATGTACACTATAGATGTCTACACCTACATGTAACAATAGATGTCATATTCAATGACCCCCATTACAGATCTCTTGGCTGTATCACATAGAGTTAGCATGGAATAGGTTGTAGGATGACTCTTTCCATGACCCAGTAGCAGTTTGACTTCATAACATGGGTGTATGCATTGACATTTACATAAAACACTGTTATATCACAAAAGATCACAATATAGCCAGCCCCACAGGCTGTAATCTTGAGTTCTCCAAATTGTATCAAGTGTAGTATGATATAAACAACATCCTTACACAGTATAAACCCCACACAAAAATTATTGAGTGTGCTATTAAAGAATTTCGACTCAAAAATACCAAATAAGCGCCCATAAGCGCCCAAAACTCGTTGTTATAAGTGTGTTGTAGTATAACAATGAGTGTGTTATGTATATCAAGTAACATTATTCCGACTTTTTGACTGTTAAGTGTGTTAAGTATAGTGACTGATAACACTGTTTTGAGTATTTTCATTGCCAACTGTGTTAAGTATGATACATATAAGTACTGTTCTGAGTTTTAGTGTGTTAAATGTGATGAGTACTAAGTATACTGAACATATTGAGTGATATAAATTGTTCTGAGTTTTTAAGGGTATTAGGTGTGCTAAAAATACTATGTACATTACATTTACTCAATGTTGTCAGTTTGGTAGGATTCTTGAGTGATATAAGTGATTGAGGGTACTAGGGATGCTATAAATAGTATATACATGATATATACTAACTATATAGTAAATTTGATAAGATTTGGAATGATGTTGTTTTTCAATTGTGTCGTGTAAATTTTTTTATTTTGCATTTTCAGGGCCAATGAGGCACCCCTGAATTTTTTGAGTATTTTTTATGATTTTTTCAGATTTTTTGCTACCAGATGAGATCAAGTTCTATTTTTAGCCCAATGAGGGTACTAGGATGCTAAATATAGCATATACATCATATATACTGACTATATAGTGGATTTGGTATGATTTGGAGTGACAAAAATTTTTACACTTGTCGCGTATTTTTTTTTATTTTGCATTTCCAGGGCCAACAAGGCACCCCTGAATTTTTTGACTATTTTTAGGATTTTTCTCAGATTTTTTGCTACAAGATGACATCATCATCAAAAATTTCCTTTTTTGGTAATTTTCGGATGCCTGGATCTGCAATAGGCTATATACCATTCCTACATATTTTTAGCATTTTTAGTGATTTTTTTTGGCTATTTTTAGCACCTAGATAGATCCTACAGCATTTTTTACCATATAAGGCTATTTTGTTTACATACCCCGATTTGACCTAATTAGGTTTTTTTGGGTTTTTTTGAATTTTTATAGTTTATCAGGATTTTTTACAAATGTACCGCTTATTTAATATCTGGATAATTATTAATTACCCAAAACAGTAAATATAGGTCAGATGTGACAGGTGGTGACAGGCATGCCCACTCCCCGGAGCCATTTCCGGAGCCCCCTCTGTGTCGTCACAACTATTTTCAAAAGCTCCTGGATAACTCATCAGGTCTTTTTACAAAAGCTTCACAGTATCCTGTGACTGAGCGGGCTCTGTCTCCTCAAGCACATAGTACTGTGCATGCTGTAACCGCGATCTCCCAGCCCCGTGCTGTTGGTGAAGACCTGATTAAGAGGGTGAAGTATTCGTTGGAACTCGCGGATACTAGTGAGTACCGCTTCCTTTTTCCGCTTTTTCGTACGGACTTCTACGGAAACTCGTTGATCTGCCAGATCACGCATTTTCCGTTAGATATTTTCGCTTTGCATAGTCCAGAGTCCTTCCGCAAATCTTCGTGTTACTGATTATTGTTACAGGTACCCCCGACGATACTGATCATCGAGATCTCGTGCAACTTCTTCACAACATCGGACTCGCCCACAACCCGGAGGTTGAATCGTACACCGAAGAGCAGTACAATGCCTTCATCAACTTCCATACGACCCAACTCTTCGACTGTGTTATGAAAGCTCGTTTCTATGCACACCGTGGGGAGGCTAGTCAACGGATCATCGACAACGCCAGGGCTGCTCGGAAGGCTGGTGAACCTCTGCCCAAAGACGAGGACACCACCATGACTCCTGCCGACGTTGAAGAGGTGTACGTGTTTTCCGCACCACCGTCGCTGCCACCCGTAATTAAAATTGCGCAGACAGACTTAGAGGATCCCGAAATGCAAGGGCCACGCTCCGCACCTTAAGCAAGTGCTTATCGAGGCTGACCATCTAGATCATCGTTCATTCTGCCCTGTCGCCTATTTTTATACCTGTACTTTTGTCAAGTCAAGTATCATTGGTAGTTTTTGAGGTAATCCAGTGGCAACTAAATTCCTCGTGTGATTATTGAGATAGAATAAGTTGAAAGATCGCGAAAACTCCCCCAAACTAACTGATCTGTTGGATCAGACATGTTTAGAAAGATTTCCGACGACCACTTCGTCGTGGACCATTCGGCGGAGACGGATTCGACTCTTCCTCTTGATCTTCGGACTCAGCAGCCTTCAGATCCTCCGGATCAAGCTGTTCAACAGGCGGAACCAGTGGTGGTTCAGCGGAATTCGATTGATCATCACCGGAAATGTTTATTCGAGGGACAGTACTGAAAATAAAGTCCTCCACTTCCTCAGGTTCGTCTTCCTCATCCTGTACCATAGATTCTAACTGCTCGGGCGACAGATCTATCAGATCATGTATATTTTCCGGCAGTTCAATTGGTTCGTAACGAGCATGATGCGGGATCACACGGAAAGCACCCACTTTGTCTTTAAGTACAGTGCCATCCATTTCCGCTATGATATATGCGCCTCCTCGTGTCCTCCGGATGACAACCATAGGTCCACGGTATCGAAGGTACATTTTCCGATCCAAATTCTTCTCGATGGCGGTGTTCCGTACTTGTACTAGGGTTCCCGGTTTGAAATCCCAGTCCTTAATGGTGTACTTGTACTTTTCCTCGAAAACTCTTGCTTCTCGACGTTTGTTCTCGTCGATCCGTGATTTCATGTTTTCGACGAAGGAACGATGTTTGGAAAGAGCCTGAGCCCGGAAGCCCAGTAACTCTTCCCGTGATAGTATTCGATTTGGTGGATTGACCAAATATGTAGATTCAACAATATCGAAAGGTAGCAGAGGTTCCGTACCGGTAGCTACGAAGTATGGTGAACAGCCTAAACCTCTCCGTGCAGTAATACGATCAGCCCAAAGTATCGGTTTCAAGAAGTAGTACCATTTTGACAGATCTCCCGCACACGCTTTCGCAAGTGCTTGTCTCAGATCAAAGTGAGCACGTTCAATCTTTCCATTAGCTTGTGAATTATAAGGCGATATCTGTATTCCACGGATCCCATATTTCTGTTCGAGCCATCTCAACATGAGCTTCATCTGTGGTGCATTGTCCGAGACCACGATTTCCGGACATCCCCATCTACATATGATGTCTTCAAAGAACCATTCCGCGAGTGATCTCGCGTTTTCAACTCTCAGTGCCCTAGCTTCCGACCAACTCGACAATGAATCCCTTCCGTGAACAATATATCTGCAACCATTACTGGCCGGAGACATAACCATAGTATCGATATGTATCTTTTGGAACAAGGATGGCGTGAAGGTCACCGTTGGAGGGATCCGTACCAAAGACCTAAGTCGATCTTGGCAGGCTTGACATGTTTTCACATACCACTCCACGTCTTTCTCCAGATCAGGCCACCAAAACCTCTTTTCTAAGAAGTCTTTCGTAGCATATGTGCCCTTGTGTCCTAACGCATCATGAGCACTGTGCAATAGATACATTCGTTTTTCCGGTTCAACCACTAAACGCAGTTGATCTGTGGATGGTTTCCGATGGAACAGTCGACCTTCCGAGTCTATTGAAAAGGACAGTGTTTTCCGGTCCATTTCCGCTCGTTGTCTTTTGTCCAACTTCGCGAATTGCTCAGCATTCGGGTCCTTAAGCCACGCTCGAATTTCCGGTAACTGCTGATCTAGACGGTTTCCGCCATCCGATCTATGAGATATCGGATATTTGTGATCAGGTCCCCAAGTAGCATTGTCGGGGATCGCAGTATACTGCAGAAACTGAGAGGTCAAAGGCATTCCCGAGGCCTCTAAACGTTCTTTGAGGAATGCATGCTGGATCTCTTCCTCCCGGGCAACTTGAAGATCTTCCGCAAACTCATCTTCAATGGTTTCGCAAAAGTATCCTGTCCGGGGATCTATATGATCTTTGAATGATTCAAAGGGCAATGGATCATCCGCTTCGTCCGCTTTGAAGAACCTAACGTTGTTGGAGTCATCTGCATCTTCTGCTAGATCCTCTTCGGTTTCCCGACGAGGGGTAGTCCAACCTCCCGGAGGTCTTCGAGACAAACCATCAGGTCCAAAGGTTGCTCCTTTGACATGGATCAAATCGAAATGGAATTTACGGATATCTTCAATCCAACGGTTGATCGTAGCGTTTGGACCACTACTCGGATTTTCGAGCATTCCTTGGATATAGCTAGCATCCGTTTCTACCGTGAGTTTCCGACATCCATAAAGAAGATAGTGGGTTGCTCGGAGAGCAACCTTCAAACCATAGAGTTCACGCTTAGATTGAGAAAACCGGCTTCACGTTCATTATACGGGATGGATCCGAAGTAATTATAGTATATCTTCGTCTGATCTACAGGATCAATCTGATAGATGTAAAATCCCGTACCCATGTAAGAACTATCCACTGCTAAGTGTGTTTCCCAGTCATATACTATGACTCTTAAGGCTGGTGCATTACGGACTCCGTCTTTCAACAGGTCCATGGCAATAACATGCTCATCCTTCCACTCAAACGGAATATTCGCCGTTAATTTGGTCAAAGGTGAGGCTTCTTAGCGTAGTTGTGAATGAACATCCGGAGCTGACCAACAGTTCCCAGAAAGGCTCGGACCTGTGTCTTAGAAGAGCACGGAGGCCAAGTCAGAACCGTAGTTGCGATTCTATCTTCCGGTTTCTGTCCTTCGTACGTGCAACGGTGTCCAACCACTACAGTTTCAGCGCAACACAGGAATGCTTTAGGTCCCGAGAAGGTTCCGCCGCAATACCGCATCCGCTGAATGATTCGGTTCACATTTTGGAGATGCTCCCAGACAAATCGTCTGATCAAAGGATTTTCAGGGATAGTTTCGTATCCGCCACCCGGTAATTCATAACGAGTCCCGGGGCCTCTGATAGGAACATCATCGACGTAAGGAATGTATATTCCGGAATTTCATCTCGCATCATGTAAGTTACATCGTCATGGAATATCGGAACAGAGTTCGTCCAACCCATAGGCAACTTGACGAGACGGTGTGGTCCGTACGGAGTTTGGAATGTCGTCAGATCTCGCGAACTAACATCGAGTGGTCGTTCATCATAACCCACATAGATATCCAACAAACCACCACAGGCACGACCCGCAAAATGACGAGCAATATCCGCGGTGGCAGGAGGAATCCCGGAGTGTTGAATGGTCACCTTGTTCAAGGGTTCCAAACTATGTACTAAACGAAGACTCGTTCCATCCTTCTTGACCACACAAAACCATTTTGAACGATAACTCGAGCAAGATGGTTCATAAACTCCAGCATCAATCTTATCCTTGATGATCTTACAAACCTTTCGAAGATTCCGGGAGGAATTGGAATATTTCGTTCGACCCAGGGCTCATGAGGTATGACCGGAATTTTCACGGGAGGAAAGAAGTCCTCTCTGAATGTTCCGCCCTCGGAAGCTTCCCAAGCAAAACCCATTTCCTGCAACTTCATCATATGATGAACTAGCTTCATTTCCTCGTCCGTAAGGAAACCTTCCGCATGGTTTTTCTCGATGATCTCTTTCCGTTCTTGCGTATACCGAATACCCGGCGTGAATTCTGGAGGATGAGTTGGTAGATCTGGTAGATCAGCCAAAGGATCCCCGTAAATGTGTCTCCGCACACGGAATTCTTCCGGTAAATCAGCCTTGACAGGGCGAACTTTCACTGCTACAGGCTTATATTTTTGAGAACCGAAGACCGAAACTGGCTGATCTGGCAAAAGCACATCATTATATGCGCATATATGCTGGTCAATCGTCTCGTTCTTGAGTTCCCAGAGCTTAACACGATGCATCGCAGCCTCCAAATCTTGGGTCATTGAAGACAATTCCGCATCTTTTGCTTGATCTACTTGATCTGGTAGATCTTCCATGTTATCATATGGACGAGTTAACCCGTGTAAGTCTTTCCACCTAACGTCCTTTGTCATGGACTGGTAAAAGGTCTCTTTCAGGTCCTCAACGGTCGGATCAGCTCTAAATCCTTCCTTCCATGGGTTGATCACACGATTTTGTTGATGGTCTACACCTTTGTTCAGGTATAGTAATATGGTTTCGGCAATTCCGGGGTGGGACTTCTCTATCGTTGGCAGACAGCATTGTACATACACGTCCGCTAATTCTTCATCTGAGAAGGTACCTCGTTTCACCTGATTCGACTCTATAACCACTTCCTCCGCTTGAGCATCCCAGTACCCACTAAGAGCGATTTCTACCTCTCCCTGGTCGCTACTCAGATCCCAGAGGTTATTCAAAAATTTGGTTGCGGAACTTTCTCTGCCTCCTCGTGAGTGTCTTCCCGTCTTGATAAACTGACACCCCCTATAGGGGGTCTTTTTTTAAGGTCTATCAATATATCCTCAACCCCTAACCCCTAACCCAACCCCTAACCACCCTAACCCCTAACCAAACCCCTAACCCTAACCTAACCCAACCCCTAACCCCTAACCCTTATTGGCCTATGTTTGGCACTGAATCAGACCCCTCCCTAATGTTGGGGTTAGCATAGCTAACCCCAACGGGAGGGGCCTGATTCAGTGCTTAATCCCAGTTTAAATATTCATTTATTGGCTGAGTGGGCAACTGCCCCTTAGTAATGCAAAACAGGGCTCAGGCAGTTGCCCACTTGTTATGCATAAAACCTACAGCTACAGGTGATTTTGCATCTGTATGGTGATTCCGGGATCCCAACCTAGACCTAAGCCTAACGCCACGCTCATATCGATTGCGACTATCTGTGATCCTGAGTCCAGGAGGTTCTCTACTTCGAGATCTTCCCGATCATTCACAACAGGCCACACTGCACGGAGACCGTTGCCTATGGTAGCAACTATGGTCATATCTCGTCGTTCATCATTCTCGTCTACATCACTCAAGAATGATTCTACTGGATCTACTTGAACAAACGCTCCTGCTTTCATCCCATCCCGATCCTCAGATAATCTCTCAAAAGCCCAAGCTTCGGGTAATGCTAGATCATCCACGGAAATGACTTGTTCGTCTTCGGAATCATCATTTGAAAGGGTTTCCGTAGCTAGATCTTGTTGATCAGCCACGTTCAGCAGCATTTTCTTTCGATCTTGCGGAAGTACTCGCTTATTCCGTATCTTTCGTGCTACGATCTGCCTGATCTTCCCCGAAAGCTGTAAAGCTTCGGAAGAAGTCAATTCAATCGTCTTTCGCACTATCCGGTCAGCAAGCTCTTCCTCTAGACCAGGCGTGAACAGTTCATTCTGCAGCCTGTATTTTGGTGCCTTCGAAGATCCCTTAGATTCAGGCATCTTTTCCGGCTTTGGTTGATTTCGAGGGTGAGGTGTAACTTCTCTGGGCTGAACATCATCAAATGGTCTTCTCGGATTTTCCGTACGAGGAGGTGACGGATCGCGGAATCGTACTTGCTTCGATTTCCGTTGATCTGTCTGATCAGGCTCGCGTCCCGAGCCTAAAGCACTCTCCTCCGTTAAATCGTCAATGGTCACTGACTGTATCCTTTCCAAAGCAGCTTCCCTCAGTGATTGAGAAGAATCGGGGTCTGATCCAGCAGATCGGTCATGATTAGGCGTAGAATTGTCCGGATTGGACTTCGGTTTTTCGGATGTTTTGTTTTTACTAGGGTTATTTCGATCTATGGGTATATGCACCCCGTCAAAGCGTTTATTCTTGACAGCGGGTATTGCTTTTGGTGAGTTAGGCTTTGGGGCACCCTCATGAGTTGTTGCCTGTTGCTGAGACCGTGTCCTTGGTCCAGAGGTCAACTCAATCATTGGATTCCTCAGTTTCCCGACTCGTTCGTGTACACCGTAGCAACACCATTGCTAGATCTTCCTTGCACCATTTCCGCCAGATTGGCAATGACCATCCAAGCTGGGGATCCGGCCAACTGTTCCGAGTAATCCTCATTGTCCGGGATCATCTCGTTCATCATCGTCGAAACCTCGGGCCATCCTTTGGCCTGACCATACTTCATGATCTTTTGGTATCTACTCTCACTTCCGAAGTTGTTCGGTAGCGGAGACCCATCCTTCAACTTAAGATGCTTTGGATCTTGCGGATCACGCATAATCCAACCTTTCCCTAAGAGTTCCAAGAACATTGGACAACTTTGCATCATATGGTTCGGTTCCCGACAAAGGAAACACAACATCTCAGACCTTTGACCTTGTGCATTATTCGGATTCGTGTTAATGATTCCGCGGGGAGGCCCACTGTTTCCGGGATTACCACTACCAGAAGCGACAGTATGGGGCTGCACCCATTGCGCAGGTTGAACATTTCCGGTCTTGATGTTAGCCAGCATTTGAGCCAATGTCTCAAGTTCCTCTTTGTAGGTAGCCTTAAGTGCTCCCAAATCTTTGACCAACACACTGTACTGGTCCCTATTTGCAGCTAGTGCTCTTTCCGTTTCCTCGGAAGCCTCTCGTTTGACTTCAACGGGCTTAGCTGTAGACCGGAAGAAATGCGAGAGATCTGGTACTTCTTCTTTGATCACCGGAGGACCACCAATCGGAACATATATGCCTCCTCTTGAGTGGGTTTCCGCATTGAAGACCACACCATCCCGACTTGTAACCATACGGTACAACGATTCCAAGGGTGGGTGCCTTGCTACGGCCTCTGCTGCTTCCTTGTACTCTATGAACAGATATGGATCATCGACCCGACGTTTCTCTACGCGGAAAGCAGGTACCTGCTGTTGAACCTTACGGTTCACAGCTTTCCATAACTCGTCATCGAATGCTGACAGGAAAAGAGACACCAATTCCGTGTTTCCTATCGCCGGAGGCGGTTTCAACAACTTATTGGCTTCTACCTCCATCAACAGACAATATCCGAGCAACCTATCTCCGTCCCGGACACCCAAAGGAGCATAGTTCTGTACGATCTGCAAGAGCGTATTCTTCGAACCCATTGGTCTCCCTAGAGATGCCGGGAATCTTTCACACAAGGAACGCAGAAAACAGTCCGCGTCTTCCCTTCCCTCCTGCGCGCCGGGAAGATGCTCGAGAGCCTGCTTGGTCTGAAGGGTCATCCAAGAAAAGATCTTTTGCATCTTCACCTTCTCGGAGGTAACTTCCGTAGCCTGGAACGTGTTCAAACAGAACCTCACCCACTCGGGGATCATGCTCGGATTGGCCAAGTCCAGGATCATAGCAGTTTTGTGCGTAAGCGGAAACTTGGTATTGTTATACTCTGCTTGTTCCGCAGGAGTCAGTTCAGGAGGACCAAGCATCCTTATGATGTCGAGTTGATCCTCCGGTCGTTTTTGTTGGGCAGCCGGGTTTGCTGGTGCGTTAGCATTCGCTCCCGCGGCTCCCTGATCATTTCCGTTATGTACTTCGGACATATTGTTGGGTAAAAACAGTCGTATCAAATCAAATGGTTCGGGTTGTAATGTAGGATCTGAACTAGATTGCGGATCTGGTCCAACAGTAGCTGCCTTCTGTCTACCGTTTCCTGGCACTACGTTAGATCTCTTCGTTACTGGTTGTTCTGAAGATGGTCTAGGAGCTCTCCCGTTATCTGGATTGCTAGTACTCGCTCTTCCGAGGTTTCTCGGATCGTAAACAGGTACAGAGGGTTTCTTTGTTGCGCGCTTTCGCTGATCTGAAGCTTGTATCGCTGGATCAAAGAAATCTGCTGAGCCCGCGTTCTTTGAAGTCCGAGTAGCTCTTGGAGCTATTTTTAATGATCAAATAAATTCGATCAAAGGCAGTAGTTTTGAGAAATCAAGGAGATCTCTCGAGTTCGACCAAAATATAGATTCCACCCCTTGCGGTGGGCTCCAGATAACGAGGTATAAAGTCGGTTCTTAGTATAATGCCTTATGACAGGTCACTTAGCACGAACACAGAGTACGACTTCACGGATTCGTCAATCAAATTGTATTTATAGCGAGGTGTGGGGCGTTGTCAGAGATTCCGCACTATCTTATATCTCAAGTCGAACGCAGTCTTGTAAGATCTTTTAGATCAGCAATACTGGTCAACAGAACGAAGTGACACGGATATACCAGTCGTAAGATCTGGACTAAGGGGTTTGTTTTGAACGGCTTCCGCTCGAATAAGGGTTTGTAGGCTCGGAAAGCAACGGGGTACCAGACGTTATGGTAGACCAATCGATTCCGCTCCCGGGTGAAGCAGTACTGATCACTATTCTCAGTAAAACCTCGAGGATCATGCAGATCACCAATCACTACGTGTCAACTTGAACAGAGCCACCAAAACTCTGCACGTTCACTCGGCACAACCTGAGACCAAGTCCTATGTATCTCCGGAACGGAGTCTACCTTCAACTAGCAAGTGACAGACACCAAGTCAAACCACTCAAAAGTCGGGCTTATCGCGATGAAGTAACACACTTAATCTGCAAGGTCCGGTACGGCTTAGAAGCCTTTACTCCCACGTATGGATGAAAAGGATTACCAGTTCAGAGAGATCTGGGCGCGAAACTTGTTTCATTTGTGTGGATACAGGTCTTTAAGTACACTACGAAAAGTCCAATACCCGTATTTGTCCTTGATCTAGTAGATCTAGCTATTTCTACGGACGGAGTCCGATAATATACACTTAAATAGTAAAATATGACTGAAACGATACAAACACGCAAGGAAATAGTAAGGAAAACCGAGAAAAAGATGAAACTTGTCCGTATTTCGTCGTACTTTCGCCAGATCTAGAAGACCAAGCAAGTTCCGACCATGGTCTGTGCGGCATCCACATGCTAGGGTGCCTAACTCGTCAGAGTGGCTCCTGCCTGTGTTGCTCAAGTGTTTCTGACGAATTTGCTTCCGCGGAATGGTAGTGGTCTTCCCAAGTTAATGAGATAGCCTCGTAACAGTGGTTGATCTCGCGGATCAGGTAGGTCTGGTCCGTAGCTTTCGAACGGTATGCATATAGCCTGGTGTTCTGGAGCGGACAACGAAGGTAAATGCTTCAGAAGTGTTTTCCGTAGGTTTCCGCGCGTTTCCGTGAGTACTGGTCAAAGCTGTACATAGCATACGCTATATCCCAGTTTAGAACTTGAACATATGCGTGTTTCCGCTGCGGGTTTCACCCGTACTGCCATGGAAATGCTAGATCATCATGTTTCCGACGGTTTCCGCTACTTTGCGTAGGGTTTCCGTGTGGTAACTCGTCCGGATAGGCTCTCATCGTGTCTGATCTGCTAGATCAAGTGAAATTTCCGTCATCACAGCCAAGTACCAAACTCAGTTGTGCTGATCCGGCAGATCTTGATACTAAGTCGATATTCCCTTGGTGTGCTCATACCAGTAGTCAGCATTCTTGAAGGATCCCCGACCAAGGGTGCGAGCAATAGCTCTAAGTGGATATTCATGGCTGATCCTGCCAAAGGATCTGTATCCTAGCTTCTACTGATACAAGTTTGACTGCTAGTTCGGGCTCACTACAGTCCTTATTGATACTATGCAACGGTCTAAGTTGATCTTTTTGATCATTGCACGCCTGCGCGGAAAAACCGCGCAACAGCGGTAGATCCGCTCTTTCTCTGCGTTATCTTCTGCTATTCTCTCTTCACCGTTCCCGTTCAACACTCTTAGCGCCGGTACCCTCATCCTACCACCATTGGTGTATCCATTTTCCATCAGCCGCCCGATGTCCCATACTGAGCTGGTGTCCGCGTTTTCAATGTATTCGACCCATTTGCTGATCTTCGCCTTCTTGATTTCCACGTTGTAGGCTTGTCGAATACGGCAGTACTCCTCGTGTATTGGGTGATCGATGTTGTGATGTTTCCGATGTGACTTGTTAGCCAGGTTACCCATCCTCTTCTTCATCTCTGTTAGGTGTTGGTTCCACCATCGACGTTGATATGGGCTTGGTTTTGCTTTGGGTACCAACTCGTCCCTAAGTCTAATGAACATATCGTCGAACGTTTTAAGTGCTTCATTAAACTCAGCTATATTGTGAAGTTCCTTCGGGGGTTCGCCTTTCTCTAGCTCTTCCTGGGTTCTTTCTTTGAATTTGTCCCAGTCGGTCTTCGCCCAGTTCCATCGCATCCGTTGGTCTGCATACGGAACCCTGACGTCGATGATTGTGTGGATTGGTATGTGATCGGTGAGGACTGGTTGTTTAGAGGGGATCGTATTACAAGCCATGATATGTTCCGTCAAGTCCTCTGAACAGAAGACGTTATCGACTCTAGTGTAGTTCCCAGAGTTATGAGCACATAGTGTAGGCAGGTGTTTTGGCAGGGACATGTGCATGTCATACCGCGCGTTGAGGTCCAGCAGGTATTGGGCCGCTTCCAGATTTCTAGCGGTGAACAGGTGATGGTTTCGCGGTTCGTCCCAGAGCGGGTGGTGTCGGTTGAAGTCTCCCAGCCATATGTGGTGTAGTGGTCCCCTCAGTCTTATCCGCGCCGTTGGTGATCTCATCCACTCGTCTAGTGCATGTAACGTGTGATCGTTGTTGCAGTCGTTGTATATGCTGAAGATTCGGAATGTACCCGTCGTGGTCGTTAACTGTATTGCCACGATGTCTTCGTTGGGTATCTCTATCTGAGTCCAGCTTCCTGTCGAAATGCGAGTATGTACCATTATCAATGATCGTGATCGTGGTCTCACCGGGTCTCCAAAATGTTCTATATGTCCAGTTGGATAGACTACTCTGAGGTGTGGTAGTGCTCTTGTTCTTCCTTTCAAGTCAATGTACGGTTCCTGTATGGCAAATATGTCAGCTTTTCCATGGTCAGCTTTAAGAAAATCATGCATGGCGTTATCCGATTTGTTAGCATTGAGCTGCATTATGTCCAGCGTCCCTCGTTGTTCCTGATTTTGATGTGTCACTTCCATCCTTCCACGTAGTCTTGGTATGCTTGCTCGTCCATTCCATTCCTTATGGGGTCATCTCCCCAACGTCCCGGTGTTGCCGGCGTTATTGCGACGTTTGGCGGGTTTCGCGGTTGCGATGATGGTGGAGGTTGCGATGAGGGAGGGGGTTGCGATGAGGGAGGAGGTTGCAAATAATGCATCGCGTGCGGTGGGGGCATCATCGTCGTCGGCTGCGACATGTATTGGTGAGGCCCTGCTTGATATGGCATCATCTGCATCGGCGGGTACATTTGCATGGGGTAAGGTTGAGATCCTGGCGGTGGTCTGGATCCTGACGAGAACCGATATTGGTCGAGTGTCCGCTGGCCGCGTTCTCTAGTCATTGATCGTCTGGGCCCACGACTCCGTCCTCTGCCGCCTGCTGGTGCTGGCGTTGGGTCGCGTGTCCCCAGCCTCAGTTGTGGTCGATTTGCTGTTCCGCCTCCTTCTCCGGGCTCCCCTCCTGCTAGTCTTCCTCTGCCTTTCCCCCTCCGGACTGTTGTCCATTCGTCATATTCGCTGCGTACGTTCGCTCGCCATCCCTGGTCAAAGTCTTCTTGCACCGGCTCGTCCATTCGTCCCCAAGTGGTTGGGTTCCTGGTCACAAAGAGACGGTATGCCCGTTCCGGGTCCCACTTTGTTCTCTCCTTCAGCTTCTTCTGAAACTCCGGGCACTCCCTACTGGCCGCGCCATGGCCCGCTTTCCGGCAGTTGGCACAGAAAAGTTGTTGTTCGTTTGCCTGGCATGCGCTCGTCCTATGTCGCCCGGCGCATCTGGCACAAACATCATGTTCTGCCTTGCATTGCTCCGCGATGTGGCCAAAGGTGTTACACTTGACGCAGCGTTTTGGGTCCGGGTTGTTCTTCTTCGCTCGTAACACCCTTCCTTGCACTACGACTCTACCTGTAAGAAGTTCGTTAGCGTCTTCTCTTGTATCCATAGAAAAGATAGCATGAGCATGTCGCTGCCCCTCCTTCCTCTTCTCAATCTGCTTGATCCACCTGATGCTCCTTATTGCGCCTGTCCTTAGTCCACTCATGGTTTCGATCCTTCGTTGCTCTATCGGGCTGTCAATGGGCGTTTCCACCGGCAGGGCTTCGACCACAACTTCGGCGTAGTTTGGTCTCAACGTCGCTGACGATCCCCAAGCAGCTCCAAAACGTTCCATCCTCCCATCCTGCTTCATCCATTTCACCTCCTCTACACTTCTCAGCAGCGAGAACGCACCCTTATTAGGGATCTTCGTGACGGCAACTACTTCTGGCTTGATGGTTTCCGCATCCTCCTCTCCGACAATGATATTGATTGCGAGATTCGCTTTCGCTACCAGCTCCTTTTCACCTAAGGCCCAGTCAGACGGAGTTTGCGAGGTGATGACGATGCGTCGATCCTTCATTTTGGCCTCTCGTGTTGAAAACAGCAATCAATCTTACGATAGGTTGATGCTTTTACTCACCGAGTATAAGCTTGCTGAGGAGACTTCAGATAGCGAAGTTGAGATGATAGAAACTCTTGAATAAGAGGCTTATTGTTACAGAGGAACATCTACAGTATTTATACTAGAAGAGTTAACACCCTATGACAATGATGAATAATAATGAATCATGTATACAGCATGTAAGATGAGTAAAGTACGATCATAGGTGTAAAGAATAATGCATATAACATGTGTATGTAGTCCGTCTAGCACACTGCAAAAGCTGTAGAGCGAATAGCATTAAGAGAGCATAAAGCTGAAATGAAATACAGCAGTAAGGCTGTATGTTGCATGAGAAATAACAATAGAATATTGTTAAAGGGCTAAGAAATACATGATAGCTGCATGTCGATCACTCATTAATAGTCAGTGCTATGCTTAGTAAATAAGCGCACATGATATCATGATTAGATAGACTTAAGCGCTAATCTAATTTCAACACTCCCCTTCGCTAAAGACCTAGCGAATCATTGAATCATGATAGATTAATGGATGTGTTTAAAAAGTAAGCCTAAACAATTTCTTAGCTTTACAAACTTGACAAGTGCTAGATTCTTTGTAAGAAGATCTGCAACATTGTCCTCAGTTTGAATATAGTAGAGATCGATTATTCCAGCTTCTACTTTTTCTCGAATAAAATGATAGCGAATATCAATGTGTTTAGTTCGACGTTCCTGCACAGGATTTGACGCAAGGAATGAAGAACCTTGATTATCAACCATCAAAGGCATTGATCCGAGTTTAAAACCTATTTCATTGAATAAGGTTTTGATCCACATCAACTGTCGACTAGTGTCAGAAGCAGCCATATATTCAGCTTCAGTGGATGATAACGCAACAGTTTTTTGTTTGTGACTTGTCCAGCTTACTGAACCTGTTGCAAATGTCACAATCATCCCAGTATGGGATTTACGATCATTTGAATCAGATGCCCAGTCAGAATCAGAATATGCAATAAATCCTTCTTGTGAAGATCCATCATAGACAAGCGCATAATCCTGAGTGTATAAAAGATATCGGATTATGTATAGCGCTTTTGCAAGATGATCTTTGCTAGGATTAGCAGAATACTGACTTAACTTGATTACTGCGTAAGCAATATCAGGACGTGTGCCAAGCATTAGATATAACAAAGATCCAATGACACTTTGAAAGCGTCGACGAAGTTCAGCATTTACTGGTTTAGTATTTGCATGAGGAACCCATGATGTAGGAAGAGGAGTTTGAGCTTTTTTAGCATTTGTCATGCCAAAACGAGATATGACTTTATCAAGATAAGCTCCTTGATCCAATTTTAAGATTTTCTTTTTACGGTCGCGGAATATGCGCATACCAAGAAATTCTTTTGGTTCTCCCAAATCACGACATTCCCATACATTCATGAACTCATGCTTCTTCTTCATAATGAGATCTTTGTCTGATCCCATAAATAAAGCATCATCAACATAGATTATGGCAATTACGGTTTGCCCATTCTCTTTGAAGACATATACACCAGCATCAGAAACACAGCGCTTAAATCCTAGTTTTCCCATGGAAGCATTACATTCCTTCCACCAGGATAAGCTTGCTTGTTTTAGACCGTAAAGTGCTCGGTGTAACCTCCAAACTTTGGTTTTGTCCTTAACGAAGCCTTCGGGTTGTTCCATATAGATTTCTTCATCAAGCTTGCCATATAAAAAAGCCTGTTTGACGTCAAGAGCCTGGATTTCCCAGTCTTCTAGGGCAGCTAAAGCAAGAAGAATTCTAACAGTTTCAAATCGCGCTACAGGCGAAAACAACTCGTTATAATCTATCCCTTGTACTTGAGAAAAACCTTTTGCGACGAGTCGGGCTTTATATCGACCATCATTTTTTCGGTTAAACACCCATCTGGATTTGATAGGTTTACGACCCTGAGGTAGTGTAACTTCCTCATATACATGACGTCCTTTCAAACCATCAATCTCCTCTTTGCAAGCATTATTCCATTTAGCCCGTATATCAGGGGCAAATGACGATAGTCTCTTTGTGAATTCCATGAGTTAGGATTATCTTTGGTAAGAATATCCCTTGGATTCATGTCTAAGAAACTTTCAGGAATAACATCCGATTGTGCAAGCAAATGATTTATAAATTCTACTCCCCCTTCCTGAATGAGTCTAGACATGTTTACATCCATATCGTATTCCTGAGATGGTGAACGCATCCGAACTTCTGGTACAGGAGGAACACGTGGTTCGTAGACTTCATTTCTACGAGGTAATGGACGTATTTGACGCCAACCACTATGTGTTCCAGATGACGGTACCATATCAGGACGATTAATTGGTTTAGGAATTCTACGAGGATGTAATCGTTTCCATTCAGCCACTTCGTCTGGATCATAACTAAATGGATTTGGATGAACTGGTGAAGGAGGTCTATCATTTTCAGGAGGTGGTGTGGGAGTCCGAGGAGATGGTGCTCGAGATGAGTGATAAGGTGGGGAACCATTATCTGATTCTTGATCAGAATGATCATCATTTTGATCATTATCACCAGGCAGATTTGGTGGATCTCGAGAATCCTCATCGGGCAATGTAAAAGGAACGTTATGTGGATTTTCATCCGGATCAAATGGTAGATCTGCATCAATACCATTCGTTGGTCGTTTATCATGGTTTTCTCTGGGATTAGATAGGACAGGTTCAGAGGGTTTTGTACTATCTTTGCATCGTGGAAACCATTGTTCATAGAAAGTTGCTTGTGGTGCAAAATAGATAGAGTTGTCATTACGCATAAACATATATCCTTTTGTACCCTTGTCGTAACCAATGAAGATCATTAATTCGGAATGAGGTGCTTGTTTATTTTTCCTTTTTTCAGGATGAATAAAGACATAAGCAGCACACCCAAATACTCTGAAATAAGAAACATCAGGTATTTTTCCGAAGAAAACTTCAATTGGGGTCTTCCAGTTCAACCTTTGAATTGGTGTGCGATTATACACATGCATTGCAGTGTTATACGAAAATTCCCACCAGGATTCTGGACAGCATGCATGATGACGCATTGCTTCAGATTTTTCCATCATGGTGCGATTTATTCGTTCCGCACGACCATTCTGTTGATGAACATGGGCAGACGACTTATGAGTTTCTATTCCTTCTTGTTTCAAGAATGTTTCGAATTCTTGTGAAAGAAATTCTCCCCCTCGATCAAAACGTAGACATTTAATCTTTCGGCCTGTTTGCTTTTCAGCCCAGGATTTAAAATCCTTAAAAGATTGCAAGGCTTCTGATTTTCGTCGTAGTTTTATTGAAACAGCATGAGATGAACAATCATCTAGAAACGTGATCACATACTTGAATTTATGATAAGAGACAGTAGGTATCTCTTTGATATCAGTATGAATGAGATCTAACGGTTCCGATGCTCGTTTCTCAGACTTAGGGTAGGATTGAGATTTTTCTTTTCCAAGAGCACAACCTTTGCAAGGTGCATCTTCAGAAGGTATAGAAATCTTGGGAAGTCCTTTGACATGGGGTTGTGTATTGCGTAAGACTACTTTACTGGGATGACCAAAGCGATTATGCCATGTGTCATAATCTAGGGGTATTTTATTGACTAGACCTCTTTCTGGAGTTACAATTGAAGAGGATAGCCAATGAAGATTTTCCCCAGAAGATTTAGGAGCACATGTCATTAAAACTTTCCGATCAGATTTCCGACGAATTTGAGTTTTATCCTCATCAGAGACTGCAAAGCAGCCTTGTCGGTTTAATAAACCAACAGATAAAAGGCGATGTGTGCATTGCGGTTGGTAAAACACCGGATATAATTTAGTCGTATGAGTATAATTGAGACCATTATGGTGCTTAATAAATACAGTTCCAACCCCTTTGATTAGGGTTTTGGAGCCTATGTTGGCAGTTTGTACTGGAATTGGAGTTTCAAGTTCTCTATATTGAGCAAAGTCCTCAATGTGAGGAGTGAAGTGTGCAGAAGCACCAGAGTCAAGCAGCCAAAAGTCTTTTGAAGACTGTTCTTGCGAGTTCTCAAACTTAGGAGTATTGACATAATGCACATCAGAATATATTTTATTATCTCCATCGAGGAGATCAGAAACTACAGAGTTCATATTATATACATGCTGGTCTTTCGACCTTGAAAATGATCGCATGGTGTCATAGAACATCTGTTTAGTCCGGTGCAATTTGTTAATAGTATTTCTCCTGAATTTAGAAAGAGGAACTTGCCAGTACATGAGGCGCTCGTCACCTTCACCTGTAATCTCCATATCGTACATTTCATCTGCCCATGTCAATCTAACCTCCTCCTCTTCTTGCTTCATGTTAGCAAGAATAGGGTCCTCTTCTTCATCCTCATAATTGGGGAGATCGTCGAGTTTGAGGGCAGAAGAGGATGCATGAGGTATATTGACGACATATGCGGAACTGAATTGAGCCACCGATGAATCAGATTGCTGAACAGATTCGTGTGCTGTTTGATTCGCTTTTCCTTTGCCTTTGCCTTTTCCACGTCGGGGTTTCTTGTTCTTATTCTGCGGCGCAGGTGCTGAAGGAGTCTGCTGCCCAGACTTGGGCGCTCCTCCTTTTTGTTTCTTCTGGTCTCGCCATTGTGAATTATGATCACCATAGCGTTTGATACCAGAGAGCCGGGCAGTAAGAGAAGATTCCGAGTTTTTAATGGAAGTTCGACGGGAATACTCGTCTTGAATGCCAGATGCGATGTTATTGAGATCTAATGATTTCGCATCATATTGAGACAGCATAGTCATGGCAAGATTATCCCATGAACGAGGCAAGGCGGCAAGAAGAATCATGGCTTGAATCTGATCTGTGAGTTTGAGACCAAAATCATCAAGTCGAGTAAAGATTGACCGCAAATTGGCGATAGGCATTGCAGGGTCAGCATCTTCTCTCAACTCAAAGTTGATTGCCTCTTTGAAAATTCCAAAGATACCAGCAGCGCGAGGTGTACCATATTGTGTTTTAATCTCGTCCCATGTTTCCTGAGCAGAGTCTCTGACCATACTCTCTCGGAGACCCTTCGGGAGTTTGAGAGTAATAATACCAATGGCTGAGTCATCTTTTTCATCCCACTCACGAATCTCTTTCTTGAGTTCAGCAGATGTAGTCTCTACACGGTCCGCTCCAGTTCCTGAATAAGTTTCTTTAGGTCTTTCATCCCGACCAGAAACTACACCCCAAGCTCTAGAGAAGCGGAGATAGGCAATCATGGTAGATTCCCATTCGCTGTAGTTGGAGCCGTTGAGTTCAGGAATGGCAAAGGCAACAGTGTTGGACATGTTGTATGAATAGAGTTCTATAAGAAGAAGAACAGTTTGATTAGAACGTTCCTTCAAGTCATGAACATCGATCATATCAACATTGGTTTTTACTCATTGACTTAAATCACGGTGTTGATCGCATTTTTCCATCTTGTATCCATCTCCGATCTGATCATTCCTATCAGACTCGGTATATATGTAAAACTATATACAAATCCTATGTGTCATTTGAAAGCTATTCATCTATCGTTCATTAATAGTGCAGTCCAGAAGACGCACATATTAAGCACAAATAGACTAGTAGCGTAAAAGGGACTTAAGACACATGGTGTAACAGTACTGTAATACGGAGGCCAAGAAAGCCACACATGTTCGCAAATGCCCAGCCTACGCAGAAGTGCTTTTGATTATTCACACTCTGGCAGAAGTCTACCTGGGAAGAGGGTTCGGACCTCTAACAAACCACCATTAAAGGTGAGAATGCAAAGCTCGTTCATGTGGACTGCCTGTGTATACTACTGTTAGTTTTATTCAATGGGATGTCATTTATATTACAGACAGAGCCCTCGGATGGATGGAATAAAGACGATCTAAGGGATTACCTTATACCAAAACCACAAGCACAACATCAAACACTTTTTAATACTCGGTCATGAGCATTAGGAAAGCGTTGGTGAACACGATCAACCACTCGTAAGATAACACAGTGGAGTAACGACCAGTGTTGAGCTAACCGGGGCCCATAACCTGTTGAAAACAGCAATCAATCTTACGATAGGTTGATGCTTTTACTCACCGAGTATAAGCTTGCTGAGGAGACTTCAGATAGCGAAGTTGAGATGATAGAAACTCTTGAATAAGAGGCTTATTGTTACAGAGGAACATCTACAGTATTTATACTAGAAGAGTTAACACCCTATGACAATGATGAATAATAATGAATCATGTATACAGCATGTAAGATGAGTAAAGTACGATCATAGGTGTAAAGAATAATGCATATAACATGTGTATGTAGTCCGTCTAGCACACTGCAAAAGCTGTAGAGCGAATAGCATTAAGAGAGCATAAAGCTGAAATGAAATACAGCAGTAAGGCTGTATGTTGCATGAGAAATAACAATAGAATATTGTTAAAGGGCTAAGAAATACATGATAGCTGCATGTCGATCACTCATTAATAGTCAGTGCTATGCTTAGTAAATAAGCGCACATGATATCATGATTAGATAGACTTAAGCGCTAATCTAATTTCAACATCTCGGACTGCTGAATTGTGCTGATGGTGATGGATGGGAGGGGACGGAGTGACGTTCGTCCTAGCTATGTGAGCATACGAGGTACCTGACGTGTCGTTCGCGATTTCGCCATCTTCCTTACCACTGAGTTGTTGTCGATCGGGTAGAGAGTTGCCCAGCGTGGCTATCTTCGTAGATATCTCGGTTACTCTGCTCGTCATCTCTTCTAACTTGCTCAGTGCTGCCTGGGCTTCTGTTGCTATTTCTTCCACCCTCTCGCCTACCATCTTTGCTTTTACTGTGAGGCTCTCTTCGAAGTTCTCGATTATCTCCGTCTTTCTCTCCTTCCAGGACCATTCCTGTAAGATCTTGGCTATTAACGCGATCCTATCGAGCACCTCGTTCAAGGCCGTTTTGGTTCTTCCGGGTTCTTTCGCAGCTGCCGCCAGACGTAACAGTTTGGTTGGTAGGACCTCGTGGCACTCGTCGTCCTTCGACATGAGCTTCCATGTAATCGCTTTCTCAATGAGAAGCTGAAACTCTTCGTTCTCGCCCTCGGTTTGGGTTGGACTCGTCGGCCTCGGATTCAGGTTCGTCTTTGTTTGGAACGTCAACTTCGTCTGCGATGGTGTGCCGTCTTTCCCATTACTCGTGGTACTTCTTGTCGTCATACGTTTTATATAGTCTCTCTCGTGTGTTGTATGAGGTGTATTTGTGAGATACGAGGGTGTAAAGGTGTGATTTACTCTTAATCTGAGCTACTTTGCCTACCGAAGCCTTATTCACCACTTTCTGAGCGTGGGAATAGTCATAGGTGGTGGCAGTACTAGATCAAAGAGCGGTCCTAGACTGTATCTACTGTATTCAATCCTATAATGCTGGAATGATATAACTGGGTAGGGCTGCGAGCTTGCAGCGGCCTCCAACTCTTTTGAACTTATATTGTGTTGTTGACAATCAGGCAAGCCGCAAACCTCAATATGCAACACATTTTGCAAACCTGACTGTTGGCAGATAACACAGTCAGGTTTGCGATGGATGAAGGCACTCAGTGAAAACATGAATACAGTCTTAAGCAAGTTGTGTCAGTCACAGTGACTGCATTTGGGTTGCAGAGGTCTGAGGAAGTGATCAAAGAAAGAGGAGGTTAATATGTTGATGTCAACAATACTCAACTGTAACATAAGTAGATAGTCAAAAATTTCAAACCATGGACTATTCAGGGAGGTTCATGGTTCTTATTGTGTACACTGCACTCTCATTGTGTCTGTTACAATTTTTGCATAGCAATATATGCAACTAACACCTGCATCAGTGAACGGAGCTGGGAGAATGAAAAATCAGCAATGAGATTGAGGTTGCAAGCACATAAATGATAACAGTTCATTATGCCAGTGTTAGGTCTGCCAGTTAGATGCTGTTTTGAATGATAAAACAAGCATGACAAAAGTGATATATAGCCAAGCTGATGAGAAAATTTGAAATGGATTAACCCAAAAGGGCAAGATAAAGGATTTTGACTCTGTGTTTTAATGACTACATGACCCTCCTCTAAAGAGTTGGAGATTATACATACACTCTTTTCTTCTTTCCTTTGCATTTCTTTGTTACTCATGGTGTACATATGATTTAATGAATACTGAAAGATCCTCCTACAAATACAATGCTCAAAAGAGTCACTGCAAAACCATCCTCAACCTAAGGAAAATTATATCTCTCTAAGCTCAAGCCTTGATACTTAGCACTTAGCCTTTGAACTTCATAAATTATGATGCACCCTTACTATTATTTACCTATGCATTAATGGGGTAGTGGTAACCTGGGTCGTTGCCATCCATTGTGCTGTTTAAATTCTTTCGACCCGCCGGGGGTTCGATTCCCCCTTAATGCATAGTTACGAATGAGGTAGTAATTTAATTTTTGTATGGTTGAATCACAATATTTTTTCATATCTTTTTGCTGTATGTATTATTTTATAAAATATTATTTTTTGAAGACAAAATGACCTTGACCTTGACCTTCAGTTGTTTCAATGTCTGTGTATTTGTTTGAGGTGAGCTGCCACTCATCAAATTATTTTTTCTTGTCTTGTTGATCAATACTTACTATTTTTCAATGCTCATCACTCAGTATTTATACAGTACTCAATGTATTTGTAACCGGCAGCGTTGCCAGTTCTAGGCAGTTAGGGTTAGGTTTAGGGCAGTCAGGTGGATTCTTAGATATTATATAATCTTTGGCCTTATTCTTGTTCACCTCCATTGTGTATACCTCCAATAGATTGGATCTTGTGTACATTGGGTGATCCTTAGTCCCTCTATAGCTGGTAACCAGCTCTTATCCCCCCTGGGGGTTGCTGGGCCAGCCCAGTTCTTAACCACCCTGGGGTCTCTGACCCCTCGGACGGTCACAGTATTATTGACAATTGTATAATATATTTCAATTGTATTTTTTACCTTGAATATTATATTTATAAAGCTTTTGCATGTTGATCTGAGTACTCAATGAATAATTGAATCATTATTCACATCAAGGTTGAAGTTATTGGCTCTGCATAAATATTAAATCCTGCCTTATGACTTCAAATTCACATCAAGATTCAGAATATATCTAGGCTCTACTAGCTCACAAAGAGTAATAAAAATCAGAAACTCAGGAGCTACAGGCATATTCATTTCAGACTTTTATCTACAAATCACTAATATCTTTTCCCATGCCATATCAGAAATCTGGTAGAGAATATCCTTTGACATGAGGCTGACCATGAGGACAGTCAGACTCAATATATTTATATGAGGTAAGTCATGCCAAGAATATACTTGACATGAGGTAACCCATGAGGCAGTCCAAGTCATAAGGCAACCATGAGGCAAACCATGAGGTAGCCATGAGGCCGAATGACTCATATCAGTTCATATAGCTCAGTATATAAGACACCCCAGGAACATTTGATACTGTATCTCCTTGTACCCCTGGCACCTCCCCACCTATCCACTATTGATTCAACATCTTTTGACTACACTTGTTGTTTTTATTTCCCAAAGTCCATTCTAGATTCCTAGTAAGCATATATTTTCAATCCATTGACTGATATTGAATCTAGCTTTGTGATTTCTTCTTGTTCATTGTCTGATGTCTATCCCAGCTTTGTAACAGCTATGATTACCTGTCTCATTATTGATGTAACATTCCAGACAACATAGCTATATCTTTTTGATGCTTTGCTGATATAATATTCTAGCACTAAAGGTCCATGTGTTGAATTCATAAATTTTTAGATTTCTAGAAATTGTTATTGGTTATAATCCCAGGATAATCTACTTCCTGGTGAATCAGCTCTGGGTTTGTGTGAGGACTCATTGGTCAACAATACTAATCAATGATCACAGACCCAAAGCTGGTTCACCAGGAAGTAACTTATCCTGGGGTTATTGCCAATAACAGTTTCTGGAATTCTATAGTAATGATGACATATGGACTTTGGCTGGGATGTTATGTCAGTAAAGTATCAAAAGGGTGTGGCTAAGTATTGTTTGGAATATTATGTCAGACAGGCAATCACAGTTGTTACAAGGCTGGAATGGATGTCAGACCATGAACAATGAATGGGAAGGCAATTACAAAGCTGGGTAGGATGCCAGTTGATAAATTAAAATTTGAAAATATATGCTTACTTCATTTAGACAAGAAAAATGACAAGTGCAGTCAAAAATGCTGAATCAATAGGGTAGAGAAGTTTATAAGAAAACACTCTAGAGTCTATATTAGTTTTGTATTGTTGCTATTATAATTTGTAACAGATGTTTAGAAAAAACAATGCTTCATTGAAATTCAAATCATTACAGGAAGTTATACATTGTTTATTCACAAACTGTATACTTAGTCTAGACTCTAAATATCATACTCACAACTTACAACTTATAAGAATTCTGAAGGACAGGAAAAAAACTACCAATTAACATCACACATGACACAATTTGTGTCATGTCACACAATATGTAGGCCTGAGGCAAAATGTTCGTATATTACTTAGTACTACCAAGGGACTTGAGTATCCCCCGGGAAAAACTTGTTGAAGCCAAAATATAAGCAAAATAGAATTTTTTGCATCTTTTTTTTATTCATTAAAAATATAACCCCAGAGAAAACATAATGAACCAAATAAGAGAATTTGAATACAAAATTTGGTCATTTTGACCATTTGGCAATGGGCATTGAGGAAAATGTTTCACTTTCATTCAATTTTTGCACACAATTTTCTCCCCCAAAGGAAATAGACAATCAGAGCCAGTTGGGGGATCTGAGCACCCACTCATCACCCATTTCTTTTCTCACTGCTCACTGCTCAGTGGAATTATTATGTAGATTGTTCGTGAGATTTTAGCAAAATTGGGGGAATCTTCCTCATTGGTCAAAGAAGTCAAATCTTGTATTTAAATTAATTTAATTGGTACATTCTGTAGCTCTCTGAGTCTCAGAGGATAAGATTCTATTTTGCATTACATAATTCTGACATCAAATTTTTCCCAGGGGGCACCAGGCAAGATAAGCGCCCGACAACTAGCCTGGTTGAAGTTTAAAATTCTAAGGCCTCACATGCACAGCTCCCGCCTACCGCAGTGTTCCAATATGAAGCTTGGGCTTGAAGCTGAGCTTGAATACTGTACAAACTGCGATTGATCAATGAAGCTATGATTTGAACAGTTTGGAAACGTGTAAGGAATCAAAATCCACCGGCCTCATTTGGCCGATATGATAATATATGGCAGCGATCCTCTCAAGTCAACCACCATGACACACCCTTCCCTCCATTGATCCCGGTCATTCTCTCGGACTTGCTCAAAGGATATTTGTTAATCGGACTCGAACTCAATCGATTAATCATTCGCCATGGATTTGCATGGACTGTGATAAACGATACACTAAATGCCTTGTAAGCGCCTAATGCTTATGCTCGAATAGCCTTGAAATCAAAAACAACAAAACGGCTACGAATGAGCCCGGAGAACCCTGGAGAACCTTTCCAAACCTTCCCAAATGTCCTTTGCTGACTCGAGCCAACGTATAGCCGTATAGCCTTAGGCCTCCTCGGAATCTCCGTCGTGTTGGGTAATCCGACAAAACTAAGCCCCCTCCCTTTCTCAAAAGTTTGCGAAGCGTTACTAGGAGTGCTAGTGATGATTATCTGCAAGATGAACAAGCTGGCTTCCGATAGTCGTGTCGGTGCATAACCCATTTGGTCTGACAACACAACTTCAGAAAGTAGGGATCGCATCGTCTGCAAGGCTGGTATAAAATGTGTTCACAGACTGGGATTTGATTCTTCACTCACTAAGCTCGATTGACTTTTTCTACGTCTTTTCGCTCCTGAAACTCTGATATTGCTCTACGTTCAATAGTATCATGTATTCCAAGAAAACTCCCCAAGCCCCGCCAATTTCCCGAGGAGGAGCTTGCAACAATTGCAAGTAGGTCGTCGTTTTCATTAGCCCCACTTTTCTGCTGTACGTTTCTACTTTCCTGATTCCCCTTCCTAGACGACGAAAGATGGTACGTCTACATCTACTTCTGGGTTATCGCAGTTCTCTCTCCCCCTTCTCACGTCGAACTGTCTTCCCCCTTCCAACCCTCCCCGCCCCTCGCTTCGTGCTTCCCAGAGATGCGATGGCCAAAGACCTATCTGCGGTCCCTGCAGCAAATCCACGTCCCTCGGAGACTGTGAATATGCCGAGGCGGGATATACGCATGCGGATCGGTTGCAGGAACAGATCAGTGTTCTAGAGACGCGTTTGGAACAGCTTCAAAGCGGACCTTCTAGCTCTAACCAAGCTCTGGCGCTCCATGATCCATATGCTCCTAGGAGTTCTGGTATGTATGGGTATAGCATGATGTTGACGGTGAGTACTAGTATGCGTTGACAGACTTACCATGATACCAGAGCTGAATTGGACCTTTTCAGGAAAAAGATCTGTACGTATATCCAGTTTCTTTTCTCTTTTGCTTCTTTGTTGACGCCGAAGTAGTATGGAAGCTATCCTCCCTCACCTTTCCCAACTCGGATTCTTCCTCAACTCGTCCAACCTCTTCAACGCTTACTCAAACCCCACTGCAATCGATCCCGCGTACCAACCTTCCTCTGCCCTGACAGCCTCGATGGTCCTTCTCGGGGCGCACGTTAGCCATCATTTCAATAGGAACTCCAACATCACATCCGAGATCGTCGAAGGGTATCTATCGAACGCAGTTCAAGCTACCTCATTCGGACTCTCTGAACCGCATCCTCACCGGATCCTGCATACCATCCAGGCGAATATTCTTATCGCTCAGTACTTCTTTTTGAATAATCGTGCGTTGAAAGGACGATGGCATGTGGATAATGCTGTTTCGCTTGTGCTGAGTGCTCGTTTGCATCTGATTAGAAGTGGTAGTACTAGTAGGTCAGCTGGATTACCTAGTACTAGCACCAGTCAAGGCGGGTTTGCGACACAGAATGCCCAGATATGGGAGGAGGGCGAGCAGATCAACGCTATGTGGACCGTTTTTGGATTGAACTGTCTGTGGTCGGCAGCAGAAGGGATTCCGGCGTCTATCGCGTATACCACTGATCAAGGGAGGATAGATACACCATGGCCGTTGGAGAGTGGTGGATACAATGAAGTTAGTTCCAAGCCATAATTCTTCTATTCTCCCTTGAATAATGTCTGAATCTGCTCACCAGGTCACCCTTCCTCCCGGTTTGAGATCCAGCCACACAGTCCAGCGCTTCCTTTCCGGCTTTCGTGATCAGGCAAATTCGTTATTGGCTCTGTATGTGAAGGGTGCTGTACTGTATGAACAGACGACGATGTTTCGGCAACGGTATGTGACAGATGGTACTAATAGTGAGTATCAGTCTCGATCCCATTTGTCGTCGAATTGTGTTGACAACGATATACTTACTAATTGGCGTTTTCGACACATATAGCTCGATCTCTACTAGCACCTTCTACCACATCCTACAACAACGCTGCTGAGTTCCAAACTTTTCAGTCCTCGTATCTATCTCTCTCCAACCTCTCGACCGAGCTTCTGAACGATATTCCTCCTATAACCCCCCGATCGCAATTCAACCAGCAAGACAGGATATTACGCCTTTTGGTTATCCATATTCTAGTCCGAGTGACTATAATCCGACTTCAGTCTACACTCTGGGTTGACCATCCTTTGCGTCGTCCTGTTTTGTTGGACATGGCGAATGGCGTTATGGATTGTTTGTCTAGAGTGGATTTGGATGTGACGATGTTTCTGGACCCTATCATTGCGGTAAGCCTTCTCACTCGAACTTGAATCTGTATTGTCTGTCTTTGAAATTATATTATATACTGACTCTTTGAGCTTTCTCTACTGACAGATTCTCCTCCGTACCACCGCTGAGGTATTCATTGAAACGATCAGGGAGTCCTCTAGCCGTGCCAGTTACTCGAACTCTGCGGAAGTCCAGAACTCTAGCTCTCATTTGAACCAGATTAGGATTGTGATGGCTCGGTTTTCAGACGTAGTTCCTTTGATGGGTAGGTTCGGCCGTTGAATGAATCGTCTGTCCTAGGATTCTGATGCGTTTCTTCTATGCTATCCTTACTTCCTTAGCCTCGAAATTGCTCGAGATCGGCGCTTAGCGTTTGATAGTCACCAGATATCAACGATATCGGGATATCATCCAGTTTCATGTCCTTACGACAACGTCTGCTTACAGTTAGAGTTAGAAAAGGGTCCCTAATGGGGCGCAATGAGTCAGGATGAGCTAGGATCTCACCCACATTCTGCTTTGCACAATAATGGTTAAATCGGACCAATGTTCAAAAAGGGTTCAATAATAAAACGTGCAACGTTAAACGTCGAGCATTCAAACTTTCGAACCGTGCACATGTCCTTAGTATTAGACTCTTCAATCTATCCTTTGTCAGATTCGGTCGAAGTCAGAGTCCATTAATCGATAAGCCGAAGGACTGATCAATGCATATGATGCATGAGTCTGTCCTCGATTGTTCATATCGATCTTTTGTGGTGACAGAAACGCGTTTCTCCAAAGCATGTTGGGGCTCTTAATCGCCGTGCTAGCCTTCGTCCTCGTTCATCTGCCTGGAGATGAGGGGGGTCCGGGTAAAGATGATCAAGGGGATAATGATTCTGAACCAATGAGAGAAGACGACTGATCTTGAATGCTAGGCGCGGCTTTCGTTATACTATCAATAACGGAACATCAGCTTGTTGGAACTATCCTTAGTCTTAGCATTGAGTATGTTCAGCATGTTGAAGGCAGACGCTCTATGTAGGAAAGTCTAGAATTATAAGTATAGAGTTTCCGGGGAAAGACCGAATCTCACTTCAAGTAGTTCTTCATACTCTGTCTTTGACATCCATGCAGTCCGACACATTGGAAGTAACCATGGATTCATCCTCGCAATCTTCGAATCCACCGCAAACCCAAGTCCCTCCTGACACCTCAAGGCCACAATTACCTCCAGAGCTAACCGACTACATTCTCGACTACTGCCACAACGACAAAAACACGCTCTGGACCTGCAGCCTTGTCTCCCGATCGTTTAACACGGCGTGTAGATATCACCTCTTCCAAAAGGGTATCGATATCTCGAATACACCCGAGGTAAGAAAAGATCGTGCAGGTGAGGCTGTCAAGGTCGATGAGGGTAACGAGGATGTGGGCGGCAGCACGGGCAACGCGGGCAGCAAAGGGAACGAAGCGCACACGTTCCACGACATTGGAACTAAAAACGAGGTAGCCACCTCTTTTGATTATATCAATTGCGCTTCAAGCGCAGCTTCGTTTGTCCGAACTGTTCTTGTTCCGTCATCTACGGTGGCTGCGTCCTTGCAGGAACTCTCCCTGATCATACGATCTTCGTGGTCCTATTCCCGTTCAACGGCCATACCCGCCAATGCATGGCTCGACGAGTTACTAGCGTTGCTGCCCGCAACCAAAACAGTCTCATCTCCTTCGTACGATAACGCCTCGTCTCCTGCAGCAAGACCATCATCTCCAACACAGAACCATCTCCGACTCCGAACCCTCCGCATCTTCAGACACGGTGTGGATCTTTCCCCTTTTGCTCGTCGTGCGTTGCATCAAAACTTTGCCAACACGGTGACGACTCTGGCATTTTTCGAGACGACGTTGCAAAAGAGGAGTCTGAAGAGTGACATGGAGTGGGTGTGTGGATTTCCGAAATTGGAGGATTTATTGTTCTACGGGCATCATCATGGAGAAACGTTGGTGAGTAGAAACAGAGACACTGGGAATAGTACGGCTGACGATCACTTGGTTATGGCGGCACCATCTCTGTGGGGAAAGGCACATCCGGAATCAAGATTTGATTTGGACGAGGCATTAGATGCACAGGGTGCGACAGTTATACGACTTCCGCATACTGTGCGTAGGCTTCGGTTGGACCTACCAGGATCTGCTTTGGAAGAAATAATGAGGTGGTTGTTAGCACACGGGTCCGGGTCTGAGACGAGAAAGATGAGTTCAACAAACGATAAAGATGACGAAGGGGAAAAGCACTTTGGAATTCCACGCATCTCCGCTCTGCATCTTTTCCGAGTGATGCACACGGACTTGCCGGCGTTGAGAGAATACCTCCGTGTTTGCCAGAACAGCCTTGAAGATTTGATGATGTTTCTGTACCAGAGCAAGACGAATCTGGGTGAGTAAGTTGCTTGGGGATTAACTACTCTCCGTTGACTGACTTTGTTCCCAGATGACTTGGACTTATCTTCGCACACCGCTATGCGATCCGTCTTCTTGGCGTCGAATGGATCCAAACCGATGAAAGTTCTGTATGAGATCCTCCTCACAGTTTCGATGTCGCCTTCTTTTTCCCAAATGAGGAAGATTTACCTTCATATTCACCAATGGCAACTTGTATCAACCGAGGATGCGTGGGACTCCTTGGATGACCTGCTTCAAACATTGTTAGAATCATCAAGCTCGTCAGGGAAGTTGCAAATATTTGCCGTCGTGGATGGACGGAACTGCCACCCTGCTTACGAAGTCGAGGAAGAAGTAGAGGCGACGTTGGGTAGGCTGAGAAAGAGACTGCCTTTGTCGACGTCCAAATTCATGACGCAACCGATATCACCCTACGCGCAAGTGAAGGGTACCGGCAATGGTGCCAGATTCACCATGATCAACAATAAAGCAAAGGAGGTATTAGACTACGTTGACGAGGTTTACGGCCGGATGAGGGTGAGTACTTTCATCAGAAGACACGGGTGATGACTGACGAAACAGCATGAGTTGTTAGACGTTCTGACTTCATTGATCTGACCGTGAAGGGAGTTATATGTGCAGTTGTCAGCATTGAAAATATAGATGATAGGTAAATGCACGAAGGATAGATGAGATGCAGGGGATAGATCACCCAGGGTCATGCTTTAGTCAGGTAGAAATCGTATTGTAAGATCATCCACACCAGTGAGACGCCTACACGGTCATGATTTCAGCACATCGAAGGTAGGTACATGCGATAGAAAAACACACTCACTAGAGACAATGACCGGACTGAGAACAGGTCCATTGAGTTTGGAAGTCTTGAAGATCAGTAGTTCTGAAGTGAAGTGACTGAATGCAATTAGATATGAGATGATACAGATATCGTAGATACTGCGAAAGATTCAGAGATGAGTTGTCGACGCGTATTTGAGGACGACGGTGCGCGTACGTTTTCTCGTGAATGTGGTATGCTGCGTAGGCGCGAATCACAGCAGAAGTTATGGTCCAGGTGCCAAAGGTGCGAGCTTGGAGAGGGTTGACTATTATAGCAGAATCCTTGAGCATAAATTCCCTGTTCAATGGAGTTGCGAACACACCAAGATGAGGAGTTCTCGCATAAAGTCTTTGAGTGAGTTTCAAAGTGGTGTAATTTTGTATAGCGTTGAATGTTGCTGCAGAGGCCACTATGAGCTGCCAGATAGGTAGCCAGCCTTCTGACACGGGAAGAACTGAGGAGATATCAGAGTTTAGAAAAGACACAGGATGAGAAATAACTTGCAAGATTTGAGAACGTCCATGGCGGGTTGAAGACAAGGTCACGGTGGTGAAGAATCTGAAGAAGGTCAAATGTGCTTAGTAATCACCGAAATTGAAAACGCCCCGGAGGTTTTTTCTCAATAGACTTCAGTCTTCGCATGCTGCGATGAACGGTGACGCTGAGCGTGGGCGGCTTCTTGCAGAGGGTCCAAGTACTGGTCCTACACTAAGGACAGTGTCCAGCAACTCAAGTATCTCCAGTGCAGCCAGCGGAACCAGCCTCAACCACCGACCCACCAGGACCCGTGGCCGTTCACGAACAGTAACTGGCAATTCTAACTCAAGCACAACACGGATAATTACCAACGCGGTCAACAATGTCGAGGCTCAACCCACTAATGCTAATACCACGCGTCTTGTGGCGGCGGACACAAGCCGGGCGGAAGAACCCAATTTGGAGGAGCCGATAAGAATGGTAAAGATGAATGTTAAAATGAACGTTGAGAAGTATTCATGCTAAACCAACCATTTTAGACTAAAGCAGCCAAACAGGCTTCACATTTGACTGCTCTCAGGACTAGACCGCCTCCGTCTGCATTCTCCCGAATTCCCCTTTCCCAAATTGATCCAGTGGAGGGCGTCGGGGTGAATGTCAGAGACTCTATGATAACTCAAGAGTCAGAGCAGACCAATCTCTCTACAATCTATCCACTGTCCTCGCTCTCCTCTCCGACTATCTCACCTCGTTCCCCTACATATTCAGAACGGTCTATGCAAGTGGAGGAACTCAAACCTTTCGACGAAGACGACGTATCCTACCGGCTTAGACTCCTAGTCAACAACAATTACTTTCTCCCTCCTGCTCACTCTAAACCTCTTCCTGCTCAACTGACACCCGCCATGTCGTTATCCAACGCGCAGAAGAAGCCACCAGCACCCACAACGTTTCTCGACTATTTCCGGATAGGGAGATCAAAGTCCAAGCCTCCCACACCTACTTCTGAAAGCAGCACTCAGGGCCAGGCTCTGACGCCTGCATTGCGTACAACCTCAGATGCTACTGCAATATCCGGTCTTCCAAACCAGATGTCAACCTCACCCTCTCCAATTTCCGTTCCTCCTCCTCGTACGTCCAACCTCGGTGGGCTTCCCGAACGGTCAGGTCGCGTTGTAGTCGTGAGAGAGAAAATGGTGGACTTGGCTAGTGCAGCCAAGCAAGCTGAGATGGAGATCCAAGCCCGTTCGTTGCAGCGCGATACTCGACGCGGTGACCAGGCTGTCAATCCTCCCTCTATAGACGATGTGATAGATCCTACAGACGCCGTAGACCTACCTCTTCCCTCTTCTACGTATCCTTTTGCCCTCCAGACATCTGCTTTGCATGGCTTGGGCGTGAACGAATCAGTAGGCGCGGCTGCTCTGGCCTCTCGTCTACCGCCCCCTCGAGATCAAAGCCCAGCTGTATCCTCAATTGGACCAGACGATGACGAGCACGACTGGAAAAAGGCGCTGTTAAAAGCAGCTGTGGGGCATTCGTTTGATAATCTCAATCTTGCAGCGGAAAGTGCAATGGCTCGGTCTCCCAAGTCTCCTTCGTCGTCTATGATGTCGTCTATGCTCCCAGGCTCTCCTGTGGCAGCATCACCTACACCTACACCATCTGTCTCTGCTGCTGCTACTTTGGCGGGACGTATCGACAAAAAGATCATAAGTAGTCCTATCCATCTAGATACCTCGGTGAGAAAGTCCCCCAGTATACACAGCGCGAGTCACATCCAAGCCATCACTCCCATAAATCCTTCTCGATCTCGAGGATGGTCATCTCCTGCTTCTCCAACTGAACCCATCGCGCCCTCACCCATCCCCATACGAACCGAAACACCCTTAACTCTAGTGCCACTTATGCCACCTCCTCGATCTCCTAGGTCTGCTGCAACAGCTCCAAAAAGAGAAATCATCAATCCCTTATACTCAATCTCTCAGACGGATCTCACCGATGTCGCAGGTACTGCAGCGGTCTCGTCCTCTCAGGCTGAGACTAGTCATGTCTACACGATGACACCTCCTCCTGGACATTGGAAAAGCGGAGGAGGAGGAGCGACAACGAGAGATTCTTCGGACCGAGGAACGAGTTCGAGTACAAGTCGAAGTCGGAGCAGGCGTACCGCAGGCGAGAGCGGTGCCGAGGGGAGTGGATATGTTGAAACTGCAGATTCGTCCTCTGTGTACTCAACTCTAACCGGGGACTCTCATGGTGAACAAAATTCTCCGAGAACGTCTTCGACTATGTCAAGGAACAGCACATCTACAGCACAGTCGCCGACTACATCTGCGTTTCAGGATGCATTTAGTAGAAATCCTTCAGAGTTGGGAGTTGATGCTGTTAGGGAGGCGCGTGGATCGGAAGTCCAGTTGCATCCTGCATCAAGTTCAGCTCCTCCCCCTATTCCAACAGCGACAGGTCCTTTGGTGGATAACAGCCACTTTTCTTCACCTGTAGACACTTCTAATCCTCCTGCTCGTTCCGCTTCTCCACCAACCCCCACCAGCGGCATACCTGCATCATCAATCCCCGATGTTCCTTCTCGATCTTCCTCCACCTCGCTACACTACCGAGACCGTCGAAACCGTCATTTCTCTGCCATACTACAAAACAACAACGCCTTTCCCTCTTCTTCTCAAACACCGCAACCCCCATCCTCATATACTTCCAACACGAGGCCTCCTCCACCCACACTCACGCATCGTTCAGCCTCGGACCACGGCCACAGCTCGTTTACCCCGCCTCCACCAGCGTCAAGGAGAAGACCGCCGACGGCACCTGCTGCTCCGATGCTTCAAACACCTCGGATTCAACTTATCGAGATCCCGGCTCCTGAACCGACAACTCCTCCGTTTCCGGCTTTTGCTAATCTACCTTCTGAACTTTCTCCTTCTCCAAATTCACATTCTCCTTCAGTTTCTCCTCATTCTTCTCCGTCTTCCCCTTCCTCCTCTTCCTCTTCCTCTTCCCGCTCTCCCTCGCCGTCCCACCCATCATCCACCTCGCTCATTGAGCGTCGTCGGCAGCATGGAGGGGGAGGTGGTGGAAATCCACTTCGTGGAAGTCTGCATATACCAACGTCCATTATACCCCCGCGATCCACTCTGCGCCTCCTCCTTCTGGTTCTGGACCAGGACCGTCGTCCATTATGGGGGCAATGATGATGACAAATTCCCCGCCGTCGTCGTCCATGTCGTTCTTCGATACGATCCAGACTCAACCGAATGTGATGGACTTCTTGGATGAGTCTTCTGAGGAGAGCGGGAGTGAGAGTGAGAGCGAAAGTAGGAGTGAGGGGGAGGATCATGATGATGCCCGTCATCGACGATCTGGGCAAGACGAGGACCAGAATGACCGCCACGAACGGGAGGAAGAAGAAGAATTCTGTACCGCCGAAGGATCTGGAGGAAGCCCAACGAAGACAAGCAAGCCAATCGAACCTACCACCGCAGCACCCAACAACTCTACATTATCTTCCTCTTCCCCATTCTCTCCCTCTCTTTCCACTTCCTCCTCAACCAATCCCATCAACCTGGTCAACCGACCGTCCACAAGTCGTTCGAGTCACTCACACCACTCCGTTCGCTCGACCCGTACTCCTCTGATGCGATTAGGGAACCACTCCACCCCGTATGTTTCGCATACGTCTCTTCATGCCTACGCCAGTAACGCCTATGAAGACGATGACGATCCTTCACCTATCCCAGGGTTGAAAGACGCATCGGCAGCTGGAGGAGGTCGTGGAATCAGTTCCATCGACCGTAACCAACCCATTGGGAACGTCCCTCAGCGCACGCGAGCGAAATCGAAATCGAAAACACAACCTACGCGGGAATACTTCACTAAGAAGATCAAGGATGATGGTCATTTGTTGGAATCAAAGTGGGATTTATGGAGGTATACCAGGCAAGGACAGGGACACGGAGCTGGGATAGGGATCGACGATGTTGTGGGGACGAACACGATGAACATACCAGACCCGAAAACAGCAATAGGCTCACAACCTCTAACAAACTCAACCTCGGGTGTTCCTGGCACGTACTCTTTCTCTGACCATCCCTACGCTCGTGCGTATGGCACGCATCATTCCCGTAAACACTCAAGGGGCTCAAGGGACGCACCATCCTCTTTCGCCGGTGTTCCTATCAGCGGGAACCAACGCACCCGGGCAACGTCCTCGTCTTCGGATCGCGGATATGGATACGGGCTGAATCAGACTCGAGGGGTTGAGGTAGGAGCAGGAGGAGGTCCGCTTTCTCAAGCACAGCAAAAACTAGAGTCAAAGAAGCTAGATGGGATGCTGAAGATGCATATGGAGGCTGAGAAGGATCAGATGAGGAGAATGGCAGAGAGGATGAAACAGACAAAGATGCAGGCAAAGGCTCAGATCCAGACACAAACTCACCCGCAGGGTGAAGGAGGGGGGTCTTCTCGTGTTGAAGCCGATACTGATGCGGGTAGTTTGAAACGATGAATTCATCTTTCTGACACGATGGAGGTATGTTTTTTGGTTTTTTTCAACCTCCTTTTCGTTGGCCTGATGTTCATTAATCGCTGTTTTTTTTCCAGCCCCCTTCGTTACATCTAGGATTTTCTGGCAGCCTTGAACAAAACCTTTCTGAATATCATTCCCAAGTGTTGTACATGTATATATCACTTTTTTATCTTGCTTACACCATCTCTTTTGTGTCCACATTTGCATCCTCTTCCTTGGTTATTCTTTCCCTTCCAGTGTTGTTTTTTCGCTTCGTTCGTCACGTTTCTAATGTCCATGCTCACGCTTTCGCTTGCAATTAGTCCATCGAATTCTATCGAATTCATTTTTGCATTTTTTACTTGTCACATTCTGGAGCTGCAACTCGATAGAGCACACGTATATAACATCATCGCACTTACACCGTAATGTTATCACCTGTGTCTATGTCTGTTCTAACTTCTGATCTGCTTATGCTTCCCAAAAACGCCTATAACCGATTCATGATTTATATACCCATTCAACTGCCAGTCCTCAAGCTGTTCTTTGACTCTGAGCTCTGAGATTTACTTCTTAATTGCTCAGGCTCATGATGTTTATGACCCATGTATACTATCTTTGAATGTACTTGTACATATACTCAACGTAGGATAAATATCCCATACTACGCCGTGTTTTTCGAACCCATCTTAAGTCTGATCCACTAACTAGTAGAATAAGTATCAAAACACTGAGATCATTTCGATAATGACCCTTCGGGTCTGTGCTCCCTTCTGCTCCCCCTTCCAGGCTGAACAAGGAAAGGAGGAACTCATGGATGGTAGGTGTAGTTGTAATTTGTTGAATCGTTCAGAAAGAATTTCCGAATTCAGGCAGGAAACTTGAAGTTGTTCCCTTGCTCATAGTAGTACACTTGGAAATAGCTGCTTACCGCTTTGCTCTCATCCTGGAGCATTGAGGAAGTATTGATTAACCTCTCTGAAAGTCCTTATTCATAGCGATTATCCCAGATTATCTCAGAGAGCGTTCGAGGTTCAAATTTGGGCAAATTGACAAAGTGACGGTTGACGCGGACGATCAAATTTGACAAAAATTTAAACTCAGACTGGCGCCCATAGAATTGATCACGTGTAATAAGCTTGAACGCTTGGGCGCTTTATAGAACTTGAGAGCTTTTTCCGACCTAACTTCAAGCCACCATGGTTCATCTCGATGATGCGAATGAGGTGAAGAGTCGCTTCACTCTCTGCTGCGACATAGACTCTAATTAGGTGTGCAGACAGTGGTTTTCCTTCCTTATACAGGGGATCAACAACATCTGTCCAAAACATCTGCCCCAGAACTCCCCTTCGATCTTCCGAACGGCACTGCATTGCGATGGGACGCGTATAAAGCTGCTTGGAACAAGTGCTTAGGTCGTATACAGGTACGATCTTGCGTGTATTGCTTTTCAACTACTCCTGACGCCGCTTGCAGGCATTAATGCATCAACTATATGCACCGATAGTGGCCGATACTGTGGAGAAGATTGAGCTGGCGTATAGCCCGACTAACGACGGTGATCCCCCAATGGTACTGCCGCATGCAGAAATACCCACATTTGCTGTGGCAAACTCGGGCTCAGACGCGTATTTCATATCATCCATCGCCTCCCGTCTACATCCAGTTGTACATTTATATCCCTCCGACTGCCCTAATTTGACTACTGCAATGAAGTCCATCATCAACGGATTCTTAGCTGCCTCAAAATCCGCCTCAAATCTCAAATCTTCAGCCAAAACCCTAGCTGCTTATGACATTGGTGTGCTCCTGGCCTGGTTCATAGCACAAAAGCCAAATACAAAACCTCGGAATCTCATAGTCTTGCTTCATGATTTTGAGCAGTTTGATCCAGGTGTGGTGCAGGATATGTTCCATATCTGCAGGTTCTTCATTTCATCGCGTCTTTCTCCATCCTTCGGACTGATTCATTTGCAGTCAGCACGTCCCAACTTTGCCTCTGATCTTGATCCTTTCACTATCGTCTCCACAATCGCCTCTGTCACCACAATCCTATCTGCATGTAAATTATCCTCGCGCGACTCTCAAACTGCTACGAATCCAGTCTGTGGTCGTGCCCACCAGTCCCAAAATCTTAGAAGATGTTGTCATCGACGTATGTACCCATTCATTGCTTCGTTTCACGAACTCACGCTCGAAATGTGCATAGACATTCGTCAATTTCTCTGATACGAGTGATGAAGTCGAACTTTTCCTAGGTCCGACCCTCCTTGAGTATGTGACAGAATACGCTACTCGGTTTAATCATTCAGTTTCCGCTTTATTGAATGTCCTTCAGGTGAGTTCTTTATTACTGTGTTTGGTGTCCTTCCTCATCGACGAGATTCACTTTTTCTAGCTCGCTTACCTTAAACACTTCCTTACCAACCCCCTGACATCACTTGTGCATCTCATGCTTCGCGATCAATATACAGATTCCGAGCTTCAGAACATACTGCAAGATCCCACCTCAGTCTATTTCAGAAACGTTTTAGTCCAGAGGCTGGCCCTCTCCCGTATAGAACACAATGCAAACTCCGACTTGGAGTCTTCCACACCCGCTCTAATTCGAGCCTTACGCTCAGCCCACACTCAATTCCGAGCCCGATCTCACGCGATTCGTCTTGCTTACTCCCTCTTGCAGGGCTTGCATGAGTTCCTGGTAGAGAAGGGCTATAAGGGCTTGGGGAGTCATTGGGGATCCGGAACCTCAACGACATCTACACTATCGTCCAAGTACCCACAATACTCCCGTCTCCAGAATTTCATCAACCTTCTACAGTTACATACCCGAACCCGGGCTAACCCTCACTCGAAGCAGTCCGAGAAAGATTTCGCTTACTCTCACACACTTGTTCGCAAGTTAAAACCGGACGAGTTAAGGGCTTACCTGAACGTGTTGATTGCTACTTTGGAAGGAGTACCAAATGGTTTAGAAGATATCTTCACTGTCGGCGAGGATGGTGATGGTGGCGATGATAAGTCGTTCGACTTACCAGGCGCGGTACGGATGTTAAAGGGCTGGAGAGCTGAGGTGGATGGGGCCCACGAGGCTGGTTCGGAGGACGGGGACAGAGCAAAACAATTCAAGGCAATAAACGAAAATCTCGCAGAGTGGATGTATGATTGTTTAAGGTAGAGCTGTCATATTCCGATATTCATCCCACTCATATTCATGACGCATAGAATACTCACCCAGCCCATTGAGGACACCCCGCTTTGGGACATCTGGTACACCGGTGCGGAGGTATTCCCGTCCGAGGTGAGTGTTCTTACTCTCTTCTCATTCTTTTGTGTTCATTTCGTTTTTTCGAACGATGTGATAGACTATCAATCCCTCGATACGAGCGTCCATCATCGCTGGGCTTCTGAGACCTGAGGAATTCGCTGCATCCACAGAGGTTGTGGCTGACCCCCAAGGCTCACGCGGGGATTCCGGAAAGAAAAATGGCCTCATTCGGACTCGGTCCCATACACACACTTCTGAAAGAAATCTGGTTGAGCCTGGTCCGAGCCTTCCAAATCACCAACTTAACGACAGCTCTGATTCGGAAGAAACAGGAGAGGATGAGGTTCCTCTTCACACCCTGCCAGATACATCTATACTCTTCCACAGGTACCTAGAGAGCGGGAAAATCATCAATGTGTATGATTGGTTCGAGTCGTTTCATGCTGTGCTCAATGTGCAGAGACGAGAAGCGATAACTAGATCCGCCAAAGAAAGGGAAAGGGATAGGATCAAAGGGAAAGGCAAGGAGGTCAGCCGAAATACATCACCGGAAAAGAAAGGTAAAGGAACAGGGAAGAAGTCATCACGAGGAAAAGGAAAGGTGAAGGGAACCACAGATGAGGGTGCAGATGCAGATGTGAATATGGATGCGCAAAAAGAGCTCAGGAAGGAACAACCGGATTCCAATCCTGATTCAGATGAAACTCAACAGATCCTTGTTCAGGCGCGTTTTATTCGAGCGTTACACGAGCTTGATTTCCTAGGCCTCATTAAGCACACAAGGAGGAAGCCAGATCATGTTCTCAGGACGCTTTTTGAAGTCGGGGATTAATTCTTTTCTGTGTGCTATAGGCGATGAATCCGGTCATAATATGCTATGAAGTTCCTACATAATACAAGGGTTCTACATGATATCCGTCAATTTCCTTCGAGAAAAGATGACAATGGCTTTTTCGCAATGACCTCTAGAGTGAACAATTTACTCTTGAGGACAGTTTCGACAGCAATACCACAGTGATTGCAATCGTTGAGGAGAGAAAGTGAGCCTTTGATTGCTTGAATCAATGATTGTCGGGTAGGAGCTGAGGTGGCCATCTTGCCAAGGAGGTCAGACAAGAAGGGATACCAGTCAGCGCAGTGCAACATCCCTCCCTTATGTAGGACTGTGCTTGGGTTTCTAAGAGCATCGAAGATAGCTTGACGCATATGCTCGCGCTTGAGGAACTACCATTGATATACATTGAAAACCTTGATATTCTTCTGAGATGCAGCACGTACCCATGCACCAAAAATAGGTGGCCAGTCTGGAACTTCTTTCAGAGCGTCAAATACGGTCTGGGTACTAAGATTGTGTGTCTCTAGCTCGGCCAAGTCCCGCCAGGTGGTATCCCCTATGCTATGAGCATAGGCAAAAAATTTGGCGGGTTCTTGGGTAATAGCTAGCCTGATTTAAACAGAACAATGGATTCAACAAGGCTCCAGATTGAGAACGCCAAGGTAAGCATACTTTCCAGCCTTGTCCATGATGGATGTATATCCGTGCCTTTGTGCATACAAGAATACTTCGAATGGTTGTTCTTCCACTGAAAGACTACATAGAGCGCAAAAGGTAGCAAAAGGTTAGCCAAGGGTGACACCAGAAGTAATCAAGTCACGCTCACCCAATCATCACCTTACAGACTCCCGTTGCGCAGTAAATCCCATACTTCTCTGCCGCGTTTGCAAACTTAATCAGCAACTTCGAAGCAAGCAGTTCCAGGTCGGGTTGCGGCTGGTGATGCATGAACTTGAGCAGAAGCGACACGACATCGGAATCCTCCGGTAATTCCACATCTTCTGCTGTGTGGGTGATAGAGTTCGCTTTCGGAAAACCATCACTGTAAATCTCAAGGTTTCTGGAATGAGACCCAAACCGGATGCCATCAGAAGAACGTAGAACGATGTCGGTGGGGAGATCACAAGAATCTCCAGCTGGACGACCAATGGGATGTCAGTTACAGCCACCATACGACATAGTACGGTGGTTTTGAACTGATGATACCTTCGCATGGTGGTATTTCATAAACTGCCACTTCAGAGGATACCGTCGCTTCGAGGGTACCTTCTACGACAGTCAATTCAGAGTTGCTCGACATTTGCAACAAGCAACAAGCTTTGTGCGAGAGAAGATGGGAGTAGAAGAGAAGATGGGAGTAAAGGACAAGGCGTGAATATTTGAATCCTAGATTATGACACTTACACGCTGCACGGTATGAATGAATTGGTCAACAACACGTTGAAATTTAAACCCTGCCGAGATGATTCCAAATTCCAATTATGACATTACATTCTATTGCTCAAAATGTTCCATATCCTCGTCTGGACCTCTCTAATAACATCCAGAGGCGTATTGAGGGACGTCATGAAGTATGCGACGTTCCCAAGAGTACGGAAATGGATGGAATATTCCGGAGCAGAAAGGATTCCTGGGGTTGTGTTTGCGATGTTGGACGAGGTTGAGGATGAAGTAGACGCAGGAGGTGATAGTCGAGACAGAGGTTCAAATATAGATTCCGCAGAGGTGGAAGTGTAGCTTCCATCTACTTCCTTCAACCTGATTGCCAAAACCGTGCCTAACGCCATCACATCTTCCACTGGATCAAGTTTAGAAACATCATGTAAAAAGGCAGGATGCCAGAGGGAATAGACATTTGCCACTCCTTGACGTGTATGCTTTTGACCATCTCTATCAAGCACGACCGGATCTGACCAAGCCAGGCTTGACTCTGCCCCTTCTTGCTGAGACGTACTAAGATCCCAAACACCTCTCATAGCTTCATGATCCACGCCTTTGACGATACCCGGCATCATCTTGATCGTTTCGTTTGCCACCGAACAGCCGATCGCATGTGCAGTATACGAGTGTCCATGAAGAAGAGCATGTTCTTTCCCTCCAGGCCTTCTATCGATCTGATTTTGGTCCGACTCAGAAGCTCCGTTCTCAGACTGAGGCGCATAGTAAAACGCATCAAACACCTCTTTGGATGCAAGCGTCACAGCTAACGGTAATAAACCCCCTGTGAGCATTTTTGCGTAGACAGCTATGTCCGGATGGGAGTTTCCGAGTAATGTCTGTGGCGTAAGAGGTCCAAGACGGTGAAATCCGGTGAAGACTTCGTCGAAGATGATGGGGAGGGGATGGGGTAGAGGAGGCTCTGTTATGCATGCCGGATTAAAGGTTGGGGATTCCGTGGAATGGAGGGAAGAGGTGGGATATTGAACGGATTGGATGGAGACGGGAAAGTCTGGAGGGTTTCGCACAACGTCTATGAGTGCTTTTTGGAAGAGAGGATCGACAAAGATCATGCCTCCCGCGCCGAGGAGGATAGGTTCGATAACGAGCGTCGCTAGTTCAGTCGGTGGATCGATGATTCCATTTATTCCGTTCTCTGATAGTTGATTTTCTTCGTCATCCGTTTCTGTGCTTCGAAGATCAGATCGAAGAGTCCACAACTTCTGAGCGATGTACGTTGTATATTGCTTGTACAGTGGCGATTCTAGGCGGGCCGAGACGTCATATACGTGTGCCAAAGAGGCGAAAGAAACAGAAGGTTCAGGAGACGTCGTCGAGTCGAATTCTTTCTTCATTTCGAGAGGCAAGTCAACGGCCGTCTGACCTTGTCTAACCACTACTCGCGGAGGATCAAACCAGTATCCTTTACAGTCGTGCCATTCGCAAGTGTAGACACCTTTAGTTTGAAATTTCGGTTAGTAGGATTTGTCAAAAAGGAAAGCAACGAACGAACCAGACTCTTCACAAGCATCCATATTCCCAATCGTATCACCATGGTATGAGCCTTTGAGTCCTATGACACCCAACCGGCGTTCATAGGTCCTCTTCCGTCTTTTATTAACTTTGTCGTTTTCTGGCAGGAAACCCCCATCCGAAATCAGATAAGCCTCTCTCCTTCTCACAAACGTCCTCAATGCCATCTTCAACGCGACTTCCATTCCTGTGCTTCCATTGTCCGAAAAGAACACTTTAGACGCCCATTCGTGACCTGGTCCATTCGGTGAGAGTAGATGCTCGGATAGTGTCAATGCAGGAGCATGTGTCGCGCGAGGAAACCTATGTTGGCTTGAGTTGAAGTCTAAGAGGGAGACGAAGACAGGAAGTGAACTCACATGACATGACCATATCTTCCTGCCGCTTGTGCAGCGGCAAGGGTAAGACGAGTGTTGGTGTGTCCGAAAGTTTGAGTCCACCAGGAGGCAGAGGAGTCAAATTGGGGATGAAGAACGGTGTTGAGAGACGAAGGCCCGAGGACGTTGAAAAAGTCCCCGAACGCGCTATCGATCACGTTCACGTTCCCTCCGCTAGCGTGTTGAACAAACGGCCACCATACATTTTCCTTCGTTCTTTCTGCCATGGATTCTAAGTTGGTAATGCGGGAGTGGTGGAGAGAGTCAAGATGGGAGAGAAGTGTACGCAGAGGCGGCTCGGAAAGAAGATGATCGTAGTACAATTCAGTTATAGACTGGTTTCTCGTCGTGTCTTCTAGCTTTGCCGGGGGATGCGGGAGCACAGTGAGAGATATACCGCGCTCAGAAAAGTAGGTGTCGAGATAACTTGCGTTGTCATACTTTGTCTGTCCCTTCGGGTCGCCGAACATGACGAGGGCATCGACGATGTAGCCCCTGAGGACCAGAGCTTCGTACGCGGCTATCGTTGTCGATATTCCACCGAGCTTCGCGTCACCGACGAGGATTGTAGGCAAAAACAGAGGACGGTAAGCGTCTGCCTGTGTTGGGAAATTTGGCCAACATGGAGTGGGTGAGTGGATGCCTGTGAAATTTGGGGATGAGCTGAAGTTTCGTCGTTGGGGTAAAAACTGAGTAATCACCTCCAGCAGTCTCAACATACATGTGTCCATAACCTCTCGATCGTTCTGCACTTTGACGAATGTGAGACGCGACGACAGACGTAAACGTCTCCGCGGTAGGTGGGTTTTTACGCGCCATCTGAACGGCCAAATGTGGACTGACAGGGTCGTTGTAACGGAAGGAGCATTCAACGTGAACTTGAGAAGGCCAGCGACGAGTGTGTGATTGGACGTGTCTAGGAAACAAGCAGAGAGAAACGATGAGTTTGTGAGAGAGGTATGTTGCTGGTGTATTTGTTCACAGATCATCAGCATCTTCCAGGGGACCTGTACTAACAGGTTTATGGTAGTATGTATCTCCACCTCCCTCCTTCCTGGCTGCACTGGCTCTAACGAGCGCGGTTGTCAGAATCGTCTTGCCCACATTTGTGTTTGCACCGAATATCTGATGTACCCGGAGGTTTTTGAACAAGAGGGACATTTGAAGTCAGTTGGACTTGACAGGGTTAGAGGTGTTGAAATTGAGCTTGAGCTGGAACGTTGATGCAGTGGATGATGGTAGTAGCCTCTACCGAGGTCATTGAGCTATGATGAGCATCAAGATTCAAGCGGATTTGAGTGGGGAAGTGAAATTTGGAGTGTGGGAATTTGGAAACCGAGCATTTGGGTTCGGCAAATGATTTTCTCACGCGTCTGCTCTCATTCCTCGATTGTCAAGTGAAACTGCTGGTCAGTTACACCTTCTTCATCATGTTGTCCTCGCTCTGCTTCGTTTTTTGCCTTGTCCTTCCTGCCCATAGTGCTCCTACTCATGATCGTACCGCCCCTATTCATGATCATACTGCCCCTATCACCGAAGTTGTACAAGCGTTGTTTCGATTCATTGACTGCTATTGTGTAGACACAGTCCAAGGATATCGTTCATGCCTCATTTCGTTATCCTACTCAGCAATATGGTGGATGCGGTACACCAAGGGCTGGGATCAAGTACGAGCACCGCCTCATAGTGGCAAAATACAGAAAAGACAACAACATCGAAGGGGATTTTGACGTTGAGTACGACAATCGATACGACAACAAACTCAGCGAGAATCATCACCACTTTTGGTTCTGGGGCGATAAGATGGAATGTCAAACAAGGGCCAATGCTTGTGATGTTCGGTACCTACAATTACTGCCCTCCAACCCAGAACCAGAAACGAGATTGGCGTCACTAATCGTCCCTGGTACTTCGCTTTCCGTTGAGTTGCCTTTCGAACTACGCCTCAAAACGGAGAAGAAATGTTTTGCTACAAAAGGGCAACCTCTTCCGTGAATACGTGAGCGACCGATCGTTTGAGAGCTGTGAGAGGATGAAGGTCAGAATTCTTTCCCATACTGCGATGCAATTCCTGAAACCATGTCTGTTTCAGGTGGGAGAGACTTTAGGAAAGCGGAAGAGCGATGTTGCCTTTTCGTGTTGCAGAGAGTTAGGAGAGGGAGGGGGAGGGAGGGAGAGAAGGGAGGCGCGTGTGTAGTCAAGCGAAGCTCAACCGCGACCCGTTTGCAGTTGGAGTTCCCCATCGCAGTTCCTAGTCCTTGTTTCTCCAGACACCGGTGATCGTGAATTCGTATCTGGTATACTATCCCAAAACCTTCATGGTTCTCTCCTAGTCCTGTGTGTAGTCTGGCCTAGTCCAGCTCTGTCCAGCTCTGTCCCAGCGTGAGCTCCCTTGACGATAAAACAGGATCAGACACGTCACACAAGCGTCAAGTGCGTCTTTTTTGCGCTGAGGAATGCGCAAGAAAAAAATCTCGATGTGTGGGCTTGTGTGGGTCCTGGGAAACCCAGCTGCGCTCATTTTCGAACGTCCATCTCCATCCACCTTCATTAGAAGTCTAGTGAACTGCTGGTCAGTCACATCGAGCTCTATATCATGTTGTTGTCTTCCTTCGTTCTTGGCCTTGTTCTTGGCCCTGTTCTTGCCGCCCGTGCAGCACCTACCAAGCCCCCTGCTGAGCCCCCTGCTGAGCCCCCTACTGAGTCCTCTGCTAAAGTCATACAATTCTCTTTCACTCCAGATCAATCCATTGATGACTTTTTCCAGGATATTATTCATATCTCCTTCACGCGGCTTGGAACCGATTCCCCGCCACTTGGCTTGCGTTCTGGCACGCCAACTGGCTCACATCCTAGCCCGCCACTTGGCTCACGTCCTGGCACACCAACAACAACAGTCGACGTCGACGTCGACGTTGATTACGAGACTCGTCGTTCAATGAGCGAATGGAGAGAACGACTCGAAGTTCATGAGGAATTCGAACTCAACTATGTGAATTCATACACCCACGATATATCCGAGAATGAACATGACTTCCGGTTCTGGGGCGACGGGGTGGGGGCATTGTGCAAAACGAAAGCGGGTGGCTGTAGTGTGGAACTCAACCGGAAACGCTCTACACTAGATCCATCCAACATCATGGGACATATACTATACCAGGATCCCCTTGGCGAAAGAAGACTTCCACTGCTTTCGCTCCCCTACAGCATCCGCGAACAAGCGCTGCAGCACCAAAGAGACAGGCAACGTGGCTCCACCTCGGCACACGCGCGATGAGTGGACTGACGGAAGTGAGAGGGATGAAGTTCGAATCTCCCTCTCATGTCTGTCATGAGATCTCTGTCGTTCCGGGGGTAGAGAGAGGTAAAGGAGGGTGAAGGACGAACGGGGTTTGGGCAGAGGCGGTGTTGGATATCGATTCTTGTGTTGCTGTTGCGGTCCGCGCAATCGCCCCCATCGCAGTTGCTAATCCTTGTCTCTTCGGGCACTCTTGATCATGAATTCGTATCCGGTGTATTTTCCCAAAATCCACATTGTCCCCTGTGTGAAATGTGGCTGTGAAATGTGGCTGTTTTTCAGATCGAGCTGTTCTTCGGAGTCTTGACGATAAGACACGTCACACGAGCATCAGCGTAAGTGCGTCTTTTTTGCGCGGAAGAACTCAGAAGGGGAAGAAAATCTGTGTGTGGGCTTGTGTGGGTCCTGGGAAACCCAGCTGCGCTCATTTTCGAACGTCCATCTCCATCCACCTTCATTAAAAGTCTAGTGAACTGCTGGTCAGTCACATCGAGCTCTATATCATGTTGTTGTCCTCCTTCGTTCTTGGCCTTGTTCTTGGCCCTGTTCTTGCCGCCCGTGCAGCACCTACCAAGCCCCCTGCTGAGCCCCCTGCTGAGCCCCCTGCTGAGCCCCCTACTGAGTCCTCTGCTAAAGTCATACAATTCTCTTTCACTCCAGATCAATCCATTGACGACGTTTTTGCAGGTTGATACCATTCATATCTTCTTTACACAGCGTGGACCCGATTCCCCGCCGTCGATTGGTTCGAGTTCCAGTTCACCAATTGGCTCACATCCTGGCTCGCGTCCTGGCTCACATCCTGGCACGCCAATTGGCTCGCGTCCTGGCACACCAACAACAAAAGTCGACGTCAACGTTGACGTTGATTACGAGGTCAAGCTTATAATGACCGATTGGAGAAAAAGTCGCAACGTTCACAGGGCGTTCGAACTCGACTATCTGAATTCATACACCGACGATATATCCGAGACCGAACACGACTTCCGGTTCTGGGGCGATGGGGTGGGGGAAGAGTGCAAAACAGAAGCCGGGTATTGTAAAGCTGAAATCAACGAGTCCACATCATCCATAGATCGTGATTATCCTGATCCATACCTGGGACATATAACCCACACCCGCACTTGGAGAAAGCTGCATGATCTCGACTACAACATCCGCCGACAAGCGCTGCAGCACCAAAGAGACAGGCAACGTGGCTCCACCTCGGCACACGCGCGATGAGTGGACTGACGGAAGTGAGAGGGATGAAGTTCGAATCTCCCTCTCATGTCTGTCATGAAATCTCTGTCGTTCCGGGGGTAGAGGAGGGTGAAGGAGGAACGGGGTTTGGGCAGAGGCGGTGTTGGTTTCTTGTATTGCTGTTGCGGTCCGCGCAATCGCCCCCATCGCAGTTGCTAATCCTTGTCTCTTCGGACACTCTTGATCATGAATTTGTATCCGGTGTATTTTCACTGTGTGTAATGTGGCTGTTTTTCAGGTCAAGCTCTCTTCCGGAGTCTTAACGATAAGACACGTCACACCAGCATCAGCGTAGGTGCGTCTTTTTTGCGCGGAAGAACTCGGAAGGGGAAGAAAATCAGTGTGTGGGCTTGTGTGGGTCCTGGGAAACCCAGCTGCGCTCATTTTCGAACGTCCATCTCCATCCACCTTCATTAAAAGTCTAGTGAACTGCTGGTCAGTCACATCGAGCTCTATATCATGTTGTTGTCCTCCTTCGTTCTTGGCCTTGTTCTTGGCCCTGTTCTTGCCGCCCGTGCAGCGCCTACCAAGCCCCCTACCGAGCCCCCTGCTGAGCCCCCTGCTGAGCCCCCTACTGAGTCCTCTGCTAAAGTCATCAATTTTCTTTCACTCCAGATCAATACATTGACGACGTTTTTGCAGGCCGATATTATTCATATCTTCTTTACGGAGACTGAACCTGATCCCCCGCCGTCGATTGGTTCGAGTTCCAGTTCACCAATTGGCTCACATCCTGGCACGCCCCTTGGCTTGCCTGCTGGCTCACATCCTGGCACGCCACTTGGCTCGCCTCCTGGCTCACACCCTGGCACGCCAATTGGCTCGCGTCCTGGCACACCAACAACAAAAGTCGACGTCAACGTTGACGTTGATTACGAGGTCAAGCTTATAATGACCGATTGGAGAAAAAGTCGCAACGTTCACAGCGCGTTCGAACTCGACTATCTGAATTCATACACCGACGATATATCCGAGACTTTCCACGACTTCCGGTTCTGGGGCGATGGGGTGGGGGAAGGGTGCAAAACAAGAGCTGGGTGTTGTAGAGTCGAAATCAACCTCTCTACAACATTCATAGATCGTAATTATCCCGATCCATTCCTGGGACATATATATCAGGATCGCCCTGGTGACAAAAGACTTTCACTGCTTGCGCTCGACTATAACATCCGCCGACAAGCGCTGCAGCACCAAAGAGACAGGCAACGTGGCTCCACCTCGGCACACGCGCGATGAGTGGACTGACGGAAGTGAGAGGGATGAAGTTCGAATCTCCCTCTCATGTCTGTCATGAAATCTCTGTCGTTCTGGGGGTGAAGGAAGGTAGAGGAGGGTGAAGGAGGAACGGGGTTTGGGCAGAGGCGGTGTTGGTTTCTTGTATTGCTGTCGCGGTCCGCGCAATACCCCCATCGCAGTTGCTGATCCTTGTCTCTTCGAACACTCTTGATCATGAATTCGTATCCGGTGTATTTTCACTGTGTGTAATGTGGCTGTTTTTCAGTTCGAGCTCTCTTTCGGAGTCTTAACGATAAGACACGTCACACAAGCATCAGCGTAAGTGCGTCTTTTTTGCGCGGGAGAACGCGGAAGAAGAAAATTCGGTGTGTGGACACCTGTGGACAAGGCTGGAGGTGTATGGGTCCTGGCCGCGGAAACCCAGCTGCGCTCATTCTCGAACCTCCATCTCCATCTACCTTCATTAGAAGTCTACTGAGCTGCTGGTCAGTCACATCGAGCTCTATATCATGTTCAACTTGTTGTCTTCTTTCGTTCTTGGTCTTGTTCTTGTCGCTCGTGCAGCTCCTGCCCGAGCTCCTGCCCAAGTCATACAATTCTTTCTGACTCTAGATCAAGCTATTGACGACTTTTATTGCAGGAGGATATCGTTCAAATCCTATTCGAGATGCCCCCTGCACCCGGTTTTCCTTTACCTAAGGTTGACTCACGTCGGCTCACGTCCTGGCCTGTCCTGGCTCACGTCCTGGTACACCCACTGGCTCACATCCCGGCACACCAGTACCAACCGTTGAAGTTGACTTTGACGTCGATTACGAGATTCATATCATAGTGAAGAAGTGGAGAGAATCGCTCATGAAGCACGGGAACTTCAGACTCAACTATCTGGAATCATACACCGACGATATATCCGAAAACCTTCACGACTTCTGGTTCTGGGGCGATGGGGTCGGCGAAATGTGCAGAACACAAGAAGACTTTTGTACATTCGAGTTCACGCCCGTCGAAGCAAGAGAAGATCCCGAAGAACCAGATCTGTCATTGGGGTCGTTCACCAGAACATCGTCGCCTTTTAACATATGGTTTGAAAAGCTCACAATCGACTACAGCGTCCGCGATGAAGTGCTGAAGAATCGAGAGAAGAGGCTTGCTGGCTCCACCTCGGCACACGCGCGACGAGTGGATTGACGGACTCAGGTAGAGGGATGAAGTTCGTCGTTCGAAGCTCCTTCTCATGCCTGTCATGCGATCTCTGTCTTTCCGGGAGTACTAGAGGAGGGTGAAGGAGGAACGGGTTCTGGGCAGAGGTGGTGTTGGAACTTTGTGTCGTTGCGGAGATTCTTAAGGGAGAGGGAAGAGTAGAGGGGGCAGGAGTGAGAGGAGGGGGTCAAGTAGTGACCAGTGCTAGTGAAGCTCTCTACCCGCCGGATCCAAGTCTTTGCACTAGTATGTGTTTGTTCTACCTCACTCTCGTTCGTTCTTTGATCGCTTGTCTATCACAGTTCTTCCATCTATACATCTGCTTGGAAAAAGTCGCCACCTCCCGTTTTCCGACTTCAAACATATCTGCAATTCACTCCTTCAACGGTTGGAATATCGCATCCTCTGCTCTATGGTCTTTTGTTCGAAACATCAACGCGATAGAACGAATGGCTCGGAGTTTGTTCTGGCTACTACTCTTTCAAAATCCAGGACTCGTGTATGCATTGAACCCACCTGATGATAGAATATCGGGATCGCGTACATCATATTCGAGCCGTGTTGTTGCGGAGGCGGACCGCCTTTTGATTTCTGATACCAGCCTGCCATTGAACAGCTGACCAGGAATCATCAGCAGTGACCGGTGGATTTTCCATTGATTGATTTGGAAAAAGGCGGAGAAATACTGGTATAAATAGGGAGTAGCAAACGCGTACTACCCCAGTAGAACACCACAAATGGCAATGGACCTCCTGCAGACGTTCCTTTGTCTGATCTTAGTACTTGGTCAGTCTCCTTCATACCTCCTTTCCACTTTTCCGTTCGTCTTCGACACGCGTTGATTGTTCCTGTACAGTGTGTCAATCCAGAACCAGCTTCGCCTTGGTCAATCCCATCCTTTCAGGCTGGAACCCCGATCCGACCATTTTACGCGTTGGATCTGACTACTTCATCGCTACCTCGACGTTCGAGTATTTTCCTGGGCATCCTATCTATCACAGTACCAACCTTGTGGATTGGGAGTTGATTGGGCATGCGTTGAATAGACCAGCGCAATTGAGTCTCTTCGGTACGCCTTCAGATGCTGGTAGGTTCTCTTCGTTAACCTTGTGGCACGCTCGATGAAACTGATACTTATTGTTTGTGGTTGAACAGGTGCATGGGCTCCGACTTTGCGATATCACAACGGGACGTTTTACCTGATGTCTACGGTACGATATGTGTATACCTGTAAGCTCTTTCGTTTTCTCCATCGATGTAAGATGCTCTGAACACGGCTAATGGATTGCATAGATGAACTACGACAATTCCCTCGATCATTCTTTGTGACGACCAAAGACATATTCTCCAATGACTGGAGTGACCCGATCTATTTCGGTATGATTTTTTCAGTGTGATACTAGGCTGGTACACAAGCTATCACGGTAGATGCTCTTGGATATGATGCGGACCTATTCTGGGACACCAACGGGGATGTGAGTTCCTTGACATAGACAACACGGTCTTCATTTCTCTTTGTCAATTGATTAGGAAAGTCAGTATAACCGCAGATTTCGTAGGTTTACAATACATGGTCTGGAATTAACAATGCTATCGACAAGATATACGGTATGTGGGCATGTATTGCCAGTCATTCGTTGTTTGTGTAGATAATGATGCTCTTCGGCTTACAGGAATCTATCAAAATAAAATCGACATCAGCACAGGCAACTCCATCACCCTCGCTGAACTCATTTTCACTGGAACCCTACCAGATAACTCTAGTGCTCGGCCTGAGGGACCTCATATCTACCTCATAAACTCAACGTATTATCTGTTGATCGCAGAAGGTCGGTTGGCTCACTTTCAAATCTCGAACCTTACTGACAGCCAACTCGAATTATCGTAGGTGGTTCAGGGCCTGAGCATCGTTCGACGATCCAACGAGGACCTACACCTTCTGGTCCTTGGGAGAACAACCCTGCGAATCCGATCTTGTTCAACGGAGCCAATCTATCTCTTCCCGTGCAATACACTGGTCATGCAGACATCGTACAAGCTCCAGATGGAGCTTGGTGGGGAGTCGCGCTGGGGGTCCGTCCGCAGACTGTTGGAGACTTCAATCATATCCAGTTGGGTGTGTACAATCCTTTCAAAGTGATTTCAAGTGTGAGGTCCATGAACTGATGTGCTCACACTGTTTCGTTCAGGGAGGGAGACATTCCTTTTTCCAGTCACCTTTGACACTGAAGGATGGCCGGTATTCAATCATGGCCTGCCATTGAGTACAGAAAGTCCAGGAGTATTGGCCAACAAATCCCATCTTTCTCTTTTCCATGATACATTCGATTCAAAAACTCTGCAAGACTCGTATTACTTCCTCCGGACGCCTTATAAACCCTTCCATTCCCTGACCGCTCGACCTTCCTTTCTCCGTCTATTTGCAAACTCATACGCTCCGGGTGATCGTGACAACCCAGCTTTGATCCTGCGCAAACAGACAAGTTATGAAGAGACGTTTGAGACTGTTCTGGACAGTTTTTTGCCGGAGAGCAACTTGACAGAGGCTGGGATGACGGTGTTCTATGGAGATTTCGCGCATAATGATATCGGAGTGGTGGGTACTGGGTCGGAAGATGGCGGTGGAGGTAGGGTTGTTGTGACGAGGACACTGCGTCCAGCTGAGCAGGTTGGCCCGTGGGCATTGACTACAACTAATAGTACTGTGACGACAGTGAGCAGAACTGTACATGTCAATGAGAGGGAATTATCTGACCGATGGCACTCATTTGTCTCCTCGAACATATCTAGGTCACTTATACGCCCTTATCCACCAAATCCGGTCCAGTAAAGCTTGTCATTATCGGGAATTCGACATCGTATAGTCTCGGCTTCGCGGAAGGCAGCAGCGATGATCCTGACACGGATAGCTTTGGAGAGATCACATACACGGCCACATTTGATAGTGTGTTTCTGTCTGTCATGCCAGTCAAGTGAGTATCCCAGAAGGAATTTTTAATTCCACTACTTACCGACCACGCAAAATCTAACAGTGACTTTTTCTTCAAAGGCGCCTCGTTTGGCGTGTACAATACTGGGAATGGGAGGCCGAGTTTAAGTCCTGCAGATTTCAGGTATTGGAAGCAGATGCCGAGTGACTGAAAGTCATTCACTCTCACAAAATTTCCTGAGAGAGGATGAGTATGTGAATAGACAGTACTAAACTCGACTACAGTATTGTAGTTGCCAATTAGGGGTTTCCAAAATACCGTTTGAGGGACGCGTGGGAAGAGCAGATGTGACTTTGAACTTTCCACCTTTCATCCTTTCCCAGCCTTACCCATGAACCAGAAATGCTAGTCACCATTCTTCTACGTGCCCCAGACCCAGACGCCTCTACTGACAGATACGAAGCAGCTTTTGATGTACTCGGCTCTTCGTCCAAGGCTATCTGTGTCCCCGTCCTGGAGACGGTTTTGATGAACATAGAGAAGCTGAAGCAGACTATCGTCTCGGGACCGAACGTGGATGGAGTGATTATTACTAGCGCTAGATCTTGCGAGGCATGGAAGGCCTCTGTCGCGCAATGTCCGGATAAACAAACTGTGATAGACTCATGGTCCAATATCCCTTTCTACGTCGTTGGCGCTGCCACTGCCTCATCTCTACGCGAACTCTGTCCTAATCCTAATCAGATTCGTGGAGAACATAGCGGGACAGCAGAGAAACTGGCGCGTTTTATCTTGGATGAGATGGAAGGCACTCCTACGAAGTGTTTCTTATACCTAGTGGGAGACAAAAATCGGGACACTTTGCCCAAGATAATGGACGAGAAGCACGTTGAATTGGTGCCTCTCCAAGTATATGAGACTCGAGGTAGCTCCAAATTCTCAGTCGACCTGAATCAGGCTTTGGAAGGTTATGAACGAAGTGCGTAGTCCTTCCTTCTTCTTCTAGCTATGTATTCTTACGTTGTTGCCGCCTCTTTCAGATAATGATTTCTGGGTCGTCTTCTTTGCACCATCTGCTGCAGAATATGTCTTCCCATACCTCCGAACACACTTCTGTTTCCGGACCAGCAACGATCCGAATCTATCCAGTGATAGACCACTGGTGCGTACTGCTGCTATTGGCCCGACCACAGCGTCTTTCCTTCGTGATACGCTGCATCTACATGTCGACACAATCTCTGCAAAACCAAATCCTGAAGCATTAGTTGAAGCAATACGGGAATGCGCGTCTATGTAGCTGTCGATCCAGTGTCCAGCGTACATTTGCGACATGTGTAGTGACACCGTCTTCTCAATTGCCACGTTGTTCGACTCTGGCTCTAAAAAACTTGATAGCAGGCGTGCTAAGATATGGACGAGCACAGTCCAGTGTCTTGTACCAAATGCAACACGCTATGACAACACACTATGACAACGCATTTGGTTCACAGACCAGTGCAAAGTTTTGGATTGATGGTGTAGCCAGGCCAAGTCCTAGGAAATCAAGGTTTGGTCTGCACCAGAGTGTAGGATTCTACTTATACAGTAAAGCCGAGAACGATATCATCCTCCACTAATGCACGACATGCATGAACCCTCTCAAAATTCTCAGTATGCTCATTGTTGTTCTCGATTTTCAGAATTTATCTCCTCTGTTGTTGGCACGAGCGAGGTATACTATCCGAATGGTATCAATATGCTACTTATCGTTCCATGGGCGCGGCGAATACTCGAAGAACACATGGGCCGCGGTTGAAGTTTGCGCTATGGACACAAGCTGACCACTCCCTTCTCTTCTTCTGTGCTTACTACCATCAAACCGATCAGCAGGACCATCGTACAACAGCCCACACTTACAGGTTACGAGTATTGTATTTTTGGGTGGGATCTCTGGTTAGTTAATGTAGTCTCCATTCATTGAGCTCGAGTTGGTTTCGCTATTTGCATGCCTATAGCGCTAAGAGCTCCGATGATTTATTAGGGTGAGATTATACGTAGGAAAAAAAACATAGTATGTACATACTGCCAGCGGTTTTGTAGGGAACCAACTCTCAAGCTCAAGACTAGCTCAGTATACATATTGGCAGGTTTTAGAGTGCCACTCGAGTCAACTGGACAAGACTGGACAGCGGGTTCGTTCAATATCCCTTCGCGAGTCCATCTTTGCAATATATAAAATCTCTATCGGTGGTAGTACATATGAGTTACGATTTCTATACCGTATGATACTGATTATACTACGCAATACCGTTGCCAAAAGGTTCAAATTGTTGAAGAATCTGTTCGCGTATGCTGAAAGGAACAGCCCATTCACTGGTCCTCTGCTCCGACTCCTTTATCTTCACAGTAGCCAGGCACCTATCATGATGGTCCAGGTCCTCGCGCTGATCATGAAGCTGTGGCTGCGCGAATTTGAGCTGACAGTTCACGTTGTTCCGTGTGCAAGCGTTGGTTAGCCCTTGACCCCAGAAATATACATGATGCTCGTTCGACTGTAGTGTGTACTCGTAGTCAAGATTGAGCGTATTGTAATATTTCAGGCGGAAAGGACGATGGATGTGGAGGATTTCCGTTCGAAACCAATGAAAGATCAGTCGTAGCTCGGGATCGATTCCAACTACTTGGGGTGGAGGGAAGGAAGGGATTGAGTTGAGGTTCGGAGGTGCTTCGCGGCTACTAGTGGTGGGACGACCTTGTGATACATGACCCGAGGCTGCGTCAGGCTCTGAGTCGTAGTAGTCCGTGTCAGTACTCTCTGTGAAGGAGAGGACAATTATGTCTTCGTCTTCGTTTGAGTCGTCGTGACCCTTCCCCGGTCCAATTCGAGTGTCCTATTGAAAACATTGTGTATAAGAATTTGCCATGATAGTCCAGAAAAATGGCCTAACTTTGGCTTTGTTGAGTCCTTTTAGCTTAGTAGTAGTAGTGTATTTTCCCACTCGACCGCCTTTCACCTTTCCGAGAGGCTGACGATAGCTTAGATCCTTGGTCCAGCCTGGTTTGAGCTAGAAAATACGAGTATTTCAGTATCCCACTCGAAGCCTTCCACCAATACCAGTCGATCGGCGATATCTGAAGCCTGAAGACTTGAAGAAAACATACATTTTCGGATGGCCCCGCTATTGGGGCGCTAACTGTAAGCTCCGCTATGGAGATAAGGCAAAGAAGAATATGGCCAGCTGTGATACGCATTTTAGTACGGTGTCGAGTCGTCGATGAGTTTCAAAGCAGATATAAGTAGTTGATATGTAGCACCAGCTTTCAGTGTTTGTTCGTCTGGGGATATGTAAACGAGAAAACAAGGCTTTCGTGAAGTAGAGGTGGTGGTGGTAGTGAACTGAGCAGATTATGGGGGGGTTTGGGTATTTTGTCGAGAGTCGAGACTCGAGGCGTATATCAGTGGGAGAAATTGAGGGATATTTACCATAGGTTGATAGGTTGTTCAATTTTGAATGCATCGGAATCGATCCAGATCAAGCCGCTTCAAGCCACTGGATCAAAAGGGCGAGCAATGCTATGCAATGCATATGACCGTCGCAGTCGCCGGCGAACGAGCTTACTACCAATATGCCACCTTATGCCACTTGAGCTTGAATACTGGAGCCTTCTTGTTATCGGTACTACAGGTATTTATCGCCGTACCGATATGCTATACAATCTCCGATGGTTCGTCCAGAGAAATCCTCGATGAACAACGCAGCGGAAGTCACAATCCCTCAAGATTGACAATTGAAAGGAAGGGGTCTTCCGAGTCGTCCAATTTCCCTTCAATTGCAATAAATAAATAAATAAATAAATAAATATTCTCTATCGATGTTACATACGACTCACAATCTATCGTTGAGATAATTACAGGCTTACAAGCGGTAGTACTACATACTTAGCCAAGTTGATTATGACCCACACCACCACCGGGCAAACGCTGGACAACCTCTTCCCTTACACTAAACGGAACCGGCCAATCACATACATTCGTACCCCCCTCCGGGTCCCTCTCAGGCCCTATTATCACACTCGCAAGGGAATCCCCCTCCGCTCGGTGCTCAGGCGGAAGCGACCGGTGAAAGTAGAGAAGACAACGCCCATCGTCCTTTGTGCAATGCTTCGTCATTCTGGCCCCCCAGAAATAGACATGATGATCGTTCTCTTCTAGTCCTGGTGTGTACACGGAGCCTCTGCCATCGTCAAGGAGGAGTTGGTTGCGATAGGTGAGGCGGAAGGGACGTTCAGTAGGATCCATACCGAGTTCCTCGCGGAATTTTTCAAAGATCGTTGTGAGCTCGGAGTGGATCTCGGGCGAGGGTGCAGAGAATGAATGGATTGGGATTGGGACCGAGTCGGAGTTGGGGAGAGGTGTTTCGTGGTTAGGACTCTGAGCAAGTTCCGGATGATCGCTGTCCGTACTAGTGACGATAGTACCCTCTCGAAAGCGGAGGTTGATGACGTCTTTGTTGGGATTCTTCTGGGTCGTACTAGATGAACGCTGTTCGGAGGAAGGTGGCACGACTTCAGGTTCATGATGGCTGTTCTATCAAAAATTATCACATATGAGATTTTGCCCCATAGTACAGAGATAAGTAGTAGTCTCGAAAACTCACTATAGAGGGTCCGGGACTTTTTGTCACTCCGCTCTTTAACTTCCCTCGATAACGAGGAGTTGTGGGCGGAATGTTTTTAACCTGAAGAAATATGGGTAGTCAGTGACCCGCTTATATCATATCCTGATACTAGCCAATCCTTCAGAAGCTTGGGATTGATAGTACTAGGAAGGAAAACATGTTACATACCTTCCCTGCTTTTTGCGCGCCAACTTCCGTTTGCGTTATGGCGATGAGGCAGAGGAGGATGTGGCCGGTTGTGATACGCATTATGATTTTACGGTGTTTCGGTCCTCGGAGCTCGAGTTGTTGATTCTCAAAGAAAGACTCGGAAATAGGCTATAGCTGAGGGGTTATGACTCTGTGACTGTTACCCGCTAAGTTGTAGCGATTGGTGGGATATGAGAACGAAATACCAGTGGTGGAGGGCCGTGGTGATGGTGGTGGTGGTAGAGAACTGAGCAGAATGTTTTTTTTGGGGGGGGGATTCTAAATTTTCTTGCCAAGGCGTAGTATTAGGAGAATGATTGAGGGATATTTACCATAGGTTGGGCCACAGCAGTTCTTGAAAGTCGACACTCGCGAACTTGAGTCTTGTAGTAAGCAAGTTGCGGGATTTCTGATCCATGAGGCTTGGAGTTTTGAACCTTGAAGATCGAGAGAGGAAGAAGTGCAATGGTTTAGTCAGTGTTCAAGACAGCGTGCGTGTTCGAGATGCCTTGTGTGCGTGTTGTCTCCCAAAGGCCGACTTTTATACCTCTTGACACTAACGAGTCGAGGTGCTTATTGTGCGTGAGTTATACAGTGTCAACGTAGAATCCAAAAAGAAAAACAATACCCAAAATAGTCATCACAGTCGTATATGCATTAAGGGGGAATCGAACCCCCGGCGGGTCGAAGGAATACTGCACACTGTATGTATATGGCAACGACCCAGGTTACCACTACCCCATTAATGCTTGTTGGAATGGGTATTTGAGAGTAGTCATGGACGTCTCTTATGTGTGTTCTCGATGAGTGTCAAAGAATTTTGAGAAATTCAAGGTGTACATGCTACAGGGGGTAACTACACAATTACAGGACCTACAAGAGTTCAACGTTCAGGGTCACCAAGCACTGTCGAACGTTGTTTATGGTATCCGAGTCGAGAAAAAATTGGGTAAATCGAGTAAGTAAATTGAGCAGCTGAGCAGCTCTGAGCCTGTATTGGGAGCTCTGTGCAGATACTAATACTTGCAAGCGGGAGCAAGAGAAAAACCAAAAGCAAAGATACATAGCAAAAGCGGACCTAAAAAACTGACCAAAGATGTAGTTACTGTTTGAATGTAAGGTCCAAGGGTATCGAACGTTGTCCAAGAAATGACTATCGGGCCTGAGTGTGTGTGCGTGTGTGTGTACCAGGAGCACAGACAAGAAGCAGCAGCCCGAGCAGCAAATGAGCCTAGCCTAACTCTCCGCCACACAAAAATCCAACACCGCCTTTGCCCCTCTCGCACCCATCCCTCCCCTCGGAAAACAAATAAAGACATCCTCCTCCTCCGCCCCCATCTTCTTCCGAAACTCACCCTTCCCCCTCAACGCCATCCGGTCCGAAATCGCCTCATACGCATGCGAGAGGACTTTGATCCGCATCCCTCTGAGGCCGCGGGTGGGTGTGAGCCGGGAGGTGGCGGAGGTGCCGAATGTGAGTCGGCCGGAGCCGGTGGAGGCGACAAAGTGCATGGCGGAGCTGAGGGTGAGTTCGATGGAGCCTGAGGAGGAGGAGGGAAAGTCGAGGGCGTATTTGACTTGGAAGCCGTGTAAGGGGGAGAGTTGGTGTAGGACGACGAGGGAGACGGGGATGTTGTCATCTTCTTCTTCTGTTGCCAATGTTGTGTTCTTCGTCTTGGGAGCCAACGCGACGAAATACACACGATGGATGTAGTCCCTCCAAACCTCGACATCGGTCAACCTGACCTGACCACCCTTTGTCTTCCTTCCCTCTTTCCATTCCTCGATCCGTTTGTCAATCGCGTGTTTGAGTGAGAGAGCGATGGCTTTGCTCTCCTCAGCCTCATCATCCACAACCCTAATCCCATCAGCCAGATCATACTCATTCATTTCTTCTCCTCTCTTACACCGAAACCCGTCCCGCCCAAACCAAACACCGACACTGACCCCCTCGCTCTCCGCCTTCCTCACCTTCCGTGCGACCTCCTTGTCCTCCAACGCACCGGGCACCTCGCCCTCGAGCTCCACGCGGGACTCGGCGATACAGGTGAAGGAGGACCAGGAGAGACGGGAGCCGAGGATGCGTTCGAGGTGGGAGGAGGCGAGGAGCCAGATGGGTTTGAGTGGGGGGAGGGGAGAGGGGTATGTCAGGTTTTGGTTTTGGTTTTGGGTGGATGGGGATGTGGGACCGGGGGTGATGGTGGATTCGGAGGAGGGGTCGAGGGTAGAATTGGTTGAGAGGCCAGAAAGAACAGAGTCGTTCGTTCGAGGGTGGACGATACTGGCTGTGGTAGACATCTTGGATAGACCTTGTTCTGTCTTTCGATCTTTCTCTTCTTCCTTCTCATCCTCCATCACCCAAACCCGTTTCCTCTCCACAAACCCAAGCCTATCATCCCCATCTTCGCCATCCGTCGTCGTATCTCCCTCCCCTTCATCACCACCATCTTTCAACCCCAACTCCTTCGTCTTTTCTTTCAACTTGTCCTTTACCCCCATCTTTCTTTTCCCCTTCCCCTTCCCTTCCTTTTCCCCCCTTGCCAACCACCTCAAAAACCTGCCGACCACACCCACGTACTGGCTCTCATCACACAACGGGTCCCCGACCACAATCGCGTACCCAGACGACGAGGGGACGAACCCGATCGCGCCTCCGCTCACGACGTCTCGCCAGACGAGGTACCGATCGTCAAGCCAGGACGTGTTCGCTGCGTCGCCGTAGTTGGCGATCAGGGAGGGTATGGGCGGGAGAGACCTTGCAGGAGGCGCGAGACGTTGTTCTGAGAGCTCACCGCCGCTTGGGTCTGGGATGAGAGATTGATGTAATGGAGAGGGAGCGACGATGCGAGGTGGATGACGGGGTCGACTCGTCGTGCTCGTCGTCGTGTCCACCGTCCGAGCCGAATGCGTCGAAACCGGCGTGTCCGTCCCACCCTTTGATTTCGCCGTGTCCAACGATAAATCAGACAGCCCGAGTCCTTCGACTCCGAGGGTCTGTGGTGTGTTGGACGTAGCAGACGAGGAGGACGGTGTGCTCTGGGTGTGACAGATACACTTGATCGTTTTCACCGGTGAGGTCTGTGTCACCGACATAACATCAGAAAAACATCAAAAAAACAGTAGTTAAAAAAAGACTCACCCTCGAAACCCCCATCGTACTCGCCTCCACATGCCTCACACCCTCCAACCCCCGAGGAGGCTCCGGCAAACTCCTCGGATCCCTCGGATACATACTCCCATACCTTACATCTGCCAGCCCCAGCACCAGCATCACCAGCCGCTCCAGCCCGATCCCTGCTCCCCCGTGCGGCGGTGCGCCCCATTTGAACCCATCGAGGTACTCCTCCAGCCCGCGCGCGCTGATGTCGTGAGCCGCCATGGAATCGAGGAGAGCGGGGTACGTGTGGATACGTTGGCCGCCGGTGGTGATTTCCTGGCCCCGGACGAAGATGTCGAAGGAGTGTGTGAGCGGGCCGCAGGGGCCTCCTATCGCAGGCGAGTTGGGGTGGAGAGCGGAGAGGTGGGATTGGGTACTGGGGGAGGCGGGCATGGTGTAGAATGGTCGGGCGGATTTGGGGAAGAGGTCGAGGATGTAGTAGTCTGTGTTGTATTTCTCCTTGACCAATTCTCCTAATCTAATCTCAGCCCTCGTGCTCAGATCTTCATCTTTCCTCAGAGGTTTCCCAGAGTCATCTACCCATCTACAGGTAAGAAGTCAGCGTTCGAGTACTGTAGTATGCACTAACACTCACCCATCATCAATCAACATCTGAATCCCATCCGCAAACGCCATCACCACCGTCTTCTCCTTCCACACCAAATCCTCCCCGACCCCAAACTGCCTCTTGACCACCTCCACCTCTCTGCTCCTCTTCCCATACACCTCTCTGAATATCGCCTTCAACACCGAATCCACGACGAGCATCACCTCATGATACTCCCTCTGAATCCCCATCTCCAGATCCAACCCGGTATACTCTGTCAAATGTCGTTTCGTGTTGGAGTTTTCCGCACGAAAGACGGGGCCGACTTCAAATACGCCTCCTGTGCCATCCAATTCCTCCTCCTCCTCCTCCTCCTCCTCCTCACCACTGGTATTAGCAACACCACCTCTCATCCCACTCCCAAACCCACCACCAAAATCAGCCGCGATCGCCATCTGCTTGAACAACTGCGGACTCTGCGCCAGAAACGCCAATCTCCCGAAATACTTCAACTTGAACACAGACGCCCCGCTTTCGGACGCTCCCCCTTGGAGTTTGGGCGTGTGGATCTCGAGGAAGGGTGGGATACGCGTAAGCGTACGCGTACGCACAACGTTCTTTCCTTTGTAACAATCTTCAGCTTCAGCTTCAGCTTCAGTTCCAGACCCAGACCCAGAACACCCAAAGATGTCCTGGAGCGACCCAACGAAATCCAACGCGAACCCGGGACGCTCGAACGGAAGCTCGATCGGCTTCGAGAGATGTTCCCTGAACGTCAGGCTCATCGTCGACTGGATCCTGAACACCGCTTGGGCAGAGGCAGACCGGAGGTGGATGATCCGTGAGCCGAGTCTGGCGCGATCGGTGATGTACGGTGTGAGTGAGGCGAGTTTGGCTTCCTTCTCGTCCTTGTCTTGCTTGTCGTCGTTTTTGTCTTCATCCTCGTTTTCGTCGTCGTTTTCGTCGTCGTCCTCACCTCCCTTTCCCTTCATCCTCCCACCCGCCTCCGCACTCAAATCCGCATCATACACCGTGAACGGCACACGTTCCTCCACACGACTGATCACATGGAGCTCTATCACCCGGATCTCTGCGTTGTGGACGCTCGTCGAGCGGACTTCCTCCGTATCCTCCGTATCCTCAGTCTCCTCAGTCTCCTCAGCCTCTTCACCATCTTTACCCTCCTTGCCTTTCCTAGTCCTCGGCCGCTGCACAACCCCCTTCACATGCACGATCGATTCCGGACGAAGCCTCGACGCCCAGTGGACCATATGCGCTGACGGGGACGGGGGAGACGTCGTCGTCGTCGTCGTTCTCTGTGTCTGTGTCTGTGTCTGTGTCTGTGTCTGTGTCTGTGTCTGTGTCTGTTCCCGCTCCCGCTCCCGATACTGCACCACCCCCTGCACCGTCTCCATCTGCTGCCTAAACACCACAAACACCAAGCTTCCCGAGACAGCGCGGATCGTGTGGATTCTCGCGCGGAACAGGATCGGCTTGCCGTAGAACTGGGAGGGGGACGAGGCGAGGAGGGAGAGTGGGGTGAAGCCTAAGCGTGAGCCTAGGGTTGGGGTTGGGGTTGGGGTTGATGCTGATGCTGATGCTGAGGAATCGTGATCGTAGTCGTAGTCGTAGTCGTAGTCGTAATCGACCTCGCCATACGCGTCTCTCTGGGTCTGGGTTTCGTTGAGAGCGGCTATGGCGCTGGACTGGGCTCTGCGGAGCTGGACGCGGGTTGAGGGGTCGATGGCTGAGGCTGAGGCTGAGGCAGAGGCAGAAGCAGAAGCAGAAGCAGAAGCAGATCGAGAGGTGGTTGGACTCGAGGTTTCTCCATGTATATCGTCTTCGTGTATGTCGTCTTTTTCCGTCTTTTCGAAGGTTTTTCCGTTTCCATTGAGTCCGTTTTCGTTGACGCTCTTTCGTCCTTCAACGGCCTCAACGGACTCTCCTTTCCTTTCCCTCGACCCATCCCTTCCCGGTTCGCGTCTCTTCAACGGACTCGGGATCATCTTGCTCAGCTTGGACGTTATACCCATACCCAACGAAGGCGGTGACATTGTTGCGACGTTGATTTTCAAGATGATACCTGATGATACAGATACAGATATAGATATAACACAAGAATCAAGAGATAATCGATAAGTTTTGGATTCTGGATTCTGCGAAACGGATTCCTGGTTAGTATGTACTTGGTTGATTGATTTGAAAGGTTTTGTTGTTTTGTTGTTTTGAGAGATCGGGACGTACCGGATATGATGTATGTATGTGAGGAGTTGCGGCGTTCACGTTTGGAATGTTTGAATGTTCGATGTAGATAATGAGGAGCACTCTATGTGAGAGCGTTGAGTAACCTTGAGAGACTATGTAGAGCGGTCTATGAGCGAGAAATAGAGGGAAGTAAGAAGGAAGTACTCACTATTAGTACCACTCCTCAGCCCCCCACGCCTTAGTTACGCCTAATTCACGGTCCACACGAAAGGACGATAACGATGAAATCATGCAAAGGTTGAAATGACGTAGTATACTGGAGTATACTATAGTACTTACTCAAGTTTGACGTCATTTTCGTGGTTTATCGGATCGATGGCGAGCAGCGGATTGGCAGCGATGATGAAGCTTGAGTTTTACTGTTTGATGAACGAGGAAGTATGGAAAGCGCTGATGCAGATGGGAGGAGGATAGAGAACTTGGAAAGAGTTGAACGCCGGAACGACATGAGAGACGAGGAGACACGTTGATTTCAAGAGATTATATAAGCGGACAGAGGCCTGTTCAGACCTGTTCAGACCTGTTCAAACTCGATCTCGATTCTCTAGTTGACGTGTTCCCCGACCCTAACCACGCATTAATGGGGTAGTGGTAACCTGGGTCGTTGCCATTCAACACTCCTTCCATGTTGAGCGGCTCTCGACCCGCCGGGGGTTCGATTCCCCCTTAATGCAATTGTGCATTCGTATGTTTTTTGTTTTCTTCTTCTCAGTTCTGAATTGTACAATAATGGGAAGTTACCGGTATATCGAGGGTATACAGACGACTACTATGAGGATTCAGCTCGGCGCGTTGCGTTGGACCAAGGATGATCGATGACGCTGGATGACGATGGGAGGAGGAGAAGAGAAACCTCCGGTGTTATCACCAACTTCTCTCCTTTCTAGAGTCTACACCGCTGAGTCCAGGTCAGTTACGCCCTCAACTTCCCTTCCTCCTCTCTCAACCTCTCTCAACACAACCCCAATCACCACAAACACAACCACAGAGTCCTTCGAAACCACATATCGTTCTCCCTGCCCCTCAGCTCTACGATGGACCTCGTTGCCTCCCTCTTACCTGCCTCTTACAGCCTCTTACCTATCCGGTGTTCTTATCAACACAAAACTCGGAATGAGGATTCGAGTGCTCTCAAGACTCAAGTACTCACGAGTCGCACACTGGCACTTCGGAAACGTATTGATGGGCAAAGGGGAACTTTGGAAGATGAGAGGGGCGAATGTGGTGTTGGTTTTCCGTCCTCTCCCTCCACACTTCCATCCAGATCCTAGGTCTCAGGCCCAGGCCTCATCTTTCAGCAACCATATCGCAACTAACCGCACGAACCATTCACCCGGCAGCTTACATAGCGTATTCCAAGAGAGCGCCCTCGACCTGGGTATGGCATGATGATTCTGGACTATGATTCTTCTGGCGTTAGCGTTTTTGCGTTCCAACTTCCGACTTCCAAGAAATTCCTTCCCCTCTTACCTTTAGCAAACTACCACCACCTCCGACAATATCTGTTCGGAATCGCACGAGGCTCAAACGAGTCAGTATTTCTAGACCGACATTGAACGAATGCGCAGTATCACAATCGTCGGCAGTATTCTCCTTTGCCTCGTCGCTATAGCACAAGCAGTTCGCAGCGGTCTCAGTCTTCCTGTATGTTTTCTTACGTGGTGTCACAAGTTACTACTAAGTACTACTAGATCACTGAGATTCGCAATCTCGTATATTTTTCTAGATTCGGACAAGTCAAAAGGGTCATAAGGTGAAAACCGGCCGAGTAATGAAAGAGGTATCTCATACTATCAATACAACCTCCGTACGAGCAAATTCTCATCTACATCCCATCCTGAACAGGACAAAACCCGGACACCTTCTTTCTCGTCTGCCTCCTCCAAATCTCAATCCAAACCATCTACTACCATTCCGCAGATTGACTACATCTGGATTCTGCATCCTCTTCTTCTCGACCGTCGACACGGACTTTGAAATTCGAAGTCTTGGAAAGTACTTCGCGGGAAGGACGTATCGCTCACGAAGATTGTCGTCCTCTTTCCCCTGCATAATTATCACGCACACGTCCCATGGGCCATCACAACCCCTCCGGCTGACATCTACATCGCACGATGAGCTCGAATGGTTGACGGGAAGAGGAGAAGAAGAAGAAGAAGAAGATACGAGGAAGAAACAAATTCCGGTGTCTCTCGTCTCGTTCGACGTTATCCTACACCAATTCTCTCCTTTACACTGCTTCCAGGTCAGTTACGCCCTCAACTTCCCTTCCTCATCTCTCACCCCAACCCCAACCAGAACCATAGGCTCCATGCACCTCAGGCTTGTCGCCTCTACCAGTTCCGGGCCCAGGCCAAGCCGCCAACTCACCTTTGCTATTGGTACCTCCGCTACGTAGCCTACATCCCATCTTGCACCAGGCACCCATTCGGAGCATCGACACGGAAGGGACGAGGATTGAAGTGCTCTCACTCCGTGCGAGCAAATCCTCATCTACATTTCATTCTGAATAGGACAAAGCCCGGACTCCTTCACTCTAGATCTCGTCTGCCTCTTCCGAATCTCAATCCAAATCATCCACTACCATTCCGCAGATTGACTACATCTGGATTCTGCATCCTCTTCTTCTCGACCGTCGACACGGACTTTGAAATTCGAAGTCTTGGAAAGTGCTTCGCGGGAAGGACGTATCGCTCACGACGATTGTCGTCCTCTTTCCCCTGCAGAATTATCACGCACACGTCCCATGGGCCATCACAACCCCTCCGGCTGACATCCACGACGAGCTCGAACGAATCTTCTCCCGCTTCCGAATCGACAAACTAGGAAACCCCAACCCCCCTCAGATCGATGATTCGACCCTTCCAGCTCGTCTATCGGAACGAGATGGCTCTGATATGGAATATGGATCGTAGACTCCGCAGAAGCCTGTCATGCACGGTGTGAATTTCTGGGGTCAAGTCTCAAGGCGTGACGGAGTATTGTAATTGGGAAAGCACGAGTTGATTAAGATTCGTTGTATGGTGAAGTCTGACCGTGTTCCGATTTCGCTGTTGTGGATTGATTCTGGGCCTGATGAACTGGCGGGGCGGTTGGCGACGGGCGACGATTCGGATAAAGGGTGAGGGTGCAGGACGGGTGCTGGCGAGTGGAGATGAGGAGAGGGATTGGGAGGATGAGTTTTTATCGAATCTTCCTTTGGAGATACGGCGGCCTAGGAGAAACAGCCGATGATTGTTGTTTTGCGAGGTATAGACCCATTCCATTGGCACGCACTGAGTTGATTATTGATTCATATATGTAGGTATCAAGAACGGCAAATGGCGAGAGGCATAGCCGCATAATCGTACCGATATGTTGAGTCCGACGGCAACTATAGGAAGCCCCAAAAATGGACCATTCACCCGACGACAAAATTCCCAACCTATAGAGTATATATCCCTCATCTCTCTTCTACCACCACCACCATCATCCTCACTTCGAAACCTCGAACTCGATCACTCAGCAGCGAGCACGAAATGCGTATCGATATCACAGCTGGCCGCATCCTCCTTTGCCTCGTCACTATGCAAGTGGTAGTTGCCAAGCAAGCTATCGAGCCGGTGACGGACGTACTGCCAGTACGTCTCTTTCTCGTCAATGCCTTTCCTGCGATGTTGTGGCTTTTACTGATATTCACGATTTTGCACGTTTCTCCAGATCCAAACAAGTCCGGGCAAGAATACTAACCCGACTCACAGTGGCAAGGCGGAGGTGAAATCCGGCCAAGGGATATTGAGAAACCTCAGGCTCCAGTGAGTTTTTTGGCCATCATACCTGGGATACCTGTACAACGGGCAAATTCTCATATGTGTTTCGTTCTTGATAGGCCTCCTCAGAACGTACAGATTCCGATATCGACTACATCTGCATCATCTTCGAGCAAGGGTCGAGTACCATTGGTCGTGGCGAATGTCTACCCCCGGCCAATCATGAGTCCCAGCTCGCTGCTACCAATAGTGTTCCTCCTGATATCGCATACGAGCTCGAAAAGATCTTTGCCCGGTTTCGTAAAGATGTGTTGGGGCTTGATCATCGTCCTTTCAAGCTCGTGTATCGCAACACGTTCCATTATTCCCGGGTGACGGTGGAAAATAACCTGCATAATCTCTATTTCTGGGGTCAAGGGAGGCTGGCCCTTACTGAACTCTGCGAGTTGTCTTGTCGGCTCTTATTTCACTTGCACTTTCCGACACTTGCCCCTGGTCCGAACGATTCAGAGGAGCTCCCAGTGGCTACCATTTGGATCCTACAAGGTGGGGTCCCGGGCGGGCTTGCAAGAGGGCCGTGGGAGCGCGATAGTAATGACGATTTTATCTGGGTGGTTCCTCGAGAAATACGGGAGGGACCTGAGGGTGTCCTTGTCCATTTCGCGGATTACTATGAGACACTGCAGCGTCCAGGGCAAAGTAGTCGAAGAACGTAGATGAAGGAGATAGATTCCATCTTGTATGTACGTCTTACCTCTACCATAGAGGAGCCTAAAGGATATTCATTATTTATCGTGAAGTGGAAGAGATTCATGAAGTTCAGCATGCGCAAGGAATTCGTTGAAACTGCTGTTACCCAAGGTGAAGGATGATCGTACCAGATCGTATTACCATGTTGGACCCTGTTGGACCATGTCGCGATATTTTCATTTTCCGCTGCTTCAATCTTGAGTTGGTGAGGCATTTTCAAAATTTCAGTACCACCGTGAGGGTCCTTCCACTTCCGTTTCTTACTTCTCTACCATTTTGCCATTCAAAGACATTGTTTTCAACTCTCGTCAGATAAGCAGTGCCAGCCTCCAGGCTCTGGAATGATATATACACAAGTTCTTGAACATGCTCAGCGCCGCTGGCAAGTGGCGAGAGGCATAAACGACTCGATCTCAACTTCGTATAGTACCCGATGTTATCATATCATGATGGGGTCCGACAACTAGCCTCTTGGAACTTGAAGCGCAACTGGAACTAACCATTCACCCATCACATTCAAAAATCCCCCCGCCTATAGTATATACTATCCCTCAAATTTCCTACGTTTCAAGAAACCCCCCAACTTTGCTCAGTTCATTACCACCACCACCATTACTCTGAACTTGGTCTACTACACCATATCGGCGGCCACAAACTTCGATCGCAAAAAGCTGCTACTAGTACATCATCTTCTTTGACGACTGGGCACAGAATGCATATTACAGTTGGCCACATCCTCCTTTGTCTTGTTGCTGTGGTACAAGCAGCTGAGAACAGCTTGTCCATTCTGCCGGTATGTTTCCCCCCTATGAATGCCTTCTTGAGATATCGGCTGGTATCGACAGGGTGTGACTTGGGATACATAGGTTGCTGATATTCACTATTTCTTCAGATTCGAACAAGTTCGAGTCAGAGTACTAGACACGCAAGTCATTATCAGCATAAGGTGCAAACTGGCCGAGTGGACAAACTTAAAGGAAATCAAGTAAGTTTTCTGTCTAATGTCGCTGTACTGTGTATATGAAAAAGGGTTTGTTCAAACCCTCATACTTATGCATTTTATTCCTTATAGGCCTCCTCCAACAGTATAGCCGAAGCCCTTCGCCACATTGACTATATCTGCGCCCTCTTCGTAATGGGTGACGACTCGGACACAGAGATGGAGCGTGCGGATCACGAAGAACATCCTAGCCCTGAATGTCTTCCCGCCCACCATGAGCTGGGTCCCCAGAACCCTTCCGAAGGACGCCCGTTTGAGATCACGTTTGAGATCACTAAGATCCTTGATCGTTTTCGAAAAGAAAGGCTTGGACACCGTTTACGTCCCTTTCAGATTATCTACCGAAACGAGCTCGATCTTGTATATCAGCTGGAGGAAAACATGCATGATGTCTATTTCTGGGGAGGAGGGATGACTCATTACTGCACCCGGAAGAGCACGAAATGTTTGCTCAGCTATATTGATGCGGACGATTATGATTCTAGCTTCGTGGCCACCATTCGAATCAAAGGCGGGGGAGCCGAACTTGCCAGGAAGCCCTCGGAGCGTGATGATGATGACTTTGTGTGGGCGGTTCCTCGAAATATACGGACAGATGTTCTTGAACATTTCGCGAGGTATCGAATTGTAGAAGGGGGTGCTGGATCAACATAGTTTGTTAAGTAAATCGCTGTAAATCGTCACTGATACCACCGGTAACGGAGGATATTCATTGCACTAAAACGGAAGAAATGATGTTCAGCAAGGGCCGGGGTCGAACATCGTAGCGAGAAGAAGATGTCACGCGGGTATGCACAATATTGTATATGTAGCTGATGTTGTGAAGATACTACCATGTTTAATATAGACGGATCGCTATTATCTCCTAGGACCATTCCTCCTTGCATTAGCATCCCACCTTCGTCTATCTCTATCCCTCTCCCTTTCGCGTTCATGAGAATCATATTCGCCCGACCTCGTTCTCTCCATCATGTCCCTCTCCTCGTCCTGATCTTGGTCCTGAGCGCGATGCCGTTGTGGTGACATTGGTGGTGTTCGAGAAAGGCTGTTTCCTCTGACTCTCCCTGTGGGTACTCGAGAGGGGGAATGGTTTCGAGATGAGGAAGTACTGGGAGAACGTCTCGGGGGAAGCCTGGATGTGCGCCGAGGAGTAGGTGACCGACTACGGCTGTCCCTGTCCCTCTCTCGCTCGCGTATTCGTTCGGATCGACCCAGTGGCTCCCGTCGTTCTGGATGATATGAACGACTATCACGATGACGGTCTGCGTGATCATATTCCCTCTCTCTATCCCTGTCGCGATGATGATTCGAATCGTAATGATCCCTGTCCCGGGCCCTGTCTAAGTCTTTACGCCTAGCTTTCTCTTCCTTTCGAGCGCGCTTTTCCTCCTTCCTCAAACGTTTTTCCTCCTTTCGTTTCCGCTTTTCCTCTTTTTCAATGACTCGCTGAGGATCTACTGACTGAAGCCTCGAGGTGTCAGTTGGCGATGCTGAGTTGCTCGTAGGACCTGTTCCGGTTCCGGGCTCGGTCTTGGATGTTTTTGGTTCGGGTGTGAACCCTCTGTGGAAAGATATATGAGCATGGATCAAGGAAACCAAGGATGGAGCATTGGAACGTTGAATGGAAGAAGGATAGATGGGAGTAGAATAAACATACAAAGCAACAGCAAGCGCATCTGCTTCTGCCTCTTTAATCTTTCGTATCTCTTCCTGCCTTTGAAGCTCAGAATCCTTCAAGTCCCGATTATACCAATGAACGTCCTTGTTCTTCTGCCAACGACCCGTCGGAGCGTTAATACTATGTCCCAGGTAGTTCTATCAACGAGGAGACATCATGACGGTAAATTCAGCGAATAGTCGGAACGTCAGTGTGTGCATGTCAGAAGAATTGGTGGTTAGGATAAATGTCATGTATGAGGTTGGACGTTCATCAGAACTTTGAATTATTTTGATAGCAAGAGGCAGCCTCACCTCTCTGTCTTTATCGGCGGATACGTCTGACCATTTGAATTCAGCTTGCCCACCTCTTGTGCCTCCACGAATTGGTTCGAACATGGTGTTCCAGGAGAGAAGTTGTTAGGGTTAAGGTTACGATTTAATTTCACCGTTCACGCGCTAATTTTTTTTCTAAGACTCAACTCATCCTACAGGCTACCGCTGGCTGCGTGTTCCAATAGTCATATCCTATCCACATACAATGGATGTGAACCCTCGTCGACTCGTCAGCATTGGCGCTGAACGCGTCTCTCACGTCTCAAACACTGAATTTCCTGGTCATTATCCTAACGAAGATCATAGCTGGAATTTAGAATTATTCGAGCAGGTGCGCTTTTATGGACTCTGGAACTCCAATTTTCCACATTGTCAACCTTCTATGATTATATCCTCCTGGATGTATACTGATTTATTCCGCCAGGACAGAACCTCACAGTCCGAATTCACCGTCTCTCCCAAAGGTCCATCGAATTCGATCTCATAGGCGTAGATGCAAGCATCGCAAACGCTTTCCGTCGAATAATGATAGCAGAAGTGCCTACAATTGCTATCGACGATGTTTACGTCTTCAACAACACCACAGTCATCCACGATGAAATCCTCGCTCATCGGCTAGGTCTGATTCCTCTCAACGTCGATCCTACCCAGATGGACACTCTAGAAGATGGGGACTCGCCCACAGATAGAAATACATTAGAGTTTAGAATCAATCTGGAATGCTCGTGGAAGGATAGCAAAGGGAAATCAACTTCGGCGACGCCTACAGACGACGAACGCTACGTTAATCACCAGCTTCTCTCTAAACACCTCCAATGGATCCCGGCAGGCGAACAATTAGAGAAACTCAAAACCGCAGGACCGTTGAACGGGGATATTGTCCTGGCGAAGCTGCGCCCTGGGCAAGCAGTAGAAATGGTCTTGCATGCGAAGAAAGGACAAGGGAAGGACCATGCGAAATGGAGTCCGGTAGCCACCGCGACGTATCGGTTGCATCCAAATATCGTGATAACAAAACCAATTCCCTTCGAAAGAGCAGAGGAATTCAAAAAGTGCTTTTCTCCGGGTGTTGTAAAAGTTGACAAGAAAAAACGTGAGACCAGTCCTTGTTGTATGCCAGCATTTGCGTAGCTGATTGTTCTTACTCCCCTCTGTAGGCGCCGTCCAAATTGATCGGGACCACATGCGAAACGATACCGTCTCACGCGAGGTCCTTCGCGACCCAGAATTCAAAGACTCCGTTGAGTTGAGTCGGATCAGAGACTGGTTCATCTTCTCGGTGGAATCAGAATCGGCGTATAAGCCCGAGCAGTTGCTCCCGGAAGCGATTGGGATCATGAAAGAGAAGATTGCTGCTATGAAGGCGGCGGCCATGGAGCTACTGGGAGGAGAAGGGGGTGGAGAGGATGTGGTCATGCAGGACGAGACTTGAGTTAGATCGAGGTGTATATATTAACTATCTACCAGTAAAAAACATAGCAGTAACTTATCCAGTTGCTGGATCGACTCGTCGAAGCATACTAGTACAGGCCTTGGTGAAATCTGGATACTCCTCGTACTATTGTCGAAGATTGTGAAATATCACTCTTTTACACAATCTATGTACCTCGTACATGCAGAACTCAAGTCTTGCGACCGACGCTACTAGGATGAACCCTTCCAAAACTCGGTGTCTCCCAGTCACTCGAATTGAGATCGGTCATGAATCTCTTTGGCTTGGTCGTCGCAGGTGGGGATACCGTCCCTGTCACTCCTTTTATGTTATGACTGTTGGATCCTTGGCCCTGGGTGGCTCGTCCTGCTTGAGGTTCGATATCTGAATCCACTTCGGACTCGTTTTCCGATTCACCTGGGTCGTCTGAGTTGTCGAGAGCACCGTCTTGATTGTTCTGATCGGTACGAGTACTAACGTTCAGGGACTGCATTGAACGGGATAAGGCGCTGACAAACGGACGTTAGCAACTTCGACAGTGAAAGGAAAGTCATAAAGCGGATGGAAAGTATATAGTAGAATGTGAAGACATCACAGAGTCCAAGAGAAGATTGCAGCACAAACTGGAAGCTTCACTTACTGTATTTCATGCTTCCTCTCGGTACACCACTGCCGACAAGATTCTTTAAATTGCAGAAGGATTCCAGCCAGGTCATTGTAAAACTAGAAAATGACCGGTAGAGATCAGCACCAGAAAGTAAATGAGGAAAGTTACCTACGTTGATACCCTCTTCAAGATTTTGTATAATTTCCTTGTATTTGTGATAAGAAATATCGAGAGACTGCAGTGCTTGTTCTCTCGCTTTGACCATTTCTGAATTCTTTCTAGATTTCAGAAAAAGTTCGTTCTCAGTCTGGAAAGTTCGTCAGTGAAGGAGATAGAAAAGATGCACGCGACGCGGAAAACACACTCTGATAGACGCAATCACTTCTTCCTGCTTTCCCTCAAGGTTCCTCATCCACGTCACAAATTTGTCATACTTCACCAGCTCATCGTTCAACACATCTTCGAACATCGCCGGATGCACTCCGGGTATACGATCTTGATGCTTTTGCGCTTCAGATGTTTCCGCCAAACGCTCAAAACCAGACGCAGCTTTGACGATGCGGGGTGTAATGTCGTCTGCTGCAGAAAGCTTCTCTGCTCGTTTGATGAGGTTATCTCTGTCGATGTATATTTCGGATAAAGATTCAAGGAGGGAACGGAGGGTTCGAGCGTGTTTATCCGCGTCTGTCGTGTTTGACGATCCTGGTAAGGAGGTAGACGATGGAATGGAAGCTTCGAGCTCAGCCTGGATGAGAATTGAGATTATTCTCTATTTCGATTTGATACGTATTGCACGGAATAATACGAACCTCATCCCAAGTCAGCTCAGTGATGTTTCTCTCCCATTGATCCCATTTCGTGCGAACAGTCTCATCACTAGTCGCTGCTTGGTCCAGAATTGACCTATAACGACGTTCCTTATCTAACAGATGAGTGTTTGCCTCATGCGAGGGAAGCCTTTCTGAAGGTAGAGCTAGATTCTTCCGTGTGGATTCATCATCGGAGGCTTCTTGATCGAGTATGTCCATGGCCTAAGTCAAAGATGGGAGTCAGTTGAAGACATACCCAAGGAGCTGGCCCAAAAATTACTTCATTCAAGAGTTTGTAGTTTTGCCGAGAAAGGCGATATAGATCCTCGATAGCTGCTTCGATCTTTGCAGGACCATTTTCCAGACGGACCTCTTCAGCCTTTTTGAGGAAGCTCGGTGGGAGTCCAATTGGCCGCTCAAGAGCTTCCAGTGATGCAGGCAAGTTGAGAGATTGAAGTATCCTTGAGAACATAGAGCAAAGTCAATGAAAAGGAAGGGCTCTTTTGTTAAGACGTACTTGTCAGCTGCATTTTTTGACTCCTTCGCAGAGCCAATGAGTTCTTCTTGTATGAGACTCTTCTTGCGGTCATTGTAGATGTCTAAGTACAGAGATAGGCTTATTGGGATGAACCGTAGAGGGTTCGCACTCACTGATAGCCTCCCGAGTGCCCCAACCCATCAAACCCGAAAACAGCATTTGATCAGAGGGAATGACAGCACTCGGATCCAACAACTCTTTCGGTACAAGGACTTGGGCGAGGGTCACTTGTTGAATTGCAGGCAGAGAAGATCCAGCTGGTATATCTTGATGGTAAATCAGATCGTTGTCGCGTTCCGCTCGATTCATTTCCTTCTTGAGGATTTCGAGGAAAGACTACGAAGAATAATCACGGTCACGAAGTCAATTCTTCTCAAACCCAAGTAAACACACATGGCGATATGTGGAAACGGAAAGAGAGAGAATGGAAGAAGGGTATACTGACCTGAATATCGTTGAGAACAGCAGGTGTAACTCTTCCTTTGCGAGCAATGTCGTATCCTTTCTTGGCTGCCGATAATGCTTGGGATAAATAAGCCAGCTCCAAACCGTACCTGAAATTGCAAGGAGTAGTGAGAAGGATGTTAAGAATTATCATTGGAGAATGTACCTGCTTTTCTCTAACTCTTCCCGGCTTCTGCGATACTGAGCGACAGCCTCAAAATGATATTGCTTCGCCTCAACGTGGGATAGCCAGTCCTAGGTTTGACCTTTCAAGAGATATTCTTCTCCTAGAATGCCTTCACCTCACTGAAGGATAGATATGTTTGATGGGTGGACTAGCGTCGGCAATAACTGCAAGAAAATTCCTGTACAATTGCATAGTCTAACAATTGCTCTCATGAAAACCACAACTGAAGGCGTCTCTCAAGCCAACTCACAGCTCCAGCAAGCTTTGAGATTAGCCCAGTCTTCAGGTTATCTAGATGCTTAGAAGTATTGTATCAGGACAAGCATGCTAATGTGACGAATACATTCACTGACCGATCTTAGCTTTTTGCCAGAAACATTCCTGCGCTTGTGCTAAGGCGAGGAGTTCCAAAGCTCGGACGAACGGGTGGGAAAGATCCAGCGGTGAATGCTCCTCATCTCCTGGGACTGTAAAAAGGGGAAGGATAGATGTTCGGAGATATGAGAAGACGCCAGAAGCACTCTGTAATGGTGATACAGAAGTGAACATGGTTTAGTTGAGTGACGAAAAGGCTTACGGACTTGAAAATATGTAGCGGCGCGTTTTATTCCTTCTGCGTTTGAACGATCCTCCGAGGCAGCGAGTTGCGAATACAGGGCACCTAGATTAAACACTACTGCTGCTCGCTCGAACATGAGGCTCCTTATAGTCACTGGTATAGCAGAAGGCGAGAACACGGGTGCATATGATATCTCAAGCTGAATCTAGAGGTGATATCAGATTTCATGAAATTGAGTGCGTTGCGAGCATTGAAGGATAACCCATACATCAACAGGAAATTTCGTCAATATCGAAGTTAGTTGTGCATGATAACTATATGGTTCGAAGATGTGCTCAGATACAGATCACGGATACACAGATACAAGCTAACGCACCTGAAAAAATCCACTAATCTACTCGTTTGTGTCTCCGAGCTCACGATCTTCTGCCTCATCTCTTGCCATTGTTTGATGTCAGTTTTGACAGCATCTGGATGTGTATCTCCGTTATCTGTGAGATATGTGCGCGCAGCAACCGCGACGTCAATTTGATAGGTCTTCTTGAATGGAATCGCCAGCAGATTGGACATGAGGGTTGTTGGGGAGATCGAGGTCGACAATGAAAGCTTGTGAACTTCGAAGTGGTCTTGGTAAATGACGCCGTGGTAAAATAGTCACGTTTGTCAAATTCATTCAACTTGAACTCTTTTGATCACTGTCAGCCCAGCTCAAGCTCAAGCTTCATACTAATAGTTTTGCTCAAGTTTCTTTCTCGAACTACCTGATATCGAAACATGATTGAGACGCCATCTCCCAATCTGGATCGCAGATACTCGTTTCCCCCTTTCCCTACTGTACCCGAGGGCGTTGACCTAATCCCTTTCGAAGATTTCACCGAAGCTGGACTGAAGATTCAACCTGATAACTATGAAGGACCTGAGGTAGATGCTTTGAATATCCCCACTGTTGTGATTCAAAAAAGGCATGCGGGGGATTGCTGTAAAACAAATTCCCGCAATGCAAAACATGATTCGGAGACACAGCAAGGGAACAACCCCGACCCGAGTGGCGCTACTGCTTTTGGTTCACGCCCTCCTATACAAAGAACATGGTACTCAGAGTGGCAGGAGTTGAGTACGAGAAGAAGTGGCGAAAGATTTGACCTGTAAGTGCCGCTCCTGCACGAAAGTGCGTCGCTCGAGTCTCATCGTCACTTTATAACTTCAGTCATGAGAATCTTGCAGACAGAATACATCATGCAACGCGAGTATTCAATACAGGTCGACCTTGGCCCAAGGCAGACAAACACATCCGGGAGCAGTGGGATCAAGTGAGTAATTCCGCGTCCTTGTATCTGACAATCAATCATTCCATGATGTTGATAATCGATTGCTTGCAGTTTCAGATATATATGGGAATTTTGAACATCATGCCTATCTGGAGGCTGAAATCGGAAGAATCTCAAGATGAGGACGAAGTCGAGGATGACTTTGCAGACGATGAAAAATCGTTCCAAGGCCCTAATTCTTCTGAAGCAGCCGAGGAACCCAATCAAAGTGCCATACAGCAAGTTGGAATGACTTCTGCACGGCCCTCCAATGTTTCCAAAAAGAAGCCTCGACCTCGACCGCCTTACGAATACTATAAAGGTCCCGCAGAAGTCGAAAGCAAGGAAGACATTGACAAGCTCATACAACAATCAAAAGAACGCAAAGCAGATCGGCTGATCGATTTTTTGAATGACCCTAAGCAATGCGTTCAGGTTTATCTATCAAGTTACATGATGAAGCAAGGTTTTCATTAGTATGTGATCAATCAACTTCGACCGTATCGATGGGTTCAGGTTCCCGCTAACTCGATACCGTCTTCTAGCATGGAAAGAAATTTGACTCTTCTTCCACGACTTCTTCGTTTCTATATCAAATTCTTGATCAAGGAAGAAATCGTCAATGTCGAACACGAATCTGAAATCCTGTCATCTCTCAAGAGTGCCCTCGATGTCCTCGATATAGCTGAGCTTGAGCTCCCGCTTGCGTCTCAAATTAACAAACGCATTCCGTGGAACGATTTATTCAGCGGAGGCTGCGAAGAGCTATTCGAGGTAAAACGCCAAGAGCGCGAGCTTTCTTTGGGCTGGACTGGAACAAATCAACATTGGAATGGGAATAGCGAGAATAATGGTTCAACCGCAGCTGCTACGATCGCTTCTACCTCTGTCTCTGAGGATCTCAAATCACTCGAAAAGGATGCTGAATTTGTTCCTTCAGCTTCGGAAGATTTGGATTTACTTGAGACACCAGTTGAGAGTGAGTACCTCAAAATTTCTGTGAACAAACATAATGAATCTTAAATGGTTCTAGCTCACTCAGCTACAACACTTTCGGCCGCTGCTCCCGATGCACACGATCCTGACGAAGGAACTTCTTGGAATGTCGATCCCCTAGACGCTGCGGGACGTAACGTTTGGGATACTGAGATCATCGATGTTCAAGATAGTTGGAATACGGTAGAACGCAACGATCCTGGCAACGACCCATGGGGAGATGGTGATGGGAATATATGGGAGCTTCCTCCTCCTCCCACCCTTTTCCCAATCCTAGGCCCAACAGCACTTCCTGTGACACATACCAGCGGCGTCGTGGAATGGAGCATGCGTCGGATTCGAGCCATCGTTCATCCTACTGATGCATCCACTTCCCCCTTGGGAATTCCAAGCGATGGTCCTTCGGCGGAAGCAGTGGAGGCGGAACTGTCTTCGCGTCTAAGCAAAGTCGTGATGGAACCTTGGCTCAACTGGGAGAGTCCAGATCCAGACTATGAGGATACGTCGTCACCTCAGATCAAGGGATTCTCTAGAGGACGCGTGGTTGTGTATGAAAAGGGCCAAGGGGTGCTGTACGAAAATGATTCGGACATTCGGTCAAATGCTTTCGCGGCCTTTTCTCAACCTCCTTCGCGTGACAAAGGCCAGACGAATATCTTGGATGGGCAAGTCCATGCTCATGACCCACTCAATCACTCAATCACGCTTCTCGTCGAACCCGAGAGCGCGAAGTTGATGAGAGTCGGTATGGGCTTGGGAGGTACGTGGGTCCAGATTGCTAGACAGACAGACCTCAGGAGCGAGCAAGAGGCGATGGATATTGGTACAAAAGATGAGAATGGGGAATCGCTGAAGATGAGTATTGATACAAAGAAATACGACGCTGGCACTGGTAAAGGCTATAACGGTTTCGGAGGGTCAGGAGAGAGATTCTGGTATCTGTCTAATTTGCTGATAGTGCTGCCGAGTTACTACGCCCTTTGAAACGGTGATATAGCATACGTACTGAGAGCTTCTGGATCTCCAAGCTGTAAAATTACCCATCTTGTATTTCAAGACGTGCAGTCCAGCAGCCTCAAGAGTATGACCCGAGTCTCTATAATTACTAAAATCAAGCAATAAGTACGGATGCGGGGGTGTTGCTTGTCTACCTTCCGGTCCAGGCCATACGTGCAATTTCCGGTTGCCAATGCAAGGCAACTTCGAAACGAAGGAAGCTCAATGCTCACCATCGATTATGCTGCATGAGGCTGTTCGCAATATCAGAGCTCGAATTTTGGAAAGAAAAACAAATGTAGTGTTACAATGTTGAAGCAACCGGCTGAGGACGCGGAGTTGTGATGGTGGCTGTGCTGGTCAGATGCCGAGCGGAGCAGTTGGTCTCAACTTTCTCACTTTCTATATTCTACCAACGACGACTCGCTCTTTATACCCTTTATCCTCAACGTCAACCGTATATCCTCATCGCCTCATCGCTCCTGCCAGGCTGCAAACGCGAGAATTTTCTCGGCTTTTGTCCAACTCAACTGCGCATCGCTCAGCTACTTGTTGTTAACCTTCACGTCCTTTTCCAATCTCGCCAAATTTCTCTCCTTAAACGAACATCATGTCCTATCCCGACCAACCAAACTCTCCAGGCAGTATGTCGGGACGCCGTCTTACCAACAGGAATACCAATCGCTACAGCGTAACGGCGTTGTTCAGTATGGCGGCTGAAAACGATGTGGAAGTTGAAGACGACCTTGCAAGAGGCACGCCTTTCCGTTATTCCTCTGCTATCTCCAACCCTAAAACCTTTCACATTTAGCCCAAAAGCGTCTTCGTGACTTGAAGGGAAAGATTTCCGCCCATTCCAAAAAGAATTTTGTTTTGGAGCGGGATGTCCGTTATCTAGACTCGCGTATCGCTCTACTTATTCAAAACCGGATGGCTTTGGATGAGGTGAGTACTCTCTTTGCATAACACTCGATTCGTACTAACCCGAGTTCAGCAACGCGAAGTCGAAAGAACATTAGAAGAAGTTGATCCAACTGAGGGTCACTATCCTGACGACCGCAAATTGCAACAGTATTCCAACCTCTTCTTCCTTCTACAATCTGAACCACGCCATATCGCTGCTCTCTGTCGACTCGTCAGCTTATCAGAAATCGACACACTCTTACAAACCGTAATGTTCACACTATATGGGAACCAATACGAGAGTCGGGAAGAGCACCTTCTCCTCACTATGTTCCAATCCGTACTTTCGGCCCAGTTCGAGACGGCCACAGAATTCGGTTCTCTTCTTCGTGCCAACACCCCTGTCTCCCGAATGATGACAACCTACACTCGACGAGGTCCAGGTCAAAGTTATCTGAAAAGTGTTCTCGCAGAGCGTATCAATAGCTTGATCGAACATAAGGATCTCAACCTGGAAATCAATCCTGTTAAGGTAGGTAACAGGCAGTTGCTATGTTGGACTTGTGCTTAGTCTGCTTCTCAGGTGTATGAACAAATGATCAACCAAATAGAAGAAGAGACTGGCTCACTTCCTCCGAATCTACCCCGCGGTGTCCCACCCGAAGTCGCTGCTGAGAATTTAGACGTTCAGGCCATCATTGCTCCCCGGCTCACTATGTTGATGGAGATTGCCAACAGCTTTTTGGTGACCATTATTGAGAGCATGGAGAGCGTACCGTATGGCATTCGGTGGATCTGCAAACAAATCCGGAGTCTTACTCGAGTTCGTTCCCCGTATGTTCTCGCTGTTGCATTGCCTGAGTTTCTTTGTAGCGAAAATACCCTGAAGCTTCTGATTATGCCATTTGCTCTCTAATCGGCGGGTTTTTCTTCCTCCGATTTATCAATCCAGCCATCGTCACTCCGCAAGCCTATATGTTGGTGGAGGGTGTACCAGCCAAACATCCTCGCAGGACATTGACCCTCGTCAGTTTTTTGCATGTGAAATTACTGCCAGCCACTTGTTCTGACTCCCGAACAGATTGCCAAAATGTTGCAGAATCTAGCTAACAAACCGTCCTACGCGAAAGAGGCTTACATGATGACCTTGAACCCCTTCGTGGAGAACAACAAAGCACGCATCAATCAATTCCTCAACAATCTATGTGAAGTCGGTGACTTCTACGAGACGCTCGAGGTATGCCACCGCCACATAATGTGCAGTAGCAGACCGTTTATCTCTCCATAGATGGATCAATATATGGCCCTAACGAAAAAGGATCTGATGATTCATATTACCATGAATGAGCTGTACAACACCCACTCATTGATTTTGCAACACATAGAAACTCTTGTGGGTCTCGTTCAGCTGCCATTTTGGATAGATGGTTGATCTCCTTCTATTTAGTCGCCAAATGATAAGCAACATTTGCGTATATTGACTGACGAACTCGGTCCTGCTCCCGCTCAAGTTCCAAGAAAAGAAAATCGGACCATTGAACTTTCTCTTTACAGTCGATGGGAAACGCCAGTACAAGATATCCAGAGTGCCTTGATGGACTCTGTGTCTTCCAGTGACATGCTGTATATGGAAACCAAATCAATCTTCGTGTCATTGATACGTTCCATACCTAATGCTGTCGAGAAACGTCCATACAATCTAGCTGCCATCGCTGAGCGGGCGGCTACAACCAAGGATGTCACTCTCGTTCGGAAAGGTATCAAGGTCAAGGAAATGCTGCGAGAGCTGGAGGAACAGAAGATAATTGACCAAAGTGACGGATACAAGCTCATGCAGGAAGAAGTGGGTGCTGAGCTCGTCCACCTTGGTAACCTCCGGGAGAAGGTCCTTCTAGAAACGAAGTCTCTCGAAGCAGTATACAAGACTATCGGCGATCACAACACTTATCTTAGGTCGCAGTTGGAGCAATACAAGGCTTATCTGCAGAACGTACGACTCACTGCATCGAAAGACAAGGGAAGCACCACTGGGGTTGGGGTTGTGACGGTTGGTGGTAAAGAGAAGAAGCCTGCGAAATCGGTAGTGCTTGGGCCGTATAGATTCACCCACGCTCAGCTCGAGAAAGAGGGCATCATCGTTGAGAGCAACGTTCCCGATAACCGGTATGTTTTGTTCAGGAGATTGGCGTTTAGGACGCAAGGAACTGATCTCATCGAGCAGTCGACCCAATATCTACTTCAACATCACGTCACCTACGCCGGGCACTTTCATTATTGCGTTACACTACAAAGGTCGGGAGAGGGCCATTCTCGAGATGGACCTCAAGATAGACGATCTGCTGGAAAAGGTTCGTCGTGTCTCCTGCGCGCCTACCAAGTCTCTCACCTTTCATTATAGCAAAAAGATAACAAACATCTGTTGGATTTGGAGTATGTCCAGCTCAACGTTCCAAAGGTGTTGGGTCTGCTGAAGAAAGTTTTCGCGAAACGATAAACGACATGATGCCATATCATTGATTGGTTATCGCACTATTCCTCTCATATTGTCCCTCGATCTTTTATGTGATATGTATTATTTGAACTATCCTTAACTCTGTTTTTTTGCCTTTTCGATCTTTCATTATTTGTTCTGTCTAGTCTGCTATTTTCTTGATTCGGTGTTTCCTCTTTCTCGGATGTATTATTCACCCTTGTAGTACACTCACTAAGACATGTTGTTTCCCTATACCAATTGTTAGTGACTAGTTGTTCGATTTCCCATTCAGAGATCCTCTTGAATAAGGATGCTCGATGTTTTCACAGTGAGAGAGCTACGTCCTTTCTCGGTATTGCAGGCCGCACAAGCCAAGTGTAGAGGTTGATTTTCGCTGGAAGACACATTAGTTCTTAACCCCGGTAATACTGGTAAGACTCACAGAGTGCAGACAAGACAAGACCAGGTCACAGTGGCCCGTTTCTCAACCCTACTCATTGTGAGGCCTTTGTCAGTCATTCCAGATGCTTCCCTTTTTTGAGAAGCAGGTTTTGTTTCAATTTGTCTACCAAAACCCATATTCAAGGAGGCCTTTTTACGTATCTTGGTAGGTGGTTCTGTGGATAGATTAATTCCCTGAGAGGTTGTGCTCTGAATGTATGATGTTTACCTGCTGATTGTTCGAACCCATTGGTTTTTCGTTTGCCATCGGACTTCGAGTTGGTGATGGGTCCGTTTTCATCTAACGAACTAATGACGACGTCGGAACAACCCTGCCCAGTAAATATAAAGTCATTTTGTGACTCCTGCCAAGCCGTTCTACTTGAGAGAGTTCGAAAAAATTCATCTGAATCTTGATTTGCGTCGAGAAGTGCTTGTTTTCTGTCTGTATTTGATTCGAATATGATCCCTGTGTCTTCTAGACAGTCATCCTCGCCGCTATTTGACGTGGATGCAGTAGACGAGGTGGAACTCCCTGTAGCTGAAAAGGTCGGCTGTAAATCAAGGCTATACCTGTACAATTTGGACCAAAAATGGCGTACGGATGCTCGAGTGTCTGAGTGCTTGCGTTCTTCTTTCGATAGCAAGAGCTCGTTCTTCTCGTGCTCGTTTACTGGAGTGGTATGTGCGGTGAGCACGTATTGGGAAATAACAATCGTACCTATGAGCTTGTTTTCTATACCCTAGACCTTTGTCACCTGTGCCTAGAAAGAGACCCTCACCTTGGAAAGCGTATTTAGATGTCACGCGAGATCCTGCTTTACGTTGCTTGGCGGTTTGCTTTCCAGTCTTGTTGGAGGCGACAACTTCTCTAGGAGGACGAGGACCTCTTCGTTGGCGTAGATGGGAAGGTCGAGTCTTGCTTTGGGCGCCACCACACTGAACAATGATTCGGGGTCAACGATCCAGAGAATATGAGACTAGGACTCACGATGTATTCCGGAAGATCGCCAGTATCCAGTCCCATTCCAGAACCTGGTACAACGACAGAATCGGCCAACCGCGTTCCAGCCGACCAGCAGCCTACAAGATGATCAAGGATGGCTCTAGAAGCGCATGAATTCGACACCCGCACCATCTCCGTAGTAACCTCTGTTCTGGAGTTGCCGGACTTCGTTCCTCAGTGTTCGCCATAGTGCCTGGAACGCAGGTCCATGATTCATGTGCTTTTGTTGATCAGCTTTATACTGCAGCTATATATGGGTCGTTCAATTTTGGCTCACTGTGTTATGCGCCAGCTGAAACATTAGGGTCAGGATTGAATGGATTTCAGATTACACGGAGAGATCGTACCTCATGACAAAGAGTACTCATGAGCCATGACGATGGTAGAAAAGATCCTCCAGGTCTTCTTAACACTAGCTCTACGAAAGGGACGTTGGATTTGTCGAGGTTAAAGTCTTCGGTGGCTCCTCACCTATGGTTTCACCATTGTTCCAATTTCTGCCAGCAAATACCACATTGTGTTCGTATTCCTCGAGACTATTGACCGTGAAAGCGTGTGTTTTCATGATGGGGCGAACCTGAGCCGCGAGAGCGCGTAGTAGTTGCCTTGCATCTTCGCTGTCGTCAGCCGGAAGAGGTGTGATGAAGTGGATGTGAGGATTAGGATTCGTTTCTTTTTCGTTGAAACGGGAGTGGACCATGGTGGAAGAAGACAACCCCTATCTATGTCACGTGTTTCGCCTAGATTTCATCGAGGGTTTGTCCCGACTCCGACGGCTGCAGCAACTTGAACTTGTAGCACAGCCCAAAGCTCTTCCATCGTATAAAACTGTCCACCACACATTCCCATTCTCTCGCTCTCAAACTCAACTTCATCCGCTACGGAAAGCTATCTCCAGCCATGAAGATCGCAGTTTTGACCTCCGGTGGTGATAGCGCTGGAATGAACGCTGTCGTTAGGGCAGTGGTCAAAGTTGCAATTCTCAAGCAAGTTGTCAGGATTTTCCACCGATCAACACTCCTCTTACCTCTATTACCTTTCCCCTTCTAGAGGTTGTGAAGCCTGGGTTGTCCGCGAAGGTTACGAAGGCCTTGTTCGTGGCAACACCGAGGCTTCGTCCGAACAATTCATAGACGATGAACCTGTGAACCTACCAGATAATGCATCCACAGACGGCTCCAGTTTCAATCTTATTCACAATCTGCGTTTCGGAGACGGAGATTTGTTGAAGGACGGTACTGGAGATCATCCCGGGACCCGATCTTTGAAAGGCAGATATATCGTTCGTGTGGGTTTCGACGATGTCAGAGGCTGGTTTGCGGAGGTCATTTCATTTACAATCTCAGTTGGACACAAGACTCATATCAGAGGTTAGGGAGGAACATTTATTGGAACTGCAAGATCAAAAACTTTTCGTACCCCTGAAGGTCGACTTCAAGCGGCCTATAACATGGTGAAAGAAGGGATTGACGCATTGGTCGTTTGTGGTGGCGATGGCTCTCTGACCGGCGCTGATGTTTTCCGTGCTGAATGGCCGAAGTTGATCGAATCTCTACAATCGGAAGGTACCTCACATCTTGGCAGAATTGAAGTCATTTGCTCATTCTCATATCTTCAGGTCGTATAACGATGGAGAAAGCCCAGCTTCATGCCCATCTCAGAATTGTTGGGCTCGTTGGTTCAATTGATAACGACATGTCAATGACTGATCTTACAATTGGCGCACCCACAGCTCTTCATCGGATATGCGAAGCGATTGACAATATCAATTCTACCGCTTCCAGTCATTCCAGAGCGTTCGTATTAGAAGTCATGGGACGGCACTGCGGCTGGTTAGCTTTACTAGCTGGTGTTAGGTATGTAGTGTTCTTTTCACCCATTGAGGTCTAATGCATTTCCAGTGGCGGCGCTGATTTCATCTTCATTCCTGAACGCCCTCCGACAGCCGAATCATGGGAGGATCAAATGTGCGAGTGTATCCATCGTGTAGGTCCCGACAAACCGCTAAAGGAATGTCTGAATGAATCTTGTCCCACCTAGCACCGTGAAGTCGGCAAACGGAAAACTATCGTCATTGTCGCAGAAGGCGCCATCGACCGCAATCTAAACCCTATCAAGGCTGACCATGTCAAGGACGTGCTCACAGAAAGGCTTGGTTTGGATACTCGTGTTACTACATTGGGACATACTCAACGAGGAGGAAGGCCTTGCGCATACGATCGTATCCTGGTCAGTTATTGTGCCGACTATAGGATCATGATCTGTCTAAACCATCTTTTTAGCCGACACTCCAGGGTATGGAAGCTGTCGGAACCTTACTCGAAGCTACACCGACATCCCCATCCTACATGATTGGTATTCGTGAAAATAAGATTACCAGAGTACCCCTCATGGAGGCCGTCGAAATGGTACGTGCCATCGAGATCACCGCGCTTCACGGTTCTAACATGTAACAGACTCGAGCAGTTAGTGCCGCAATCGAGGCTAAAGACTTCGAGAAGGCGATGTCTTACAGAGATCCAGAATTCAAAGAGAGTTTCGAAGGTTTCTTGAAAATATCTACGTTGGACCAGGAAAAAGTACCCGAGGAACAGGTATGTGTTACTTCTATGGCTGTATCCTCTTCGTAGCTGATGAGACCATAACTTGCAGAGAATGCGAGTTGCCGTCATGCAGTAAGTAACTTCTGACTGTTTGATTTCTAAGACCTCATATCGTCCATAGCATGGGCGCACCTGCAGGAGGTATGAATGCAGCGACTCGCGCTGCTGTCAGATACTGTATACGTCACGGGCATACTCCTATCGCCGTCCACAACGGTTTTCGCGGGCTCCTCGACGACGAAATTCACGAGCTCTCGTGGCTTGGCGTCGACTCATGGACGGCTCGTGGAGGCTCCGAACTTGGAACAAATCGCACTCTACCTTCCGTTGATCTAGGCGCTATTGCGTCCAAATTCCAAGAGCACCAGATCCAGGGTCTGCTGATGATCGGTGGTTTCGAGGCATTCAATTCGTTGCTTATCTTGGAAGAAGGAAGGAAGCATTACCCTGCTTTCCATATTCCGATGGCCCACCTGCCGGCGACAATCAGTAACAACGTGCCGATGACGGAATGGAGCTTGGGGAGTGACACCAGCTTGAACGCCTTGGTCGATGCTTGCGATGCAATCAAGCAGAGCGCCAGTGCCAGTCGGAATAGGGTTTTCGTGGTCGAAACTCAGGGTGGAAAATGTGGTTACATTGCTACGGTAGGAGCATTGGCGGTGAGTAAAACGTGGTCGCTGTTGACTCTTTTCCGCTCATTGTTCTCCTTAGACTGGTGCCAGTCTAGTATACACTCCGGAGCAGGGTATAGATTTGGATACACTACGAAGAGACGTCCGGTTCCTCAAGACGAGATATACGTTAGATGCAAAGGGCCGGAGTGAAGGTCGCCTGGTAATCAAGTACGTTTGTTGTTGGTGACCCGCTTTCGCCTCATTCTGAATACACGCAACCTATGCTCCCCTCAGGAACGAAGTTGCGTCACAAGTCTACACGACAGACGTGATGCAAAAGATGTTGAAGGAAGAAGGTGGAACTCTATTCGATGCTCGCTCTGCATCTCTCGGTCATACGCTCCAGGGTGGGGTACCGTCACCGATGGACCGTGCTCGTGCAGTGCGGCTCTCGCTCAAATGTATGGCCTTCCTCGAGAGGGAACATGCCAAACTTCTGCAGCAGTCTTCAAAATCAAGACACGCAACGCCAGATTCTGCCGCTATCATCACCATTCAATCCAGCTCTTTGAAGTGGGTCCCAGTTCAGGAAATGGTCGCACACGCAGACATGCAAAATCGCAGAGGCAGGAACCCTTGGTGGTCTGGAATTAAGGAATTGGCGGAAACTCTTGCTGGTAGACCTCAATTGATCGGACTGCATGCGAAGGATCTTGCTCAATTATGAATACTGAAAGCTTGGAATAGACAGATGAGAATTTAGATGAAATATTGTGCTTCAATTAATCTACTTGTACGCAGCCAGAGATATCTTCGATAGAGAAATTTGCAATTTCTGCGGTTCATCTACATATCTTTTTCTGAACCAGCCTCGCAGATTCTGTTCTCTATTCCCCATACATACTGGTCATACTATAGGAGCCACGACTCGGTAGTGACTCTAAGGTGGTTACTCTTCAAAGCTACAATCGCCTCAGTATCAAACGATTTGAAAACATCGGGGTTCTCTCTGTTTCAGAACTTTTCAGGCCTCCTTGAAGGATCCAGTAAGTTGAGGAACCTGGAGAAAAACTTGGCATTAATCAGAGACTCCTTCTCATGAGCCAAAACTTCAATTTTTTGATACGTACCAAGCGAAATTAAATACAGGACGATGCAGCTGGATGAACTCAGAGAGTGATAATAATTGGTAAGCATGAACAGAAAAAAAAGATGAGGAGGATAAAAGTAAAAAAGGCAGTGGCGCCGCCTTATCGATACCATCAGTTGCCACTAGGTGCGCTCAGAGTTGAACTCGATTTGGTTCCCGAATCCGAATCGTCTCGATTCGAAAATTTGCTGACGCCGTGTGAAAAGAGATAACAACTAGCGCCTACTAGCGCTCACGGAACGATTCGGAATCACCCATCACGGCACAACCGGCAAGCAAAGCCGAAACACCACCTTGATGTGCAGGAGCACAGTTTTCCTGCATGTTTCTCATTTTTTTGCTGAAGGCATCTCTACAAATCATAAGGAACCTTCATTTGACAACCCAATATAGTAAATATCTACTATACAACAGCAAAACCGCCTCTTTTACTTATTGATGTTAAACAAGCGCTGGACCTCTCCAAATTTGATCGCAATTATTACTAGAGAAGCGCCGCCTTCAGCGGCCAGCCCTTGCTTAGAGTAGAGCAAATAGCGTGTTCCAAGGATCATCGATCAGCATTCAGACGAGATATAATCAAGAGTTACATTCAACGTTATACAGAATACAAGTACAGATTGAAGACAGATAGGTACATTGAAAAAAAAACTAAGCTCTTTGTTTGCCTTTGCCTTTGCCTGATGGTTCAGCGAAAGGATATTTATCTAGCTTGCGTTTTCCGAGCAACTTTCGAGGAGAGTTTGAGATACGCGCCTTAGGAGGGTCGATGACCAAGATAGAATACACGTCAGCGGTAAAAACGTCTTTGTGTTCACGGCTGATGTGGTTGTGAAAGAGAAAGAAGTGTACAACAGCCAACGAACCTTCGAGGTGGCTGGTATAGAGGGAAGGGATGAGTTGATGACTTTCCCGGAGGATATCCAGTTGTTCGTATGCAGGAAGAGGAACGAGTTCATGGGACTTGGATGCTACCATCTCTGCAAGTTCATCTTTGGCACGTTGGGATCTCACAGGATAACCAGCGAGAACCAATTCGGACGCTGTGGTATAACATGAAAATACAGACACGATAGAGCACAGACATACTCACATTGAGGAGGAGATGAACCAGTAGAAGGTTCCGGAAGATCGGTAGGGTCTGAGGGCTCTTCAGTCAAGGTAGGCTCGATGATTGGCTGATAGAAGAGACATTTGAAATGAGCAATCAGGTGGACGTGATAAATAAATATTTCATACATTGAAAACCCGGTGACGCAATTTCAATTTGGGTTCACTGTCAGCTGCTCCCAAACCTAAGACTCCTATAACCGCCTTGCTATTTTTACGAACTTTGGATTGTCGCAATTTGGAGATGGTATTGTAGGCGACGTCGAAGTCCTGTGCAAGAGATATGTTCTCTCGTTTTGGAATTCGTTCAAGAGCAATTGTAAGTTTGACGTCCGCAAGTTTCTCGGTGTATTCAGAAGGTTCCTTGAATGGGATAAATGTTAGAGTTGAGAGTGATAGCAGAATCGACATGGATGGCACACCTTAAAGAATCCATCAGGCGCAACAAAAGTGTCATCTCTCGAGATTCGAGCAATGAGAGCGAAACAGACATGTTTAGGAATAGCAGGAGAGTGTTCGTCAGGAGAATTGGTACTGTTTTCTCCTTCGGAAGGAACACATTTCAGTACAGGATAACTCTCTCCGCCATCGCTAAACCAAGCCAAGCGCTCAAAGGCATGAGGATCACCAAGGTAGATAACGTCGTCTGACTGAAGATATTTTTGGCGGAGATTTTCAATACGTTCTGCCAAATTATGAGGAACGTTGGACAGAGTCAAGGGTGCTGTTTTTGGGGGCATAGATGATGATGGACGTTGTAAGACAACAGATCGAAATTGAGGCTATTGCAGAATGTAGAAGGAATTTGAAATTTGCAAGTCACGTTTGCCACGAGACGGAGTTCCCTCCAATCTTGCTAGAGTAAGCTTGTTAACTCTTTCATCGACAATGACCATAGCAGAGCTGAGCGCGCTGACTTTGTCTACAATCTATTCTCTTGTGAAAGACATTATTCACATACCCTATGCTGTTCGTCGTCAAGGCAAAAGTGCCGTTGTTGAATTCGTCGTCGAAAATGCTCCAGATCATCTGTTGAGTATACTGCGGACGTCAGCAGAGGATAATAGCAAACGTCGAAAGCGAGACATGCTCACAGAGACAGACGAACTAATTCCATCGTCGAAACGGCCACGCTTTGGGGAGAAGTGGCAGGACAGCCATGACACAGATAAATTCTTGGCGATGCCTTCGAAAGCAGAACTGCATGCATGCTATGCTGCATTTTTTGCTGCCACAGGAAATGAAGCTGTGAAGCTCGGAATTTGTGCAATATGTGGCCGAGAAGTCAGCGTCGAAGATTCACAGATGAAGGAATACAGAGTTGGTGGTATGACCGAATCTCAGCGCGAGCGACTAAAACCATTCAAGGTGCATTCTGCACATTACACTGTCGAAAACATGATCCTGGAGAGAAAAGGGGTTGAGCACAGAGATGGCGATACATACATCCACACCTGCCATGATTGCACAACTTCATTGGAATCGAGGATGACAGGTCCGCCGCCGTTGTCACTGGCGAACAACAACTGGATTGGAGACATACCGACAGTGCTATCAAAGTTGACACTACCAGAACAGCTGTTGATTTCGCATTACCACCCTCGCGTGTATGTTTTCAAGTTATATCCAAAGAGTGGAAAGGGAAATCCGCGCCATCTTCAGCGGGCCATGAAAGGATCAGTGAGCACGTATGCTCAAGATATTGCCGCGATATCTTCAATGATCACTGGTAACCTCATGCCACGACCACCTTCTATATTAGCAGCGCTTATCACTGTTGCATTTATCGGAAAAGGGAAACTGCCACGAGATTGGCTTCGGAGTACCTTTCGTGTTCGACGAACTATTGTTATGGAGGCGTTGCAATGTTTGAAGGCCAACAATAATCGACACTACGTTGACGTGGATATCAGTGAAGAGAATTTGAGGTTACTACCAGACGACGACATACCGTATGAGATAGAATCTCTGATCCGACAATCTGAAGATGAAGCAGTTGTTAGGCGAGAGGAGGCAGGATATGTTCCGGAAGAAGAATCAGGTTAGTTAAAAGATGAAGTAAAGACCATAACTTCTGATATCTCTTTATAGATGCAGATGAGAATGAAGAAACAAATCTGAAAGGAGCAGTCGAGTCTGAAACATCGAAGGAAGAAGGTTAGTTGAGCGTCAATGCTGCAAGAAAAAATGAAAATGACTTCTTCAATAGACGACCCAGATGTCATACACTTTCAATGGCTGGGTGTACACGATAGTGAAATGAATAATCTTGCCCCAGACGAACTGATGAAGTGGGCTCTATCTAGGCTGTGGGATGAGAATGAGATGTCGGAAGGGATGTATGCAGTACGACGTGGAGGGCAGCCCATACCTGATTTCATACGCCGAGCGAAAGTCGGAGAGGACATCACAGATGACTTTTTCGAGAAAGCATTCCCTGTTCTATTTCCTTACGGTGAAGGAGGTCTCGAACGAGAACGTCCAACGAAAGTGGATAATAGCAGCCTTATTCGACGCGCACTGATGTATCACGATCGACGCTTTCGGAAACACAGCACATTTCCATTCGTAGTTTTTGGCATTCAGCAAAAGCTCCAAGCGTTGAATTCTGCTCGACTGCAATTGCGCAAATCTTCATACGACAGAGATATCCGGATTCTATCGAGTATAACCAGAGAACAGCTTCAGCACGCCGCTAAGGAAGAATCAGAGAAAAAGATGATCAGTGATCCTGCAGTTCGGTTGCTCAAAAAATACGTACATGCTTCAGCAGCAAATGTCGAAGGGTCGAACGCCTCTCGTACCAGACTGCGAAGTCAAATCTGGTCTACTGCTGTGGTACATGGCCCGCCGTTCTTGTGGTTGACAATCAATCCCAGCGATATAAACCATCCAATTGCGCAGGTATTCGCAGGAGAGAAGATTGATCTTGATAACTTCATAGCTATGGAAGGCCCAGATTCAGATAGACGTGCAGCAAACATAGCAGATGATCCCTACGCTGCGGCAAAATTTTATCATTTCCTGATTCGAACGATACTCGAGAGTTTATTCTCGATCACGGTGACAAGATATCAGGTGAAGAGCTCGATGGGTATCATGGGCGATATAGCAGCATACTTTGGCCTTCACGAAACACAAGGTCGAGGGATGATGCATTTCCATGTACTCATGTTTCTTCGACATGCCCCTTCTGGAGATGAAGTGTTGGAAAAGTTGAAGACGGTGGAATTTCGGAATCGTGTGTTGGTGTATATCAAGGCCAACTTTCGAGCATATCTGCCAGGGTTTGAAAGTGCACAAAGTGTGAAGGCGATTCCGAAAGTCTCCGATGTGGGATATAATCGACCACCAGATCCGAAATCTGCCAATTACGAAGACGAGCTGGAAAAAAGAGAGAAGGAAGTAGCGCGAGCTTGCCAAATACACGTCTGTGATTATGACAGATGTTTGAAACTCGGTCATGACGGCCAGTACTATTGCAAACGTCGCGCACCTTTTGAGCTTGCTCCGGAAGATTTCATCGAAGAGAGTGGGAAATGGGGACCAAAACGATTGTATGGATATGTCAATAATTGGGTACCTCCAATATCCGTCAATCTTTCCTGCAATAACGATGGGAAATTCCTCACGAATGGTCGAGATGCAAACAACATTACTCGATATGTCACAGGCTACACAGCTAAAGCACAAGGCCAAAGTTATAACGAGAGCGCAGTCATAGCTGAAGGGTATGCGTACCACCAGGAACATCCTCGATCACAATATGGGGATACCATTGAACATGCTGGGAAGCTTCTCCTTTTCCGTGTGTTGACCGCATTGAATCGCGAACAAGAAATTGCTGCACCATTGGTCATATCTTACTTGATGGGATGGAGTGATCATACGTGTTCACATACCTATACTGCGATATATTGGGACGCATTTCGACGCGCGTTGAATCGTGCAAATCCTGAACTCGAGTGTTGGAATAAGAGAACAACTACAAATGAAGAACGGTGAGCATATGTGTTTGTGATGAAAAGTGTCAAATTACCAATAATATGATACAGAATAGTGAATGAGAAAGATGGAGTAGATGAATTAGCAGAAGACGATGAGGATGAAGATGATACTGCGGACAATAACGTGAGTTTAATCCGAAATGAAAAGAGCATCTTTTAATTTTATTGAATAGAATTCAGAAAGAGAAGAAGGACAAGTCACTCTAGACGTCGATAACACTGGCAAGGTGTATGCCAGAAGTCAAGTGATGGATTATGTGTTACGAGGAGAAGCATTGGCATCTATGAACGTATTGGATTTCTTCGTCAATACCTATGAAGAATATCATAAAGAAACAAAAACGGACCTAGATATGCCATCGACTTCTTCCACCGAGACACGAAGAGGCCGACAACCTAATCCAAGGTATCCCTATCTAGCCACGCATCCGCGTGCCCAAACCACACAACGTGTACTCCGATCTGAAGGACATCGCAATCTTCCCAATTTCATTGGACGATGGTTTCCTAATCGAGATGACCCATCCGAAACTGAAGCATATATGGCGTCGATGTTGGTTTTGCTGAAGCCTTGGCGAAAGCTTGATCGTGATCTAAAAAGAAAAGATGAGGATTGGTCAGACGCTTTTGAGAGACTGATTTCCGAAGACGATGGTCGTTACCGATATATCACATCAGGCATCCAGTTCTTCCATCAGACCAAGGCAACTGCAGATCGGCTTGAACCAGTGACCATTGATGAGCAAGAACGAATAGTTCAATCTCAGCGTCAGCAGCTATATGAAGACGAAGACGAGGAACTGTACGAGGATGATGTAGAGGAGGTGGATGAGCATACTTTATCTGCTCTTCGCTTTCAAGAGATACCAGAGCGTGAAAGACGACATGGAGAAATTGCAGTCAAGATAGCGAAGTCATTGGGACTCTTTTCTTCCACTGGTGTTCTGTGGGAAATCGATGGTCACTGTGCTCGTCCTGCAGAAGGTGATGATATAGAAAAGTTGATTGACTGGAAAAAGAGGATGGTTGAAGAGGTAGCCAGACGTGGAGCAGATGAAGTACCTTGTATGGGAAACTTCGCGGGACTCTCAGAACCAGTGGTGCAAAGATTGACAGAGAAGGACTTCACAGATATAGACGTTGGAGAGTATGATGTTCCTTTGGTGGGAGGAGAAGCCTTGCAATCCGTTGAACCGGAGAACTTGAAGGATGATCAGCGTCGCGCTTTTGATATTGTCAAATGGCATCTGGAACAAACCTTGGCTGGATCGAGTCCTCCACCTCTACGAATGATTATACACGGTGAAGGAGGAACTGGAAAGTCAAAAGTTATCGCCACTATCACAGATTTGTTTCGCAAGATGAACGTACCCAGTATGTTGGTCAAATCTGCTTATACCGGGGTAGCAGCGTCGGTTATTGAAGGAAAAACAACACATACAATCGCTGCGATATCTACCCGAGGCGGAAACCGAATTAGCGATGAAAAGAAGAAGAAACTGCAAGAACTTTGGCTTACGAAGCGGTATTTGATCATTGATGAATTGTCGATGTTATCAAAGACCTTCATAACAAAGCTAAATGACCACATATCCACTGGCGTACGAGGAACAGATCATTTCATTACGGACAGTTCGTTTGGTGGTATAAACGTCATTCTAGCCGGCGATCATCATCAGTTTCCACCAGTTGCAGGTCCTAAACGAAGCGCGATGTATTTTCAACATCATCCGACAGACACGTTGGAGATGAGATTGGGTCGACAGATTTATGAGGAGTTTTCAGTCGTCGTACTTCTTCAAGAGCAAATGCGCGTAACAGACGTAATCTGGAGAGCGTTCCTCACTCGTCTACGCTATGGCCGCGTTACAGATGAAGATGTTGAGATGCTGAATGGAATGGTGCTGAACAAAGGTAGTGGTGATGGGTTTGACGAAGAGGAAAAAGAGTTTTGGAAAGAAGCGGCTTTGGTGACTCCACGGCATGGAGTAAGGAAGTTGTGGAATTCAGAAGCTGTGCGCGAGCACTGTAGAAAGAAACATGTTCCACTCTACAGAATTGCAGCAGAGGACACCATAGGAGGGAGATCATTGACGTTGAAAGAGCAAATCGAGGTCGCACGTCGTGGGTCTAGGAACAACACAGCGCACAAAAACGGTCTTCCTAGTTTCATAGAGATAGCGGTTGGAATGAAGGTTATGGTGACCAGTAATGTGGAGACAGACCTTGATGTCACCAATGGAGCTCGCGGAGAAATCGTTGATATCGTTCTGGATCCCAGAGAAGAATCGGCCACAGGCGAACAGGAAATAGCGCTGGAGTTTTTGCCGAAATATGTACTGGTGAAGATGGATCGAACACGAATGGTTCAACTTCCTGGCTTAGAGGCAGGAGTCATACCCATTGAACCAGCGCAATCCAAATTCAAGATCATTGTTACAGGGCTGGGGCCAAAGATGGTTCAACGTAGACAGTTCCCTATGACAGCGGCATATGCGTTCACAGACTATCGGGCCCAAGGACAAACAATATCAAAAGTTATAGTTGATATGGGTAAAGTTCCAACAGGGGCACTAACGCTTACCTCACTATATGTCGCACTGTCACGCAGTTCAGGACGAGACACCATCCGTTTGCTACGAGATTTTGATGAAAAAGCACTGCGAGAAGCAATAGAATCAGATCTTATGACAGAAGACCAGAGGTTGGAAAAACTGAACAAGAAGACAAAAGATTGGTGGACAGAAATAACGCATTGCTACAGACCAGATGATATGCCAGAAAGTAGATTGGATGGGAACTCGGCCCATATTGACGTTGCGTAGATGATACAGAGATCTGTACGAACGCTAGTATGTATGCACAACTGCGAGATTCGTGTAGGCCGCGCCCTGGAGAGAGCGCGCAAAAGCTGAGAATCAGAATCTTATGAAGCCCTGAGTCTCTTTAGAGACGACAGCTAGGTGAGGTGATTGGCATGACATTGAAACCACGTAGGGAATAAACCATGATGGATATAAATGCTCCAAGATAAGACGTTAACAGAGACAAGCTCGGCGCCGCTAGGGCGATGTTAACGCCTAACTGAAGTACCACAAAAGCATGTGATGTACACCAACAGAGTGCGATGGATCCGGAGTGCAAATGGCAACAGTTGAGGTGTGGAGAGAGACGGATGGGATATGGTGTTTGGGGAGGCATGCATTTGAGAGCCAAATCCAAAGGAGACTCGCATCCTAGCGTTAGAGAGGCGTCAGGACGTGCATTTGCAAATATGGGAGGTTGACAAAGGGAGATTTTCATCTGTTTTGGGTGTAAGCCGCGAGTCTCTTCCGAGACTTCAGCTAAGCTCTTCTGCAATCAGCGGGCTCTGTGACTCGAAAAAACCAACGAAACACAAAGCCACAGCGTGAATGACAGGAGGAATCCATAGGTATAGCATGTGGACAGACTTTGAAAAGAAGGATATTTATGAGCAAAGGAGAGAGGAAATATTGAAAGAAACATACTATTACCAGCACAGTATATACAGATGAATGCATGGCCCAACTTTACCACAGGCCGAAGCCAAAGTGGAATGATGTATGAGAGACCGTAGTCAATCAAGGCCCAAATGTGGTATGAGAGACCGTAGTCACTCAAGACGATGTTTTGAATATTGTAGTTGTCGAACAAATGTGAGGACAGAACTGGGACAGAACGAGAAGCAAAGAACGGAGTCAAATTTTCGGGGAGCGGTACAGTGAAAAGAGCGTCAATATTAGGTAAGTTATTTGTACCCGATGTTTACGGAAAGCAACGGGCGCTTTGAAATAAGAAAGTGGAAAGCCCTTGCAAGCAAGGGAATCTGTGAGCGCTACTTTTTTTGACCGCATGTGACTTCGAAAAATTTTCGAATCGAGACGATTCGGATTCGGGAATCGAATCGAGTTCAACTCTGAGCGCACCTACTGTTGGCTTGCCCGGCCATTGCCGACACGTCTTTTGAAAGTTCTCTTCGCTCAAACTCAGCTCAAATCTGTCACCGTTTTGCATTTTACGTCTTCAATGGAGTGGCAAAGCTTACAGAACTGAACAAACTGAACCCCTCCATCAGTATTGATGACTCTTGGCCTCCATTTAGGCTACACCAAAAATACACTAAAACAGCTGCCACTGAGCTTACAACTTGCAACCCTCTACAGCCCAAAAGGAGCCTCTCCTTATGGGTTGGGTGAAAGGCATTATCTAAAGTGACCCGCGGCACATTTCGCGTTCCTAGCTTCGATTGTAGCATAAAGTATTGGATCCAGTAGCTCGCTGCCCGAAGGTGTCTCGACGTTTTATTTCCGATCCGGCTTCTCAGTCCCTTGGCCGTTTGCTTACCTTTTCCCTTTTCCCTTTTCCCTTCTTACTTATACTTCCTGCCAAAAGCTCACCCTCCTCAGCTCGACTCCAATCGTTTGTCAATCACCCTCTTTCATCGCTATGTCGACTTCGAGAGGCGAGACGTGAGCCTTCTCCCATCTATCTGCTGCTCCAACAGCATGATCTTCTATCTTAAATTTTTTCTAGCTTTGGCGCTGCATATATAGGAATAGTGGTCGCGGCTTTGTTGTTGGGAGGTCAGTTTTTCTGTGTTGCCCTTTCACTTCCAAGTAGGCTTACGCTGCTTTTTGTCTGGTCTAGTCTCAGCTATCCAAGGCGTGTACTACTTCACCCATAACAAAGACGGTTGGGTTTTGCGAGGCTTGGTAAGCTCGCATTTTCCCCTGCCAGTGGCTGATAAGCCGCTCATGATATGAATACATCTTCAGGTAGCGGCTGTACTCTTGTTCGACTTCATTCATCAAGTGCTCATCACCCACACTGGTATATGTTTCTTTTCATTTTCACGTCCTGCCTTCGTTCACCTCTATCTGAAAAGGCTACGTATATCTTGTCTCTTTTTGGCAACAACCAGACAAACTTCAGACTGTAATATGGAGTCTTTTGGTACTGTGGACCCATGCTTTTTCGCTAGTAAAAATGCTCAGATTGTCACGGAATATCGAAGGCCGAAGTCCTCTTCAACGTGTGTTTTGCTCACGTCAATTCCTACTTCAAAATGACTGATAGTCAAATTCTAGGGTTTGACTGCGTTCGGCGTACAATGGTAAGTGCCAATCTCATAGTATACGCGTTATATCACTTATCCATGCTCTCTATCCCAGTTTCTTGACGTACAGAATCTTGAAATGTATGTCCTTCCTTCATAGGTATCATAGTAGTTGATGGGAGCGTACTCAACCCACCTACCCACAGTGAGTGGAAACAAGATGTGGCTCACAATCACTGTGGTACGCTAAATTTTGATCTTAGTCGATCATCTACTCTGACTTTCTGACTGGACCTCGATTATTTGATCCCAGATGGTGTTTGTACTGGCGGAGTTCGGTAAGGCCACCGATGTCTGATTATCAGTGCAAGCTCATAAACTTCGTTCTGCAGCTTGTGTCATCGGTGCGGCACTTATTCAAGGGTACCTTTCCAAAGACGAGCTAAATCCTCTCCGTTATATCCATTGAAGCGTTTGCTACCATCGCGTACGTGTTCAGTGTTCCTCGAAACCACCCGTAGATTTGATTGAACGACCATGCAGTTTCTTACGTGTCAGGACATTTGAAGAACTTTCTGCTGAGCTCAAGGTATTCAGACAATTTTCTTATTGCTCAAAAATCTGTACCGCTACTCTCAATAGGGTCTCTCCGTCGCTGTCAATGCTGGCGCTGTTGCTGGAGACATCCTCATTGCTAGCATATTGACTCTCCTTCTCCAACGCTCTAAAACTGGGTTCCGAAAGTATAGTCTAATCCTTCTTTGTCTTATACCCTTATCATTTACCTTCACCGTGCTACAGATCCGACACGATGATTAACAAGCTCGTACGGCTATTGCTTGGCGAAACTGTATATGGCTGATCGACGCGTTACTATAGACTATCTTCGCTGTGAATACTGGTGGCCTAACTAGGTGAGTTGATCCCATACTACAGCCTCGATCGATAACTCACGGTCAAGCTCATCAGTCTATGTGCCGTTGCCTCATTGATTTCAGTAAATCCCCAATCCGTTGATCTATCGTGGTTGATTGAGACCAGTTTCCAGATCCTTGCCGCACCCAATATGTTCATCTATATCTCGTTTTTCTTCTCAATGGGACGACGTCAGCATTGTTCTCTCTCTTGTCGACAACTCCTCGTGCTCATATCTTGTTGATAGTCTACACTAACTCCCTTCTTGCGAACCTCAACGCCCGCCCCATGATCAAAAAAGCCGCAGAGGGTATCAACACTACTGGTGATACATCGCTTCCTTACAAGGAGTACGGAAGGCACGCTTCTTCCTCCAAGGTACGCCAGAACCCAAGCTTCTCTGTTCGATCTTTGATATGCTTTCGTCAGTTGGTCTTCCAGCATTCCAAACATCTCAACGCTACCAACATCTCCATTCAAGTCGACACTACCCGAGAATTCGTATCCGACCTTGAACATAATGCCATTACCAGGGACGGTTGCCTCTCCGACTTCAAGCACGATGAAAGTGAAATTGAGGAGGAGTTGTCCGAGGTTAGATTGTCGCATGGGGTATGTATGACGTCTTGAGAGAGACACTGTATGGAAAGCTCAACATGAAGTGTTTGATCCTCGTACAGGATACCGAGTCCCGTACTTCCAACGAGATTGGCTGCACCGCAGTTTAATGCCATCCCAGAAGACTTGGAGTCCTCCGCTGTTTCAAGAGTCAAAAAGTAGTTTGCGTTCACATGCTTGCTCGATTTATATGTACCCGTGGTTGATAGACGAACCGCGCTTGCTCGCTTCTTCGCTTTGGTATATGAAGATCATACGCTCTCATTTTGTTGTATCAGATGTATCTTGCCTTTCGTCTGTTCTGTTGAAGTCGTTGAAGCTATGTGTAGTCCACTTGAATGTGTAGTATGTATATCATATCCTTGCTCGATGTTTCTGGTCAACTTCTGGTCAACTTCTGGTTCTCTGGCGGGATCTCCAAGCTTCAACATCAAAATCTTGATCTTGATCTGTATGTTCGTTTCTATGTTTCTCGTCTTCTGCATATAAGTTCATTTGTTTGCTGTAACTTGCAGAGGGTGAAATTGAATATCCTTTTTTGGAACAGGCAGTGGCAGTGTTATTTTTTGCACGTGGTTCGGTTGACCGCCGTTTCTGCACGTGGATCTATTATCTTGCCCTCATTTTACTCTTAACCATGACCCGTCCTCCGCTCCCTCTGCACTGTGCAAACGCAAACATTAAGACCATCCGTGCGTTCCCTGCTTTGTGATATCGATGAACTCTGATGTACCAATGGGAATATAGTGTCTTCCGGAAACTTACCTCTCGTCAAATATCAGATTCTCAACTGCCAAGGACAAGATATCCTTGTGAGCCTTCTTGCAGATCTTACATCCTCTTCATTTAACCAACCTCCTTTGCTCACAGGTGGGAAGGCTGAAAATAGAGACGTCTACAGTACGCGTCTTTTCTTGATTCCCTCATCTTCACGCTAACTTTCTCGTAGGGGTCTGGTCATGCATTCATTCTCCGGCGATACGACACTGGAGCAGTCAGCCTCACCACTATGTTCCGGGCGGCATTTCCAAAAGCAGATGAGCAGAGCGAGAAGGACGAGATGCAATGGGTGAAGGACAACTATGATCTTTCTGGCAACAACGGGTCTTCCAAAGACACGAGTGTCACTCGACTAGCAGGAACTTGGGTCAATCCAGAACTTGCCCGGGAGCTTGGAAAGGCATACCTCCTTGACGAACTCATCTCTATCGTGGTCGATGCCCGCCCAGATCCAAATGCGAATTATCGTCGGTCGGGCAAAGGCGCCAATACCACACCTAAACCCGTCTCGTCCGCTGACAATCACTTTCCTCGCGCTCCTTCGCCAACTGCGGTGCCCAACCCCTCAAAACGCAGGAAGGAAGCGTCACCTGCTCCAGCACCTCCAGCCTCTCCACCTCCCGAAAGGCGAGTACTTCCTCGAAGGAGCACCCGCACAAAGAGCCCGGCACCCAAACCCTCAGCCATTCCTCTGGCCAAAACGTCCTCCCGGAAGACAATCAAACGTGAGGTGAAAGAAGAGGTCGCTACTCCGGGTGGGTCGGACGAGACAGCGGTGGATGAGGAAGCAGAGGGTGTTGAGGATGTTGCCGGCGAGCAACTGCGACAGCAAGATATAGCTGAACAGAAGATCTTGATTGAAGATCTCAAGGCGAAGCGGAATGCTGCTATGAAGGCATCCGATGGTCAGATCGATGAATCTGAAAAACCCGTGGTGAAGAGGGCCCGGGAAGAGGAAGAAGAGGCTATAGTACGGTTCAACTTTAAGGAACCTGAGATTGGAGAACGAGCTATAGCAACCAACCGCAGGGTTGAAGGATATTTCGAGGAGCCGAGACGCAAGTCATTGGCTTGGGGTGTTGCTGCGTTCGCATTCGGTCTGGGTGCCGTGTAAGTCATTGATTTCATTGGCGTTTAAATTCACACTGACTAAAGCTTTGTACAGAACTTTCCTCCCTAATTTCCTATAGTCGATGTATTTCTTGTTACGATTCTAGTGTTATGTTGTTCTTTTCGGTGATGTCTTTGTTGCCCTAGTCTATCTTTATCAGTAGCTGTACGATTATACTTGGCGATACCATTTCTCCCATATACATTGATTTTTCGATAAATATATGACCCTTTACATCTAACCTCCCCCCCATTTCTACAACGTCGCAGAGCGATTGAAACTTGGATGCCATACGATGATAATGAATTTGGTGTAATTACTATTAGTATAGACGAACGACCGTTCCATTCCTCCACTCAACTGTCATTCAGTGACAAACCATTGCTCCTTCCTCCGCATACAGACCGGTGACATAGAAATTACCGGTAAGGGTGTCTAACAATCCGGTAGAACTTGTGGAGAAAGTTTCGCCGTTGCTCTGAAATAGAGTCTGCACTGTATGATGTTTGGGTGGAGGTACGATTTTACTTGCGGATAAAGTCGCCCTCGAATCAGATTTAGGAGATACTCCTCCTTTGACTGGGGAGATAGAGGCCACCCAGCTGGGGGAAACATTGACTTTCCGTGCCAAGAGCTTTAGTAGAGTAGGGAAGTGTGGATGACCAGCTGCAACGAGGTTTCCGTCGTGGTCGTATTTGACATTGTCTGGCGGGAACGGAAGCTGCACTGAGGCGGAGAAGGCTAAAGCGTTGGTAGTAGTATTTCTTGAATAGAGATACACTGTCCCGATTGAGGTTGAAGCAATGGCTACTTCGTCTCCAGAGGGAGACAGAGCGATACCATTGCTGTAGGCAACAAACGGCGCTACGATCTTGTGTGAGAGTACAGCGTTCCCCGAAGCTGTCTCGTCAGGATCAACCGTGACATGGGCGGTAAAACTGAGTGGGAGCCCAAAGACAGTCTCGACCATTGGAACAACCGCACCGACGTACGGAAGACGTTTGGTGAACACATGGTCGTTCGTTACGTAGAACGAAGTCGGAGATGTCAACGCGAGCGCGTTGGAAGCGAGGAATAGTGGATGGGAAAGGGTCCGGATGTGTTTCGCAACAGAGGAAGACGGGGAAAGAAGAAACTGTTCTATGACAGTTTTGTTTGCTGCGTGGTTGACTACGTACATGTAGGAGGCATTTCCGGAGTAGGAGGGGTATGCTTCGACTCCGAGGGGGTGGAAAGTATGTTCAGGAGGGAAGTTCTCCAAGGTGAGACGGGTAGTGTCGCCCAGTTTTGGAGAGTGAACCCATAAGCTGCCTCTAGGAGTTGGGTTGAGAAGAGGACCCATGACGGTATTCCATTCCCTGCGTCCAGAATCGCAAGAGATGATCAAACGACGTTCTTCGAGTGTTCCCTTTGCATCGTCTGTATGAGAAAAGTAAATTCAGCAGATATGAAATGACAGTTGCACGGAGCAGAATGTATGGCTGTTCTACTCACAATTCTCCCAAAACGATGCGTCCTCGCAGTATTTGAAGGATGAATCCGGCTTGGAGTTTACTGGGCGACAATGTGAGCTGACATCTCCTTTGAAGTAGTATCCATCTGGTAGATCCATCTTGGTTAGCATGTTGTAGTAGAGCGTGTATTTGCTCTTCCAGAGAAACAGGGCCTGGGAGGCTCGAGTAGTAAGTGGGGTCCAGCAGAATTTGGGCTCTGACACACACCAAGAGAGGAGCCAACGTAGCTGAGAGTAAACGCATCTCTAAGTTGATTCCTGGGGTAGATGAAGAAAGGGATAGACGAAGTCTGGTACTCTGGGTTTATCTGAATAGCTTGAAAGTCTTCAACTTGTATGCTATGATCCCATCATCGCTGTCAGCATTGCGATGGCAGTTCATCACGATGTGGTGATGATACCTTTGAAAGTCGTGCTACTATCGAGCAAGGTAGAAGACCATTTGCTGCTTCGTCTAATCGAATGGAATTGGTAGATGAGTCCGTGGTAGTCATTTATGTCGAGCGCTCATAAAAACGATATCGATGATTACCACTGCCAGTGCCGCGTATGCCGATCGACTGTTCAACGTTCAACGTTCAAATTCAATGAGCAGGCTGCTGGACGAAATTGATAGTCACTACACTACAGGCTACAGTGACAATGGACTACATAGACTCTAGTTGATGTCAGCATGAAGCAACACAAACTCGAAGGTGCCACTCAGAGCTGCGACGGATTCCAAGCAGAACGCAGTGCAGACTGTCATGCAGTGACTATACTTATTCAATGTACACACGAAGGTGAGTGTCTAGTACGTGCCAAAGCAACGATACACATACTTGTATGGTATCTCCTATGACAGCAATCCAAACCCGAAGCGCGATACTAGATAGTGCTATCGCTCCAGAACATAAGATGCTGGAAGCGAGACGAGGGCTTGTATCGATACGACAAGGCAGGCATATATTGGATCCATAGCTTGACTGCCAGCAGGAACCTGGAAAATGCGATTGCGATCAATGCCATGGGATGGGTGGGGTGGGAGGGGCCGAGAGGTATGGATGGGACGAGACAGATGGGTGAGACGAGATAGATGGGGTGGATGGGATGAGATGGATGGGGTGGAGAGAATGAGACGGATGCCAGGATGGGTGCCAGGGATGGCCACGATGTGAGCTGAAGGGATGAATGGGATTCCGGGCAAAATGGCACCGTACAATGTCGCTAAGCCTGTTTGCTATCGGACGATCGAGCTGCCACCCTACATGGCCCTCTTCCAATCTGCACAAGAAGTTCAAGATCGGGTACGATTCTGGTTGGAAGTCGTTTGTACTGAGAATGGTATTCTCTGCAGTTGTTTAAAAACAACCTGTGAAGTTGCCACTTGATGAGGTTCGCATCATACGCCTCCCCGGGGTCCTCGACACCATGTGTCTGCGGCTGATTCGCATTCGTCTGCGGCTGCTCTGCGATCGCCTGTGGGTGGTCTGTATTCGCTTTCGGCTGTGGCTGCTCTGTATTCAGCTGTGGATGCCCGACATTCGTCTTTTGCTGCTCGACTTGGTTACACAGTTCTTCCACCAGCTTCTCGTAGATTCCGCGCCACGAATCTTCCTCCACATGTAGCAAACCTAGAAGGACTCCATTGAATTCCGCAGGATATTTTGAGATATAGGCCCGGCGGCGCAAGAAAATCAGTGCTGCGCGCATGAAAGCCGCATAACCCTGGAATCGAACTTGGCCAACCAGCTCTTTATTCAGAGCGGTATAGGAGCCTTTGGGAAGCTTGATACCCGGGATCCTGAACTGACCCAGCTTTTGAGCTGTTATTTTCCTGGTCGCTGGAGCCAATCTGCGGGTAGTAATCGTCGCTTCCCAAGGCCAATTGAGGTTGGATTTTGGATCTGTTGCACGATTGTATACTGCACGCATTCCCCGGGCTCGGGGGCCCATGCAGAGGGTTAAAGCCTTAAGCAGATTTTCCAAGCGTTCGTTCGGGATAAGCTTCAGTTCATTGGAGTCTGGGAAAGCATTGAGTCCAAACATGAAGTAGTCCGGTTTCGGGCTTCCTTCACATTGAAGGTTTAGATATATATACCAGTTCAGAAGATGGATGAGACTAACTGTCTGGGACCGTTGAGCCGCTTGCAACAACAGAAGTTACCACCGGGGGAGGCCGGTGGAAATTCTGAGTATCGCGTTCTTGACGCGTTTGCGCGGTAGGTGTCGGATGGCCCGTCACGACGACGCGGCCAACCACGATCGAAAGAACTATGAGTAGCAGTCGGATTGGGTAGGCAAGTGCAACCATGGTACTACGATAAGGTTGGGCTTTGATTTTTGATTCTTGAGAGGGTTGAATAGGCGAAAATTCTACAATTGAGTACGGATGTGGAGTGGAATGAGTTCCCGCAGCACTCAGCAGAGCATGTTACTCACTTCGTGAAGAGATTTGACCAGCAAATCTTTCCTTGGTGACAACGGAGATGAGAGGAACGAGTGACCACTGACGACCGTCGATGATGGGTTATAAGTTGTGAAGAGGCTGTGCAAAGATATTCATCTCATCAGAGTGGCTGAGTCCAGCTGAGTTCGTCCAACGTTTCATGATCATCATGGACCCTCCGTCGCCAAGTTCACAGCCTACAGAAGCCTGAGAGCAGCTTGAGAGGTTAGAGCCGTAGGAGGCGGTAGGGGGAGCAAGCCTCTGTCTGCCTTCGGGAACTCTGGACTGAGTTTAGAGGTGTCCTTCAATTGTTTGACTAAAAACCTTTCGAGAAGGGTTCGTGATAGGGACTTGAAATAATTGAATGAAAAAGATCATGATGCAGAAGGATATGTTAGTGCCGGCTGTTCCTATTTGGGACCCCACCACTGGTCAGTGGTGGAGCCGTGTATAATTCATTCATTCATTCAGAACGCCTGAACGACGCCGGATAATGAAGCGTCTATGTGATAAAACAACAGTAACCATAATCGTCGTATCTCCTGGCAGCAATCCACACCCGAAGGTGACAGTGATCTTGCTAACGAATGGTTCGAATGATACAACGAGGCGGGCATAATGATAGGTTGAATCTATAAAGCAGCGGTAGCTGGCAGGGAAATCGAAAATGCAACGAATGAGGAGGAGGATGGGATGGACGAGATGGAATTGGGAATCGTGTATTGCATGGCTGGAAGGGCTCCCCTAGGATTTCTTATCGGACGACCGAGCTGCGATCCTACAGGACCCTTTTCCGAATGACAAGAGAATTTCAAGCGAGGGTGGGTCGTTTTCCTTTAGCTTGTAGTCGGAATGGTATGTCCTGCAGTTGTTGTAGAATAGCCGGTGAAGTTTCCACCTAATGTGGTCCTTCGCATCAGACTCTGGGCGCACGACATTCGTCTGGGGGTGGTCCGCGTTCGTCTGTGGCTGCTCTGAATTCGTCTGAGGGTGGGCCGTATTCGTCTGCGACTGCTCTGCCTCGTCACAAAGGCTCCTCACCAATGTCGCGTAGCGTTCGCGCCATATAGCTTCATCTGCGAGTAAGAATTCGTTGAGCAACCTGAGGTTGCTGAGCACGTCGACGTCTTTACTACTGGGTTTTGCTGCGATGTAGCGCTGACTTTTCAAAAGATCCAGTGCAACTCGAATGAAACCAACTCGACCCTGGAATTGAAGGTGATGCAGTTTCTCCTTCAAAATGCGGTAGTACGCCTTAGGTTTCCGGGAGCCCGGAGGAAACCTGATCTGACCTAAACTTCGAGCTCCCTTGGCCGTGACCGGGGTCTGCTTCGCGACAGTAGTCTTCGCTTCCCAAGGCCAGTTGAGGTTAAGTTTCGGGTCTGAGTCAGGATTATCTATTGCATGATATCCCTGACGGGGTTGAGACCCAATGAACATTATCAAGTCCGCGAGCATATTTTCCGAAATTGGCCTCGAAGAAGCGTCAAGTCCCATTACGTAGCACCATCGACTTGATTCTTCAAATTGATTTGAGATATGTGAAGTTTGAACTGGTGGTTGGCAGATGGATGACGCTTACCCTTACGGACTGGACCAGTTTTCACTGCGCTAGACGGGTTGTATTCCACGAACTTGTGTTCTCGAGCTTCAGTGTGTGTGTTAGGTGCAGGTGTGGTAGGTACGGGATGGCCCGTTACCACGATGCTGATTAGTATCGAACAGAGTATGAATAGCGGTGAAACTGTTGGAATGGGAACCATGGATATGGTTGGGCTTGCGAAGGGAGCAGTCGAGTTAGAATTTTATGATGGTCATGAAGTCATGAGCACCCACCTGTAGAAGCGATGACTAGGAGGAGGAGGTGTAGCGTGAAGTGTTCGAATTGGTGACAGTATAGGCGAAGCTAGTGGGAAAGAACGTTGTAGTTCCGGCTGCACTCGACGATAGGAAGTACTCACTATGAGAAGGAATTTGACCAGCAAATCCTTTCTAGATGGCAACCTGGCGACAAATGAGATGAAAAGAGATGAAAAAAAGTCAAGGCATACGGGCACTTTTATCTCGTCAAAAAAGCCAGAAGGCGATGAGTCCGACGTCGGAGCTCGAACTGTCCTAGGGAGCTGTTTCAGTCTGGCTGGCCGTCTGTAGTCTTCAAAGAGTGCAGAAGTAGAATGATTCGGCAGCCGGCTCGATTTTGACCACTACGAAGGAGTTTGACCAACATGATATCCTTTCTGGTGGCAACCTGGCGACAGTTGAGTTAAAAAGAGGTGAGAACAAAATCAAGGCTTACGGGCACATTTATCTGTCTCGTCAAAGAGAGGCAATAATACGTCCGACGACGGACGTCGGAGCCTCCGAGGAGGGCTGTGGCCCTGGCACTGCATGCACGACCAGATAAGTGGTCCAAAAATATGTTGAACTTATTTTGAATTCTCGAATAATGGGAAAATCCTAAGTAGCCCCATATATGGTAAAACATATCCTATACTATATCCTATACTATAAATCATCTATTTTCAAAGTCCGCTTATTAGTCATTTTTAGTCAGCAATTTCGGCGCTTCCTTGGATTTAGTCAGCAAAATCTCCCTTTGATTTAGTCAGCAACTCGGCGCTTCTTTTGCATGGGCCGTTCCACTGGATAAGCGCCAACTCAGCAAAAGTTCAGCCAACTTGAGCCTGTAAAGATGCATCAGCAAAACAGGTGCGCGCTGGACAGCGCTGGACAGCGGCTACACCAGCTACACCAGCTACACCAAGGGTCCCATTGCACAGCACTGCCCAACGTTGATTGAGCACTGTCCAATACTTATACAATGCTTGTACAGCGCTGGACAGCACTGAATGGAAGCTGTCCGGCACTGGACAGCATTGAATGGGAGCTGTCCAGCACTGGACAGCATTGAATGGGAGCTGTCCAGCGCTGGACAACATTCAATAGTACCTGTACAGCACTATTCAATGCTAGATATAGAATCAATTATCACCGGCACTTGAAACTGACGAATTGTGTGAATTGTGAGCGAATGGCCGACGAACGAACGACGAACGACGAAACAAACAACGAAACAAACGACGAAACAAACGACGAACAATGAATGAACGACGAACGACAAACCACAAACGACAAACGAACGATGAATAATGAATGACTGTGAACAAACAGTATTATTGAACCTATGTAGAACGAGCAACAAGTTTGTTTCTATGCAGATGAGCAGTCCGCTGTGACTATGTACAAAGCACTTCTATGATATGAGATTACTGAGGCAGATTTAGTACGAGTTCAATAATCAATCGAGAGTAATGCCAGCAAGGATCTCCTTTTCAATGTCCAAGTCGGAATCGTCTTCCCCTCCTAGGTTCTTCGACATACCAGCCGCTTTACTTCAAAAAAAGGGAATGTCAGTAATGCTAAAAGTGAACGCCAACCAGACGCTTACCAGCCTGCCTGTGCCCAAGAGTTGAGATTGTTCTGGACTTTGTTCCAGTGTAGTGCGTTGGGTCTTATGCCGTTGATGATACCAAGCATACATTTATATGCCCGAGCGTATGTGGCGGAGGAGAGATCCTTCTTAACCAGCTTGGGACCCTCTTCGTACTCTTCGATACAATTGCGCACCTAAAAACCAATTCGTATTAGTCAACAACAATATCAGTACTATAATACGCACCACGGTCATGATGAATGCCAAAGCGACTACTGGCACACTCGTAGAGAAATGTTCAGGGAATTTTCGTGCGATCGCGGAGTTCTCGTTGTAGTAGGCTTGCACGCAAGCGTCGCGTAAGCAAGGATTCGATATGTTATTGGTTTTGCCCTGATTCGCTCAAAGTTTGTTAGCAGCAAATGGACTAACAGTAAAAAGCAATCACCATTTCGTCAACTCCGTACTTCAGAAAATCATGGTCTTTCAAGAGTGCTGCAACCTTATTCTGGACGATTCGGACCTCATCTGCAGAATTGCAGTTGCCACTCCTCGGTAAATCAGCCTCCACGAGTGGAAGCTCATAAGCGGCGGTGACCAATGGGCGAATCTTCCGTTTGATGGCGCTCCGAAAAAAAGACGTGTCCTTATAGAGCTGTGATAAGGATGCACATTTTCAGCGATGTAACTTTGTATAGGCACGGAAATTTACATACCAGTTTCAGAATGTCATTTCGGTGAATGTCGAGATATCCTGTAGCTGTATCAGAAAGGCCCATGGTAACACTAAAAGGACAAATCATACCTGCTTCCACTTGAATGTTTTCTTCAACACAGCGAGTGATTGCGTGGTTTAAAGCATCCGCAAAACACGGATGACCCATACGAGGGAACGGCTCCTGCGTAACTAGATAAAGGTGGACGAGATGCTTTGCATACCCGATGAGCTTTTTCATCGAAGGCGGATAGAATTTTGCCATGGTTGGGCCTGAGGAAATCTGGGACGAGTGAGACGCTTTTGTCTCCGTTGAGTTGACTTGGGCTACAATAACCACACATTAGATTCTAGAATGACAATGATAAGTCACAAAACTTACATGAAGCAGCTGTGGGGGGAGGGTTGTATCCTGCAGAGACGGTGGATGAAGGTCTGACTGGGCCTCGCAAAGAAGCTCTGGAAGGCACTCTGGATACATTGGACAATGGAACACTCAATAGATTGTTCGTGGAAAAAGACTGGGCAGAAGAAGCCCGGGCTAGATCAGGTATCAGTGCAGAATGGATCGTGAGTTGGAACTCGACTCATACCGAGATTTGTTGCACGAAGGAAGGGCACTGGAGAGAGATAACCTAGAGGTGTGAGTGAGAATAGGCTCTATCAATATTGGATCATGTCGAACTCACGGTCTCGGGGATTTGTGGGTGGGATATCATGGAAGTAGCGATTTGTACTGGCTGCCTCAGTATTAGCACCACCCTGGTCGTCGATATCTGCATCGCCGTCAGCATCTGCATCGCTGTCAGCGTCTGCATCGCCGTCAGCATCTGCATCGCCGTCAGCGTGTGCATTGCCATCTGCCTCGCTGTCAGCATCTGTGCCGAGCCCATAGTTTCCAGTAGACTGTTGAAAGTTACTATAGTGCAAAGACGCGGCAGTTGGAGGCTTGAAAGTGCGATTCCGTGATCGATAAGCGTCGACTACATCCTGAGTGAATATTAATACGGTTTCCAAAAAGTTTTAAAAAAAGACCTACCTCATCGTCCTCGTTGTGGCCGGACTCTCCTGGAAGATGCAAACCTTGAAGATAAGGACTTTCTGTATCGTTCCGATAGGCCGAAGACGTTCCTACGGGCCTGATAGTAAGCACAAGTCAGATATAGTTGAAAGTACGAACTGCTAGGTAGATGCAACTGCTCTGTACAAGACGTCAACAGAGCTACTAGTCGATGGGGATCAACGCATACCTTGCTGAGCCATATCAAGCATGCTGCGGTCCTGTTCATACCAGTCGTCGTCTTGAGGCAAGTTACCGGTGCCGTGAAGGTCGTCGTTGTTCCACGGCATGGATATGTTGTTGAAGTCCTGTTGGTCTCGATTGTTGTTATCTGCTCTGACTCCAAAATTGTCGACGTTGTGATAATTCCGTTGAATTGCGTGCTGGTTGAAGTTGTCATAGTTCGGTTGGTTTGGATGCTGAAAGAAGTTGTTGCCGTTGTGATAGTTCGTTTGATTCGCATGCTGATCGACTGGGAAGTTGTCGGCGTTGTGATAGTTCAGTTGATTGGCATGCTGAATTGAGTTGTCGGCATTCTGAAAATTAAGCTGATTGATATGTTGGTCGACGTTGTGATAATTCATTTGATATCGATTGAAGGCGACGGTATTCACGTCCGTGTTCATGTTAGCGCCATGGTGCGAAGGAAGGTCTAAAAGTACAAAGTCAAAACTGAGATTCATGAGCTAGCGAGAAAATACGTGCGTGTCTGCATGGGGACATTGAATGAAGAAGCATTAGGAAACTTATGAGCTGCGTCAGAGGGTAAGCTGAGCAGAGAAGCAACGAGAATACCTGGTTGTTATTAGTATGTATCTCAGGTATGCTAATAGGCTTTGGGATCGACCGTGGTTGAACAGGTTGTGGTGGAGGCAGCGCGTCATCAGCGCGAGTCTTCTTTGCTCTGGATCTGGGCTTCCTCTAAGTTGATACATAATTAGATAGGTAGCGGTTGAATCAAAGCTGAGCCTACTGAAGTCGGAGCCATTACATTGACTGACTCTTGGTTGTCAGCGGGAGTAACTTTTGACTTGCCTCCGCGTTGTTTTGGATTGGTGACCGAGTTCCCGACTTTCTCGAGCTGAGCGACAGCGCCCCCTAAACCTCGATTGGCCCGAACAGGTCGCTGTGTTCTCAATGCTAAATTATCATGATAAAATGCGACGGTGACCAATACGTACAGCTGACCAGAATTAGAGAACGATGAACATTGAAAGAAATGAGATACTTACTGTTCGTTTGTGCCGGATTGGGAGCACGAGATTGGCCTGAGTTTTGAACCGTGTTACCTGCCATGCTGGTAGTACAGGTGAGCGAGTTCAAACTTCAAACTCGAACAATGATGACCTTTGTCGTTCAATCACAGATGGCTTATTAATTATTTCTCATCACACTAGGTAGTAGCATTCAAATTTCTCATCTCACAATACTGGCAGACAGAAAACGAACGAATTTTTTGATAAAAGCAGCAAAGTACAACGTTTCAAAATATGCTATTGCAGTACATATCAATCTAGAGTAACAGATGCATGGACGTTCCCGCAATAGACAGTAAGAATATCTGAAGGCCAAATGGATTGAGTGAATCGCAAGCAGAGAAACGAGAGTGATACCTACCGTTCTCTCTTACGACATGAGTAGTGAAGTCAGGGAGGAAGTCAGATACGGACGAGTCTTCGTCAGAGCACAAAAGATAATCTTAAACAAGTTAGGAAACACTTGCGTTTGGCGCTGTATTGTACTTACCTGAGCTATGGGGGCAAGAAACGGGCCCATCAAATCTTGGCGTCACGTCTACTGTCTTTTCGGCCTCGTTGAGAAAAGAGTTGAGAGAACGATAGTGCTCGAATAGGAGTCGACATAGTTGAAGCTTGTGCTGTATGAGTTGATGCTCCGCCAATCGAATCGTCTCCCGCAATTCCGCGATGTTTAGAAGGTCATTGGTTTGTTGCTGTGTAGGCGGCACCGATTCCTGTTGAAAGTGTTAAAAGCAGTAGTAAACCATCGCCACACTTAGCAACATACGAATTCATTTCCTATGTCCCAAGCCATGAGTTCATCTAACTTAGGCTGAAGGTATTGGAAATCTGAAAAGATTATGAACACCGTCAGCAGTACTGAGGTCTTTCAACGTACCTCTTTCGTTGTAGACCGACATATTGAGACTAGAGATCATTAGTATGCTGATCACGACCTAATTTGCGGAATTTACTCACAATTTTTTGCGATGAGTTTACAAGGTTTACAAGGAACGTCGAAGTTGAGTGGAAAGACAAAAATGGTCACATGGTTCAGGACTTTCAACCAATTTCACGCGCGCTTTTTCTGACGCCTTTTCTTTCTGGACCACCACTTCTCAGACCGCTCACCATCTACCGGCTTCATTCTTTGCAGTCACCAGACGCCCAGCCCCTCCTTAGGCAAGGCTCTGTGGATTGTAGCGTCTCTCGGAAAGCACACGGGCGCTTTGGCTTGGTCTTCCTATCAATGCTTGCGATAAAAGCGAAACAATGAGAGGGTCGTCGTTATTTCCAGGTAGGTGTCAGCCCACTTCTTGCATGATAGACCCATCTTATCTGGCTTGAAATAGTGATTTTCCAGTCAATTTCTGGCCGCCGTTCTCGTTTCTTCAGGAAAATTCAAGTCGTTGATGCCGGCGTTCTTTCATCTCTCTCAAGGCAATCAACGGAAAGCTCAGCCATCCTTCCCCTCCCTTCCATTATGGGGCTGGCTGAAGCCAGTACTCCTTCGTCTCTAAATTTCAGTGAGCCCGCCTGTGCAGCATATGTCTGTATCACTCTTCGTACTCATTCAATCTTCCTCCAGATCCAAACCTGGACAGGTTCTATCTCTTAAAATTGAGAGTTTGCATCAACGAGTGCAGTGACATAGCTTTATTGCCTTGGTGGCTCGACCAATTTTTAATGGTTCCCATGAAACTTGCTTTGGTTCCTCTCAGGTATGGGCGTGAGTTTCCGAAGTTTGTCTTAAATTTCTGTCTGACCATTCTCCTTGATCAGCGTGGTTAATGAGATCGTCTCCACATTTCCATATGTTCACCGACGTCCATTCGCGACCTCCCACCGAGTCATCATCAAACCCACTGTCATCCACTCACGACCTCCCTGCTGCATTCACTTGCACTATCACCCGCCTAGCTTTTCTTCTGCCTGTTCGAGCGCGGAAACGCGTTGTCGTCCTGCCAATTTTGCCGTCTATGTATCAATCTACCCTTGTACGCTCCAAAAACCTTCTCTGCGGGGCTTTGCTCTGAGATAGGTCTCAAGAACTCTATGGGAATCAGCTACTCACGCATGCTCGTCAAATGCCCATCAAGGGCCACCGAATCATCTTCAAACCCACCGTCATCCACTCGCGATCTCCCTGCTTCTTCTGCACGTTTGAGTGTGGAAACGGGTTGTGTCTTGCCAATCTTGCCGTCTATGTATCAATCTGTCTCTTATAGGGCTATCATAGCCTTATTGAAGCCTTCTCTTTGAAACCATGGGCTTTGCTCTGGGATGTGTCCCAAAAGCTATTGGTTATGCATCACTTATGCATGTTTCTCAAATGCTCATCAAGGACCACCGAGTCATCATCAAACCCGCCACCATCCACTCGCGAACTCCGTGCTGCCTTCGATTTTCTCAATCTTTTCTCCTGTGTCGTTCAAAGCCTTGCCATACCGTCGCTCTTGCCCTTTAAGTAATCACTTAGCTCGCACATATGTTCGATACGCCCGTCAAAGATTTTCATATATTTTTGTGTTGAATACGCAGACGAGTTGTAGGTACTATCAGTCTACATTAATTGAACCTGTTTGAGACCGATTCGAATATTTCTAAGAGGTCGGTTTCGAGGTCGGCGCCTATCTGAAAAAACTCATGCCCTTTGCGAACAACCACAAACGTATTTGGCGTTGTGTCCACTGTGGCCGCCAGTGTAAAACGGAGAAAGGGTTGAATTCCCATGTCACGCAAGTCCAATGCTGGAAGGCCAGTAGTATGCCCTTAATGACTCTCCAGTCGATGCTCGCCGCTTGCACTACATCTCTTCGGAATCTTCCCTCCATCCCCACAGCTCCTGAACCAAATTCAAGCCATACTACTCAAAGCAATCACACCGATATTCCGACCCAAATGGAACTTCTGAATCATAATTTACAGAGGAATGATGAAGAGGGGTTGAACGACAACTTGTTGACTGGCCCAAATCCGCACTCGAGCTCAAGCTCGAACATCAACACAAACACCCTCAGCTATTCCCGTCAACAACACCTCTGCATTGAACCTTTTCCTGGGGCGGCCGCTGTTTACTACCCTGGACAGACTGCTTTGGACGAATTCAATGACGACAGATTTGCCACAGAGAGGAAGACAAATCTATACTATCCTTTTGCGAATCGAAACGAGTGGCAATCAGCGAATTGGCTGCTCACCTCTTCACTAACAATGGCAGAAATTGATGGTTACTTGAAGCTTGAAGTTGTATGTGAACCCTTCGTCTTCGATACCTACCTTCAGCTGACTTTGATGCTATTGTTTAGACCAAGAATAATCAGCTCTCTTTCCGTACATCCCATGAGCTCAAGGCACGCATGGACTTGCTCCCTCCTGTTGCTCGCTGGAAATCAAAAAAATTGATTGTGGATCCCTCGTATCCTACAAAGAAGCCTGTCCATCTGTTCTACAGGGATGCCATCGAAGTCCTGCAAGACATCCTCAAAAGCCCACTCGTCCAAGATTATCTTTCCTTCACACCACTCCAGATATTTGAAACGGCGGCAAAGTTAACTAAAGTCTATGACTCTTGGCTTTCAGGCGAACGAGCTTGGAGGCTGCAGGTATGCTTCCAGTTATCGCCCCTCCTAAATATCATCTCTAACCGGGACTTATTTCTAGTCAGAGCTTCCTCAAGGGCACACCCTCATTGGGACAATCCTCTCCTCGGACAAAACTATGATTTCGGTTATGACTGGAAACCGATGTGCTCATCCACTTCTGATCAGTGTTGCCAACATCGACTGTGAATATCTGTCTAAGGCCTCCCATCATCTGTTCCAACTGCTCGCTGTTGCGCGGTTTTTCCGCGCAGGCGTGCAATGATCAAAAAGAACAACTTAGACCGTTGCATAGTATCAATAAGGACTGTAGTGAGCCCGAACTAGCAGTCAAACTTGTATCAGTATAAGCTAGGATACAGATCCTTTGGCAGGACCAGCCATGAATATCCACTTAGAGCTATTGCTCGCACCCTTGGTCGGGGATCCTTCAAGAATGCTGACTACTGGTACGAGCACACCAAGGGAATATCGACTTAGTATCAAGATCTGCCGGATCGGCACAACTGAGTTTGGTACTTGGCTGTGATGACGGAAATTTCACTTGATCTAGCAGATCAGACACGATGAGAGCCTATCCGGACGAGTTACCACACGGAAACCCTACGCAAAGTAGCGGAAACCGTCGGAAACATGATGATCTAGCATTTCCGTGGCAGTACGGGTGAAACCCGCAGCGGAAACACGCATATGTTCAAGTTCTAAACTGGGATATAGCGTATGCTATGTACAGCTTTGACCAGTACTCACGGAAACGCGCGGAAACCTACGGAAAACACTTCTGAAGCATTTATCTTCGTTGTCCGCTCCAGAACACCAGGCTATATGCATACCGTTCGAAAGCTACGGACCAGACCTACCTGATCCGCGAGATCAACCGCTGTTACGAGTCTATCTCATTAACTTGGGAAGACCACTACCATTCCGCGGAAGCAAATTCGTCGGAAACACTTGAGCAACACAGGCAGGAGCCACTCTGACGAGTTAGGCACCCTAGCATGTGGATGCCGCACAGACCATGGTCGGAACTTGCTTGGTCTTCTAGATCTGGCGAAAGTACGACGAAATACGGACAAGTTTCATCTTTTTCTCTGTTTTCTTTACTATTTCCTTGCGTGTTTGTATCGTTTCAGTCATATTTTACTATTTAAGTGTATATTATCGGACTCCGTCCGTAGAAATAGCTAGATCTACTAGATCAAGGACAAATACGGGTATTGGACTTTTCGTAGTGTACTTAAAGACCTGTATCCGCACAAATGAAACAAGTTTCGCGCCCAGATCTCTCTGAACTGGTAATCCTTTTCATCCATACGTGGGAGTAAAGGCTTCTAAGCCGTACCGGACCTTGCAGATTAAGTGTGTTACTTCATCGCGATAAGCCCGACTTTTGAGTGGTTTGACTTGGTGTCTGTCACTTGCTAGTTGAAGGTAGACTCCGTTCCGGAGATACAGAGGACTTGGTCTCAGGTTGTGCCAAGTGAACGTGCAGAGTTTTGGTGGCTCTGTTCAAGTTGACACGTAGTGATTGGTGATCTGCGTGATCTTCGAGGTTTTACTGAGAATAGTGATCAGTACTGCTTCACCCGGGAGCGGAATCGATTGGTCTACCATAACGTCTGGTACCCCGTTGCTTTCCGAGCCTAAAAACCCTTATCCGAGTGGAAGCCGCTCAAAACAAACCCTCTAGTCCAGATCTTACGACTGGTATATCCGTGTCACTTCGTTCTGCTGACCAGTATTGCTGATCTAAAAGATCTTACAAGACTGCGTTCGACTTGAGATATAAGATAGTGCGGAATCTCTGACAACGCCCCACACCTCGCTATAAATACAATTTGATTGACGAATCCGTGAAGTCGTACTCTGTGTTCGTGCTAAGTGACCTGTCATAAGGCATTATACTAAGAACCGACTTTATACCTCGTTATCTGGAGCCCACCGCGAGGGGTGGAATCTATATTTTGGTCGAACTCGAGAGATCTTCTTGATTTCTCAAAACTACTGCCTTTGATCGAATTTATTTGATCATTAAAAATAGCTCCAAGAGCTACTCGGACTTCGAAGAACGCGGGCTCAGCAGATTTCTTTGATCCAGCGATACAAGCTTCAGATCAGCGAAAGCGCGCAACAAAGAAACCCTCTGTACCTGTTTACGATCCGAGAAACCTCGGAAGAGCGAGTACTAGCAATCCAGATAACGGGAGAGCTCCTAGACCATCTTCGGAACAACCAGTAACGAAGAGATCTAACGTAGTGCCAGGAAACGGTAGACAGAAGGCAGCTACTGTTGGACCAGATCCGCAATCTAGTTCAGATCCTACATTACAACCCGAACCATTTGATTTGATACGACTGTTTTTACCCAACAATATGTCCGAAGTGCATAACGGAAATGATCAGGGAGCCGCGGGAGCGAATGCTAACGCACCAGCAAACCCGACTGCCCAACAAAAACGACCGGAGGATCAACTCGACATCATAAGGATGCTTGGTCCTCCTGAACTGACTCCTGCGGAACAAGCAGAGTATAACAATACCAAGTTTCCGCTTACGCACAAAACTGCTATGATCCTGGACTTGGCCAATCCGAGCATGATCCCCGAGTGGGTGAGGTTCTGTTTGAACACGTTCCAGGCTACGGAAGTTACCTCCGAGAAGGTGAAGATGCAAAAGATCTTTTCTTGGATGACCCTTCAGACCAAGCAGGCTCTCGAGCATCTTCCCGGCGCGCAGGAGGGAAGGGAAGACGCGGACTGTTTCTTGCGTTCCCTGTGTGAAAGATTCCCGGCATCTCTAGGGAGACCAATGGGTTCGAAGAATACGCTCTTGCAGATCGTACAGAACTATGCTCCTTTGGGTGTCCGGGACGGAGATAGGTTGCTCGGATATTGTCTGTTGATGGAGGTAGAAGCCAATAAGTTGTTGAAACCGCCTCCGGCGATAGGAAACACGGAATTGGTGTCTCTTTTCCTGTCAGCATTCGATGACGAGTTACGGAAAGCTGTGAACCGTAAGGTTCAACAGCAGGTACCTGCTTTCCGCGTAGAGAAACGTCGGGTCGATGATCCATATCTGTTCATAGAGTACAAGGAAGCAGCAGAGGCCGTAGCAAGGCACCCACCCTTGGAATCGTTGTACCGGACGGTAACAAGTCGGGATGGTGTGGTCTTCAATGCGGAAACCCACTCAAGAGGAGGTGTATACGTTCCGATTGGTGGTCCTCCGGTGATCAAAGAAGAAGTACCGGATCTCTCGCATTTCTTCCGGTCTACAACCAAGCCCGTTGAAGTCAAACGAGAGGCTTCCGAGGAAACGGAAAGAGCACTAGCTGCAAACAGGGACCAGTACAGTGTGTTGGTCAAAGATTTGGGAGCACTTAAGGCTACCTACAAAGAGGAACTTGAGACGTTGGCTCAAATGCTGGCTAACATCAAGACCGGAAATGTTCAACCTGCGCAACGGGCGCAGCCCCATACTGCCGCTTCTGGTAGTGGTAATCCCGGAAACAGTGGGCCTCCCCGCGGAATCATTAACACGAGTCCGAATAATGCACAAGGTCAAAGGTCTGAGATGTTGTGTTTCCTTTGTCGGGAACCGAACCATATGATGCAAAGTTGTCCAATGTTCTTGGAACTCTTAGGGAAAGGTTGGATTATGCGTGATCCGCAAGATCCAAAGCGTCTTAAGTTGAAGGATGGGTCTCCGCTACCGAACAACTTCGGAAGTGAGAGTAGATACCAAAAGATCATGAAGTATGGTCAGGCCAAAGGATGGCCCGAGGTTTCGACGATGATGAACGAGATGATCCCGGACAATGAGGATTACTCGGAACAGTTGGCCGGATCCCCAGCTTGGATGGTCATTGCCAACCTGGCGGAAATGGTGCAAGGGAGATCTAGCAATGGTGTTGCTACGGTGTACACGAACGAGTCGGGAAACTGAGGAATCCAATGATTGAGTTGACCTCTGGACCCAGGACACGGTCTCAGCAACAGGCAACAACTCATGAGGGTGCCCCAAAGCCTAACTCACCAAAAGCAATACCCGCCGTCAAGAATAAACGCTTTGACGGGGTGCATATACCCATAGATCGAAATAACCCTAATAAAAACAAAACATCCGAAAAACCGAAGTCCAATCCGGACAATTCTACGCCTAATCATGACAGATCTGCTGGATCAGACCCCAATTCTTCTCAATCACTGAGGGAAGCTGCTTTGGAAAGGATACAGTCAGTGACCATTGACGATTTAACGGATGAGAGTGCTTTAGGCTCGGGACGCGAGCCTGATCAGACAGATCAACGGAAATCGAAGCAAGTACGATTCCGCGATCCGTCACCTCCTCGTACGGAAAATCCGAGAAGACCATTTGATGATGTTCAGCCCAGAGAAGTTACACCTCACCCTCGAAATCAACCAAAGCCGGAAAAGGTACCTGAATCTAAGGGATCTTCGAAGGCACCAAAATACAGGCTGCAGAATGAACTGTTTACGCCTGGTCTAGAGGAAGAGCTTGCTGACCGGATAGTGCGAAAGACGATTGAATTGACTTCTTCCGAAGCGTTACAGCTTTCGGGGAAGATCAGGCAGATCGTAGCACGAAAGATACGGAATAAGCGAGTACTTCCGCAAGATCGAAAGAAAATGCTGCTGAACCTGGCTGATCAACAAGATCTAGCTACAGAAACACTTTCAAATGATGATTCCGAAGACGAACAAGTCATTTCCGTGGATGATCTAGCATTACCCGAAGCTTGGGCTTTTGAAAGATTATCTGAGGATCGGGATGGGATGAAAGCAGGAGCGTTTGTTCAAGTAGATCCAGTAGAATCATTCTTAAGTGATGTCGACGAGAATGATGAACGACGAGATATGACCATAGTTGCTACCATAGGCAATGGTCTCCGCGCCGTGTGGCCTGTTGTGAATGATCGGGAAGATCTCGAAGTAGAGAACCTCCTGGACTCAGGATCACAGATAGTCGCAATCGATATGAGCGTGGCGTTAGGCTTAGGTCTAGGTTGGGATCCCGGAATCACCATACAGATGCAAAATGTACATGGCGGGATCGCGCGGACCAAAGGTTTAGCCCGAAATGTGCCCTTTCGATTTGGACCAGTCACAGTGTATTTGCAGTTACATGTTCAAGAAAAGGCTCCCTTCGAAATACTGTTGGGACGTCCGTTTGATGTGTTAACTGAGAGTGTCATTCAGACTTTTGGATCGGGTGATCAGGAACTTACGATTACGGATCCGAATACTGGAAAACGGTATACCATGGGTACATATCCGAAAGGACATGGACCGAGAGCACCAAGGAAGGTGGTGGAACGAAAAGTATCACAGCCAACTCAACAGTTGCAACCCGAATCAAGACGGGAAGACACTCACGAGGAGGCAGAGAAAGTTCCGCAACCAAATTTTTGAATAACCTCTGGGATCTGAGTAGCGACCAGGGAGAGGTAGAAATCGCTCTTAGTGGGTACTGGGATGCTCAAGCGGAGGAAGTGGTTATCGAGTCGAATCAGGTGAAACGAGGTACCTTCTCCGATGAAGAATTAGCGGACGTGTATGTACAATGCTGTCTGCCAACGATCGAGAAGTCACACCCCGGAATTGCCGAAATCATATCACTATACCTGAACCAAGGTGTAGATCATCAACAAAATCGTGTGATCAACCCATGGAAGGAAGGATTTAGAGCTGATCCGACCGTTGAGGACCTGAAGGAGACCTTTTACCAGTCCATGACAAAGGACGTTAGGTGGAAAGACTTACACGGGTTAACTCGTCCATATGATAACACGGAAGATCTACCAGATCAAGTAGATCAAGCAAAAGATGCGGAATTGTCTTCAATGACCCAAGATTTGGAGGCTGCGATGCATCGTGTTAAGCTCTGGGAACTTAAGAACGAGACGATTGACCAGCATATATGCGCATATAATGATGTGTTTTTGTCAGATCAGCCAGTTTCGGTCTTCGGTTCTCGAAAATATAAGCCTGTAGCGGTGAAAGTTCGCCCTGTCAAGGCTGATCTACCGGAAGAATTCCGTGTGCGGAGACACATTTACGGGGATCCTTTGGCTGATCTGCCAGATCTACCAACTCATCCTCCGGAATTCACGCCGGGTATTCGGTATACGCAAGAACGGAAAGAGATCATCGAGAAAAACCATGCGGAAGGTTTCCTTTCGGACGAGGAAATGAAGCTAGTTCATCATATGATGAAGTTGCAGGAAATGGGTTTTGCTTGGGAAGCCTCCGAGGGCGGAACATTCAGAGAGGACTTCTTTCCTCCCGTGAAAATTCCGGTCATACCTCATGAGCCCTGGGTCGAACGAAATATTCCAATTCCTCCCGGAATCTTCGAAAAGGTTTGTAAGATCATCAAGGATAAGATTGATGCTGGAGTTTATGAACCATCCTGCTCGAGCTATCGTTCAAAATGGTTTTGTGTGGTTAAGAAGGATGGAACGAGTCTTCGTTTAGTACATAGTTTGGAACCCTTGAACAAGGTGACCATTCAACACTCCGGGATTCCTCCTGCTACCGCGGATATTGCTCGTCATTTTGCGGGTCGTGCCTGTGGTGGTTTGTTGGATATCTATGTGGGTTATGATGAACGACCACTTGATGTTAGTTCGCGAGATCTGACGACCTTCCAAACTCCGTACGGACCACACCGTCTCGTAAAGTTGCCTATGGGTTGGACGAACTCTGTTCCGATATTCCATGACGATGTAACTTACATGATGCGAGATGAAATTCCGGAATATACTATTCCTTACGTCGATGATGTTCCTATCAGAGGCCCCGGGACTCGTTATGAATTACCGGGTGGCGGATACGAAACTATCCCTGAAAATCCTTTGATCAGACGATTTGTCTGGGAGCATCTCCAAAATGTGAACCGAATCATTCAGCGGATGCGGTATTGCGGTGGAACCTTCTCGGGACCTAAAGCATTCCTGTGTTGTGCTGAAACTGTAGTGGTTGGACACCGTTGCACGTACGAAGGACAGAAACCGGAAGATAGAATCGCAACTACGGTTCTAACTTGGCCTCCGTGCTCTTCTAAGACACAGGTCCGAGCCTTTCTGGGAACTGTTGGTCAGCTCCGGATGTTCATTCACAATTACGCTAAGAAAGCCTCACCTTTGACCAAATTAACGGCGAATATTCCGTTTGAGTGGAAGGATGAGCATGTCATAGCCATGGACCTGTTGAAAGACGGAGTCCGTAATGCACCAGCCTTAAGAGTCATAGTATATGACTGGGAAACACACTTAGCAGTGGATAGTTCTTACATGGGTACGGGATTTTACATCTATCAGATTGATCCTGTAGATCAGACGAAGATTTACTATAATTACTTCGGATCCATCCCGTATAATGAACGTGAAGCTCGGTTTTCTCAATCTAAGCGTGAACTCTATGGTTGAAGGTTGCTCTCCGAGCAACACACTATCTTCTTTATGGATGTCGGAAACTCACGGTGGAAACGGATGCTAGCTATATTCAAGGAATGCTTGAAAATCCGAGTAGTGGTCCAAACGCTACGATCAACCGTTGGATTGAAGATATCCGTAAATTCCATTTCGATTTGATTCATGTCAAAGGAGCAACCTTTGGACCTGATGGTTTGTCTCGAAGACCTCCGGGAGGTTGGACTACTCCTCGTCGGGAAACCGAAGAGGATCTAGCAGAAGATGCAGATGACTCCAACAACGTTAGGTTCTTCAAAGCGGACGAAGCGGATGATCCATTGCCCTTTGAATCATTCAAAGATCATATAGATCCCCGGACAGGATACTTTGCGAGACCATTGAAGATGAGTTTGCGGAAGATCTTCAAGTTGCCCGGGAGGAAGAGATCCAGCATGCATTCCTCAAAGAACGTTTAGAGGCCTCGGGAATGCCTTTGACCTCTCAGTTTCTGCAGTATACTGCGATCCCCGACAATGCTACTTGGGGACCTGATCACAAATATCCGATATCTCATAGATCGGATGGCGGAAATCGTCTAGATCAGCAGTTACCGGAAATCCGAGCATGGCTTAAGGACCCGAATGCTGAGCAATTCGCGAAGTTGGACAAGAGACAACGAGCGGAAATGGACCGGAAAACACTGTCCTTTTCAATAGACTCGGAAGGTCGACTGTTCCATCGGAAACCATCCACAGATCAACTGCGTTTAGTGGTTGAACCGGAAAAACGAATGTATCTATTGCACAGTGCTCATGATGCTTAGGACACAAGGGCACATATGCTACGAAAGACTTCTTAGAAAAGAGGTTTTGGTGGCCTGATCTGGAGAAAGACGTGGAGTGGTATGTGAAAACATGTCAAGCCTGCCAAGATCGACTTAGGTCTTTGGTACGGATCCCTCCAACGGTGACCTTCACGCCATCCTTGTTCCAAAAGATACATATCGATACTATGGTTATGTCTCCGGCCAGTAATGGTTGCAGATATATCGTTCACGGAAGGGATTCATTGTCGAGTTGGTCGGAAGCTAGGGCACTGAGAGTTGAAAACGCGAGATCACTCGCGGAATGGTTCTTTGAAGACATCATATGTAGATGGGGATGTCCGGAAATCGTGGTCTCGGACAATGCACCACAGATGAAGCTTATGTTGAGATGGCTCGAACAGAAATACGGGATCCGTGGAATACAGATATCGCCTTACAATTCACAAGCTAACGGAAAGATTGACGTGCTCACTTTGATCTGAGACAAGCACTTGCGAAAGCGTGTGCGGGAGATCTGTCAAAATGGTACTACTTCTTGAAACCGATACTTTGGGCTGATCGTATTACTGCACGGAGAGGTTTAGGCTGTTCACCATACTTCGTAGCTACCGGTACGGAACCTCTGCTACCTTTCGATATTGTTGAATCTACATATTTGGTCAATCCACCAAATCGAATACTATCACGGGAAGAGTTACTGGGCTTCCGGGCTCAGGCTCTTTCCAAACATCGTTCCTTCGTCGAGAACATGAAATCACGGATCGACGAGAACAAACGTCGAGAAGCGAGAGTTTTCGAGGAAAAGTACAAGTACACATTAAGGACTGGGATTTCAAACCGGGAACCTTAGTACAGTACGGAACACCGCCATCGAGAAGAATTTGGATCGGAAAATGTACCTTCGATATCGTGGACCTATGGTTGTCATCCGGAGGACACGAGGAGGTGCATATATCATTGCGGAAATGGATGGCACTGTACTTAAAGACAAAGTGGGTGCTTTCCGTGTGATCCCGCATCATGCTCGTTACGAACCGATTGAACTGCCGGAAAATATACATGATCTGATAGATCTGTCGCCCGAGCAGTTAGAATCTATGGTACAGGATGAGGAAGACGAACCTGAGGAAGTGGAGGACTTTATTTTCAGTACTGTCCCTCGAATAAACATTTCCGGTGATGATCAGTCGAATTCCGTTGAACCACCACTGGTTCCGCCTGTTGAACAGCTTGATCCGGAGGATCTGAAGGCTGCTGAGTCCGAAGATCAAGAGGAAGAGGCGAATCCGTCTCTACCGAATGGTCCACGACGAAGTGGTCGACGGAAATCTTTCTAAACATGCCTGATCCAACAGATCAGTTAGTTTGGGGGAGTTTCCGCGATGTTTCAACTTATTCTATCTCAATATCACTCGAGGAATTTAGTTGCCACTGGATTACCTCAAAAACTACCAATGATACTTGACTTGACAAAAGTACAGGTATAAAAATAGGCGACAGGGCAGAATGAACGATGATCTAGATGGTCAGCCTCGATAAGCACTTGCTTAAGGTGCGGAGCGTGGCCCTTGCATTTCGGGATCCTCTAAGTCTGTCTGCGCAATTTTAATTACGGGTGGCAGCGACGGTGGTGCGGAAAACACGTACACCTCTTCAACGTCGGCAGGAGTCATGGTGGTGTCCTCGTCTTTGGGCAGAGGTTCACCAGCCTTCCGAGCAGCCCTGGCGTTGTCGATGATCCGTTGACTAGCCTCCCCACGGTGTGCATAGAAACGAGCTTTCATAACACAGTCGAAGAGTTGGGTCGTATGGAAGTTGATGAAGGCATTGTACTGCTCTTCGGTGTACGATTCAACCTCCGGGTTGTGGGCGAGTCCGATGTTGTGAAGAAGTTGCACGAGATCTCGATGATCTGTATCGTCGGGGGTACCTGTAACGATAATCAGTAACACGAAGCTTGCGGAAGGTCTCCGGACTATGCAAAACGAAATTATCTAACGGAAAATGCGTGATCTAGCAGATCAACGAGTTTCCGTAGAAGTCCGTACGAAAAAGCGGAAAATGGAAGTGGTACTCACTAGTATCCGCGAGTTCCAACGAATACTTCACCCTCTTAATCAGATCTTCACCAACAGCACGAGGCTGGGAGATCGCGGTTACAGCGTGCACAGTGCTATGTGCTGGGAGACAGAGCCCGCTCAGTCTCATCACCGTCCGCGGGACCAACATCGCGTTCGGAACGTTTGCGCTTGCTCTTGGTCTTGGAAGACTTCGGAGTGTCATCGTCGTCGACGGTGTCGCGCTTTTTAGTTTTGGTCTTAGCCTTCGCAGGAGTAGAATCCTCGACGTCGTCAGCCATCTAGGCACGGGTTAGTCATAAACTTGTCTGATCTACAGATCAGCCACGTACCGAGACATCCTGATCTGCCAGAGCGGCGGGTTCGTCGTCAGGGGATTTCTTCTTGCTTTTGGAACGAGTAGAGGGCCTGGTAGGAGGAGGAGGAGTCGCTTCCGCGGTCTTCTTCCCCTTCTCGCCTTTTTCACGTTCCTCCTTGGCGTGCTTGATCCTTTCGTCCATACCAATGATATGATCGATGACGAGTTCAGCACGACGAGGCTGGATAAACCGTTAGCAGCTGATCTAACAGATCAAGGTACCATACTTACCGGAGGGTCATACCGCGGAACAGGAACCCCATACGCAGTGATTCTTGCATTTCAAAGCGTTGCTCGCGTGGACTACGGAAGTGGCCTCGCATGGGAAGTCCGCGGCCTCGTAAATGGTTAGCAAGTGCGCCTCGAGGACCTTTTGGAGGAGAAGGACCATGTTCTGCAAGATCAGCATCCTGGAACCTTTAGTCAATAAACGAATCTTCGAAACAGTTGCGGAAACGCACCACCTCGGCCATGAACTTGGCGTCAGCATCGGAAACTGCTGGATCTGCTGGATCAGTCGCAACTTCCTTGCCTTTCGACTTGGATTTCGACGGTCCTTCAGGATCAGCAGGTGGAACACTAGGTCCGCGAGTACTGACGCAGGGAACCCTGTCTGCCTTGGTCCTCACGGAGCTTTTTGCGACGAAGGTCGTTCAGCTGAATGTAGAAACTGACGATCTCAGCGTTCTTCCCTCCCTCTTCGGAGAGTTTGGGAAACTGCTTAGGGATCTCGTCACGGATAGTGCGGTACGCATTCACGGCGGAAAGTAATTCCTCCGCGAGATTGTCGTACGCCCGCAGATATTCCTTGTTCATACACGCAGCGTCGCGGGACACTCGAATGAGCTAACGGAAAATGGTTAGTTTTGTAGATCTAGCAGATCAACGATTTCCGTACCAAATGAGTGTACGCGCAACGGACATCGTTCAAAAAGATCGTTTTGTTGGACGTGGTGAACTCGACCTTGTCCTTGCTAGAACTGTACTTGGCACCTTGCCAGGCCAGGCTCTTGTCATCGCTAACACGAGCAGCCCAGTACTCCGCGTCGACGCACCAGTTGGCAAAGTCAGCTTCAAGCGAGATAGGGAGATTGTGGTACTCGAAGTTGGGAGCCATTTTTCGTTGAGTTGGGAGTCGGATCTCTTAGATCAAGGGCTTTTATACCTTTTCCGATGCTTCGGGTCAGCAGGGGACTGCTGAGCTTTAGTTTGGGGGAGGGGACACACGGTGTTTCAAGAATTTTCGAAATTTCAGAAATTTTCATGAAAATTTTACGAGATCTAAAAGACCTGTGCTCGTGGACAGCTTAAGCATGCGTACAACGCAAAGACTTAGATCTAAAACCGACGCAGTTTGCAATTTGTAAAGCCCAATGGATTTAACATGCCATGTGAGGCTGCAACCACCAACTTGATAACCGAAGAAATAACATTGATGAGTCTGATCTAGCAGATCAAAATGATCTAGCAGATCAGACTCAGTTCAGGAGGAAAAGACAGCGGAAAAGTAATGCAAAAGACTCAGAAAGGACATAGAGTGTCTAAGGCAGATACTTAGAAGAACAACATAGGTCAATGAGCTACTTATAGGGTTCTATCAGGTAGCAGCCAAGGAAAACTTGAAGCATTAATTTATAGGCTGGGGAAGGGAAACCTCAGAAGACATCTTAGGAGATATCTCAAGTGTCTTGAAGTTTCAACTTAGGAATTCTGCAAGAGATCTCAGACCAAGGAGTAGAAGACAAGATTGAGCCCACATGGGCATTGACATTCCAAGCAGAAGGCTACTAGCTAGCTAGAGACCAAGAAGGGTACTATATACTGCAAGACAAAGTACAAGTTGTGAGGTAGAATTAGTCTGGCTCGAGAGAGAGTCCGATCACTAATCTACGAGGGCAAAAGTCCGGAAATTGCATAAGTCCATGGCTACCCTACTTACGAGACTGGGGCGATCTCAGCGTTGTGGGAGGTTCGAGCTCTACCGGAACGTCTTCGTCGGTATCGTCCCCCGCTATTTCCTCCTCTTCACTATCGTCGTGCTCAGCTACCAAAGCCTGTGCCACCGAGGTCCGGGAAGTTCCTTCTTCGACGTCCATCTCGTCGTCGGCTGTAGTTGATGCGGGAGGCGTGTGAAATTTAGACTCGGACGAATAATTGCTTGGTACGGCAGCTGCAGGACGGCGGCGTGAACGGAGGATTGGCTCTGGAGGTAGCAAAGTGGCGACGGGAGGAGAACGAGGAGCTGAGGACGGATCAGCCACGGAAGTGGTAACCAAGGCCGGAATAGAGGGCCCAGTAGAATCATCGGCGGGAAACTCATTAGATCGAAGGAATTCTTCTAAACGAGCCGTGTCGTTGGGGTCCACCAGGAAAGATGAGAGGTTGCACGCGGAATCCCAACCAAAGAAGGTGGCCAGCCAAGTGAGCAGGTCGTAATCCAAGGGGAGATTCGGATTGTCGTCCGCCCATTTAGACAAGACCACGTTAAAGTCGAACCCGTTTGTACGAATATCTTGCAGATTAAGGGCGAGGCGACGACGGACGTCACCAAAGATAGTTTCGAAGGAGGACATGATGTGACCCATCTCTTCAAGGGTATCGCGGAACCGCTCTAAAGAACCGGAATAACCTGGAAAGCGTTAGAACAAGGGCATAGGTCGAAGAATGGAAACCACCTTACCTGCAGGGTAACCCTGGATAGTGTTGTGTATGGCGAGAAAGCGATCCCGGTGTTCGTCCAAACCCAGGCAGCTGGGGCAGTTGCGGTGTGTACGATCGCAGTGACCGCAGGGCCCGCCGATTTTAGTACCGCCCTCACAGACGACGCCCCGGCTAAGGCATGACAAACAGTTGTTGGGAGAAAGCAAGGCTTCAGGAGAAGGAAGAGTGGTGCTAGTGGATGACTGTAGAGGTCGAGAAGCTAGATAGTTATATCGACTTAAACCCTGTAAGGAGAAAGAGGTGTCGGCAGAATTTATGAAGGCTCCAAAGTTCTTCATCTCGTCGGAAAGTTTCCATTTGGGTCGACGAAGGAACGGTAGCTTGGGAGCGCGAGGGTTCTGAGCGACAGTCTTGCGAATCAGCTCGGAAAAGGGAGCCTTGGGTTTAAAATTCGGGTTGGTCAGGAAGCGGGCATGAGTAGACGTTCGGGAATCGTCGCCGGTAAAGTAATCCGGTTCCCCCTCTTGAATGCGGAAGGGTTCCTCGTCTTTGGGAGACGATTCCTCCAGAGCTGGGACCAGGGACTCCGCGCGAGCTTTCCCAGCGGATTTCTGGGTGCGACGCTTCTTAGTCGGCGGGGCAGCGGTGGAAGAAGAAAGGGCAATGCTGGGTGGAGAATGTTCGCGTTTATGAACGGAAGACGGAGCAGGAACTTTTCGAAACTCCTCAGGGATTTTCGGTTTCGCCTTGGCGGCACGCGCAATGCTGGGACGAATGACTAACACATCAGGAGTCCCCGAATCCTTGAACACGTCGGTTGCCGTGAGGTCTTCCTCCTCAACATCCTCAACAATGGGATCTGGAGTGACTGGAAACTTCGCAGGGGGACGACGAGACTGGGGCGAGTTGGTAGTCAGCGGCTGACCTATGGGTTGGTCAAAGTCTGGCGAAAGGGGACGCAGGCGTCGTTTGGGAACCGAAGAAGAGGAAGCCTGGGGTGCTGGCAAAGGCACTGCAAATGCCGGGTCAGGAAGAAGAGCTCGTTTAGAGGCAGGATGGACGATCTGGTCGACACGGGAACCCTGACTGGCAACAGTAAGGATGAGTTGTCCCTCCCTGGTCAAAGAATCAAACGGTATAGGAAGAGCGAGGTCCTGGAGTTCAAAAATTTCGGTAATATCCTCCTGAGCAAGGACATTAGCCAACCTGGATTAAGGAGGAAGGGCGAATGGCTTACCAGCAGACGATCGCGAGTTTTAAGACTCATACCCGGGCCGTCTCTAATCCTGGCATCGTATACTCGTTCAGCGTACTCGGCCTCGGACAGATGTTCTTCGCAAAATTCGCAGATGAGGATGACTAGGAGAGGCGCGACGAGGGGGCAGTTACTGTGACCGTGCCAAAACAACTGGTAGTATTGCTACCGAGAGGGATGAGCAAGGCGATGGGAACAAAATAGGTCGAGGAGACTTACCAAGCTATGCGAAAAGTTGGGGAGGCTGGTGAATTTTAAGAGACGACGATGGATCTCACTCTTAGCGAGATGGCCACGGATAATTCGCGAAAAACCGCGCTGCAGGAAGGCTAGGGCTTGATAAAGTTGAAAGGCCTCGCCTGTGGAGACGGACCCGGTCGCGAAAGTGGTACAAAAGGAGGTCAATTGGGAAGGATAAAAAGTCTGAAGCGGGGTCTCGCCGGAAACTTGGTCCAAGAGCTCTTTAAAATCGACATCTTCCGGATGGGAATAGCGTCTCAGGCTAAACGCCGGACTGGCATTGTTGGGTTTGTGTTTCCAGCGGTTGACGAGTATTGAGCATTCCTCAGCGGATGCTGGAAGGAATAGGGCGTCTGAATCGTTGGCAACCTGGCCCAGCTCTCGAACTGAGCGGTCGAAATGAACGTGATGTACGGCGTCGAGGTCCAAAGTATCCACAGGACGAACTGAAAGCTTCTTCCGCGGGTAGGGCACAGTAGAAGGAGTGGTAGTTAACTTGGGGAGAGGCCGCTTCGACGAGGAGCCTTTGGACGAAGAAGCCATCGTGTCGAGAGCGAGGACAACGATGGGAGAAGCAGAGGAAGAAACGAACTTAGAAAATTTTTCCAAGTCCGTTGAACCTTTGTCAGCACTTACTAATCCCAGGCCTAGGCATAGGGATAGTATGTAAAATGTTGAAAAGAAGTTGTTTCGAGGAAGTGTGTATGTGATGTGATAGAATTGGAAGCGTGATTTACGTCATGATATCACACTCGGAAATTAAGCGCCGATAACAAACCGAGGACTTAGTGTTTTCGACAAGAGGACAGCGGAGTTGTCGGTACGGGTGCTAAGATCAACGGATCAACTTGATCTGTTAGATCACCGGGAATAATCAAGTCAGAATGTTGCGGAAAAGTGATTGATCTGTCGGATCAGCTACAGTACCACTCCTTTTGAGGGATACGAGCCTACACTACCCATAGCGATGACCGGGGACGGTCAGATCTTTAGTTTGGGGGAGATGTTGCGCGGTTTTTCCGCGCAGGCGTGCAATGATCAAAAAGACCAACTTAGACCATTGCATAGTATCAATAAGGACTGTAGTGAGCCCGAACTAGCAGTCAAACTTGTATCAGTATAAGCTGGGATACAGATCCTTTGGCAGGATCAGCCATGAATATCCACTTAGAGCTATTGCTCGCACCCTTGGTCGGGGATCCTTCAAGAATGCTGACTACTGGTACGAGCACACCAAGGGAATACCGACTTAGTATCAAGATCTGCCGGATCGGCACAACTGAGTTTGGTACTTGGCTGTGATGACGGAAATTTCACTTGATCTAGCAGATCAGACACGATGAGAACCTATCCGGACGAGTTACCACACGGAAACCCTACGCAAAGTAGCGGAAACCGTCGGAAACATGATGATCTAGTATTTCCGTGGCAGTACGGGTGAAACCCGCAGCGGAAACACGCATATGTTCAAGTTCTAAACTGGGATATAGCGTATGCTATGTACAGCTTTGACCAGTACTCACGGAGACGCGCGGAAACCTACGGAAAACACTTCTGAAGCATTGATCTGCATTGTCCGCTCCGGAACACCAGGCTATATGCATACCGTTCGAAAGCTACGGACCAGACCTACCTGATCCGCGAGATCAACCACTGTTATGAGTCTATCTCATTAACTTGGGGAGACCACTACTATTCCGCGGAAGCAAATTCGTCGGAAACACTTGAGCAACACAGGCAGGAGCCACTCTGACGAGTTAGGCACCCTAGCATGTGGATGCCGCACAGACCATGGTCGGAACTTGCTTGATCTTCTAGATCTGGCGAAAGTACGACGAAATACGGACAAGTTTCATCTTTTTCTCTGTTTTCCTTACTATTTCCTTGCGTGTTTGTATCGTTTCAGTCATATTTTACTATTTAAGTGTATATTATCGGACTCCGTCCGTAGAAATAGCTAGATCTACTAGATCAAAGACAAATACGGGTATTGGACTTTTCGTAGTGTACTTAAAGACCTGTATCCGCACAAATGAAACAAGTTTCGCGCCCAGATCTCTCTGAACTGGTAATCCTTTTCATCCATACGTGGGAGTAAAGGCTTCTAAGCCGTACCGGACCTTGCAGATTAAGTGTGTTACTTCATCGCGATAAGCCCGACTTTTGAGTGGTTTGACTTGGTGTCTGTCACTTGCTAGTTGAAGGTAGACTCCGTTCCGGAGATACAGAGGACTTGGTCTCAGGTTGTGCCGAGTGAACGTGCAGAGTTTTGGTGGCTCTGTTCAAGTTGACACGTAGTGATTGGTGATCTGCGTGATCTTCGAGGTTTTACTGAGAATAGTGATCAGTACTGCTTCACCCAGGAGCGGAATCGATTGGTCTACCATAACGTCTGGTACTCCGTTGCTTTCCGAGCCTAAAACCCCTTATCCGAGTGGAAGCCACTCAAAACAAACCCCTTAGTCCAGATCTTACGACTGGTATATCCGTGTCACTTCGTTCTGCTGACCAGTATTGCTGATCTAAAAGATCTTACAAGACTGCGTTCGACTTGAGATATAAGATAGTGCGGAATCTCTGACAACGCCCCACACCTCGCTATAAATACAATTTGATTGACGAATCCGTGAAGTCGTACTCTGTGTTCGTGCTAAGTGACCTGTCATAAGGCATTATACTAAGAACCGACTTTATACCTCGTTAGCGCCTCTGTCCTCAGTCTATCCGCGGATGCCTCTCTCCTTCGCCAGATCAAGGCTGGTTATGATAAGGACGATTTCATACACAAGATTGTCCATGGTGGTTCTCTCGTTCCTGGAATATCACGCTCCGAGGGACTATGGTATGTCCATGGCCGTCTGTATGTCCCGGATTCTGGTTCAATTCGCGAGGACCTTTTTCATCTCGCTCACGATACCTCTGGCCATTTCGGTGCGGACAAGACGTACGCACTGCTCGCCGAATCCTTCTACTGGCCCTCTATGCGTACACATTTATACAAGAAGTACATCCCCGCTTGTGAGCCTTGTCAACGCAACAAGGATCGTACTAGCAAGACTTCAAAGGGTCCCCTCCACCCCCTTCCTGTCCCCGATGCTCGTGGCAACAGTGTCGCTATCGACTTCATCGGTCCATTGCCTGAAGACGAGGGATTCAACTGCATCATCTCGATGACGGACCGTCTCGGAGCTGACCTCAAGATAGTACCGTCGCGCCTTGATCTGACCGCTGAGCAGTTTGCTCGTGTCTTTTTCGACACTTGGTACTGCGACAATGGCCTACCCTTGGAGATCGTTTGCGACAGAGATAAGTTGTTCGTCTCGAAGTTTTGGCAGACATTCACTAAGCTTTCTGGCGTCAGATTGGCGATGTCCTCGGCATATCACCCTGAAACGGATGGTTCTAGCGAACGTTCCAACAAAACTATCAACCAGTGTCTACGATTTTACGTCGAACGTAACCAAAAAGGCTGGTCAAGAGCACTGCCTAAGGTCAGGTTCGACATCATGAACTCCCTCAATGCCTCCACCGGCCTCTCCATGTTCCAACTTCGTCTGGGCCGCTCCCCGCGTGTATTCCCCCCTCTGGTTGCCACCGAAGTCCCTGCTTCCGACCCTTCTTCGTCTGCCCGCGACGCTGCTGATCTCATAGAGTCGTTCCGTACCATCGAGTTGGCCGCTCGCGACGCACTCACCCTTGCTAAGGTTGTGCAGGCTTATCACGCTGACAAACACCGAGGACCCTGTGAAATTTTCGAGGTCGGCGACAAGGTCTGGCTCACGACGTGGCACCGTCGCGACAGCTACAAGAAGTCGGGCGAATTCCGTGCGGCGAAATTCTTCCCCCGGTTCGACGGACCTTACAATATCGCGAACGCACACCCCGAGTCCAGTTTTTATACCCTCGACTTGCCTTCGCACTCAAAAGTCTTCCCTTCGTATCACGTTGAACACCTCAAGCGTTACGTTCCGAACGACCCGGTTTTGTTCCCTTCGCGTGAACGAGGCACGCCTCCCTCTGCTATTGTGGACGGACAGATCGAGTATGAAGTGGAGCGTATTCTGGACTCTCGACGACGTGGTCGTGGCTGGCAGTTTCTTGTCCGTTGGGTTGCCCAGGCGCCTAGCGAGGACCAATGGCTCTCATACTCTACGCTGAAGGATTGCGCCTGCTTGGACGACTGGGTCCGGGCTGGTGGCGACGGCCCCTCCGAATTACTTACCTCGGTCGACATTGCCCCTCGTGCTTAATCTCTGACCTTTTTTTTTAGCTCCGGTTGCCGTGTTTCCTGTAGGAATTTCTCCCTCTAATGCTCTCTGCTTGGTACTTCGACCCCTGCTCCTCCCCCTGGTTGATTCAATGTTTTTGGACGGGTGGGAGTGTAAACGCGCCCTACGCGCATTCACCTGAACTGCTAAGACACAGGTCACGCACACGTGACTATTACTATATATAAGCTTCTCCTACGTACATCCTAGATTATTCCTTCTTACTCTCGTACCACTATCTCCCCTGATACCTGTACCTCATAACTCTCGCGTACCTCTCCTCAATCTAACTGTGGTCTACTCAAGTATCGCATCTTCGTGAGTGTTCGCACACATAGTGCGCTTCCAGCCCCTGCGTCATCTCAACATTGTAGATACTCTATGATAACTGGTTTTAGAACGAGAACAGGACACGAAGAAATGACAAAGGTATGTTTGAAGAGGAGGGCATGAACCTATGCGGGGAGAAAATCACTACGGCCAGGTACCCTCGGTGCTTGCATGTTGAACTTGATTGCTTGTAGCCTAACCCTCAAAGTGTCTCAAAATCACCGACGCCAAATGGCTTGAAGCGGCGCAGCCCTCCTGTGTACGAAGAAGAGCGCAAAAATATCGACTGCAATTGGATTAGCTTATGCGTATCATTTCAAAACGGAGGTTCTGCGAGGCTCTCATACTATGACAATTCATGTCATCCAACCATACTACGTTTCCGTCCTCTTAGACGAACTAGATTCGAAGGAAGTTCGTGAGATGAGCTTACATATCTCAAAGTCTCGAATAATCAGATGAAACGCACCATCGTCTAACCTGTGTTTTATCGCAGGCCAATCTCCTGCCATTATCTCAGCATATCCAGCCAACACCTTTGCGAACATCGGCTCTGAATCAGGATGGGTGGACGAAAATGCCCGTTCAAGAACATAAAGATCGACGGCTTTATCTTCAGCCAAGGTGGATTGGTATGATAATCCAAAATCTATGAGCACCTTTTTTGTGCATCAGACTGAAGAAGAATGCCGAACAGCACAACTCGACATACCAGTGCCGTTTTGATATCGTGGTTCTGAGGAGGAACGAAAGATCCAGGTTGTCGAAGAATCATGTTGGAGGTTGTTAAGTCTCCGTGTATAACATCAACTTGATGCATTTTTGCAATTTCAACACCGATGAGCTTCATCAGTTCATCTAGAATGTTGTTAGTGTTCAGTAGGATTGAGGCTTTCTATGAATCACATTCATACCGACAGATACACCGTACTCATTCAGGTTCACTGAGTCTATGACATCAACGTTATCGACATCGTCGGACCCGTCGTCCTCGGCTCCTCCAGGTAGCAGTTTCCTGACACTATGACCTTCAATCCACTCAATCCCAAGTACACCCTCGGTCGCATCCACCATCCGTATTCCAGGAACATTAATGCTTGAACTAGGGGTCATATATCATTGTTTAACCATTTGTCTGTTTCAAGGAATCATGATATCTAAACACACCGTAGGCATTTCAGTAGTGCCCTAGCTTCTCCCGCAATACGAGAGCGAGTGAGATTCGTGTCGAGAAACGGGTGCCTGTAGTTCTTTTGAAAACGATATTTCAGTAGTATTGGTGGCGAATCTGGAGTTAACTGGGCTTTGTAGACTTTCTATTGAGGTCGAATCAAGGTGGCCATGAGGCTAGGGTGTTATCGGAGAAGAATCGGGAGACTTGCAGCTTCAGCCCCTTGAGAAATTGGCAGAGACGACTGTATTAGACTTTGCGATATGGATATAGTCATGGGAGTTGTAGAGCAAAACTTGAGTCGGAGTTGTACGCGACAAGCGCCAGTAACTTTAAGCGCCTAACAAGCGCCTTCAATTCCTATTGTCACTCGCTGTCTATCATCATGACCATGACGAAGTTCAAGATGAACGACGAAAAATGTCTGTAAGTGCATCCTATTCTATGCAGACAACGGCTCTGATACTCTATCATAGCTCCGTATGCTGCGGCTGCCCATGTTCCTCTCATCAAATCCCCCAGCCTCCGAGTACCTCCAAGAGTGGAACTCCCTGAAGATATACATCCCCTCCCCGATTCAGTCACACCTTATGTATGTTGTACACTGAATTAACTAGCTGCCCTCTCACGAAATAACCCTATCTAGTTTGTCTATCCATTCACCCTAGAACCTCATGTGCTCACTCTGGAATCATCTCGTCGCTCAACAATGGCGGCTCATCAAGCCCGGCATGAGGCATATCTACGTTCAAGAGAAGATGAAAAAGAGCAGAGGAAGCGTGAGGCTTTGCGGAAGATCGCACCTGGATTCGAACCGAGAGGTTCAGTGCTTGTTCCGACCAGAGCTACTTCCGTTCCACTGTCGGCACCACCGAATAATGTCAGTCCAAGCAATGGTCCGAATGGCATCGGTGGCGATTATAGACATACCAAGTCAGTGATGGAGGATCTAGTGGATCAGTTGGCTGCGTTTGACTCCAATATAGCAGCAGGGTGATGATGGGAAGGTCATTGGAAGCCGGGAGATATGCTCCAGGAAGTTTATACGATAAGTTGTATTGTGCGTATCAATTTTCATGGCTCCTTAGCGCATTCATACTGACCCGAATTTTTTCGGAAGGTACCAGTCGGCTGTATATGTGTAAACGGGTTGATATACTCAAGTACTGGTCGGAGGTTCGATGTGTCCTTTCCCTCAGATACGTGTAGTCATGTTGAACTCCTTGCGGGGAAGGATGGACCCCGGCGCCTTCAATTCAAGGTTTTTCAGTTCAAGAAAGATTCAATTCACTCACAGGCGTCTTTCTGTTGGACAAATCGATATACAGACTTCGATATCCCGACCAAATGTTAGAACCTTCCGATTGGAAAGTCTCACTGGACACAAACATCTCCCGCAAAATCATGATACTGGTTGCCTCATAGAGCAACTCTCTATCCCACACTCGCGCCGAAGGCACTTGAGATGCTGAACGCGAGGGATTCATAGAATGCATATTGCCACGGGTAGCGAGGAAAGGAAGAGCGTCTGTTTTCTAGAAATCGTCAGCGCTTCAATTTCATTCTTGCAGCCAGATTGAAGTGGTCGGAACAGATTTGGTTGAGCCCCGGCCAACCAAGGAAGTGGTCATTCCGAATATGGGCTTTCAGTCCATGCCAACTTCGTCGATCTAGCTTGCATAAGGTCATAAGACTGCTGCATCCGCAGGTGAAATTATGTCTATTTCGCTTTCCCGACTCGACCGACGACGCCACACGCGCGACGATTAATGTCTGTCAACGCAATGCAATCTCTGGGAATCTCGGTCAATTCTGGTCAATCACGGTGAATTTTTACTAGATTTGTCGTGGATTGAATCATGTATCATCGGAGCCTTCTCCAGGAAAATCCCTAACTTGTTCGGGCGTTGATATCACCCGGCGCCTTCAAACTGCGGACTCTCTTCACGACGACGCTCCCGCCAGAATTCCGATTAGAAACACTAGCAGTCGGCGCTGTGGCTACCGTACAACGAGTGAGTAGCATGTCTTTTACTTTATGGAGGTGTTTACCTCGTACAGAGCCCGGATCTCACCTGTCCATAAATTTTTGCGACTGCATCAATCAGCTACAGTTTGTCCGTGCTTCCGTCACTTCCGGGATCTGATAGGAACAGGAGCGCCCCGACTCCTCATTCGTGAGCGCTAGGTCATCGCGGGGCGTGTGGAAGCTAATGTAAGCATGTATGCCTTCAACCACTTTCCCCTTTCGATTTCTTTGCCGTCTGACCTCGTCTGACCTTTCCCAATCCGTCTCTGTATGTCGATCCAGCATGGGAGCTATCCTCGTAGCGCCGGTACTTCACAACGACCGATGTTGTAACCTGTTTATCTGCGGAGAAGAGGGATAACAAATGACACAAAAATTTCGCAAGCCTCACGAGTCACGACAGAAAATCATTACAGTAACTGGATATGATAACCATGAACCTAATCGAGTTGTTATCTGTTGTTATCCAGCTGTCACTTGCTGGATCGGTGGCTCAATCAAAGACGAGGTCCGTCTCGGGGTGGTTTCGGGAGTGTATTCATGCAGGCACGCATTAATCCCAGCGCTTTCTTATTTCGACAGTAATCCATCAAGGCAATCTTCTACTATATCCGATGGAAAACCCGTATCCGTCATATAAGTAGGACAAGTCTTACCCATCTGGATGTGAATCAACAGCCCGTTTTCCATACCCAACATGCATCCCTCCAATTATCGTATGAGGTTACTCCTGGATTTCCTCAGAATCCTTGTTGTCCCTTCCCTGGTGTTCTATACCATCATCACATATTTCACAAATGCTCACCTAGGCTTCTTCACTGCACCGTCATATCTTGGATTCATCATATGTTGGTCAATAACAAAAAGTTTCCTGACCAAGATGCTGCAACGTGCGGAACGGCAAAAATTAGGAGCACAAGAGATCCCTTGTATTCGAGGGGCTTGGCCGGGAAATATCGACGTCCTGTTGAAGATGCTGCGGGCTTTCAAGACGAGCTATATCCTCGATGTTTACCTCCAGCTTTTCGAAGAGTACCAGTGTACCACACTAAACACTAGAATTCTGTGGACTGATCATGTAAGTTTTATTCACCTGAAACTCTTGGTTGCGGCCATGACTCAGACATATGTTACATACGTTAAACTTATGTGTTGCATCTAGATTATTACCATGGACCAAGAACATATCAAGTTCGTTCTGTCAACCGGGTTTGAGCATTTCTGGAGGGGTCGATGGCAGAAAGAGCGAATGTGAGTATTTATATCTGACGTTTTTCTTTGTTTCAAGTTGATGGTGAAACTGTGTAGGGAACGTTTCCTCGGGCAAGGTATCTTCAATAGAGATGACGAGGTAATGCTCAATTCATCTCATCCATCTTTCATTTTCACTGATGGATTTGGACATTCTAGATGTGGCGTATGGTCAGTAAAACCCGCGACAAGTGTTACTGTTCCGTCTTTCTGATAAACTTCGATAATATCAGCATCGTGGAAATACTCGCCCCTTCTTTGCCCGAGAAAGGATATCCGATTTCGATATTTTTGAAAAATATACCGCACGGACTCTGAACATCATGTCATCAGTGTCGAGCCAGCATGCTACTCCAATTGATGTACAGGATCTCTACTCGCGATTTGCCTTAGATGCAGCCTCGGAATTCCTCTTCGGCCAAAATCTCGACACCCTCTCAGCGACATTACCTGTAGCAGGAAAGACCAAGATGGGACCAAAGGGGTCTGCGACCGAAGACCCCTGGGGATCTTTTGCTAGTGCATTTGAGATGGCACAACAGGTCATTACAGCACGAAGCCGGGTAGGCTATTTCTGGCCCGTGTTTGAGATTTTTAGAGATCAAAATGCTCCGCACGCGGAGGTGGTCCATCGATGGCTCGATCCCTTGGTAAAAAGTGCGTTAGGTGAGAAAGAGAAAATGGAGAAAGCCGGGATATGTAGTCCTGTGGCAGAAAAGAATTTTTTACAGCATCTTGCTGAAAGTACCGATGGTGCGTTCATTCGAAGTTAACTTATGGTAACGATCGTTCAACTTCCGCATGATAGACCCAATCATAATCCGCGATCAGCTCCTCAGCCTGTTACTAGCGGCTAGAGATACGGTAAGTGTCGATACTCGATCCTAATTTGTATTACTGATACGATACGCTCAACACAGACTGCATGCTTATTGACATATGTGACTTATTTCATGGCTGTTTATCCGGAAGTCACGAAAAGGCTTCGGGCGGAGGTGCTGGAGCATTGCGGTGCTGCTGGCTCAATAACCTACGAACAGCTGAGGAATCTCAAGTACAGTATGTCCGACTGTCTGTCTGTTTGTTGTTCGGCTCTTTAACATTTGGATTTCGCAGTGCGCGCAGTGATAAACGAGACTCTACGTCTTTACCCTCCCGTGCCGCTAAACGTCCGTGAAAGTCGTGCAGGTTGCACACTCCCCCCTTCAGATTCGACGTTCAAATCTAATTACGACGCGGGAGGAAGGGAACCCGATTCTCGACCACTTCATATGCCTGGTTGTACAGCAATCACTTTCTTGCCCTTGCTCACTCAGCGAAATAAAGAGTTATGGGGTTCAGACGCGGATTCTTTTGATCCCGACAGGTGGCTAGAAGGGGAAAGGCTTTCTCGGTTTGTGGCCAATCCCACAATGTTCACGCCGTTCAGTGCGGGGCCTAGGATTGTAAGTATCTATATTTCCTAGTATATGTCTTACTGAACCCCCTGTTTCCGCAGTGCTTGGGTCAAAATTATGCGTATAACGAAGCCTCGTTCTTCCTCGTCCGGCTCCTACAGCAATTTGACACATTTTCCCTGGCTCCAGAGGCCCAGCCCAGTGGTTCTCTACCTCCTCTTGAATGGAAACGCAGAAAGGGCCGACAATCTGATGAAAAGATCTGGCCTGCAGCAGCGCTCACGCTGTTCGTCAAGGTCAGAACTACGCTGTAATTTTATAAAATGCTGTTTTGCTTACCTTGCATTTTTCATCAGGGTGGACTATGGGTGCGTGTAGCTAGAGAAGCGCATTGAGGCGGCACATTAGAATCTCGCATCGGACTGACCATATACCCGCTCACGAATCAACTATGTAAATGGACTTCAAGTTGTATCATTTTACCCACTGTGGATACTATTTTGTAGATACTATGTATATATCGATACCACGTCACAGCTTTGAATACAGGGATCAGGATATAAATCCAGGCGTACCTTCTCTGATATCGTGCGCAAGATCCAGAGTTACCAGACTCAGGTTTAAACGATACTCCGAGCAGTCAGTACCAATGACTCATGAGATCACGCGCACGTGCTCGTGAGAATGCTGAAGTACGTACCACTGCCAGTGGCACTGGACGCGTAGGCTTAGCTTTACTATCAACTCTCATACCACCTTTTTGAACATGTCTGACAACGGTCACAACGGAGGAAGATCTCTTGGGGGCGGATCGAATGAACCTTTGCCATCTGGCTGGGGACAGTCGAGCTCTACACGAAGGATTGGGCGTATTGGAGATTTATCTGGCTCATCTGGGTAATATCCAAAGACTACACTGTTCATCGTTAATTCTTTGACGTGCTTGTAGAGCTCGATCTAGCAGTAATGGAGGAGCTAGGATACGTACGCTAGGCGAGGTTATTGGCAGCAGTGCACCTCCACCAGGAGGAGGAGGAGGTCATGGTTCTGATGACGATGAGGACAACGACCAGGGTGAAAGTTGGTTTGCGGGTGGGGAGCGCAGGTTTGCTCACTTCTTCGACTAGATCAGGATCAGAACTCAATCGGTCGTTTTTACTTACGGTTGCAGTGGTATCTCTGTACAGAATCCAGATCGACCAGGAGCTGAAAGAGGAGGGGCAGTACCTGGGGGAGATATGGTTAGGAACATATTGCGCCGTGCAGCAGAGTATGTCCCTATCCCTTGTCCATCTAAGACGGGCATGCCAAAATGAAACGATTCGCAGAGGAGGAGTTCCAGCTCCTGTGGAACCTACTTCGCGCAACTTTTTCGGAGGAGGACATAGGCTAGGAAGCGATGAGGTCGAAAGCTCATATGTTCCTGATCCTGAGCAAAATCGAGGTGCGCTTGAAGTCATGGTCAACAACTATGGCATTGAATATTCGTATTTGATAGAGGAGCCAATTATTCGTCACCTCACCTTTTGGAGGGACGGATTTACTGTCGAAGATGGCCCTTTGATGCGCTACGATGATCCCGCACATGCTTCCGTTCTTACAGAGATCGAATCAGGGTAACATGTCCGCTCTTGTCGTTCTCCAGATGGTTTCTCATGACATATCTTGTTGATCTTAGCCGCGCACCTCCTTCTTTACTGAATATCAATCCAGGGGATCCTGTAGAGCTGCGTGTGGCGAAGCGCGTGAACGAAGAATTTGTACCACCCAAGGCTAACGCCTTTTCCGGTAGTGGACATCGATTGGGTGCTCCCGTACCGGAGTTTGCTGGTGCCAGTGTAGGCGGGGGATCGGCTATGCCCGGTTCGTTCATTGACACACCATCTGAACCTTCGTCAGGAAGGACAGAACCTACTAGCGTGAACACGAAATTTGAAGTGGACCAGAGCAAGCCGATGACCAGTGTCCAAATCAGGCTGGCGGATGGAACGAGGTCTGTTGGATTCAAACTCACGGCCGTTACTGAGTTGACATTTTTCACTACTAGGATGGTTTGCCGCATGAATTTGACACACACTGTCCTTGACCTTAGAAACTTCATCAATGCGTAAGTGCCGCTTCCCCCCCCAGAAATCGGAGCCAAATAGAACTCATCATACCTACAGGTCTCGTCCAGAAAATCTCACTCGCCCTTATTCAATCGGGACCACATTTCCCAATCGTACTCTCGATGATCTCAATGCCACAATTGAACAAGCCGGTTTGAAAAACAGTGTTGTAGTGCAGAAATGGGAATGAGAATGTCCAATGTTGAGGGATGATCCATGATAGCATGAAGATGCGTGCAGGAATAAACATTGTAGAGACCAAACATAGTTGTGCTTATTGTATAACAGCAATCAGAGTAACACAAGGGGCAATACAAATACATAGAAGAGACTCGAGAAGTACTGAATCTCAAACCCCGCTCACCCTGCAGCTTGAACCGCAGATGGGTCCAAAATTCAACAGTCGGGAATGTTCGTCTCATCAATATTTAATTGGGATAGGTGGCTGCCCAGGGACTTGCTACATTTTTATAATCTTGAATCCGTGGTTGGCACCAGTGTCAGGAACATAACTCACCTCCAGTCTGAACTTGCAGACTGCGAACCCGGTGGCAGGGTCTTTGTCCATATATGCCTGTTTTATGAATTCAATGGTGAATGAGCGGCATTTCCATGAAAGAGATTGGAATATTGATTCACATACAGCAGTCACAGTATACATCCCATCATAGCGATAACCCTCTGAAGGACCGTATTTTGATTTACTGGCTCCGCGTATGAGACGTATTGGTCGTGCGGTGATGTAGGATTTCTGAGGACAGGAGGGTCATACACAAACACCAGATCGGATTCGAAAGTGAGCGTTACACACAACAAGATACTGGTTCATCGGATGTTCAAAGGATTGGTCTTGCACTTGGGGACCAGGATTCTGACATGAATCAACCTCAGGACTATTATATTGAGTGTGTACGAATTAAACATACCCTGTAGACATTCTCTTGTCCACCTGTCGAATACAATCCATTTCGAGTTTAGAGTGAAAGGGAGCGAACGACCAAACCTACCGGTTCCGGTGTATGTGCTACAGTTTTTCATGGTCATTGGTCAACAGAGCGTCGAGGGAAACGCATGCAACATCGATACGCACACAATGCTTCCTTTGTCCTCATCAGCATACTTTCCCGATAACACGACGGATTGAGCGCCCAAGTCCTTTGAGCCACTAATTCCAGCATGGATGGGTCGATGAACCTGTTTCTCCGAAAGTTCCTTCCTGTACGAGTTCAATGAAAACGAGATCGATGAGGATCCTCGAAACGATAGCACCTAGATTCGAAGTGTGTTCCAACAGCAAGGCCTTTGATCATATTGTCACCCATAGTGTGGTGTCGAGGGTAGAGATTCGTATCCATCAGCAACTGCGCTCGTCTAGGAGTGGTAATGATTTGTATCATTTAGAAAGGATCATTGACCTACTATGTAACTTTCAAAAAAAAGAGGACTGCTTACAATCGTTCGAGCGCCATTTGAGGAATACAGGAGATAGCGAAGGATGATGATAACAAAGAAGGAATAAAATGAGGGGCCCACACTGTATTTTACATGTTCAATTTGAACGGGCGACACGAGTGTTTGAATCAATGTGATTTGGTAATCATTCCTGTCTTTGACTGTGACCACCATGTCGTCGTCTAGCTCCGATACGCCGACAAAGCAGAAGCCGATTACAATCATTACCATCGGCATGGCTGGTGCAGGGAAATCGACGTTTGTCCAACGAATAAACTCTTATCTTCATTCGAAAAACTCTCCTCCTTATGTGTTGAATCTGGATCCAGCGGTAGCCTTCATGCCTTTTGAAGCCAATATCGACATTCGGGATACTGTCAACTACAAAGAGGTCATGAAGCAGTGTGTAAAGATCACCCGTGTCTTTCCCTCATGGTCATGAACCAGTGTCTTCAAGGTATAATCTTGGCCCTAACGGAGGAATTTTAACAGCCCTCAATCTTTTCACTACCAAGTTCGATCAGGTTCTATCACTGGTTGAGAAACGTGCGGACACAGTTGAGTTAGTCTGTCCACCTCCTTGGCTTTTGTACCTTTCTGATCAAGCTTGGATACAACAGCTACGTGATCCTTGACACACCAGGCCAGATCGAAATTTTCACCTGGTCTGCTTCTGGAGCTATCATAACTGATGCCATCGCTTCCTCGTTCCCGACTGTGGTTGCATACATCATTGATACCCCTCGAGCCTCTGCCCCAGCTACTTTCATGTCAAACATGCTGTATGCTTGCAGGTATAGTCACTGTTCTAGCCTTATCACGCCACTTATCCTCATACTCTGCAGTATACTGTACAAAACAAAGTTACCCTTTGTGCTGGTGTTCAACAAGACTGACGTTCAGCCACACGATTTCGCCTTAGAATGGATGCACGACTTTGAAGCATTCCAGGAGGCATTGGCCACGCACGGTGGCACACGCGATGCTGAAGGCGAACCTACGTACATGAACAGTCTAATGAACAGCATGAGTCTAGTCTTGGATGAGTTCTACAAAAACCTGAAGGTTTGCATCATCTCAGCCCTTCTATTGCAATCTGATGAAGAATTTCTAGGCTGTCGGTGTATCTAGCATGACTGGAGATGGCATAAAAGAATTCTTCGATGCAGTGGATGCTTCTAGGGAGGAATACGAAACGTATGTTGCTTTGCATACCTTTCACTACCGCCCTTCTCGGCTTAATCTCTGCATCGTTCCACAGACAATATGTCCCTGAGATTGAACGCGCTCGCGCTGCGCGCGAAAAGACTCTACAAGATGCCAAGGCAGATTCACTAAATAGAATGATGAAGGACTTAGAGGTCGATAGAGCGCAACATCCTGAGGCGGCGGCGCAAGATCGATGGGATCCTGAAGAGGATGAAGATGTCGAAGATGAGGACTTGGATGTTAACATCATTGATAGAAGTATGTTGTTCGTGTCTCTTTGCTTGCTCACCATTCTGAATCTATCTTACAGATGAAGAACGCTGGCCTGGGGAATACATCGACGTAACCCGTGCTCAGCGACATGGAGATGAAGGAATTCATTGGCCGAGACCCGGATGAAGGGCATCAGGTTATATCTTGAAGAGGCTCCCAAGTTAATCTCCGGTTGACAGAATTTGGTTTTACTTTCAAAGCGTAATGGATACGACAATTCAACAGAAAGGACGCGTCCAAAAGCCACGACAACGGATGTCATCCAGCTTTCGTAACTTACCTTGCACTCATTAGGCCTTTTCGGTTCTGTAATTAGACCGATAGTGTGTTATAAACGCCTTTCATACCGTACCATACACGACGTCTAGGACGTGAAAACATTGCAGAAATACACATGGTAAACAAGATCGTGTACATGGCTTGTGGCAGCCCGTTGGTAGCGCCGGGGAGATATCTTCACCTGTGCATCAGGCCAATTTCTGTCACACATGATCTCTGTCTGTTCAAAACCTTTTTATAAGAGATCAACTTAGTCCTCAACTACCATCGCCTTTGAATTTCGTTCTTTTGTTTCAACTGCCTCTTTGACCTTCTTTCATCACCATCACTGTATCGGTGTCAGCCTCATCCTCTGGTGAAGATATCAACCTCCTATATCCAGATTTTTTGATCCACGTCGTCCACACACTTTGCCACAATCTTGTTCAAGTATCTTATAGCATATGGATCGGTGTGTATCACCTCCTACTCGAGCTCAATCGACGGGTCGCTGATTTATGCTGCTAGTTACACGAAGATTGAAAAAGTTGGTGCGTAAGAACGATGAGCTCTCATGGAATTCTAATGACGCCCATGGATTCTGGTTTGGACACATAGGCGAAGGTGAGCTGACCTTCTCATTCTTGACTGCCGTTCGCTGTAATCCCTGGGTAGGAACATATGGCGTGGTGTACAAAGCCAGAGACAATGGTACCAACCAGATCGTCGCTTTGAAGAAGATTCGACTTGAGGCAGAAGATGAAGGCGTGCCCAGCACTGCCATTCGTGAGATAAGTTTGTTGAAGGAACTCAATGACGACCACGTCGTCAGGTGCGTAATATATTCATCCTCTCGTGATAGTCTTTGCTCATCTTCACCGTCCCAGGTTGCTTGATATCATTCACGTTGAACAGAAGCTCTACCTAGTTTTCGAGTTCTTAGATGTGGACCTCAAACGCTACATTGATAACAATGTCCAGAATCGTACTCCTATCACTCCTAAGATTGTCAAGGTGAGCCCGCTTTTTCATCACAAAGCTGCCAATCCCTCTTCGATCAACAAACCGCTATTGTTCTCATGCCGGACCTTCCCGCCCCAATGCGCGCATTTCCACGCGTCAAACGCGTGAGTCTGCACCGGTTGCTGACAGGCAGCTCGTCACAAAGGGTCCTGTTGTATTACTGATGAAATTCGTTTGCGCTTGTCAAATATCTCCCTTGGGCCTTGCGTGATTGCAGAGGTCGTCTTTTCGCTCCTTCCTATCACGTGTCTTTGCCTCCTGTTAGAACCTATACTCACCCTTCGAGCCACAGAAATTCCTCTGGCAACTCAATGCTGGACTTCTATACTGTCACTCTCACCGCATCCTCCATCGTGATCTCAAGCCCCAGAACCTGCTCATAGATAAGGATGATAACCTCAAACTTGCTGACTTCGGGCTTGCTCGCGCATTCGGAATTCCCATGAGGACTTACACTCATGAAGTGCTTCAATATGCTTCTATTACCATCTGGTTACTCATTGTGTTCTCTTTCTCAGATCGTCACACTATGGTATCGTGCTCCTGAGGTGTTACTAGGTGGACGCCACTACTCCACCGCTGTTGATATGTGGTCGGTAGGGTGCATATTTGCAGAGATGGCTTTGCAAGGGCACCCATTGTTTCCTGGTGATTCTGAGATTGACCAGATCTTCAAGATATTCAAGTGAGTGATTGTTTCTAGCTGTGTATGATGAATTTACCCAGGTTCGGCTAGAATCATGGGCACACCAAATGAGCAGACATGGCCTGGAGTTTCAACGCTTCCAGATTACAAGCCGACGTTCCCGCAATGGTCGACGAAGGATCTTTCGGCGGTTGTCCCTGTGCTGGACGAGGCTGGAATCGACATGTTGAGAGTGCGTTTCCTCTGCGTTTATTACCTTCTACTGTCACTGAGTCTCGATATAGCAAACATTAGTCTATGACTCTGCGAAGCGCATTTCTGGTGAGGATTGCCCCACAATGTCATGATTCTCGTGTTGACTAGTTGTGCAGCAAAGCGGGCTCTGATTCATCCCTACTTTGCTGATTACAAGCCTTAATGCCACACGATCTGTTCTTATCCCGCTTCCAACTCGCTGTCGCTTGCTGTTTTCGTATATCTTCATCGATATTGACACCCTTTCGCACGTTCATGCAAGGGGCAAGTCTAGTTATGCATTTTTATTTCTCGTTGTGTCAACCGAACGTTGTCAGACCTAAGAATATTGTACCACTCAACCATCATTCACTTACCGTTCGCTTTCATAAACGTTATATATGTATACACTCCTGACTATTTTACCTTCATAGCCAACTTTGTCCATGAACGCTCTCAAATGGCGGGACTTTCTTAGTTCTCGCTGTGGTAGAATGAGCTTGCGTTGTAAATCGTTCTCAATTCAATGTCGACGTCTGTTGTTCACCGCTAGACTCAGAGTCTCTTGTCTTACTTGGGCGTGTCCTCTTACTCAAGATGTTATGTACCGAAGAATCAGGATTTAATGCGGGAAACCTCCATTAGCAAATTACAATGCTCCTCGCGATCGTCAAAACCTCAATACTGCTTTCGGGGTTGAAAGTTAATGTTAAACGGAATGTTAAACGGTAAGTGCAGTTTCCAGAGGACATTTAGGCATATCATAGACACTACACAGGAACTTTACAGCAATAGTATCGGCTGCCTTAACGAACAAAGGTGCGAGACCAAATGGGAGAAAGAAAATTAAGAATATCAGTAGGTAAAAAAATAACCGAGAGGTTCTCAGCACAGCGTCTGTTGAACCCTACACAGTTATTACTCTCAGCCTCACTCCTGTAGTTCTTCATGATCAGTTGCTGACTTTAAACGCCTTCAGTGTCTTGTCCCCAAGTTCCTTCAGTGCACTGACATCAATGGTTGGTGAATTCTCATCGATACCACTTGGGACCAGAGTGCCAAAGACAATGTCTGTGGGGATTACAACGATGAAAACGACACGCATTGCTAGCCATTATGAGCTCACTTACACATCACGTCGGACTGGTCATGTCCTTTAGCTCCGTTCAAATCATCGCTGGGAAAACATGTTCTGGCCATCAACCAAGATGCTTCTCCAATGACCTCTGGTGAGTCGCCACTAGGCAAGGAACCAATCATTCTTGGACGTCAGAAGGAGTCAGCTCTTTTGACTCACTTTGTATCCCCCATGATAGCATAGAACATTCTGTTATTGCAGATGATGGCTCCGAGAGAATTCCCTTTGATGTTCTGCTTGTCTACAAAAGACTGCGGCAGGACATAGAAGGGTACCCTCTTTGCAGAAAGGGCTCCATAACTTGTCTCCGATTGTCCGTCGGTGTTTCCCTATGTGTGCAACAAATATCAGACTTCAGCAAAAGTTTGCTAAATGCTCCGTCATGAATACGAACCTGACATTGATACTGCACAAACAGAGAGGATAACTGGATCAGAACATTCAACACGACGAAAATGATAACACAATCTCACATCAGTTCCATCACAATCGACATCCATATCAGCTTCAACTGCGTAAACTGATCCACCAGCAGAGCTGTCCACGTTTAGTTGATATATTTGGGCTTTGTTGTTATCATGACCTGTCCCGAAGTTTGCGCCAGACACAGGATTTGATGTAGCAGATTTGACGGACTGAAGAATAGCTGCGACGTCTAAAGACGAATCAGCGGCAAAGGCAACACCATCGGTGCTAGTGCTATTGCCACTACCACTATCACTATCGACACTGGTATTATCGGTTGAGCTAGAGCCAGAGTCCGAATCGAAGCTTGAGCCAGAATCGGAATCAGGGTTCGAACCGGAATCAGAACCAGAATCAGCGCTTGTATCGTCTCGGATGATTATCGGGCGAATACTTCGACGTATAGGAATGGGAGCCGAAGCGACCATCGAGATGATTGCGAGAAGGATGAACAGCCGGGTAGCGTATAAGGAAGCAAACATTGTGATGAATGTGCAAAGATGCACGTTGAGAAAATAACCAGCGAGATCAACTCGAAGAACAGTACTTCCTGAGTACTGAGGGGGGGGGGGGGGGCAAGAGACAGACGAAAGGACCAGCCAAATGTTGGGATACCTCACCTCTCTTTTACCAAGTGAAGTAGTCTTTATATGTGGCAAACCCGAGCTAAGCGCTCCGAGTGTCCCTATGTAACCCCGTTGGTATAGCCTGGTATAGGTTTCAACGGTTGGGCCATACAGTGCGAAATGTACCTGCCTGACTAGTCTGAAACATTGGATTTCATTTGAAGGCGGGTAGGAAAGCCCGCAAAGAGTACAGCATCACGTAGATACCGTATGCCTGTTCATCTCATACGGTTTGAGCATGTAGGAGACAGCAGAAGATAGTATGTACATACCAATGTCACTTCAGTTTCAGTCATAGGCTCGAATGCACTGCATGATAGCACAGTCCGTGCGCGACAATGACAAGCGTTGAGTTACGGCGAGCTCAAAGACCAGCCTTTCAGAGTCACTCCGAATCGAAAAGGGAAACAGCAATAGTATTGAACAGAAGCAAGTATATACTGTAGGCGGGTTCTTCTGGTTTTCCTTTATCAGAATTTGGAGAGTTATCATCACGCTCCTCTAATTCTTCAGCTGGATGCCATTCAATTGCTTTCCTACGACGCCGGCTTGGGTTTCTATTGTTTGAACTGGAAGTTGGAGTACTGCGAACTTCACTGTTCATACTTTCAATAGTTGGACCCTCTGGAATTGTCTCCATGGTTACTGGAGGTTGGCGACCCCTTGTTCCATGTGAGATAGATGTAGCCCGACTCCAAGGACCAGATGAGGTATGTGACATGACTGTGGGAGTACGCCGCTCATATCGCCTCATAGCAACAAGTTGTTTTTCCACATCAGCTGGACTTCTTCCTGGATAGGGTGGCACTGGATCCCAGTCTTCTTCCATTTCAATGGAGGTAAAGAAGTCATCATCTTCATTTGATTGGCTATACCAACCACTGCTTCCATAGACTCAACGACGAGGAATATTGCTTGGTCGGGGAATCTCTGATTCATCTGAATCGGTCCGACATTGTGGATATTGGTATCTTGGATTCCATGGAGTTCCCTGACGGATCTGACTTCGTGGTTCTCCATGAATTGGAAGTGAAGTATAATCTTCCACTACGTCATCTTCCCAGTGATAGGTTTCATGTTGATGTGAAGATGCAGAATTAGATGCATGGGTCAGTTTTTTACACAACCACAGCCTATTGCTACTATTGGGAGAGCACAACTCAACACCTAGTGTCATCTAGGAGGTGCTCTAGAGGCTGCTAGGAAGGCTTCTGGAAGGATTAGAAGTGTAGGAGAGGCAGGAGATATGTGTTGAAAATTTTCACCTGGTGATGTGGCATCCATATCTTGACACCCATCCTTATGATCCTGGACCATATTCCCTCATTAGAGAGTCCTGATTTCAGGCTTTCTGATGACTCCCTGATCATCCAAATCCATCTGCTGGATCTCAAGATATACCCTTCCCCATCACCCCAACTCCTCTCTGCAATGTTTACCCCATATCTCCCTCAGTTCCTATCGCGTTTTAGACGTCTTGGGGGCGTTAGAAAGCTCTCTCTAAGGGCTTTCAGACGCGCCATTGACCGAAAAAATAGCATAGCGCTCCTCATGTTCGACTCTGGGAGTTCGCTAGAAGCTCTCACCCCAATGTTTACGCAGGTTGCGAAGCATAAGGTGTTCGAATTGAAACACCAGCACAGTCTCCAATTAGGAACTGTGGGTAGTAGGGCGAAGTTCAACTATGGAACTTACGCCGATGTCGTCGTTGGGAACGACAAATATCCCACTTATTGGGATATTATTAATCTTGACCGGTATGATGCCGTGATTGGCACATACTGGATGAGAAAACACAATGTTGTGCTTGATTTTAAGAACAACATTATCAACATCAATGGCTGCAAAATAGCCGCCATGACAGCTACTGAAGACGCTGCAGAATTCCAGCGTCGTGTAGCGATGCGTCATTCCGAAAGGAATGAGATGTTGAAGAGGAAGGATAATCCTTCCCCTAAGGAGTCCACTATCTGACTCCGGGCACTCCGAGAGGAGAACGAGAGGAACATGAGTACTAAGCCCTCTCGACCGACCACTACCATAGAAGAAGTGGTAGACGATTCGGATATCCGAAACGAACTCGCCCGCATAAAGCGTGCGTTGCCCACTGATTCACCGGTGGTGATTCGTCTGGCTGATCCAGACGAAAATGTCGATCTCCGTCCAGAGTTATTGGACGATTGCGTGGAATATGTGCAAGAATTCTCGCGCAGATTTGATGCTAGGTATGAGAAGCATCAAATGGGGGAGGGAAACCCCGAGCCCATTCAAAAATCAATTGACCCAGAATTAGATTTGGGATCATCATCTGAGGACTCCAATGTCGGCAGCGACGAGGAGTATGAGATTATGGAATACACCCATAAACTCAAACCAACTGACAGACTATGCATCATACATAGCAACCGTCAACGACGACAAATCCCTACGACCAATAATCGTAAGGGATTACACAAGAAACGTCGAACTGGTCAACTTGCCAGAAGATGTAGAGAGTTCCGAGCTAAAGAAGCGGAACTGACTTATCTTCCAGTCGAAGAAATTGAACTGGAAGATAACAGTGAGGTACTAAAGTCCCTCAAGTCTACCGATGGAGACTACTCTGAAGCAGACATCCCACGACTACGTGAAGGATGGCTAGAGCGGAACAAAGACATGCTTCAGGGAGTCCCAGAAACACTCCCTCCACTACGGGAGATCAATCATCGTATACCGCTGATTGACGAAAACAAAAGGTATAGTTATTATATGCCTCGGTGTCCGGATAGTCTCAAAGTAGACTTATCTGAGAAGCTCGAGAGATACACTCGGGCTCAATGGTGGATCCACGCAACGGCTCCCCAAGCAGCTCCCATGCTGTGCATTCCCAAGAAGAATGGGAAATTGCGTACCATTGTCGATTATCGACAACGGAACGAAAATACAGTGAAGGATGTCACTCCGTTCCCTGATCAAGACCATATTCGGTCTGATGTAGCACGACACAAGTATCGATCCAAGATCGATATGTCGGATGCGTATGAGCAAATACGCAACGAGGTACGAGATGTACCCAAAACTGCATTTGCTACCATTTATGGTACATATGTCAGTCAAGTCATGATGCAAGGAGATTGCAACGCCCTGGCGACATTCCAACGCATCATGACTAGGACCTTCCAGGACCTAATCGGACGATGTGTCCACGTATACCTAGACGATATTTTCGTCTTCAGTGATTCCATAGCGGATCACGAGAAACACCTAAGCATGGTGTTTGAATGACTTCGTAAACAGAAGTTCTATCTCAAAGCAGACAAATGTGAATTGTACGCAAAGGAGGTAGACTGTCTTGGCCACATGATAGATGACCAAGGTATCCATGCAGACATGGACAAAATGGCGAAAATTCGTGAATGGAGAACGCCAAGAAATTTCAACGATGTCCAGAAATTTTTAGGACTCGTACAATATTTGGCAAGTTTCATGCCAACGGTAGCAGTGTACACCAGCCCTCTGTCGCTGATGTGTAGGAACAACGTTCCATTCGTGTGGCTTCCATTCCACGAAACCTGTTTCCAAAATATCAAACGCCTCGCTACGTCTGATAAAGTACTGGTGCTTAAACCGATTGACCCTAGGACTGGAGTACCTATATGGGTCATATGCGATGCTTCAGTAAGCGGCATCGGGGCATACTATGGTCAAGGTCCTACCTGGAAGGACTGTAGGCCCGCTGGATTCATGTCCAAAAAGTTCACTGCAGCGCAGATGAACTATCGAGTATTTGAGCAAGAAACGCTCGCCATACTGGAGGCGTTACTCAAATGGTCGGACAAATTGATGGGATATCGCATCCACATCGTTACCGACCACGAAGCGTTGACTTTCTTTAAGTCACAACGGCAATTAAGCAGCCGACAAACTCGATGGATGGAATATCTATCGAGATATGACTTTGATATTCGATATATCAAAGGCTCAACTAATAAAATCGCCGATGCATTATCGCGATATTATGAGTCTGACCTTCCTGGAGAGACTCATCCGGCTAATGAATATGTCAATGCCGACGTCCAACTCGACAAAGATATGGACGATCTCCCTAACCCGAGGATAGACGAGGTTAAAGGAGCTCGACTAGCTGCTCTTCGGGAGGACGAAGAGCAACGAGACATCGAGGCTAAACTCCTTGATGAAAACAAAGAAAATGTCGAGACTGATCCCAATACAGATCAGGAACAGTACAACCCCACTGTACTCGAATCACGACAAAGAGGTCCTAAACTTCTTCCTACGTCGTTAATCGAATCGAACTTCGAGAATGAAGTTCGTACACTATCGTTGCAAGACGCTCTGCTCCAGAAAATACTGGAACACCCTAATGATCACAAAGGATTCCAGGTGATCGATGGAATCGTATACTCCACTAATCGCAATGGAGAAGATGTGATTTGCATTCCCGCTGGTAAAACTACCTCGGGAAAATCCCTTCGAGGACTAGTCCTCGAACAGGCTCACGAAGTGGTAGGTCATTTCGGTGAGCAGCGAACATCCGATTATGTTCGGAGATGGTACTGGTGGCCCCGTATACACGGGGACACGGAACAGTTTTGTAAGTCCTGTGAGACTTGTCAACGAATGAAGAAGCCAAACTTGCAACCAGCTGGTAAACTTCATAGTCTTCCGATACCCACTCGACCTTGGGAATCGATAGGAATGGATTTCGTGGGACCATTCCCCGAATCCAGAGGTTATAACTACCTGTGGGTAGTTCTCTGTAGATTGTCCTCACGGACACATCTCATCCCTATACGAACTTCGACTACCGCGGTCGAACTAGCCGAGCTATTCATCAAGGAAATAGTTCGTCTACATGGATTACCGAAATCCATAATCTCTGACCGAGATTCTAAATTCGTGTCACGCTGGTGGCGCGAAGTACATCGACTGTTAGGAGCTAAGCTCTTAATGTCTACAGCATACCATCCTCAAACGGATGGTGTGACTGAACGAGCGAATCGATCAGTGACTCAGGTTCTTCGTTCGGTAGTAAAGCCAAACCAGACGGACTGGTTAGACAAAATCCCTATGACGGAATTTGCACTCAACGCAAGTGTCAACGAATCCTCAGGATTCGCACCATTTGAATTGGATGGCGGATTTATGCCTTCCATGATTCGAGAACTACCTGCCGAGGTAGCAGTCGCGCCAGGGGTACGACACTTTGCAGAACAGGCTTTACTGCACTTAGCCGAGGCTCACGACGCTATCATTGAATCTAGAGTCTTTCAGACTCATTGGTCGAATAGTCGACGAAGGGATGAGCCAGATATCAAGGTCAATGACCTCGTATATCTTTCTACATCCAATCTCGCACTGCCTAAGGGAAGAGCGAAGAAACTAATGCCCAAGTTTGTTGGGCCTTACCCAGTCACAGAAGTGATCGAAGGAAAGTCGGTGTATCAGTTGGGATTACCCACTGAACTCAGTAAACGAGGAATTCATAATAGATTCCACGTATCCCTTCTACGTCCTCATATTGAGAACGATGATGTGATGTTCCCTGAACGATGTAGGGCACAACCATACGACTTTGGTGAACCAGTCGAAGTAGAATGGTTAGTTGATGACATCGTAGGTCATCAATGGCAAGGGCAGAAATTGTTCTTCCACGTATTGTGGAATTTGGGCGACATCACTGTCGAACCCTACAATACTTGTCGAGAGCTACAAGCACTCGATAGGTATTTAGCCCTCAAAAATGTCTCTCATTGGAGACAGCTGCCGCACAAATAGCACGAGAAATAATGTCTCGTGATCGTGATTGCCGTTTCGGCCGGCATTACGAAAAATTTTCTTCGTGGGAAAAGGAAGAAAACAGAGTCGGCGCGAAAAAGTTTTGAAGTCCATCTTCAACGCCCACCATGTCCCTGACCCACAACAGCGACAATACACCCAACGATCCTTCGGGATCGCAAAATATTCAATTCGGCGACTTTCCAGGGTCGTCTGAATCCCAAAACGTTCCAGTAGGAGCGAACCAACCAGCTGGGGCGCCAGCTTTTAATTACGCTACTGGTCCTGGATTTTCAGGACCATTTGGGGGAGGGTCCCATCCGGGATTCTTCACCAACCCGCCACAGAACTTCGGTTCAATGGCCGGTGGATCGAGTGCCACAAGCGCTCACTCACCTGCAGGACAGGTGATGAATCCTCAATTCCAAGCACCTCCCATCCACCATGCCCAACCATCTTTCCAGCATCAACCGACTTTCGCCCCATACGGGTTCTCCACCCCCATGATGCCGATCCCAGGAATGGTGTCAACCCCCAATCCCCAGCCTTTGAGGATTACAATTGGGAATATCATTGCCCACTCCGAAAACTGCCCTACGTGTATGAATTACATCGCACATCTGGCTATGGCTAACGACTTCAATGAGGCAATTGCGCAGCGCGATAGCATCATTAGAAGTTCGGGTGCCTCCTCATCCTCCTCCATCCCCAGTTCGTGTAATCACGAACCGTTAATTAGCTCCTTACAAGAGCAATTAGCGTCGGTCACTCGTATCCATGAGGTCGAGCGACAGACGCTTAATGATCGAATCACTGCCCTCGAACTAGAGCGTAGTGAGTTACGTGCTCGTATTGACGAGGATGAAACCCGCATCAAGCGGATTGTCCGGAATGGTGACGCGGTCGACGACGAGCGTCACTACTGGAAGAATAAGTACTACGACCTCGTCGAGGGAGTAGAGCCTACTCAGTCTCGGGCTAATAGTCCCGAGAATCAACCTAAATCCTCCGATAAGGGTAAAGGTCGGGAAGTACCCTCTATCCCACTACGACGTCGACTCGCTTCTCCAGAGGCAATTCCGTCTAGAGGGTCGTCAATCCCGTTGTCTCAACGTCTATCACCTGTAGACGACGCTATGGACCCTATCCCACCTAGGGAAGAACCTCCTACCACTGCCTCCACCTCAGAGGTTAGTACTTCTGTGAAGCTCCCTAAGCCCACAGTACCTTCCAAAGCCTCCCCGCATTCCGGGGAAAAGCGCAAGAGGAAGGAATCGACTGGAACTCCCAGTCGTCGCGACGTAGTACCCTATGACGACCTATACCCTCGGGATAGGCTCGACCCGTCTTACAAGCCAGGCGAGATCGAAACCGATTCTGACGATCTGTCAGAACCAGACCCTCATCCCAATCGACTAAAGGGGAAGATGCGCGCGTTACAAAACAAGACCAATAAAGAGGTCAAGCGCAAATGGCATGAGGAGGACGTTCGTAGAGCCAAGGCTGAGGGACGACCCATCCCCATCAAAAAATCAAAATTGTCCAAGAACCGGGAGTGGGACGCACTTAGGGAAGGCCCATCCAAGCTCCCGTTCAAACCTCCGACCACGGTCGAAGAATACGAACGAATCTGTCAAGCCCTTCGGGACTCTGACAACTTTCAACCTCCACGATTAATGTGGAAAACGGTCAATGGCATGCGCAGGCTTAGCCATAGTGCTCGTATGACCCCACTCAGTCGAAGAACTGAGTTAGAAAACGTCCTTGCGACGTTCAGTATTATACCTCGTTGGTATAAGAATCTGATGGAACTTCAAGGGAAGAAGGTTCCATCAATGACCACCATAGGTGGAAACGCACCATCCGCATCCAATGCGCCTGGTACGAGTGCTTCTCATAGTCGACAAGACCCGCTAGTCATTGATACTATCGGGTCTGGTCCAAGCACTATGGTCTCTAGCAGACCACCTACTCGAGCAGTTCGATATGCTCGAGGAGATCTAGTTCCTCGCAACCCCACGGTTCGCGAAAACCGGACATGGTTCGGGCTTACTGAAGCCAGTGCACTGGATCAGTGGGCGTCGGCCATACTAAGTCATAGTCCGGAAGAGCGACTCCCCAGAATGAGGGTGGAAGTGGTCAACGACACCGCGAGGACCAATACTCGCAGCATCCGAGGGATGCTCGCAGTATTCCAACTCATACCCAATGCCATGGGTACCCATGTCATACATGAAGGTGACGCCAACTTATGGGTACACCTGATGTTGTGTGAGTTGGCATTACATCCCACTCGTTATGAGGGGATGCTCCAATTAGTAGGATTGGAACCCAATCCTATCTATCAACCCGGGCCACTCCCGGAATTCCCTATTGGAAGTCCAATCCAACTGGAGAGGATCTGTCGAGATTTAGCCAACCGAGGGTATACTGTCGCTCATTTACAAGACATGGCGCTGTACCTCCTATGGTGGTTAAACGATGTAGCCCATCGTATACCCCATCTGTGGGATAGACTGCAACAGCAGTTTTCACATGTCGTGAGGAACGTACTCGCGCAATACATTTTCAATGGTGTCCCTAGGACTACCAATGAAATCGAACAGTACGTGTACCCCGATGGTTCACGATCGGACAACATCGATAACGCGGGTCGGTTCGCCGACTACAGTGTCGTGTTGACTTACACCCGAAGCATCGTCGACACCCTGGGTCAATCTGCGTTCTCAACTACCGTACCCAGTAGTTCTACAGTGGTATCTAACGATCCACCGCCGTCAAATTCGACGACAACTGAGGTATCTAGTGGGACTGTGGGACCCGATATCACAGACCCTCCCGAACCAATCGATTGGGATGCTCAGTTCACCTCTGATGGCGACCCACGACTCGACTACGGCGACGATGGAATGGACATGGCCGGCAACAGTGGCGCATCACATACTTGACCTGGAGAGGTCATTAAACATACTTCATTTTGTAACTAGACTGCTGGGCTCAGTCTAATGGGGGAGGGTGTAACCGGCCCCTATCGCACTTACTTATTTTGTACAATCTATATCTTATCTTGTATACATTATCGGACATTCTCACGATGAACTATACAGTTCATCGCAGTATAAAATCCACGGACTATTAGATAATCAGTAGTTCTTTTTCTTGTCAAACTAGTAGCATATCGAGTTAATATAAGACTCGTCGTGTTCATTTTGCGTGAACTAAGAAACTATCTAAGCTACAAGCTACCTGAAGCCTAACAGCTCCATTTTACCAATAACCATCCCACAGACGGTTACAGTTTTTTGAACAACTGTAACCGTCCGAGGGGTCAGAGACCCCAGGGTGGTTAAGAACTGGGCTGGCCCAGCAACCCCCAGGGGGATAAGAGCTGGTTACCAGCTATAGAGAGCCTCAAATCACCCAATGTACACACGTTGTTCAAAAGAATGAGATAAGTAGCGGCCACGCAATGAAAGGTGGTAGCGGGTGTGCAACACCAAGTGGATAAAGAAAGATATGGATACCTGGTAAAGACCATCAGAGTACGTGAAGAATAATCTTTCAAAAAAGAAAAAGCGGGGGCATACATGGACTGAGTATCCGACAGTACTTGCACACTGTGCATCCCTCAACAGTTACTGCGCTCGCTGATGTACTTCATGATCAGCTCTCATCAAGTTTGAACGCCTTCAATGTCTTGTCTCCAAGTTCCTTCAGTGCACTGACATCAATGGTTGGCGATTTCTCGTTGATACCAGTCGGAACCAGATTGCCGAAAACGATGTCTGCAAGGAAGAAAACGATGGAAACAAGCTGCCTTGCTAGACATTGGCTCACTCACACATCACATCAGACTGGTCATGTCCTTTGGCTCCGTATAGACCGTCGTTAGGAAAACATGTTCTGGCCATCAACCAAGAAGCCTCTCCTATGACCTCTGGAGAGGCGCCGCTAGACAAGCAATGAATTAGTTATTGCACGTTCGAACTGAGCTCTTGCAACCAACTTGGTATCCCCCATGATAGCAAAGAACATTCTGTTGTTGCAGATGATGGCTCCGAGAGAATTCCCTTTGATGTTCTGTTTGTCTACAAAAGACTGCGGCAGGACATAGAAGGGTACTCTCTTTGCAGAAAGGGCGCCATAACTTGTCTCCGATTGACCGTCAGTATTTCCCTATGAGTTAGCAAAATCAGACTTCATGGAACGTTGTGAACTTCTGTTATAGATACGAACCCGACACTGATACTGCAGAAACACAGGGGATAGATACATTAGAACATTCGAGACGACGAGAAATGGAAACACGATCTCACATCGGTTCCATCACAGTCGACATCCATGTCAGCTTCGACCGCGTAAACTGATCCACCAGCAGAGCTATCCACGTTTAATTGATATATCTGGGCTTTGTTGTTATCATGACCTGTCTCGAAGTTTGCGCCAGACACAGGATTCGATGTGGCGGATTTGACGGACTGAAGAATAGCTGCGACGTCGATAGACGAATCAGCGGCAAAGTCGTTGGCACCATCGGTGCTAGTGCTATTGCCAGAACCGCTATCACTATCGACACTGGTATTGTCGGTTGAGCCAGAGTCAGAGTCCGAATTGAAGTTAGAGCCAGAATCGGAATCAGGGTCCGAATCAGAATCAGAATCAGAGCTTGTGTCGTCGCGGATGAACATCGGACGAAGATTTCGACGTATAGGAATGGGAGCTGAAGCGACCCTCGAGATGACGGCGATGAGGAAGAACAGGCGGATAGCGTACAGGGAGCAAAGCATTGTACTGAATGTTTTGAAAAAGCAACCAGTGAGATCAACTCGAAAAACAGTACTTCCTGAGTACTGGGGACCAAGAAACAGACGAAAGGACCAGCCGAATGTGGGGATACCTCTCCGCCAACGAAGCAGCTATATATGTGGCGAACTTGAGTTGAGCGCTCCAAGCGTCCCTAGGTATGGTGTGACCCGGAATGGTTTTGAACCGTTTGGCCGTCCAGTACAGCATGTAGAGTCAATCGGATTCGAAAACATCGAATGACATTTGAAGGCGGGTAGGAAAGCGGAACAGGTACAGGATCACGCAGATACTGCAGTCCTGTTCATCTGTCACAGTTCGAGCATGCCCAGGAAGCGGACTTGGTGGCACGTACATAGTCTTCAACTTCAAGCTCAAACGTGCAAAGCTGGTGAAATTCTGCGAGAGTCCAAGTGTGACAGTGACATGCGTTAGGTCACGGCCTGTCACGGTGGGTCAAACGCCAGCCTCCTTTCATCACCTTTCATCAGTTCACTTTCACGCTCTCTAGTCAGCGTTAAGAAGGCATTGCAATGTAAGATGAGTATGCACTTACTGAAAGTGGGACGATGCACCGCGGAAGCATGGCGCCAGTGGCATTGAAACCGCAGGCACATGTGGCGCGAGTTGTAAAAAAAGAGTCTTTAGCAGCCATGCATGGCCAGCTTGTCGATGCTCGAATTATCCGGCGAGCGAATGTTCAAAAAATCTACACAAATGAGGTAGGAATGGATGTGAAGCTTGGACGCGATGGTTGAAAACGTTCCCTTGTCAACCCTTTGTTGCAGCCCTTTGACCATTCGTCAAAGACAAACAAAGAAAGCTCCTGCGAATTCGTTTTAGGTATCCGAGCACGCGAGAACAATGAAATGAAGAGATTCCTTGGATTAGACTCTTTATAACTTGAACACTAACATCCACCACCACCACCACAACTTGACCCGCTTTCCTCGAACTGGCTTTCTTCATTCTTCGTATCTCATCCGCTTTCTTGTTCCCTCGATTGATCTACAATGACCGCGAAAACACCAACTAGGAGTTGCTCTTGCTGTGCCTGCGTTGTATCCAGTGGCAAAAGTAGCACTGAACGAGTTCCGTGTCTTTTTGGCGGAAGCAACGTGACGAATGGTAAGGGCGCTACGAAGATGCCTGGTAGGGTGACGGTGAAAGAGAATTCGGTACGTTGCTACTCGCGTCTCTTCGCGCCTGCAGGTCGTCGGATTGCTCATTCATGAACTGGTCTAGAACCCATTGCGACCACTCTTGACGAGGAAGGTTCGACAATTGGACACGGAAACCGATATGAAAACGACCGATCGCAAAACGCGCTTTGAACATATGAACCTAGGTGTTCTATTTCAGGAGCAAACTTCGTTCGCACCTGCGACTGCGAACCGCCAACATGTGTCTTTCGTTTCCTCGGACAGCAACGTTGGATGTCGAAATAGTTCGGATAACATTCGAATTGGCCAACAGGAACCTCGAGGCAACATGTCTGTCGTTGACCCAAAGGCAGGAAACACAACCCTTCGACCAGATGCTCAGAGGAACGATGAGCGATCCAAGGTCACTCCAGCACCGTTCGATTCGTCGTCTCCCTCGTCGACGCTATATTACGTTCGTAGGGCGCAGGAACGTATCAAGGCTCAGCGGGCTTTACCTCGTCCGCGGCCAAAGGACTTGGAAGTGTTCTCCGGAGAAAGAAACATGGGCCTTGCGAACGTTCGTGACCTCCCCGTGAAGGGAGGCAAGACATATGGCAAGGTCGTCAAGATCGAGCGAGGATGGCCACCGAGAGCACCATCACCTTCTTCACTCCCTGACCCTTCAGACTTTTTCCATGAACTCGACGGGCCTTCTAGTGACGACGAGGTGAAGAGCCCTCTTGACCATCTATATGGTTTGTTCATCCGCGCCCGTGAAATACCACCACTGAGTTACAATACTCGATCATCATCCTCCGAGTCCTCCTCCGAGCTCTCCTCCTTGTATACTGGATATGGCCATGAGGATTCTGACATCGGACCAAAGCTCGACATCATGAGTGACGACCTAGCCGAGTTTCTGAAACACGAGCATGCTTCTTTACTTCGCCGTCACGGAAAACGGAGCAGAGGGCGTTCCGTTCATGTAGTCGAGGATTTCGACGATACACCGAGCGACTACGCCGAACGTTCCTTTGTAAACTCCTTGCCGGTCGATCGTATGTTGCTTGAGGCGGGAAAAGAGTCGTTATGGGGAACGAGGTCATTGGATTACGATCTCAAAGAGATCGCCTTGCGGCTGGAGGTGAAATGCCCTCGTCCCATCAGAGCATGGTCATCCCAATTTGAGGAAAGCCAGATATTCCGGTGTTAGATATATAGAGCGATACGCTGACCTGACCGCGACTTAGCAGTCAGGTTTTTCGACGATTCCAATTTCGAACTGCGTCATCTCAAGTGAGGTTCTAAAGAGCGCGTTAGCGAGTTATCAGGTGTTTTCCTGTCGTGTTGAGGGATGTCAGTACGAACTCTGTGGTCTATGTAAGATAGTTTGCACATACTATATACCCTTGTAAACCTTTCCTTGTACTCGTAAAGGGTCCAGACTGGTTTCTGAACCTTGAAAATCACGAATGTCTTCTTTCATCTGGTTGAGGGAAAAGAAGCGAGCGGCATTTGAATGCCGTGAGGTCGAAGCGCAGTTCCCAGTTCCCAGGATACAGGAAATTCATCAACTTTAGTCTTCGCGACGAAGCGCCCGACATTCACTTTGCTCGTCTACGAGCGCGTACAATCCTGGCTTCACCTTCTTATGGACTCGCATGACAAGTATCTTCGTCGCAGTTCATCATCTTCAGCCATTGATCTTACTGGAACTCCGGCTGGTATCGCTTCTTCTGCTCCCCCTTCACCGTCTCTCGAACCCTCAGGCAGCAACTCCCGGCGGCGTACCGGTTGGGGAAAAGTAGACGTAGGACAGGATCCTTTACAACTTACACAGCCAGGCGCATCTATCGCAACCCATTATAACGTCGACGACGATCTTTTCGATTCACCAACGGATGAACATTCCTTTCCTCGAGTCCCATTCGCTAACCCTATACGATACGATTCACAACCAGAAGAAGAAGACTACACTATCAGCTACTACGCAACCGCTCACGCAGGCCCATCAACAACTTCGCTACTCGAGATGGATGGAACCAGGGAAGATGACCAGGCGAGATTGACCACGAATATGTCCAGAAATCCCACGGACAGATGGAGAGAAGGATATGGAGAGGTGGACATGGAAAGGGCAGCTGGGGCTCCTTCACCTAGGGCGAAGAGGAGGACAGTCCGTTATAGTGCTCAACCGTCTCCTCTTAAGAAGACCGGCAGTGCACTGAAAAGCGTATCTAAATCCTTGCGGCGCGCTTCTCTACGTGTGGTCAACCTAGGGAATAACGCTTTAGAGAACCAGATTCGGCTTCCTGACGACGATAACGAGAAACACGAAGAAGACCCCCAAAGCACGGAGGATGAGCCACTGCCGGACTTGAGTGCGAGGTTGCCAATACGTGGCCGAACACTCTGCTTTCTTGGACCGCGTAATAAGCTACGGTTGTGGTTGTACAATTGGCTTATATACCCGTGAGTGACATCTCCTGTCGTTTAATAGCTATGCTGAGGTCCTCTTTTCAGATGGACGGAACCAACAATATTACTTCTCATCATTGTGAACGCAGTGGTCCTGACACTCCAGGCATCACGCAGCCTTACCCTCCCTGATGGTGCAAATATCGGCGACGCTCTACCCCCTCACGTTACAGGATACTTTCACGAATGGGAGGACTACGTTCTATTTGTGCTCTTCGTGCTATTCACGTATGTGACTCGCACGATCTTTCGTGCACGTACTGACTTTTTGATTTAGTCTGGAAGCATTTGCCCGCATATGTGTTTCAGGGTTTATATTCGATCCTGAGATTTCCGCCTCCACCTTCTTCACCTCCCCATTAGCAGATACACCCGACATATCCGTACCTCCCCAATCTACATCGACCAGCAACAATCTGCCGCGGCAGCTTGCACTATCCACCGAGTCTGGTGGACCTCTCTCTCGTGGGCTTTCAATTACCGAACGCTTCAACAGGCTCAATCGAAATATCAAAAGACCTTTCGAACTGTCCAACTCGAACAACTCCCTCGCCGATTCTCATATACGGAATCACAATCCCTCTATATCACAGACCATCCCTGCCAATCCCGTCACCGAAAAGCTCAAGCATGTCGCTCAAGCTTCCCATAGCGTTCTTCGAGAGCCTTCGCAACCTACGTTCTTTTCCAGTGTTCTACGCTCGGATAGGAAGGACCCACAGGAACCTTTGTCGTTGCCTTTCAAACTCAGCATCAGTCAATCACATAACAAGATCATCAGGAGTGTGCCATATTTGAGACAGAGTTGGGGAAGGATTGACTTTGTTGCTATCCTCGGGTTCTGGATATCGTTTATTCTAGCTATGCTGGGACTGGAAGACGGTAGCCATCACATCGGTGTTTTTAGGGCGTTGAGTGTGATTCGGACGGCGCGACTGCTCACTATCACTTCCGGTACCACAGTGAGCTCTTTTCATATCTCCTGAAGATCCAATTTGACGGTTCCAATAGACTATCATGCACTCTCTCAAGACAGCTCGTCCTCTGCTCGCAAATGTGGCGCTATTCGTGTTATTTGCCATGATCTTATTCTCGTAGGTCCTCCAAAATTCAGTCTTCCAGAATTCATAATGTAGTGCAGAGTCATCGGCATTCAGTCTTTCAAAGGCTCCCTCAGACGAAATTGTTTCCTCCTTCCTATCAATGGCGAAGAACAACAGCAGCTTTCTAACCAGTTCTGTGGAGGACATATCAACAACACAACTCTTGTCGCGGATCCGTACCTTTTATTGAATGGTTCAGCTTCAGAGTATACCGCGAAGGGTTATATTTGTCCAATAGGACAGATATGTCAGGTAAAGTCCGCCTCCGAAATCAACAAGAAATCCTTCTCTCTAACTCGATCACAGGAAACAGAGAATCCAGAAGGCAACATCGAGAGCTTTGACACCATTTATTACGCTGCTCTACAGATTGTCGTAACCGCTTCTGCGAACTCTGTACGTGCTCCCTCGAACATGATATTCGCGGCTCTTACTCACAAATTCTGTAGTGGTCTGGCTTGATGTACAACATCATCGACTCCGAATATTTCGTTTCGTCATTATTCTTCATCTTCTGTGTAATCGTTCTCAACTTCTGGTTGATCAACCTGTTTGTTGCTGTGATCACCAACACGTTCAGCGCGATTCGGTCCGAGACGCAAAAGAGTGCTTTTGGTGCTGCAAGGTATGTTGGTGAGATCTAGGAGTAGTTTATCATTCGACTCATTTTTCAATCCAGTTTACCTGTAATTGAAGACGAACGAGATGACGGTTGGGCCGCCATTGATCGCACCAAACCCGCCAAGAAGAACATTGCCAAAGTTATATACGACTATACCAGATGGTGTTGGGTCCTTCTCGCTCTCGCGTCGTTGACACTGCAAGCTACTCGAACTGCCTCGGTATCCGCTACCCACGCCGAGATTCTTTCATTCGGCGAACTGGGAATCACTTTCGCGTTCGATCTGGAAATCGTAGTGAGGTGGTTGGCAACATTGCCTGACTGGAGAAGCTTCTTTACTCGCGCGCAGAACTGGTTGGACGTGATACTTGCTGTTGGATCGTCTATAATTCAGATCCCGGTTATCAAGGATTCGTCGGTGTACCCGTGGTTCACGATCTTCCAGCTCATGCGGTTCTACAGGGTGATCTTGGAGGTGCCTCGTATGAAACCTTTGCTGGTATGTTGATCCTTTGTGATGTCCGTACGGCCCATATCTGATCTCGTCGAAGCTGTCAGTGTTCGGTAACATGTATGGTCTTACCAACATGTCACTATTCCTCATATTGGTCAACTATCTGGCTGCTCTAGTCTCCACGCAACTCCTTCGTGGCGACATGAGCTCTAATGATGCCGTGAACTTCGGTCAACTCTACAATGCTTTCCTTGGTGTCTACCAGGTGTTCTCATCAGAGAACTGGACTGATGTACTTTACAACGCTGGTCAAGCCGAGCTCAAACTTGGACAGACGGTTCTTGTCGTGATTTTCATCAGCATGTGGCTGCTGTTCGCTAACTGTGAGTTTTTGGTATCTCGGTTATCAGCTTCTACTAATATCACTTCCGGAACGACCAGTCATCGTCTTGCAAATGTTCATCGCTGTCATTAACGAGAATTTCGAAGTTGCAGAGGAACAAAAGAGGAGTCAGCAGGCGTCCCATTATTGGTCCACTCACCAGGTCCAAGCTGGAAAAGCTACCTGGGTGCGACGACTGAACCCTTATCGTTGGTTCAAAGCCAATCCGGTCAAAGTCAAGGTTGAGAACCTTCCTTCTAGCCTTGTTCTACCTATGCAGCAAGCCCTCGTCTCAGATTACAGCTCGAGCGGGGATAGTCGTCCTGTTCAGGTGAGTATAGTCTGACGCTTCTTGTTAGCTCTACTGGTATACTCATTCTGTATCAGACCAAAGTCGCTGTCGGTAGTGCAGGTGGCAAGTCTGGGATGCGGCATTATACAAAGAAATCCCTGTCAGCTCTGCAAAAGCTGTTCGGAGGAGACGATAAGGCGGACGATGTACCTCTCACCAATCTCAAACATAACAGGAGCGAGACTTTGGGAGCTTTGGGAGATGAAGAAACTGAGCGTCATCTGTATGTGTGTTTTTCTCCTGGTCTTCGAGTGAAGCTAATCTTGGACTAGGGAATTACTTGCCTCTGTAGCCCCAGAAACCATAAACTCCAGCGATATCAATGACGCTTTGTTCGAAAGAAGAGCGCAGAAGGCAGATTTCATTCGAGACCATCCTACATACGACAAAACGTTCTGGATATTTTCTCAGCAAGATCCGATTCGACGATTCTGCCAACGCCTTGTCCAACCAGCCCATGGCGAACGTATATTTGGCCTTCCTACCTCGCACGTAGCCCATCCTATTTTCCAGGTTATCATCTTCCTCGCTGTGATTGGAGGAATTGTGACTGAAATCATCGCAACACCTGTATACCGCCGCAATTACTACGCTACTAATGGCAGAATCCGGGGAGCTTGGTTCGATCTCACCGAAGCCACTTTTGGATTCATTCTACTCCTCGAGTTCATCATCAAGATCATCGCCGATGGATTCCTATTCACACCAAACGCCTATATACGAAGTATATGGAATGTTATTGATTTTGTGATACTTGCAGGGATTTTGGTCAACGTTACAACGGGCCTAATCTTCATTGGTGGTCTTAGCCGTTTCACTCGATCGTTGAAGGCGCTCAGGGCTCTTCGTCTCATCACCTTGTTTGATCGCATGCGGAATTCATTCCAGTCACTCATCATCTCTGGTGCCAGTCGTATCTTCGATGCGGCCCTACTTGCGATCTTGTACATGATTCCATACGCCGTTTGGGGACTCAATATCTTCGCGGGCAAACTAAATACGTGCAACGATGGTAATGCATCAGGCATGGATGATTGTACCAATGAGTACGTTAACACGTACATCAACGATGCTTTTGGATATCCCGTTCCTCGCGTTTGGGACAATCCTGCCCCTTCAACAAAGTTTTCTTTCGACAACTTCGGTTCCTCACTTCTCATCCTCTTCGAGATTGTATCTTTGGAAGGCTGGATCGATGTCATGCAAGCTGCCGCCAGTGCTGTCGGAGACGGTCTACAACCTCAGACGAACGCCTCACAATGGAATGCGTTGTTCTTCTTGATCTACAATCTGTTGGGTGGTGTTGTCATCTTGACACTGTTCGTTAGGTAAGTTAATGTCCTTGCTGATACAAAAACCAGACATCTGAATCTCTCAATGTTCCTAGTATCATCATCGGAAACTTCAAATCTAGGACCGGGTCGGCCCTCTTAACTCAGCCACAGAGGGAATGGATTGACCTACAAAAACTATTCAAGCGTCAAAGGCCTTCTAAAAGACCCCAGCGAAGACCTGTTTCTCGCATCCGCGCTTGGTGTTTTGACAGAGCTGTGCACAAACACGGTTGGTGGTCGAGATGTATGACGGTAATATTCACTATTCACGTTATCATTCTGATGTATGTGCTCCTCGATACGGATCGTCACTTTCTTCAACTGACATAAAGCGCACAAGGACTCAAACCTACACGTCCACTACAATCACGGAAAGCATGAGAAGTGGGTCATACGAAAACTAGAATATTCACTATCTAACTCAACAGCAGATGATTTCTTCCTTGGTATCATTCTGGTGTACATGATTGATGTGATTGTGCGACTCTATGGGCTTGGATGGAGGAGTTTCCGTGCTAACGGCTGGAATCTTTTCGACATTTTGGTGACCATGGGTAGTTTCGCGACGACATTCATAGCTCGTTTTGGGAACATCGGCTTTCTTGGTCAGCAACTCCAGAAGTTATTCCTGGTGCTGGTAGCATTCAAGCTGGTGCAACGAACGAATAGCCTCAATAAACTGTTCAAGACTGCGATGTGAGTGAATGATATCCTCGGATGATACAACGTTCTTGACTAGCTGACATGTTCTGCAGAGCAAGTCTTCCATCTATACTTACGCTCCTGCTGTTATGGTTAATTCTGTTCATGTTTTTCGCCATCCTTGACGTTGAGGTTTTCGGTCTAACAAAATGGCAATCTGGCGAAGATCGAGACAGAAATTACTCTTCAATCAGCTCTGCACTGGTCATGTTGGCATTCATGTCCACAGGGTGAGCTTCGACACACAGGTCCTCCTTGTTTTAACTAACGCTTGGTACAGAGAAGGATGGAATCAATACATGCATGATTAGTGCGTCAATTTCAGAATCAAATCGAGATATAGAGCTGATATTTGTGCGATGATAGTGCGCTAGTTTATCCCCGTTGCTCGAATTCATCTGTTCAAGATGACGATTCTGACTGTGGAAGTTTTGGATGGGCATTCACGCTTTTCATTGCGTGGAACTTATTGAGCATGGTGAATCCCTCGTCGCTCAGCTTCGAAATGACACATACTAATGCCATTTTGACTAGTACATATTCGTGAACCTGTTCACTGGTACGGCTTGATCTCTATTTTCTTGCTTCCGTTGCTAATGCTACTCAGGTGTGGTGGTCGATAGCTTTTCCTACGTGTTCCAAGCTTCGGGAGGATCTAGAGCCATCACTCGAGAAGAGATGCGGGCCTTCAAGAAAGTATGGGCGGAGTTTGCCAATCCTCAAACAGGGCATCTCGAGCGATCCCAATTCGTTCCGTTTTTCGGGGTACGTATACTCCGACTCCTTTAGCTACGGTACTCAATGAGAGCTTATGTCCATACGTCTCCATACGTGGAAACTTTAGAAATTGAGCGGCGTGTTTGAAGTACGGATATATCCCGCACAGTACAACATTCGCAATATTGCAGCTGCGTGCAAGGCGGCGCCTTCGGACAACAATAGCCAATCCACTCTCACTAATGATCAGCCATGGCCCATGCCTTACAATACCAATGTCGTAGGCGGACTGGATATCAACAAGCTGAACAACGTTCTGGATGGGATTGACTACACCGCAATTAGAAAGCGACGTGCAATCTACAATCGACTATACCATGAGGCCACGATTGCACATCAGCAAGGACGAGGAATATCGTTCACGGATATGTTGCTACTATTGGCGCATCATAAACTCATCAAGGATTCGGAGGCGTTGGTGTAAGTGTTTCGCTACATCAGGCTTTCCCTCGTAGACTGACTGCGCTTCAGATTGCGCGATCTAGTGATACGCACGGAGACGAATAAACTCGTTACGGACTTGGTCAATCTGGATCGAGTACAGTCTTTGTTGAAGATGATATCTCTGCGGCGGAGGTTTTTGGCACACCTGGAAAGAAAGCGTGCAGAGAGTTCTGGTAAGTGTGCTCAAACCCAACAAGTTATTTAATCGTGATATTCTCTTTGCAGAAATACCTGCTATTGTTGTCGACACAATGCCCGAAACCCCGCCACCATTGCCTTCACCTACACTGTCCCCTTTGAGACCGTCCAGCAGGGATATATCTACCGTCGGGTTCTCTGGTTCAGACAATTCCGCACCTAGCACGCCAACACCTATGCGCAGATCGAACTTCGGATCCGTGCAACTCGACTTTGGAGCTCTAGGATTCGATGGGTCGCAATTCGCTCAGCAGCAATCATCTCCCTCTTTTTCATCACGAGATTCTTTTTCACCCTCACATTCTCCCAATACATCGTTGTCATTACCCGCGGGTGCAGCCATGATGGCTAGAGGGTCTCCTAGTCCGAAGCGTAATATAGCAAACGCGGGTGCAACCGGCCTTCACCGAAGTAACAGGAGAACGAGCGACATGAGCCAGATAAGTCGGTTATCGACCGATCTGGGGTATAGGTATCCACGAGACTCAATAGGAGACGAGGATCCAAGTATATTGCTCGAAGGGATGCAAAATTCCATCTGGGGAGACTTGATGGAAGAAGCAATGAATGAGGCAGAAGGGCATGGAGGGAACGAGAAATGAATGAAGAAGTGCCATGCCTGAGCTCTGATTTCTCTGTCTGATTATGACTCCTTCTGGTTTTCATCCGTTCACTCTTTTCATGCTATCTCCTCACTTTCCTTCACTCTTTTGCGTTGCTGTGGACCCGGGACTCTGTAGATTTTTTGTGTAGGTACCGGACCTTGTGATATCATACATCATCTCTTCATCTGCTAGAATACGCAATCATCCAAATGTAAACTATCATGCTTCTTGTCGTTCAGTTGTAGCATCTTGGAGTTTATGAACATAGTCGTGGTGCTCCCCCAAGATGATGAGTCCCGCCGCGTAACCTGTCACCTCACGGGACGATAGAGTTACGGTGACGGTTTTTTGTTTCTCACGGATAATTGACTCACCTTCTACCACCAGCTACCACCTCACTCTGCGCAAAACGATCCGGTCTCAGATATAGGCCAGCGAGAACATACTTCGATGGCAAGGGGCAGCACATCAACACAAACTCGCTCTCAACGAAGTAGCACTACAAAAGTCAATCGCGCTTCTCAAGGCCAGAATCGTACATATTCAAAACGCGGCACACGCGCTACACGTGCTGAATCAGAAGAGAACGAAGATGAGGAAGACGAGGATGACGCCGAAAATGGTGCGCCTGACGATGAGATGGACGTAGATGGAGGGGGAGGAGGAGGAAGTCAAGATACCGTTGATATCAATCTCAAAGCGAATCAGCTTGTCCGACTGGCACTGTTTATGGAGCATAAAAGGATGCCATTGAGAAGAGATGAAATATCGAAGAAAGGTACGCAGGAAACGCGTCTTTACCAGGATTGAGAGATGTTGTAGAGTGGACCTGACCCAGATTTGCAGTTTTCGGTCCAACCTCACGCACCTCGCGTCCTTTCGGCCGCGTCCTGGAACGGGCACAATACATTCTCAATCGTACTTTTGGAATGGAACTCGTGGAACTCAAGACACGCGCAGCGCTGGATCAGAACTCTACTGGTAACGATCCGGAAGCTATGAATGAAGAGCAGCAAGAAGACGAAGACGACGACGAGCCTAGTGGGACACAAGGAAAGAGAAAAAGAGGCAGAGCTGCTGGATCGAAAAAGAAAGGTAAGCTCGAAAAAGTTCTATTCACATTGGATGAAGACAACGGAAAACGAAATCTCCCTGTGTATTAGCCGCCCCTATTGGCAGCAAGAGTTACATACTCCGCTCTGTCCTTCACCCAACCATCATATCCATCTCTGCGCTTCCTGATGAAGAGATACTAACTGCCGAATTGGACGATGTACCTGACGATCTACATGATGAAGAAGATGATGGTACTCCTGCGCCGTCTCAAACTCAACGTGGCGCTCGTCGCTCTCAACGCTCGCAATCCGCAACCGCATCCCTTCCAACGTGTACCGGGACTCTTCTGTCGTTCTCGTCCCCTGCACTCCCTGCTCTCGAGAACGTTGGTGCGCTTGGTGTCCAATACGTTATCCTCTCGCTTATCTTGGCTTCCGGACGACTCATGAGCGATCGTGACTTGCGCGCCACTTTAAGGCAATTACATCTTCCCCCTAGTTCGAGTGTCCCTCTGGGCCGTAGCGCACATACTCATCCGTCTGGAGCCTCCAGTACCAACGTCACGATCGAGGCTTACATCCAGCTTCTCACCAAGCAAGGCTACATAGACTGTATCAGCTCCAACGAGGCCGGAAAACCTGCCAAGGCAGCTGGCGGAAAACGGGGACGAGCTTCTGCCGCCGGTGGTCGTGCAGATGGCGAGGACGGGGAGAATAAATATGATTGGCGATGGGGTACACGAGCGCATAGTGAGATTGGGGAGAAGGCGATACAGGAGTTTATTGCAGAGTTTATGGTCGGGGTTAACGATGATGAAGAGAACCAGGACGGAGGTGCCGGGGGAAGTAGGAGGGGTGGAGGTGCCGGGATGCAAGAGAAACTGAAGAAGATGATGGATGGGATTGAAAAAGCTGCGGGCGGGAACATTGCTGATATCAACTGATGATGGTACCATTGTGGTAAGAACAACATTCCCTTTACTTACTAAAGATCTGCTATTCATCTTTCTCTGATTGAAAGTAACATGAAAGACAAGTTCGATTGATTGTATATCTCTTTGCCAGTCTGCGTTTCGTTTACCCTACAACTCAATACTATGTTCAATGATAACACATGTACGTCTGCTTGTACTGCTCTATCTGTAGTGTTCATGTCATACTTCAGTCAAGTTCTTTCCAAGGCTACTATAGTCTATAGACTATGATTTCACTTGTCACGAACTATCGTGCTACACAGTCTTCCTATAACTCCCCTAATCATCTACTGTCTTCCCCAAACCTTCTTCTGCACCTCCTTATACTCCCTATCCCACAACTCCATGAACTTCACCGGCATCTGCTTGATATTCTTCCCCTTTACCAGATACTCCAATGCCCCCTTCACATAATCCATACAATTTCCCCCGATCTCCCTCGGCAACTTTCCTCCCCAGCCTATCTTACTGTTATTCACCAAATCTTTAAAAACCTCGTCCATCTTCTCGTCATTCTCGAAGGTCGCCTGACAGTTCAGATCCATGAGCTTAGCTTGAGATTTCTGATCAGAGTAGTAGGAAAATGTGAGTGGTTTGAGCGGTTGGCTGTCTTGGTGATAGGGGTCTGGGGCTTCGGCGGCAAAACCACGGGTGGAGTCGATAACGAGGGACCAGTGCTCGGAGTCGGTGCCTTTGGCGTGGATCCAAAGTTGGACGGGGACAATTTTTTGGGGATCGGAGGGGGATCGTCGGAGGATAGAAGAAGACGGAGGAAAAGATGGGGATGGGGATGGCGGGTTTACGGTATAGTTGGCGAGAACGCCCAAAGGAACTCGGGGTACATCATATACATGACTTCCCGAGCTCGTATCATTGGTTGTGCTCCGAAACCGGATATTGGTGCGAGTTTCCCCGTGTTCGAGTCTTACGGGCAACGTGTTCACTGCAAAGGCAAAGACTAAGGAGGTCCATATCCAGACCAAGGAGAATATATTCATTGCGGTGGTATCACTGGTGGGTGGTTTTGTGTTGTAACCTCGAGGTTGGCAGGGGTGAAGGGTATTTCAACAAAGAAGGAAGGGGAAACTTGATGCTAGCAAAAGGAGGCAGAGAGATAACAACTCGGGAAGTGAAAAGCAAAGCCCTCGTTTAGGAGATACTTCGAGTAGCGGTCAAACAGGTTATTCGAGGAAGCTAGAAGTATTCATGTGAGACAATAAGTCAGTAAGTTTCTTCATCAACCAAAAAATTTGAGAACATGAACAATAATCATCACTGCTATCATTCAGGAATTGGGAAAATTGAACATACCGAACCAGCGCTTTCCTTCAATTGGGTAAAAGTTGGGAAGGTGGGCAGAGGACTTCCCTTCGAGATTGCTTCATATATACTTACTGCCCATGGATCTCACTCATACATGATGATACATATCAATACACCTCCATTGGCTTACTACACCCCAAACTACACCTCAAACACTTGTACCCGCAATTTTGAATTTACAGATTCCGAATATGTATGTCATGTTTGTACAGTGGTTGTAGAAGAATGTACTAGAAGACTCTAGACAACATTCACAGAACAAACTTTGGGTTACCAGGGAACTGGGAATCACTTCATTATAAAAGTAGTTTCAGAGACACCCCCAAGGGCCAAGGAGTTGAGGCCAGGAAAAGATTCCAAAGGGAGCGGAGATATTGACAATAGCTGCAGTGTGCATCCTACATGGGTCGGACAAAATTTCCGATAGTGTTCATCACAACCCACTTGAGATTCATCTATATCACCCTTCTATGCCCAAGTCACCAAGGCCTGATTGTTATCTGAATCAAAAGTGGTTCCAGGGATGCAAGCCAAACAGAGAGAAATATAGTGGACCATCTGAGTCCGTCTCTGCCCCATACAGCTCCCTGGTGAATGGATTATGGAACATCATGCATCAATCCTTACTGAAAACATTGATCCACAGGAGCCCATAGCAGAGTCCATACCCATCTCCGCCTCCAACAAAACCTTGATGGCCAGGTGAATGATGAGAATGAAGGCCTGATGAAAATGAAATGTTAAGGAAAGATGTTGACAAGAGATGAAGCTGAAGCTGAAGCACTGAAGCTTGAGCTTGAGCTTACAATGAATGGAGGAGTTTGATAGAGGCAGCATAATTTGGAGCTCTGACTTAATTGGTGACACTGTGATCCTAGCACTAAGAACAAGAAACATTTAACAAGGACAAGGAAACAAAGAGTCATGCTAAAAACATTTCTGGATCTTTATTACACAGATACCACCACACCCATACCTCCAGCTACCACTTCTGCCATTGGTTCAACTGCTACACCTATGGATCCTGTTTCTGGCATCTGCCATTGCAGCCATGACCATGATCATGCCTCCCACTCCCCCCTTGCTTCTTCACCTTCTGTTCCTTGTGGTGCCATTGGTCCAACTGCACCATGTGAAAGGTAGGGGAGGCGCATACCTCGCCCACAGGATGCCCTCGGATAATCGAAATCCCTCGACGGACTCTAGGCTCTCTACTTTCCTCGATCCCCCTCTCATTCCTAGCTCCTTAAAATTTTTATGGCTTGGTTTTTGGATACTTACTTACTAATGGACTGTGCCCGTTCGATCACTACGAGACAGAATAACTTTATATACGATACGAAGTCTAACCGACACTCTCAGTTCTTACACTCCTATCGGTGTGTTCTGAGAGTGAGTACATACTTTCTTACTTCCTGTAGGGTCGCTAATAATTCTCATTAGATACAGTACTTACGAGCGTCTTACAGGTATATATTTCTAATAGAGTTCTTACACTCCTATCGGTGTGTTCTGAGAATACAGTACTTACGAGCGTCTTACAGGTTATGGGCCCCGCCCGCTGCTAAACTTGAGAACGACATCGTAAATTTTGAAACACCCGAATCCTGAATCTAGATGGCGAGTAACGGAGCGATTCCTCCTCCCATTCCCGAGGTTCCTGAGGACCAGAAATTCGACGGAGGTGTTCGAGTCAGTTGGACACCTGTCAAACGAAAAATCACCACTTCGTTACGGTCGCAAGGACTTAGTGGCTACATCGACGGAACCATAAAAAAACCCTCCTTACCGAAGTCTCCCGAATCTTCCGAGCCGTCGACTGAAAGTACTACTGCGACGTCCGTTTACTCGACGAAGCCTTCAGTCGAGGAATGGACCTTCAGGAACGATAGAGCGAAAGGAGTTATCGAGGCCTATGTTGACGACATCACCTCCCTTATTCCAAATGCGGATGCTTTATCTGCTGCCGAGTTGATGGATGCCTTCGAGTCGGAGTACGCGGCTAAAGACGAGATGAGGAAAGTCCTTACTGAACGTCGTCTCAGGTCTTACATGTTCCAAGGAGGGGAATCCATCGAAAGCTTCTTCAAAAATCTTCGTATTCTCCGAAAGGAAGCTACCGAGGCAGGGAACGACCTCGACGACTCTACTTTCCGTCAGATAGTCCTTGCCGCTTTTCCCTCGAAGGACTTCGACACGATCATTCAGACAGTATCGTCGTCTCCTCAGAATAAGACGGCGGGAGCCGTTATCCAAGCCATCACATTCTCGTATTTGAGAGTCGAGGAGCGAGATCTAAACAAGTCGATCGCTGGAGATCAGATCGGGTCTCAAGCTCACTTGGCCGCGAAAGTTGAAGAACTCGAAAAGAAGCTGAGTGCTCAGATGACGGTGAGGAAGAACGATAAGGAGTGCGCGAATTGTGGACGAAAAGGCCATCTGAAGGAAGACTGTTACAGGAAAGGAGGAGGAAAGGAAGGTCAATTTCCATCGTGGTGGAGAGGGAAGAAGGATACGAACAGCACGTCTTCGGCGAATCTCGCGACGACTAGTATTCCACAACACTACGCCATGATGGCAGTATCGGCGTCTCAGCTAGGTTCGGTGTACGCTGACTCTGCAGCGTCAGACCACTTCTTCCGAAACCGTTCCGACTTCCTTACCTACGAGAGTTATATCTCCTCGGGCCAATCCTCAGAGCAAAATACTTCGTTCGAAATTATAGGACGAGGGAAAGCGCGTAAGACTCTGTACGAAGGTGATAAAGAGATTACCCTCACCTTCGAGAACGCGCTTCACGCTCCTAACATCACATCTGACCTTGTCTCTGTCGGACGATTGGACCAGCTCGGCTACCACGTCCTCTTTGGAAACGGCCTCGCCAAGTTCTTTTCACCGCAGGGAATCCATTTCCTTACAGGGTATGGTTCTGGGAGACTGTATCGCTTGATGGAAAAGAAGAACGACCCTGTTGTCGGTGCTTCGTTGGCTCGTTCCCTCTCCAAACCGACTGACCTCGAGACTTGGCACCGTCGCTTAGCCCATGCCGGACTATCGAGGATCGAGACGATGATAAAAAAGAACCTCGTAGACGGCCTCGATGTCACTTCCACTGACGTCTCCGGAAAGTGCGTCGATTGTTTGATGGGAAAAGCCACTCGTCGGCCGTTCGACGCCCTGGTAGAGAGAGAGACGAGGATCCTGGAGCGAGTACATACTGACCTCACTGGACCGATGAGGGTTCCGGCGAAGGGAGGATTCTTCTACATGATGCCGTTAGTAGATGGGAAGTCGGCCTTCGCGAAGGATTATTACTTGAAGAACAAGGAGGCTGAAACGACGGTTGGCGTGATGGAGGAATACCGAGTGATGGCGGAAAATACGACTGGAGAGAAGTTGTTGTGCGTAAGAATCGATGGAGGTGGGGAGTTCGATAATAATCTTTGGAAGGAATGGGCGAAGAAACACGGAATCAAGCTTGAAAGGATCCCTGCCTATTCCTCTGCTGCGAACGGCGTAGCCGAACGTAAACATCGGACGATATTCGACAAAGTTCGAACTCTCCTCAATGACTCAGGTCTTCCTCCCTCGATGTGGCTATATGCTGCTGCTTACGCCATATACACCGAAAATCTTCTTCCCTCTACCCGTGCGCAACAGCAGATTCCCGCCGAACTGTGGACGAAGAAACGGCAAGATATATCTCATTTGAGACCGTTTGGTGCACGTGGATGGGCTACCATTGTAAACGGAAAGCCAGGCAAGACAGACGTGAGAGCCGAGGAAGGGAAGATGATAGGGTATGTCGAGCGTGGTACGTATTTATTGTACACGAAATCAGGGGAGATTTTGGAAAGCAGAGATGTGGAATTCGAAGAAGGTCGAGGACACAGGTCTTTGGAGCCGAACGGAGGGGAGTACTCAAGAGATGATGGAGACGATGAAGTACCGTTCGACGCCAAACCCCAAGATCAACAAGATCCTTTCCCAGATAATTCCGATCAAACCTTCGACCACGAGCAACGATCTTCGGTTCCAAATTTGGATGAAACTCTGACCCGCGAAGATGCGCCACATACTTCCACTCATATTCCTTTACGTCGATCCACCAGACACCGCACCCAGACCTCAGCGATGCTCGAATCTACAGAATCGGAGAAACGAGAAAGGGAAGCTCGAGAAGCAGGGGAGGAGTGGGCAGGTTTTTCATCCCACATCGCAAACTTGGCCAAGATAGTCGATGAATTTGGAGAAGTTGACTCATCCTTTAACATCGCTCTGATCGCCATGGGACTTCCTCCAGTGCCTAAGTCGTATTCCATTGCTATGGAAGACCCTACTCGATGGGAGAACGCCATTCACAAGGAAATACAGCGGATGAAGGAATTCGACGTATTCGGCGATCTTCAGGATCCTCCTCCAGGCGCTACAGTACTCGTGCCCTTATGGGTGTTTGCCCACAAATTGAATGGAAACGGAGAAATCGTAGACGAGAAGGCTAGGCTAGTCGTAAATGGTGGGAAACAGGAAGCCGGAAAGGACTACTACGAGACGTTTGCCGCAGTCATGCGCTTCGAATCTCTTCGTATGCTAATCGCCTTGTGGGTCACTCTGGGTTACCACATCTGGCAAATCGACTTCGCTTCCGCCTATCTCAACGCCGAGCTCGATGAAGAAATCTACGTATGGCCTCCCGAAGGGTACGAAGGAAGGAAAACCGGGAAGGTTATGAGGTTGAAGAAATCGATCTATGGGACGATGCAGGCAGGTCGAAATTGGTGGTTCACTCTCGACAAGGCGTACCAGGAGCTGGGATACCGAAGGTCTCAAGCGGATCAGTGCGTCCGGAGAAGAATCACAGAGCTAGGGGAGACGATAACAGGTACCTATACGGACGACACTCTAGGAGGATCGTCGTCGATGGATGAGATGTCGAGAGCAAAGAAGGAGATAGGAGAGAAATACCGGGTGAAGGACACTGACAGCGTTCAATTTGCCTTAGGAATGCGGCTCACTCATAACAGACAGGAAGGTGTCGCTACACTCTCTATGGAAGCGTACTGGGACAGGTTGTTCGTCAAGCATGGTCTTCAAGACATGAAGCCTAAGAAGACTCCTCTTCCCCTCGGAATCTCCCTTTCGACTACCTTGTCTCCTCAGAGCGAAGACGACGTCGCATACATGAAGGATAAGCCGTATGGAGAACTCTTGGGAGCGATCCAGTTCGGTCAGGCCGCCTGTCGACCAGACATAGCCTTCGCGACGAACCTACTCAGCCGATTCACTCAAAACCCGGGACGCCCTCACTGGAATGCTCTCATTCACCTAGTTCGCTATCTGATTGGCACCAAAACTTACGGCATCACCTATCGTCGAGGCTCAGAGAAGTCCCTTATCCCTACTACCTATGTCGACTCGGACTACGCCTCGTGCGTCGACACTCGACGATCAGTCACAGGCATCGTAACCATGATGGCCGGTGGTCCTACTTTCTGGTCATCTAAGCGACAAGATGTAGTCGCGCTTTCCACGACAGAAGCCGAATATATAGCTCTTGCAAAGGGATCTCAACAGGCGAAGTGGGTCCACCAATTCCTCTCAGAAATAGGACATGACGCTCCGCTCCCGTGTATCCTGAAAGGCGACAACCAAGGCGCAATCACCCTATCTCATAACCCAAAATTCCACGCTCGAGTTAAACATATCGACGTGCGATACCATTTCCTTCGTGACGGAGTCGAAAGGAAGGAAATATCGGTCGATTACATCCCCTCCGAAGAAAACCTTGCGGATATACTCACGAAGCCGCTCGGAGCGACTCTTCATACGACTCAGGTGGAGAAGATGGGGCTTTCAATGCGAGGCGACGTCTACGCCTAGGGGAGTGTGAAAGGTAGGGGAGGCGCATACCTCGCCCACAGGATGCCCTCGGATAATCGAAATCCCTCGACGGACTCTAGGCTCTCTACTTTCCTCGATCCCCCTCTCATTCCTAGCTCCTTAAAATTTTTATGGCTTGGTTTTTGGATACTTACTTACTAATGGACTGTGCCCGTTCGATCACTACGAGACAGAATAACTTTATATACGATACGAAGTCTAACCGACACTCTCAGTTCTTACACTCCTATCGGTGTGTTCTGAGAGTGAGTACATACTTTCTTACTTCCTGTAGGGTCGCTAATAATTCTCATTAGATACAGTACTTACGAGCGTCTTACAGGTATATATTTCTAATAGAGTTCTTACACTCCTATCGGTGTGTTCTGAGAATACAGTACTTACGAGCGTCTTACACACCACTTGCTTCTTTAGCATCTGCATCTACTATGTCCACCTATTGAATGTAGACACAAATATATTCTGGTACAAAGCAACAAACATTAAGTATTGTACATATAATGGAGAGACTAAGAAAGGCGTTACCTGGTATGAAGCAAGAAACGTTAAAGGGGTTTGCTTTGTCCCAGGTTAGTAATACATGGCTCAGTAATATAGATAACAATGATAAGATTTAGAAAGATGAAGGTCATCAAAGTCAGTATTCAACACCCCCCCTTGACTTGCATCAAGTTTCAGTAACTTGACCCATTGTGAATGTAACGTTCTATGTAGCGGCTTTGTGAAAAGGTCCCCAATATTTTCTTGGTTAGATACATAGACAATATTGATTTGACATTTTGCAATGCTGTCCCAAATGAAGTGTTCCCAAATTGATATGTGCTTCATTTTACTGTGCACATGAGGATCATGTGTACAAGCAATTGTGCCCTGATTATCTCAGAATATCATGGTTGGTGAGTTTTGTGGGAATCCTAGTTTGCTGAAGAAGTTTTGAAATCATAGAATCTCTCTTGCGCAGTGCATGGATGCCAAGTACTCAGCTTCACAGGATGATAAGGTGACAACAGTTTGTTGTTTAGAACTCCAGGATAGTGGGGATTCACCTAGAAGGACTAAAAAACCTGAAATTGACTTCCTCACATCTCCCATACCCCAATCTGAATTGGTTAATGTCTGAATCATCGGATATACTGGATCCTTCAATCTTAGAAAGATGCCATAGTTCTGAGTGTCAGAAAGCTTCAAGATATTATGGGTGGCACTTAAGAAATACTATCATTCAAGAGCTTTGACACTGGTCAAGACAACTAGAAAATATTACAAGTATGTTGAAAGTAGTGGAATCAACATCCAAGTCTTTCACTTACCCTAAAGCATTGCAAAGTTTCCGAGAACAATGTATAGTACTTTTCTGTACCCAAAGAGTAGAAGTATTTGATTCTAGTTTATCTGATGTTTACTCAATGTAAATTTGAATGATTTTTTGTTGTGATATCTGTGCTATGCTTTATGAGAACTTCGACTGTATTTGTATAACCCCAGAATGCTGCAGCTTAAAGGGCTGAGCTATACTCTCCTCCCTGAGCATTGATATCTGCACCATGGGCTAAAAGAATTTCAACAATAGCTGTTTGACCCCGATATGCTGCAGCTTGAAGGGCTGAGCCATACTCTCCTCCCTGAGCATTGATGTCTGCACCATGGGCTAAAAGAATTTCAACAAAAGCTGTTTGACCCCAATATGCTGCAGCTTGAAGGGCTGAGCCATACTTTTCTCCCTGAGCATTGATATCTGCACCATGGGCTAAAAGAATTTCAACAATAGCTGTCTGACCCCAATATGCTGCAGCTTGAAGGGCTGAGCCATATTTTTCTCCCTGAGCATTGATATCTGCACCATGGGCTAAAAGAATTTCAACAATAGCTGTTTGACCCCGATATGCTGCAGCTTGAAGGGCTGAGCCATACTCTCCTCCCTGAGCATTGATGTCTGCACCATGGGCTAAAAGAATTTCAACAAAAGCTGTTTGACCCTGATATGCTGCAGCTTGAAGGGCTGAGCCATACTCTCCTCCCTGAGCATTGATATCTGCACCATGGGCTAAAAGAATTTCAACAATAGCTGTTTGACTCTGACATGCTGCAGCTTGAAGGGCTGAGCCATACACTCCTCCCTTAGCATTGATATCTGCACCATGTGCTAAGAGAATTTCAACAATAGCTGTTTGACCCCAACATGCTGCAGCTTGAAGGGCTGAGCCATACTCTCCTCCCTGAGCATTGATGTCTGCACCATGGGCTAAAAGAATTTCAACAATAGCTGTTTGACCCTGATATGCTGCAGCTTGAAGGGCTGAGCCATACACTCCTCCCTGAGCATTGATATCTGCACCATGGGCTAAAAGAATTTCAACAATAGCTGTTTGACCCTGACATGCTGCAGCTTGAAGGGCTGAGCTATACACTCCTCCCTTAGCATTGATATCTGCACCATGTGCTAAGAGAATTTCAACAATAGCTGTTTGACTCCAACATGCTGCAGCTTGAAGGGCTGAGCCATACGTTCCTCCCTGAGCATCAATATTTGCACCATGTTTTATGAGAATCTCAACAATGTCTGTTTTACCTCCATATGCTGCAGCTTGAAGGGCTGAGCCATATTCTTCTCCAAGGGCATTAACATCTGCACCATATTCTATAAACAGTTCTATAACATCTTTGAAACCCTTGAGTGCTGCTAATTGAATTGCATGTCCCAATGCAGTCTCTATGCTAATTTCATCTAATATATATATTTTTGTTAGAAATGTTTGCCATTTATTAATTAATTTTATCATATCACATACCTGAATCCAATATAGCCTTTAGCTTGGATTTTACATCACTGTGAAATTTTGCACTATCTAAACTATCTCTGTTTACTAATCTTCTTGCACTTTTATGCAATCCAAGGAATGCAATAATATCCAATATATTGCAGTGGTCATATTTTTGACTGAAGTTTTGAGTGTAATTTCTCTTCTAGTTTAAAAATGCACTATTCCTTAGAAAGGTCTCTGTGAGTTTCATGGTATACTCACATGAAATTTCAGCCATTTCATTATATTGACTATGTTCTGCCCAATATTGGGTTGCATATTGCTCAAATGTAGTAATATTCCTCATATACCCATATAATGTTGGTATCCATATCTTGTGGTAAACACCTTGTCGTTGAACATCTTGTTGTAGAAGATAAATGATACACATTTGTGCTATAATATTGTGAGCTAAGTGTGCATTAATTTCAATCAACTCTCCTGCATCATCATGGTTCTCAAGTAGATATTCTTTGACAGATGCATGTGCAAGTTGGACAACTTGATCTTGATCAATAGTTACCAATGTAGTACTAATGATCTTTTCTAACCCACCCAACATTTCTGCATCACAATCAACTTCTGATGCTTTCAGATCAAATGAGCAAATAATTGCAACTTGTTCCAGATGCAGAGGTTGAAAAGAATATAAAAGCCATAGGAGAATATGGTGTGTTTCTTGAGCATGATTATCCTTTTTACTCTTCTCAATAGCTTCAGCATACATCAGGAAAAACACTCTAGGCCTAGGCAACTATGAGTATCTTTGAGGCTCTCTAGAGGGCCTACATGCTTAGGAGAGCTAGAAAGCTCTGAGGAAAATGGGCATTTCTTAGGCAACCTCAAAGGAATATACTTTGATCTGAGAGCACCTCAAGAAATGGCCAATTCCTAGGGACTCTGAAAGTGCTTCAATGGCCTAGGTTGCCCAGGTAACCCAGGTCACTAAACTGCTTTGTAGTGCTTTGTAGTGCTTTGAGAATCTTTGAGGGTCTTTGAGGATCTTTGAGGATCTTTGAGAGTCTTCGAGAGTCTTTGCAGAGCTTTTGAGCAACTTTTAATATCAAATTAAATGAAGAAAACATCACCCAAATAGGAAATTACATAAGTGTATTGCAGAACTTGCTTAATCTAGAGAATACATGCATCAAAAACTGCCATTGACAACTTTGACAAGATTTTGTTTCAATGATATATTTGGGCTGCCACCGTGAACCATGTACAATCAAAAAGTTTGTCACATGGTCCAAACTTATATATAGCTATATTAACTACCTATCTACATGTTGTATATGTTATCATATTTCAATGAAGGACTTTATAAATTATATATGAGATTTGTAGATTAGATTCTCTATATAATTTGATAATTAACTAGTACATTACAAATTCTTGTAATTATATAAGTCTTATGTAATGTAATATAATTAGAAATTATATAATACAAGGATATGAAATAGAATGTAATGTAAAATAGAAATAAAAGGAATCAATTAATTTTTATTCATATTTTTTTGCCATGGAAAGCATCTCAAAGCTCCTCAAAGACACTCAAAGATCCTCAAAGACACTCAAAGACCCTCAAAGACACTCAAAGACACTCAAAGATTCTCAAAGCACCTCAAAGCACCTCAAAGAATACCCCAGAACTTTCAAGTGGCTGAGAGTGCCTAGGATTTGGGGGGTATCTTTGCATGCCTTGGGGGCTCCAAAGCCTTGAAAGGCCCTAGGGGGCTTGAAAGCAGCTTTTAGTGGCTGAGAGCTCAGTACATTTTTCCTGATGTATGTCTGCTGCAAATTTGAAGGTAACAAGGTTGATTTCTTTTTGACCATTGCTGCAGTTGCACAATTTCCTAATGTTTGAAGTTGACAATCAATATAGCGAAATCTGTTGACTTTAGCTTTATGTACCAAAAGTGATATATAAAGTATCAAACTTACCCTCCATCTGCTTTTTCCATCAATATTGCTTTTATCTCATCTTTCAAAGTGGCATGATTTATGATCTCAAATACATATTGCAATTGGTTTTCCACATAGGTTGCAATATCTTCATCTACCTTGTCATTGCTACTCATAAAAACTGTCCAGCAGTTCTTCCATTCAAAATGATGATGTTTACGGCTTGAAATCATAATCTTTACAGGAAATGATTGATGCAATAGAGCAAGAAAATTTAAGACCAAGGATTCATCTTTAGAAACACATTCATCCAAAGCATCAATTATGATGTAAATTTGATGCTGCTTCTGGGTTAGATCCTGTGTAATTCTTTTCAAAGTATCAGCTATTGCAGAATTGGTAGGCTTGGAATGAGAAAGCCCATGCTTTAATGATTCATGCAGTTTCTTCAATGCAGGATGTATTCTATTATCTTGAGCTCCCATTTGCAAAAGGAGTGATAATAAGAATCCTTGGTAACTTGTATTGGCTCCAGTATTGTCACGAGTATCAAAGTAGTGACAAATGATCAAACTTGAGGATTCCATTTCTCTCAGTTCATTAATTATACCTGTACTAAAATTTCAACCTATCAGTGATTTTTAAGCAGCTGAAGAACTGGTGTACTTACATCAAGACAGTTTTGCCTGACCCAGCTGCCATGCAATAATGAATAACTTGATCATAAATAATGATAATGATTATATGTATTACCTTTGCCTTGAATCCACAGAATGCCTGCATTTTCCTTCTACTCCAAGTAAGTTGAATCTTCAAAGATCCATTGGCCTGTTCCATCAACTCTTTTATTAAAGGCTGTAGTGAAGTGGATGGAATAATCTGGAGCTGCAAGCCACTCTTTTAATTTGCTCTCTTCATCACTTGAGAGATCTAAATATTCCAATCATTATTATCAAATAGTACCAGGTCTACTGTCTCATATTCTACTCACAATAGTAATTCAAGGTGTTGATATCTCTTCCTGATGCATTGAATGTTGCATCACTGATGTTGAAATTATGTGCACCACTGAACATGTTGATAATCTTGCAAATAGATGATTGAGTATCCCTCCAAACAGTAGTTCACATAGAAATCTTACCTTATGTACTGTGTAGCTGTCACTGTCTAGTGTCAGCACAGATATACAATAATAAATATCAAAATCATATAATAACTGTTCATTTACCTTGTTTTGGTAATTCCTTGGCAATAGAGTGATGGGCAGAAAGCTGAACTATGTTAAAGCAGCAGCCCTTATATATGAGTTCCCCCAGTCAATGCTGTGCCCATTCAATAGCCTCACTAGCCAGTCAGATAGTTCAACGAAGAGTAAACACATTCGTTGAATAACAGCCTGGTTGCAAGGGACTGAGGGACTCCCATGCTCAGATTTTTGAAACTCCAACGTGATGCCGGAAGGATTCCAAGCATATGAGTCATAGATATCCTCATGTGAAATGTCAATTGCGTCGCATTGTCAATTTCTTTCAGCATCATCGTCTACCTTTGTTCAACATCATTCCTTATTATATGTAAATGGGGACAGCCTCAACTCTGGCTCTCCTTTTAGTCATTCTTTCAATACTAAATAGTAAACTTGATTTAATCTGGACCTCAAGTTGCCCTCATCTACCCCACAATATCTATGATTATGTGTTGGAGGAGATCTGTAAAGCTTTGGAAGGCTATTGTGTCATCTCTGTAATCAAGATCAAAACCTTCATATTCAGAGTTGCTCATGGTGGTGTTATTGGACCTTGTCATTTGCAATATTCATAGAAAATCTGATATCTTATCTATCCATGATAACTGGCTGTAACCGGCACACCAGGTGGACTTTGAAAAATCTGAGCATGGGGGTCCCCCAGTCCCTTGCTAGCAGGCTACCCATTCAATAGAATACACCCTGATATATATACCTTGTGACACTAGTATAATTCATATCTAGATATTTCATCATGTGACTTCATACCCTCAGCCCTGAGTGCTATAGAAAACTCCACTGCTTGCTCTCACAGCCCTTTTTAACCTATCGGGTGATATTGGAAGATATTGAAGGATTGAAAGATTGAAAGAAAGAGTCAGCTTTTGGAGTTAATTGGTTCAGGAAGGCAAACCAAATATTTGAGATCTCAAGTTTTTGAAATATTTTATTCATAAAATGTAAAGCATCTTGTGCGGGGGAACCCCCTGGACCCCATGGTGCTGCAAGCCCACTGTATGGAGCTTAATGCCTGCAGCAGGCCCACTGCATGGAGCTTGACGCCTACAGTGAGCATTTATTTTGAGCTCCAACTTCAAGTTGTTTAATAATTTTTATTATCATGATTATCCACCTGTAGCTGTAGGTTTAATGCATAACAACTGGACAGCTGTCCCCACTTGTTATGCGTAATGAATAGACAGTTATCCCACTACTGTACAAATGGGATTTAGCACTGAATCAGGCCCCTACCGTTAGGGTTAGCTATGCTAACCCTAACATAAGGGAGGGATCTGATTCAGTGCCCAACCTGGGTTAGCAAGGGTTAGGGGTTAGAATTTGGTATATTTTCATTGGTAGGGACTGTGTTAGGGTTAGGGCTGGTTAGGGTTTAGGGTTAGTTGGGGTTTAGGGTTGGTTAGGGTTAGGGGGTTAGGGGTTGGGTTAGGTTAGGAGGTTAGGGGTTGGGTTAGGTTAGGAGGTTAGGGGTTGGGGTTGGGTTAGGGGTTGGGTTGGGGTTTAAAATTTGAGGTTATATTGATAGCCCAAAATGGAAAACCCCATAGGGGGGGTCAGTTTTTTCCAAAAATGGCTATTTCAGGAGATATGGATAATTCATTTATCTACTGGATAGCTGTCCATTCATTATGCATAATGAGTGGGGACAGTTGTCCAGTTGTTATGCATTAATCTTACAGCCTCAGCTGGCATTTCTGCCGATCTGCCGACTGATTTTACTAACCTGCGTCTTCGACTAGTTTTTCTAACCTGCGTCTTCGACTGGTCTTCGATAACAGCAAACACACACACTTGTGCTGTGTGCTCGTGTAAAGAGATTGACGGCTCTACGCTGTCACTCCACTAGATTTGTTCTGAACACTGTTGGCCCTGTGCTAACAGCTGTTGTCATTGTGCTTGGCCGTGTGCTAGCACTCAGCTTTTCCAAACATCGATTCCTTCCACTCGCCGCAACATTTTCTTATTCAAATGTATTTTGGGATCTCACCACCTCGAATTAATTTCGTTCTGATACTCTCTAGGTCTTCAGATCACCCGGAATTTGCAAACCCAATGTCCTACATCTTACATCTTTGGGCAGTAAAGTCTCCTGGATGTGTTGTGAGCTCCTCGAGGCCATGGAAGTCTGATATCTGTTGTGAGTTGTCAGTTTCCACCACCCATAAAAGCTGATTCTCTGCTGAACACTCACTTTGTAGGTCTTCATATCGACAGGAATTCACAATCTCCCCTTGCACAATAAATTCTTCCAGAGTCCGGATATGGTCATGAGCCTCTCACCACTCAGATCCATTGATTCTTCTATTTTACCCTGCCGCTTGTTCGTCTTGACTCTCTTTATGTTGGCACTGCCTTGTATTTGAGCCGTGTGACGTTGACGGTCAAACCAGGTTTTGCGACAATAGGCACTGACTTCTTGTTGGTGAACTTGCCTCCTTGATCTCCCCACCTCTATCTCCCAACCCACTCACAGTCCATCTCTCTTGTACAATGAAGCGCCGCACTTTCCTCGAATCCCAGAAGACCATGAACTCAATCAAATGGATTATACCGCCAAAACATCCTAGGCTTGTTATGGAGGGCGAAGCGGTATCCACTACGGAAAGGGCAGCCAACCTTCGTCAATTACTGTATCCAGACAACATATCCAACATAGGATCGTCGAGCTCGACACCTATCGATTCGAACCCCTCTCACATGGATGGACCGCTTGCTGAAGATTTGATACCGGACCTTCCCAACGAAGAACCATTTGACAAGACACCTCCGGACTCTGATCAGCGCTCAAAGAAGACTCAGGTTTGTTCACACCTTTATCTTTTGGGATCCGTGTAATTGACTTGAGTTCTCGATGCAGTCAGGCGAAACTCTACATAGACCAGTTCATCCCAGAACTTCCTCGGCTATTATCATTCATCCTTGCTGGAGAGGCATCAGAAGACATCGGAATGCCATACTCTTGTGGTCAAGGCCTTCGCTTGGTGCAGTGCCACGACTGTTTCAAGTACAAGACATCATGTGAGGCATGTTTTATCCGGCGACACTATGCTACACCTTTTCACTGGCCAAGAGTATGGCAAGCAAAAGGCTTTTTTAAGAAGATGGACATCGCCTGCTTCTGCGGGAACACCTACGCTATAGATCTCTGCTCTCGCCCCATCAACGGAGAATGTCCAAACGCAAGTGGCGCTCATGGTGTAATGATTGTTGATTCTAACGGAATACATGCCACCCGTATTTGTTACTGTTTTTGCAAGGGTTTCCCAAATTATCCTACACAACTTATGCGAGCCCGACTCTTCCCTGGGACAATAACACTTCCGCAGACGATATTCACATTTCGTGTGTTGGATGAGTTTCAAGAACACCATCTCGCATCCAAGAAGGCGGCCTATGACTACATCGGTGCATTGCAAAGGTTGAGCGATGGAGTATTTACGCATGAAGTACCAGTGCATATCAAGGGTCTTCACGAGTCCCGGACGAGTCATACCTGTGACCTGACCTGCAGGTATTTGGCCTCCAACATTCTGACCTGTGACCTGTTGCTGACCTGTGCTCACAGGTACCTGACCTGCAGGTCCAGGTATACCTGCAAGTAATTTGACAATACCTGCAGGTTACCTGGACCTGTCCCTATAAAATATTTTCCTAAGTCTGACCTGTGACCTGTTATGACCTGTGCACACAGGTACCTGGACCTGCGGGTCACAAAACCTGCAGGTATTCCCACGGATCTTACCTGCGAGTACTCACAGGTTACCTGACCTGCTGAAGACCCTTAGTGCGTATCCTCGTTATCACAATGATTGTTACCAACGTAGAATGTTGTCTAGGACCCATATTCCCAATTTGTACTCGCAGTCCGAGTATGGCGACATCTATGCCTTCAAAAATGGTCCGGACAAGCTCACGACCTAGGGTCCTCTTTTCCTCACTGCACTCCTGGTTCCCTGGTCCTGTTTTGTCCAGCCTGTCCCGAGGACAGTTACAATATGGAGATTGGGTGGGAACGAACACTGGAACATCTGAAGTATGTGATACACTCCTCTGTGGCTCTGATGATTCACGCTGCACTTAGACACCTAAACCAAGAGCAGCTCGAGCTTGATGGAAATTTTCATTTGCAACAATTGGAGAAGAAAAATTACTCTGACCCAAATGATATCTTCCTGGAGACCGCGAAGGGTATAGGTTGACAATACCTGCAGGTTACCTGGACCTGTCCCTATAAAATATTTTCCTAAGTCTGACCTGTGACCTGTTATGACCTGTGCACACAGGTACCTGGACCTGCGGGTCACAAAACCTGCAGGTATTCCCACGGATCTTACCTGCGAGTACTCACAGGTTACCTGACCTGCTGAAGACCCTTAGTGCGTATCCTCGTTATCACAATGATTGTTACCAACGTAGAATGTTGTCTAGGACCCATATTCCCAATTTGTACTCGCAGTCCGAGTATGGCAACATCTATGCCTTCAAAAATGGTCCGGACAAGCTCACGACCTAGGGTCCTCTTTTCCTCACTGCACTCCTGGTTCCCTGGTCCTGTTTTGTCCAGCCTGTCCCGAGGACAGTTACAATATGGAGATTGGGTGGGAACGAACACTGGAACATCTGAAGTATGTGATACACTCCTCTGTGGCTCTGATGATTCACGCTGCACTTAGACACCTAAACCAAGAGCAGCTCGAGCTTGATGGAAATTTTCATTTGCAACAATTGGAGAAGAAAAATTACTCTGACCCAAATGATATCTTCCTGGAGACCGCGAAGGGTATAGGATATCTTCCTGATGAAGACGTATATAAGGAGTATCAGAAAGCAGCATTGGACAGTAGTGAGGTGAGTGATGATTTTTAGCTGCCTAGAGCTCCGCTGATTGTTCTCAAACCTCAGAAGTCAACGTGTAAGATAGGGCTCATGGACAATTCGCATACATCACATGACTTGTGAAACCAGAAGTGTAACAGTGCAGATGATGCTTCAAAAATGAATAGCACTGCAAGATGGCCTTTTCTTCAAAATATGCTTGCGCAGAGTTCTTCATTCAGACTTTAAAAACATTTCTGTGCAAGCAGTTTTTTTATTTTCATCGACAATTGGAGGCTATTAATTTTTTTCGGCCTTTTCACAGCTAATCATGTGATGTATGTGAATCGTCCATGAGCCCTATCTTAGTTATCTCAACATCGTGAATAATCAAAACAAGTCAAAGTTCAAGAACATGAAGATCACTGGTGTTGTAAACGTAGTTTGCTCACACAGCATCATCCGATCCTCAGTGAACCTTCCCAAAGGTGAAGCGTAAGTGATCCTTTTGTCAATCTAAGTTTTGTGGTTGCTCAGTATTCATGCAGGCACAAACTGTCTGATTTTGCGCTTGCACACGCTCACTCTCATACTCGTTATAATCAAAATCCTCTGCATCTCGGGGTCTCCGATTGAATGCTCTCTTATGACTGTAACTGTCAATACTGCGTCAAGCTGGAAGAGCGCTTCGATATCCATTTCCTGGAACTCAACACGGTTATCAAACAGACTCGGTGTTCCATACCGGCACTACATATTGAAGACCACAAGGATCAATGCAAATATGAATTCAACAGTGCCTACATCCCCTGTTCTGGTCACTTCTATGGAGAGAATATCGAAGCTATGTGGGTGGAATCTAACCAGCTTGGTCCTGTGACTCGCCAGATGAACCATGGCAATCGTATCGGGACAATCACACTGAACTACACATACTGGAACTGGTTGAAAATTACCAGAATGCACCTTTCGTTGTTCAAGGCTTACAAGGAGGCGTTAACGAGGTATATAGTCGGTTCTTAGTATAATGCCTTATGACAGGTCACTTAGCACGAACACAGAGTACGACTTCACAGATTCGTCAATCAAATTGTATTTATAGCGAGGTGTGGGGCGTTGTCAGAGATTCCGCACTATCTTATATCTCAAGTCGAACGCAGTCTTGTAAGATCTTTTAGATCAGCAATACTGGTCAGCAGAACGAAGTGACACGGATATACCAGTCGTAGATCTGGACTAGAGGGTTTGTTTTGAGTGGCTTCCACTCGGATAAGGGTTTTTAGGCTCAGAAAGCAACGGGGTACCAGACGTTATGGTAGACCAATTGATTCCGCTCCCGGGTGAAGCAGTACTGATCACTATTCTCAGTAAAACCTCGAAGATCACGCAGATCACCAATCACTACGTGTCAACTTGAACAGAGCCACCAAAACTCTGCACGTTCACTTGGCACAACCTGAGACCAAGTCCTCTGTATCTCCGGAACGGAGTCTACCTTCAACTAGCAAGTGACAGACACCAAGTCAAACCACTCAAAAGTCGGGCTTATCGCGATGAAGTAACACACTTAATCTGCAAGGTCCGGTACGGCTTAGAAGCCTTTACTCCCACGTATGGATGAAAAGGATTACCAGTTCAGAGAGATCTGGGCGCGAAACTTGTTTCATGTGTGCGGATACAGGTCTTTAAGTACACTACGAAAAGTCCAATACCCATATTTGTCCTTGATCTAGTAGATCTAGCTATTTCTACGGACGGAGTCCAATAATATACACTTAAATAGTAAAATATGACTGAAACGATACAAACATGCAAGGAAATAGTAAGGAAAACAGAGAAAAAGCTGAAACTTGTCCGTATTTCGTCGTACTTTCGCCAGATCTAGAAGACCAAGCAAGTTCCGACCATGGTCTGTGCGGCCTCCACATGCTAGGGTGCCTAACTCGTCAGAGTGGCTCCTGCCTGTGTTGCTCAAGTGTTTCCGACGAATTTGCTTCCGCGGAATAGTAGTGGTCTCCCCAAGTTAATGAGATAGACTCGTAACAGTGGTTGATCTTGCAGATCAGGTTGGTCTGGTCCATAGCTTTCGAACGGTATGCATATAGCCTGGTGTTCTGGAGCGGTCAATGAAGATAAATGCTTCAGAAGTGTTTTCCGTAGGTTTCCGCGCGTTTCTGTGGGTGCTGGTCAAAGCTGTACATATCATACGCTATATCCCAGTTTAGAACTTGAACATATGCATGTTTCCGCTGCGGGTTTCACCCGTACTGTGTTAGAGTGCTTGATGCTCTAACCCTCGACAGCACCACAGACGACGGCTACGAGCGATTGATCCACACAAACGTCGTAGAAACTGCTAGGCAGGAAAGTCTACACCGAATGTCTGGACTCGAAAGGGTTGTTGATAGTTGTTATTACACGTTGATGTTACACCAGAACCAGAACCAGAGACGAAACAAGAGAGAAAGAGCCAAAACCAAAGCCGAGTACGATTCAAAATAACTGATCTGGGATCTTTACATGCAAGTATCTAGCCTTTATATACTACTGGAAGTCCATATCCCAATTTAGGTCATTGGAGTCATGCTGACTCATTTGTATTGTTCCTAATTCACATGGGGTGTCTCCTGTCATCCTGAGTCAATATGACTGGACTCGAGTCATATTGAACAGCCTTCTGTTGAACTAGATCAAGAATAGCTAGTCTGGAATCCTGAAAAGGCATAGTTCCATGTCATTGTAAAACCATGGAAAAGTGTTCCTGAACTAGACCAAGAATAGCTAGTATGGAATCCTGAAAAGGAATAGTCCCAATGTTAGTGTAAATCCGTGGGAAAATACTCCGGAGCTAGATCAAGACAATAAGGATTGAGTCACTGAAAGGGGAAATCTCCAAGTATGGTTAGACCGTGGGAAATTAGACCGGAAATAGGTCCGGAACTTGTTATATTAGATCCAGAAAAGAAATAGTGCAGATCTGAGACCATGGGTTTGGTTTAGAGCATATCCGAGCTGTAAAAATGCGGAATTAATGAGGAATAATCCCAGGAGTATCGAGGAAATTTGTAGGGGGGGCAGGGGACATATGTTATGCTTCATAACATTACTCCCTCCTCCAGGCTAATCCCTCCTACCAGATCAGGGGGATGTAGGGATACAATGATTCAACTCTGCTTTGAATTCCACAGATTGATTGCACAGCTCATTTGGTGATCCTGGGGGTGGCAAATATAATGGAGGCGGTTCAGGAGGTGGTAATGGTTTGACGGGCAAGTCAGGAGGAGATGGTGTTTGGTGTGCAGGTAAAACTCCATAACTTGAGTGGCCTTGTCCTAAACCATTTATCCAGATTGGTTGCCACAATATATCATTAGCATACCGGTAATCACTCTTCTCAAAGTGATGTGCTAGTGGGTCATTCCGAGTAATCAGGTCCTGAAGTTGTCCTTCTTGATTCTGTTCTCCACAACTGAAGTGACCAGACTCATCCACATTGGGGCCAGAAACTGGGTTACAAGTTGGTTCAGTGACTTGCAGTGGTACAGTGTTCAGAACTGTTGGACTCCTGACCAGTGATAGAATAGTAGCAACAAAAGGTTTAGGTATGTCTAGATCTTGTTTGTGCTCTCTAGGTGATTTTATCACAACAGCAGAGGCAGAGTGATCATCATCCTCAAAGACTTCAGAAGATGTAACCTGTTGCAAAACCAAGATCTGTTGAACAATCTGATCAAACTCAGATCGAATATGGTCCTGATGGAGGGCTTTCTGGAAAAACAGTGGCCTAACAGCATCTAGCTGGGACACAAGTTTAATCCATTCCTTGGGTGACCTTTCAGGATGATCTCGTGAACCTATAGACAGTACAAAGTTGCGACATCGAGTAGCCAGTTGATTGAGTGGATTCTCTGTCAATGCATCCTTTGTCACTAGAGCAGATGCTGATGATGAATGTGAAGCATATGTAGGGACAGTGGAATACAAAGATTCAACCTTCATGGGAAGTGCAGAAGTTCTTGGAGGGCTAATGGACTGGCTCTGGATAGAGGGGATAGTCTGAGCTGCCTGGAGTTTGACTGAAGTAGGAGCATGAAACCCTGGATGTAATGATGAAGATGACACCTTTGCACTGGGAGTTCCTTGCTTCAGAACTCGAGCTTTAGCTGGTTGCTTATAGACAGGCAACATGGAACTGTAGTGCAGCGGAGGTATGGAAGTTGCTGACATTACTTCAACAGATGGAATGTATACCTGGCCTGAAGTTTGGTGTGTCACTGTAGGCCCTTGCATGTAACCATTATGATGAGTGGATACCAGAGATATTTGTAAAGGATAATGTGAAGGGGGTGGTTGCCATTGCCAACCTAAGGGATCAATTGGGGGTGGATCAGGTGGCAGTGATAGATAAGGATAGGGAACATGAGTGTTTGGTGGCATAGGCATCATGGGATATGAAGACAGAGGCCTATGTTGTTCTCCTGACACTCGAATCGGATTCCAGGATGCTTGAGCATAACCTGAAGAATATCTGTTACTAGTTGTAACAGGGGACTGAGTCTTGTTTCCTATCCGGACGGTCGTCATTGGCTCAACCGGAGGAAGACAGTGACTAGAATTGTTGTAGAAGACACCTTGTGTCATTATGAGAAGGGATATCAATCTGAGTTCTCCGTCCAAGGAGTGATGTGACACAGCAAGGGCAGGAGATCAGGGATGATGGATAACGGATCCTTTGTCCAAAGGGTAGCGTAGACTTCCCTGGGGGCAGTGAGAGATCAGTTATTATGTTAGAGTGCTTGATGCTCTAACCCTCGACGGCACCACAGACGACGGCTACGAGCGATTGATCCACACAAACGTCGTAGAAACTGCTAGGCAGGAAAGTCTACACTGAATGTCTGGACTCGAAAGGGTTGTTGATAGTTGTTATTACACGTTGATGTTACACCAGAACCAGAACCAGAGACGAAACAAGAGAGAAAGAGCCAAAACCAAAGCCGAGTACGATTCAAAATAACTGATCTGGGATCTTTACATGCAAGTATCTAGCCTTTATATACTACTGGAAGTCCATATCCCAATTTGGGTCATTGGAGTCATGCTGACTCATTTGTATTGTTCCTAATTCACATGGGGTGTCTCCTGTCATCCTGAGTCAATATGACTGGACTTGAGTCATATTGAACAGCCTTCTGTTGAACTAGATCAAGAATAGCTAGTCTGGAATCCTGAAAAGGCATAGTTCCATGTCATTGTAAAACCATGGAAAAGTGTTCCTGAACTAGACCAAGAATAGCTAGTATGGAATCCTGAAAAGGAATAGTCCCAATGTTAGTGTAAATCCGTGGGAAAATACTCCGGAGCTAGATCAAGACAATAAGGATTGAGTCACTGAAAGGGGAAATCTCCAAGTATGGTTAGACCGTGGGAAATTAGACCGGAAATAGGTCCGGAACTTGTTATATTAGATCCAGAAAAGAAATAGTGCAGATCTGAGACCATGGGTTTGGTTTAGAGCATATCCGAGCTGTAAAAATGCGGAATTAATGAGGAATAATCCCAGGAGTATCGAGGAAATTTGTAAGGGGGGCAGGGAACATATGTTATGCTTCATAACATACTGCCACGGAAATACTAGATCATCATGTTTCCAATGGTTTCCGCTACTTTGCGTAGGGTTTCCGTGTGGTAACTCGTCCGGATAGGTTCTCATCGTGTCTGATCTGCTAGATCAAGTGAAATTTCTGTCATCACAGCCAAGTACCAAACTCAGTTATGCCGATCCGGCAGATCTTGATACTAAGTCAATATTCCCTTGGTGTGCTCGTACCAGTAGTCAGCATTCTTGAAGGATCCCCGACCAAGGGTGCGAGCAATAGCTCTAAGTGGATATTCATGGCTGATCCTGCCAAAGGATCTGTATCCAAGCTTATACTGATACAAGTTTGACTGCTAGTTCGGGCTCACTACAGTCCTTATTGATACTATGCAATGGTCTAAGTTGATCTTTTTGATCATTGCACGCCTGCGCGGAAAAACCGCGCAACATCTCCCCCAAACTAAAGATCTGACCGTCCCCGGTCATCGCTATGGGTAGTGCAGGCTCGTATCCCTTGGAAGGAGTGTTACTGTAGCTGATCCGACAGATCAATCACTTTTCCGCAAAATTCTGACTTGATTATACCCGGTGATCTAACAGATCAAGTTGATCCGTTGATCTAGCACCCGTACCGACAACTCCACTGTCCTCTTGTCGAAAACGCTAAGTCCTCGGTTTGTTATCGGCGCTTAATTTCCGAGTGTGATATCATGACGTAAATCACGCTTCTAATTCTATCACATCACATACACACTTCCTCAAAACGACTTCTTTTCAACATTTTATATACTATCCCTATGCCTAGGCCTGGGATTAGTAAGTGCTGACAAAGGTTCAACGGACTTGGAAAATTTTCTAAGTTCGTTTCTTCCTTTCCCCATCGTTGTCCTCATCCTTGACCGATGGCGTCCTCTTCCAAACGATCCCTTCCTCGGCCAACTCCACAGGCTCCTGCTCCCCAACCTCTCAGGAAAAAGCTCTCCGTTCGCCCTGTTGACAAGTTGGATATCGACGCCGTTCACCGCGTGCACTTCGATCGTGCCCTCCGGGAGCTCGGAAAGGTCGCTAACGATTCGGATGCTCTTTTCCTTCCAGCCTCAGCTGAGGAATGCTCCTTACTCGTCAATCATTGGAAACACCTGCCCAATACAGCCAGCCCCGCTTTCAGCCTCCCTCGTTACACGCACATCGACGAAGTCAACTTTAAAACGGTGTTAGACCAAAACGTGGATGACATTCGGCCTGATACGTTCTATCCACCTCAGCTATCAACTTTTTGTCAAACATTTTCCACCGGGGCCATATCTGCTGCTGAGGGGTACCAACTCTACCAAGCTCTAGTCTTTCTGCAGTGCGGCTTTTCTTGCCTCATTCGAGGACACCTTTCCAAGGTGGAGATCCATCGACGCCTGATGTCATTCACTGCTCTTCCCAACTTTTTGCATAGCTTGGTGCGTCTCAGTCCCATTCCCACGTCCTCTGCGTGACTGACCCTTCTTTCTTAGGAATATTACCAGCTTTATTGGCATGGTCGTCAAAACTGCCCCCTGGTTGCCCCGCTCCTCGTGATTCTCCTCTGCGAGTTTTGCGAGGAGCATCTGACCCTGGCTGAGTATGCAGCTCGGGTTTACAATGTCAAGACACGGGACGGTCCTGGCATGAGCAGCAAGACGCGTGATCGCCTTTTGGTACGTACACCCTTTTCATGTCACTATTTCACAGGATACTGTGAAGCTTTTGTAAAAAGGTCCGATGAGTTATCAAGGAACGTTTGAAAAAACCTGTGATAACTCGGAGGGGGCTCCGGAAATGGCTCCGGGGAGTGGTCATGCCTGTCACCACCTGTCACATGGGGCCTATATTTACTGTTTTGGGTAATTAATAATTATCCAGATATTAAATAAGCAGTACATTTTCAAAAAAACCCCAAAATTCATTAAAAATCTAAAAAATCCTAAAAAGCCAGATTAGGTCAGATCAGGGTATGTAAGCAAATGACCTCATATAATCAAAAATGATGTAGGGTCAATATAGGTACTAAAAATAGCCCAAAAAATCACTAAAAATGCAAAAAATATTTAGGGATGGTATAGAGCCTATTGCAGGTCCAGGCCCATCAACATTACCAAAAAAGGAAAAAATTGATCATGATGTCATCTTGTAGCAAAAAATCTGAAAAAAAATCATAAAAATAGTTAAAAAATTCAGGGGTGCCTTGTTGGCCCTGAAAATGCAAAATAAAAAAAAATACGCGACAAGTGTAAAAAGTTTTATCACTCCAAATCATACCAAATCCACTATACAGTCAGAATATATGATGTATATGCTATTTTTAGCACCTCTAGCACCCTCGATCACTCAGAATAGCTTATATCACTTAAAAATCACACCAAACTGACAACATTGAGTAAATATGATGTAAATGATATTTTTAGCACACCTAGTACCCTTGGACACTCAGAACAATTTTTATTACTCAATATGTTCAGTACACTTGGTACTTATCACACCTAACATACTAAAATTTGGAACAGTAGTGATATGTATTATGTCTAACACAGTTGACAATAAATACTCAAAATAGTGTTATCTATGACGATATAATTCGGACAAAATCGGTATAGGTGGTTGGGCACTCCGATTATTTGATCAATGAATCATGGTATTCGCATTTTGACTTGGACTGAATAAATAGACGCTCGAGTTGTGTACCGCTCCACTCTGAGTAGGGTCATATAGAAATGGCCTGCACCTGTTAGCACTAACACATATACATGATTGAGTTCAACAAGATGGCATATAAGTGTTGTTCATTGGTTATTGACTTGCAATAGACTCAAATCAGTCACTCTGGCAGAGATGTGATGAGCGCAATCACTATCTGAGCGCTCATTTCAGACTTTCCGTGCACGAAGCTTGAGTCTAATTGGTCATTGTTTCTTCACTGTTTTGTGATTGGAATGAAGCATTTCAACATAGAATGAACAGAACCATTTCGAGAACTAGTACCAATAGTTGCAGCACTCGCGATCGCAAACTTCATCCATGGCCATTGAACTCGGTCCTATAAAAACATCGTATATTATTTATATATAACCCGCTGACAAGTTGCCTATTATGTAGTACGATAGTTCGAAGTACGATAGTTCGAGTAGCTTTGTAGAAGACAGTAAGACCGTGAGCGAGCATAACGCATAGCGTCGTCAGAATATTCGGTGTAGATTTCCGTTTTGATTGGCCGGTCGAAGCACTGGACACAACCTGATATCGAGCATCAGTAATATAATGACCGATACGAGCCGACTTGCCTGACACGAACAAGTGTAGCGCCGAATAATACCAAATGTCACGGGGGTAATGTGAGGATGAAGAGGGAAGGGGAAAAGAGGGTATGAAGTGGCGATCGAAGGTGAAAGAAAGCATGTGTATTCAATAAACGAAGTGTATGGGATACGCAAAACAAAGCAGCACAGACAATGATTGGAAGACGATTGTCCTCACGACCTTACACAAGAATCATATATACTGAAGACGATATGTCAGGAATCTTACTGTCAATATGCGAGAAATACGTACCGACTGATGAATATACAACGGAACGTATGATCTAGAAACGACACGCAAAGAAAGGATGCTCTACTGCAGGAAACATGGTGAGTAATTTGCGAGAGTATTCAAGGCAGATTTCATTCCAGGAAGCGTCCTATACAAATTTGTGAGCCATTGACAGAACAGTGAATGTCTTGTCACTTTGCTCACCGTGACTTGTAAGAGGCCCATATGCACAAGCTCAGCACTGGCTTTGTCTAACATCTCGCGAACGACACCTCGAATCTCTGTCGACTCTGAATCTGCTAACTTCACCAAAACCTCGAACAGATCAAGGGAATTCCAAGTGTGACCCTGAACATTAGCTGCAAGGGATTTGACAGTGGGACTGGCGCTTGCAACATCCTCGACTGTTACTATGCGGCGGCCAGGAAGCTGGACAAAGTTGAACGTGTCACCCGGAAGGGAGAGCAGGGCATCAAGAAGGCGAAGTTGGTAAAGTGCGTTCGACCAAATAGTCCAAAAACCAGTTACAGGGTGGGGATTGGCGTCACGAGAGCAACCGAGAAGGATGGCGATGAGGAGTTTGAGAGTTGGGGTGTCAACACCGTGTCGGTCGGGAACGTCGAAAGATTTGATCACAGTTGCCCAATTGAGGTTGGCACTGGGGAAGCTGTTTAAGGCTCGAACTAGAGCTGCTATATCACATATAACCGCTCCTTCAGTAGCCTTCCCGCTCAAGGTTAACATGATATCAACGACCAGTTCGTTTTGCGGAGGAGAAACATCAGTGATGCCAAAACGCGCCAAGAGTGCACGAACGACATCGGGTCAGCTGTGATGTCAGGGCCAAGTTGCGCGAGAGCCTGAACGAGTGTTGTACCGGGGGGTAAACTGTCGAAACTTTGAAGTTGGCATTGATGTATCACATGAGACGATAAAAACTCACCTCAAACTAGGCAGAATACGTTGGAGCATAGGAGCAACAGTATCTTTCATCAGGAAAAGTACCCTTGGCCCAGGTAACCCAGAGATACCCCCCAAAACCTACGCTCTCCCAAAGCACCCAAAGAAATCTGAGGCAAACTCAGGCTTGCCCAGGCTTTTCCAGGCAAACTCAGGCTTGCTCAGGCTTTTTCAGGCAAATTCAAAGTTTTCAGACTGCTGAGGTTTTGGGGGGTATCTCTAGGCAGCCTAGGCACCAGGTCAGTTTTGCTGATGTTGCCATATTTGGTCTGTGCTGCCACGATAAGTGCTTGTCGTTGTGAGGCATCAAGAACGGGAGAATCTGCAGGAGGATCGGAGAGCACATCAGGAAAAATACCCCTGACCAGAGGTCTTTCAAAGACACCAGAGATTCCCCCAAAAGTCTAAAGTCTTTCAAATAGTTTGAAGTATCTAGACTCTCAGAACTCTTTGGGAAAAGGGCTCAAAATTTGGTTTCCTTGAAATTCTTTAGAATTGTTTCTGAGTTGTTCAAAGGTAACTCAGAGATCCCCAAGATGCTCCAGGTTTTTGGGAATAACCTGAGCTCTTCAGATACTCTAGAGAGCTTGGATACTCTGAGCTGCCTAGGTTTTTTCCAATATCCTGAAGATTTCTTGAGATTTTTCATGTTCTCTGAATATCTTTGAAAGATCTTTGAATATCTTTGAATATCTTTGAACATCTTTGAAAGATATTTGAGCTTCTCTGAAGACTTTGAGTGTTTGCAAAAATTTGAAATTTGAGATATTGAATATGAAATAAGATACTATTGCATCTTAACATCTAGAAGATAGTATAGTGTAGTAATACAGTGTAGATATCAGTTAAACTATTATAACTCACAGTTGTCAATAATATAGGTGGTCACATGACCTGCTACCGTGGACTGTGTACAATCAAAAAGAATTTCACCAGGTCAAAATCTGAATATAGCTATAATAACATATACTATATACATTGTTATCTATTATATTTGTTAACATTACACATATATAATGGTTGTAATAATATATTATGATACATATAATCAGAATGTGTTCCGAAATTAATAGTTATCAAGTTCAAGTACAGTATCTCATAATATATGGGTGTTAGTAGATATAGTCAATATAAGAGCAATAGATAGAGTATCATATGATGAAGTAAAAGTAATTGAATAAGTTTTTGAATCATTTGAACTCATTAAAGAGCTTTGGAAAATCTTTGAAAGATATCTAAATATCTCTGGAAGACTCTCAGAGATTCTCAGAGATATTCAAAGATTTCTAAAGATATTCAAAGATATCCAAAGAAATTCAGAGATTTTGAAAGACATTCAAGGAACTCTGAAGGCTTTAGGTTTTGGGGGGTGTCTCAGGAGACACTGAAGACACTGAAGACTCTAGAGACCCCAGGCAACCTGGAATTCTTTGAGATCTATGTTGGGTAGCCCTGAGCACAGAACATTTTTGCTGATGCAGACTTCCCAGTAATTTGGTAACCTGATTTGGTGACAAGTCTGCAGGGTCGGAAGACGGATTATGACATAGGCTGAGGACTGCATTTTCGAGCTCCTGGTTCACGACTATTTGTGCTTGCGCGCTGAATTCTACTCTGACTGGAGAGGAAACGATTGGAGCCGCGAGAACCAGTCGCTCGAGAGGTCGTAAGCCCATGCGATCAACGAATCGAACAAAGTCAAATTTCCTGAAGACTTCTCCTTCACTTCCATCAACACCGTCCCGAAAGCGTTCAGCAAGATATGGGTCTCGAGCTAATCTTTGTGTTTCTTGTAAGAGCAGCCGAAAAGATAGTGAGCACGAGGCGTCGAAGGTCGTGGAATTATTGTCGGAAGACAAACGCGCTTGAGAGTGCGCAATCAAGCGCCTGATGAAGTACAGGTAGGTATCTATACCATGTTGCTCGGAAAGCTGCAGGAGGTAATGAGTTTTTGTTGGGTGTAGTTGATTGTGAAGACGCACTAAGTGAATTTGCAGATGATTCCGTTCATAATTATCCTCCGTCAAGGTTGCCAGCATTAACATTATCACGCCTTTGACGATAGCCGCATGCATGGCCGTCGTGTCCTCACACAAGTTATCCATATGCGAGTTGGTCCTCGATGGTGGGTCGCTGTGTTGAGGGTGGAATTGTTGATGAATAGTGGGAGGTTGTGATGTGAAAAAGGATGGGTGGTAACTTGGAGGCGACGCGGTACTTTTGAGGCTACAGAGCCACTACGACTGACAAGAGTGAGTCCAACGAGAGAGACAACTTTTGCGATGATGACTCAGCAGTAAATTTGGTTGAATTTGGAGAGGATTGATAGGCGCTTAAAATAGACGCACACACCTCAAATTTGCGTCTGAATATCGATACACTGTCACATTAAGTACATAGAAGAATATATCTAATAGTTTATTTCTTGGGCAGGACATAAAGTGTAGGAAGCTGCATCGTCCTTGACGTCGTCATTGGACACATAAATGTGTTGGAGACGAAGAGGCAGATGTGTGGCCGAAATGGCACGCACACGCCAATCTGACTTGCTGCTGAACACTTGTTGCTCGTAATTGGTAGCTTGAATGAAACATCAGTAGATGCAGAGACCAACTGAAAGGATTCACGTACTCGTGACTGTCTGAATGGTATCACCGTGAACATTGGTGGTTTGCCTGTTGAATTTTCTCTCAATACGCAAGGCTTATGGAACCGACTATTCGAAATTTTACGTCTGTACGGCAGTGACCTGGGCCTGTGCCTCCGAGCTCTTTCAGCTCAGCCATCTGTTGACGTTGAACGGAAGGCGCGGCGATTTCCTGACCCAAGATAATGTCTCAGATTTCACTGACCATTAACGATGCAATAGGATACACACATAATCCAGGAACTTGGCTCTTGTGTATCATTCAATATCATGAGTGTCGAAGTCTCCCCATCTGAGTTGCACATCAATCCAGTACTTGTTACTCGTTGTACCATCAAGAACATCTTTGACCTTTGGAGATATGTTAGGCATTGAGACATACATAAAGATGACAGTAACTCACATCGGTTACTAGGGAAGGCCTTGAAATGTTCCACTGTTTCTTGATTGAGACTTTGGGCCATAAGAGGTGTTCCTTGAACGTACCTTGTAGGCAAAAAACAGGAGGATATCGGCACACGAAGAGTTCATCTTGTAACTCTTTCGAGGGTGAATGGTTTCCTTTTGTACTGTTTCAATTTGTAGAGGCTCCAACTCTTGGTCGAAGACTCGACACTAAGGACGACGATCAGGATGAACACGCGAGAAATGGAATGCAAAGCACTAACCAAATCCATCACCACGCTCTCGTGGACTGTACAGACATGTAAGTGAACCCAGTTATCGGAAGATAGATGACCAGCTTACTCTTCTGCCACAAATGGGCACGGAAAATCTGAATCAAACTGATCTTCAAGGTAGGAATTTTACCATGCCTGCCATCATGTCCATTAGGGGGTGTCTCTATAGTGTCGGCTAAGCACAACTCACATGAAAATTCCAGTAAGATCGAGTTGTACTTGGAAACCAACATATACGTTGGCATGATTGATCGTGGGGCTCCACCATAGAGTGAAACGACAGTTAGGGATTTGGTTCAGACCCGAACATTGAGCATTCGTAAGTTTCTTGTATCGCATCGACTCTTCGAATCCAGATGCTTTCTCCCAGAAAAGACCTAACGCGATTGGTGAGCATAAATATTTGATCATGATGGGTTGTACTAAACCACTTACCCTCCCAAGTTGGGAAGTAGGTCCCCTTGAACAAAGTGTGTTCTAGAATACCCTCTACACCACCAAGAGCAGCGATGACGTCCACTCGATAGTTGTTAAGTTGCCAGAGTTTACCATCGTGACGTTGAGACGTCCAACAGAACGGGTTGCTGAGAAAGGTTTCAGTGATGGCAGCCATGAAGCTGAAAGATACTTACTGCTTCAATAGCTGATATTGCTTCCAATCAGTACGGACACGCCATCCACGATCATATGCAAGTCTGTCATGATGTTAAGCGTCTGCGAGCTGGGATCGCCAAATAAGATACGCACGTATGTCGGTCTTTCTGGAAAAGGGTATTGATACGCGGGATACCTCGATCCCAGCTGTCCTCCAGATCCTCCAGAGTAAGACGGCGGTTCTGGGCATTGGCCTCCTTTCTTTTCATCGAATATTCCGACCAGACTCGTGCCGAGTCCAAGAATTCTGCTTCCCACAGCTGGAGATAACGGTACAAGTTGGGAATGAGCTGGTCCTCCTCGTGCGACATTCCAGCACGGAAGTGGGTGACTAACACACATAGCATCAGCAATGGTTTTGTGGAAATGTGGACATGAACTGACCGGCAACGTCTGTCTGTTTGGACCATCGAAGATCACTTTGCGGGATGAGAACGTGGCCCATCGACAACATACCGAGACCACCGAGTTCCTTTGGAGTGTAGAAAACGACAGGAGGGAAACGAGAAGGCATTTTGCTGTTTAAGCCAATCTTGACTCGCGTTTGAATCTTGTTTTCCGCTTTGACCAACGAGTCGAGCAGCTTGTTAGTATGGATCACTGCCTCTCGATAATACGTCATCAATCCAATGAGAGCTGTGTTCCATTTATTGACGATCTTGGAGAAAGTAGTAGATCCAGAGCTCATCAGCACCTGTCGTATTCTGTTGTTGAATTGTTGAACACCTATAAGAAGTCAGTCACAGTGCCGGGAAGATGCACAAGACATGCATACCCTCATCAGAAACACGCAAGAATGCCTGCGCAGTTCGCTCCTTGGTTTGCTCGTTTGTCAAGTTCCGTACAGCATCCTTGAGTGAAAATTGCTCTCCACTCATTGTCCGGATCTTCGGTAAGATACGAACTTCGAAGCCGCACATAGAGAACAAGAGCTGAGGGTTGTCCTTGGAGTAAACGCTCACAAATGTGTCTTCCCATTCTATGGTAGTCAAGGATCTAGGTAAACTCTGCTTCACGTTCCAGAATACAGCTCGACCCAGATTGACGTCGTGTTTGATGAGTCTCATCCTACAATCCCTCGGCCAACAACGTTTGTTATTATAGCCAATGACATTGTTGTTGGTAGGATCGGGATTAGCAGAAAGATCGTTGAATGAGATCTCGCGATTCATCGGCCGTGAAGCGGAAGAGGATGTGAAGACGGTCGACATATCGCGAATAGAGTCGTATTGGATGGCGCGTTTCCGTAGCGGAGTCACGATACTGAAGGAAGTTGTTCGGCATCTGCGGGGGTCCAGCCATCTCGCTAGCCCTCTGAAGGCCCAAGATGAGGAGGTCGAGCACGAGTCCATAGTATTGGAAAACGAAAGCCGAGAACTGGAGACCACGAATGAGACCGAATGCATTCGTGTGCGCCATATCTGATGTTCATATAGATGAGTACTTGTCAAAAGCACCAGATAAAGATCACATACCCTTGTAGGTCAAGACAGTGTTATTCTTGGCTGTGATATAATCCGCAAGATTGTGGTCGAGGATCAAACGAAGGAGACGGTTCAATAACGTCAAATCAACTTTTTCGTAGACTTTGGACAACACTGTCTCCATCATAACGTTACACTCTCCTTCACTAGTCTCCCAGATGTCGGTCAAATTGTTTATGCCTTGACACCATTTGTACACAAGGAGTGGGGGTGGTTCAGTATCCTGAAGGCACGTCAGTTTCATATGCCTATAGGTGTGAATCATGACACTCACAGCAGGTTTGATCCAAGCAGGGAATAAACCTCTCTTGTCAGCCCTTTGGAACACGTTAGTATGGAGTCAAGACTATGCCAGAGCAACCACTTACTCAAAGAAGAGGAACTGATCAAGGTACTGAGATCAAAGAGCCATGTCAATCGCGCGTTTGGGACGAGGACTGGGTATACTTACCGCATCGGTGATCTTCTCAATTGGTTCGATATCATAGCAAGGGATGAGTTTGTCGTAAGTATCAAAAAACTCGATTCCTGCCTCCTTAAACGCCCGTTGAGTAAGCAGCAGACGTTTGATCCGGGAAAGACCTGGAGAAAACGACTTCATTTGACCGTTCCTACTAGAGGAAGGTAAAATAACTTACATTCGTGAGGATTGTCGTAGGCTTGTTCAATCAAAGCAAGCTCTTCACGCTGGGATTGATTAAGACGACCTGTTCATAATCATGAGTAACACTATCGCTGGAAACTAAATCGCTATACAGCTTACCCTTGACAGAATAAGCTTCCTTTAACTTCTCGAGAGCAAGGACCAGCAGTTTCGTATCGTGTTTGTAGGACAGAGGTCTGTACAATGTGATCAGACAACAACTTCCAGAATCATAAATATTCTTACGGGAAAGGAATTGGGGCAAATTTGCGGCTTTCCAACCAATGGACTGTAGCCGTATAGATCGCGACTGCTTCTTCAGCACTGATATAGGGACCATCTTTCAAGTATCCGTGTTGTCGCTCCTGCTCTGCTTTCAAATACAGCCCTAACAGCATTGTGATAAGTTAGCCTCAATGAACCATGACGACGACGACGACGACGATGCTGAACGCACGAGTTAAACGACCCAAGTTCTTCTTCACAACAGCCTTGTCAACAGTGGCGCCACGACGAATACGTTCACGATTGTAGTGGGCAACACTACAGTTAAAATTTGATGCATGTAAAGGAGTAGACAAGCAGAATACTTACGAACACCACCAGTCAGCTTTGCTTTTGATATACCGCAAAATGATGTTCTCGATGGCGGTAGGCATACCTGGGACCTTCCAAGGTACTGAACTCATAGTGAGAAAGCAAATTCTATGAGGCATTGCAACACTTACTGTTGGCCTTCCAACATCTCCAAGCCTCGGACAAGTGCTGCAAGATCGTCTTCGACTTGTTTTGTTTGATGGACTCAGGCATCATGTCCAGGATATCATGCATGACCGCAGCTCGGAGCTCCAGATCGTAGTAAGACTCCACACGTTGTTTTGTGATCGTCTTTGCAACACCCTTGCTGTTTCGGCCTTCGAATTGACGAGCGAGAAGATTTCCAAGCCTATGAAAGTAATGACTTACCAAACGCATCAACCGACAAGACACAATGACTTACCATTGCTCCAGAAGGGGGACGATACCTCTCATGAAGAACAACCACACCCGCCATCCAAGGAGTCCAGAAACCGTTACCTGGACCCTTGCCAACTGGTCCTGTGTTGAATCTGTAGTAGATCAAATACTTCAAGTCTTTCGTCATGCGCACTTGACACATCAGCTATCGATGAACATGTTAGATAAAATGAAGGAATATGAAGGGAACGACGAACCTTGTACTTGTACCGGTACATTCCAGTAAGTGCACCAATATGAGCGAAGATATACTGCAGGGCATCTGCCAATTGGAAAGCATCAACGTTTCCGAGCCTGAGTTGGACGTGTGCGTCGACGACGAGCTTTGTCGGTCGAAGAATTCTTCGACATAGATGGAAAGCATTTTCGAATCGTGACTTTTTTCGTTCTTTCTCCTGGAGATAGTGTTTCAACAAAAGGGAAAACGACAGTCTGTGAGTTGACTTACTTGACAGGCTTCAGATTCATGTTATAGTCCAATTGAAGGTAGTTGAGATTTTTACGATGGATCAAGAGGTTCACAAGTTGTATCCCTGACGGCAAACTTGGAGACCAGCTTCGATCCAGTCGAGCTTGGTGGTCTGGAAAAACTTCGTCGCCTTCAGCTGGCAGAACAGATTCTCCTTTGCCATGGCCTTTTCCGGTCGTGTTCTCAGTTCATTGAGAGCGTAGCAGCAGGATGCGACAGATGTTGAAGCTTACAGGATATAATCAAAGACCTCGGTTTGGCGAGATCTTCGATGGTGTAGAACTGAGAGGGTTTGGGGGGGCGTCGATTGAGAGTGAGTGGCTTCAAGAAAACGTGTTCATCTGTAGTTTCTTCGTTCTGTGCGTCGTGTTCTTCAACATCCTTCATTAGACTGCCTGCATCAAAGCTGACGGTGAGGAGCTCGGCCTCTTCGTCTCCACGAGAGATGCCACTATATTCCTTTATTGTTCCGTAATGTACGCCAGAAAGCTGTGAAGAGTGTTAATATTGACAGTGAGAGAGTACCAGAACGAAAGAAAAACAACATGAAAAGCCTTAGCATGCCGGTGTATGCCAAGACACCACATTCTGCTGCCCCAAAGTCGGGTCTGCATACTAGAGGCTTGGGCATAATGGAGCTAGGTCAAATCATAGTAATATGCCGAAATACGCAAGGTAGAATTGAGGCCACTCACATGCAGACATGAAGGTAAGAAGCTAAGAGAAAACAACTGGCGCCGGTGGTTTATCATGACAACGTGATCGCGTCGTCATCATTCGGAATCGTACTACAACTTGAACTTGCAACTTAACTTCAAGAAATGGCCCAGCTGAATGCTTTGGCCAGTCAGAAATACATGTTATGAATGATACTCTATCCTATCTTTCAGTGCTCACCGTTTGCTCACCATTTGCTCACCGTCTCGCGGACCAACCGTCCGAATTAGTGGAGACTTCGTCTGACGTAAGCAGTTCTTGATAGCAGGCGCGCTTTCCTTCCATTGTCAACTTACGTAAAGCTTCATTTTTTGTTGGGCAACGTCGACCACGAATCGCTGCTACTACTGTCTTATCGTTTCTGCTACTCCATCTTTTCTCGATCGGATGATTCAACATATAGAGGAATCGATTCATCTTCAGGAGATCGCGAGCGCGGGCAGTAGTCGTGTATTTCCAACCGTTATTCCAGTATCATCGGCGCGCCATGGGCCTCTTCCATCGAGTATTAAACCTAGACGACGCTCAGGATCAACTCCGCCTTTGGGTACAGTAACGCGTATGACAGACGTGATGCCTTCGAGTGATATGGAAGCGTCTCATAGTACCGGTGTCGCTGTCGATGTTGCGGGCTCAGAGGTAGAGCAAGATTGGGAAATGGAAGATGAGGTTGATTTAACCAATGATCAACGTTTATTGAAGCATTGGATCAGAGAACATATGGGTGTTGAAGAGTTGATGGCACCGGGTTTTAAGTTTTTTTACGTTCGCTGCCAGGTGCATTCCTTTGCTTAATCCACTGAACTCGAACTAATGCAGGAACCTTCAGCCCCAGTTCGAACAAAAAAATGTACATCGCATTTGCACTGATATTCAACACCGAGTTAATGACCCTCTGATTCTACGATTTCCCTCTACTTTACCTGGAGGTATATATCTTCAAGCACGAAGCATGCTCCCTCAGAACACTGTCCTTGCGGCATACCACCTCACAATTCCCGGCTTCTTGTACTCAAAAACCCCCCGATTCGCATTTCCAGTGCACGAGTTGAATCCCCACATATCTACAGCAGAAGCTCGCACAGAATTAGCGTTACCATCTATAGTCCCATTGATGTTCCTGTGGGCATTCAATGCATTCCACGGCGACCGACCCATCTTGATCGATATCCCCCTCGTAGTTGGATCAAAGGCAAAAGCGGTCTTCACAAGGATTTGGACTTGTTGCAGACGAATTCGGTGGAACGGGCTCTCCGTCCAAACCCGTTACGAAACACAGGGAATAAAGAATTCGTTTGCCTGGGTCGACTACCACTTACTCCAGCGCATGGATAATGATTGGTTTCTTCATGACGTCGATGGTTCTGACGAGGCTGGTTTGCATACGAAATGGAATATTCACTGGCGTCTGAAATCTGTCTATACCCCCGCTTACTCACCTGGAGAACGGCGTAATCGGATATTACTGGAGGAGACTGCACTGGCAACTGGTTCCACGGGCGCAGGACCGACTCGTGCGACAACGTCCTATTTTCAACCCACTCAGTCTGGTACTTACCATTGGAACGAGCGTTGAACACGACGGGATCTTTGCCATGAGGCTTCGCATCGTAGAATTGAAAACTGCTGAGTGGGATCAAAGACTGCTTAGTGAACATCCATACTCACATTGCTTTTTTTCCTTCTCGTGTTTTTGCTTTCTTTCGCATACTCACGCTCTGATCACCTATTATTCTGCCGTTGCTAAATCGTCCGCTGGTCTTTCGAGCTTTGTGATTCTCCTCGTACCTTCACTCTCTTCACTCTTCCCTTCTCCCTTCTCCCTTCACTCTTCCCTTCTCCCTTCACTCTTTCCTTCTCCGTTTGTCGCACTGTCTCGTTTCCTCCCGAGCTCGTACCTAGATTAGTGCAAAAAGGATCTCAAGTTTATACGATCTACTTCCGGGCCTTTATTTCCGAGAATCAGCCATCGGTTCGGAAAATGCGTACACAATGCATACATACTAGTCCACAAATACACTAATACACTGACCTACTCGCACCGAGATCAACCGAAACATGAGAGCTAATATCGACGTCCGAGGCCTCACTGAGAGACGGTTGCTCAGGAAAGTCAAAATCATAATCTTGAGTGAACATACGAGCCAAGATACGAGATACAAGTCGCGTTTCGAGTCAAAATAATTCGGACAAAACCGATATAGGTGGCTGGGTGACCGGGTCCTTCACATCTGCATATAGATCAACGCCGCTCAAATTGTGTACCGCTCCACTCTGAGTAGGGTCGTATAGAAATGGCCTACTAACACATATACATGCTTGAATTGAACAAGTTGGCGTGTAAGTATTGTGTATTGGTCATCAACTGGCGATTGGTCATTTTTTAGTGATTGGTCATCATTCTGTGATTGGAATGAAGCAGTATCGAGCAACCCGGGAGCAACCTCTAGTTCCGATCCTTCACCTACGTGTGTTTGTCGCAGGTTCGTCGTTCCATTTTGCTGATGCCTTGCTTTACTCTACTGACGTGTCCTTTATTTGGATCGACGGCAGGAACGATACTTTAAAAGACGCATGAAGCGGTCAACCCTTCTTCACCCCCCTCTTTTATCCTCCTCTTCGTTCAGCGTTTAGCTCGCCTTCAGCCAATCTTTTGAATTTCTCAGCAATTTCTACGGTCAGTACGCAGTGATTAACCGAATTCATGCATAAATCTGATATGTTCTTCAGTTATCATTTCATCTAATCGTCGTCATGGATTATTCTCAGATCGTCCAACAGTCCCTGCAAGCCATGCTTGCTAGCAATCCCCAGCTCATTCTTCAGTTCTTGCAGCAGTCGTCTCCTCCGGCATCCGGTTCGAGTGGGCCACAGTTATCCGTTTCACCTCAGCCGTCAGCTCCTACTCCGTTGACGCCTACCTCTTCTTCCCCCGAAGGCTCCTCAGTCTCGTCTTCAGTTTCAGTTTCTGCAGCTCCGCCTGCTCTTACGGCTTCGCAGACAAGTCCTGCATCCGCAGCTTCGCAGACGATACCTGCACCGCTACCTTCTACTAGCACGTTAACGAGCTCGTTGCATTCCCAGCCAGCGCCGCCGATCACAACTTATCTATCTCCTCTCAGTATGTTGGCATCTGTTTGCGCTTCGGGTTCCAACAATGGTCCTTTGCACCCCCAGCCTCACCTTTCCATAGCCTCACAACGATAGAACGAGCGAATCGTGACCGTAACAAGCATGCAGCTCAGATGTCGACGAGCAACCCTGAAAGGAGGAGGAAGAGGAGAGGTCAAGGTAGGAAGCCGCCTAGACTGGTTGGCGGTGTTGGTCCCTTCAAAGTAGAAGATACAATCGCCACAGCGAGCGATGGAACGGAAGTTGTGAGCTTGGTCGTCCTCGTGTATCTGCCGCGCCTCAGTCCTGATGACTGTCAGGTATGTCTTCTTATATATCATTCTATAATTTTATGATACTAACATGATAATCATTTCAGATTCATAACCTCCCTCTCGAGCTTCACCACTATGTGCAGAACAGCGACGCGTTCCAGACTGTCCTCGAATCTCTCAATCTAGTCTATCATTTTGATAATTTGTCTCTCAACACGAAGGTTGTCGACCTCCTTGACGTTGTCCAATCGTCTCTATCTCAGGCCGGTTGGACCTTTCCCCAAAATCCGAGCTCTGGTACCGAGCCATCGGCATTCTTCCGTCGTCACGAGCGCCTTGCTATACAGCTTCTGCGATTTGTTGGCCGAGGCAACATTAATAATAACGCGAAGACGCCTCGACTGATCCCAGGGAAAGTAGAATCTGAGACCATGACCTTGGCCCAAGTCGTCTGCAACAGCGCAGACTATGGGGTTGCTAAGTACGCTGTCACTCCCGAGAAAAAGTTTCTTCTTCACACCGGTATGGTCCGTGCTTCGATTTCCAAGGGTGATCACTGATTTTAATGCAATAGTCATCCGATCTCCCAATGTTTCCTTGAACGTCAACCTGTTCGAGAAAGGTCTTGGATCTGAGAATGTCGCACAGACCCATAACTGCCTTTCGAAACGTATATATGGAATCTTTCGTTCTGACGGGGACGCCCTTGTAGATGAGGGATATAGAGCACTTAACGAGGCCGAAATGGAGTTTGGGTGTAGAAGGAATACCGACGAGGAATCTACGGTATGTTTATTCTATCCATTTTAACGACTCGAATTGATTCGATCCTAGGACATGAGGGTAGTAGCTCAAATGCTCACGATGGAGCCGTCGAGTTCTACTTCTATCACCCAAGGTAAATTGCTCAATGAGTTGAACATTCCAACAGCTCACCATTCACAGATTTACTCGACTTACCGCCCCCGATTCCTCCAACGATTCAAATTCAAGGTAGCCCAGAAGAAGCTCCGGAGACTGCAGTAAGTCGCAGGCACTCGTTCAGCTTGCACAGGAGTTCATGTGTTTCGTGATAGCCTATCAATATCCTTTGGGATACCACTTGGGTCCCTCCTCCAGTCGCCGAAATGTTTACTATCGTCGATCGTTCACCCATCTTCAAATACGTTTCGGAGCGATACCACCACGTATTCGATACTGAAGAATTGGGTTTCATGATCAAAGCGGATACCACGCATGCAATGGTTCAAGAATACACCAAGCTTGTACGCAAAGCAAACATAGATGGAGATTTCACTGCTGTCCTGTCGGAGCACAGACATTTTCAGTTGTGAGTGCATCAGGAAAAATATTCTCATCTCTAGAGTCCCCAGAGATACCCCCCAATTCCTAGGTAATCTCAGAGAGCCTAGAGTATCTGAGTTCTTTGAGGCTTCTAAAAATTCTCTGGGTGCTTTCTGATGCTTTCTGGTGCTTTCTGGTGCTTTCTGATGCTTTCAGGATCTCTAGGATGTTTTTTGATCTTTCAAAGTTCACAAAAATCTCTGAGCAGCCTAGGAATTGGGGGGTATCTCTGGGGACTCTAGAGCTGAGAATATTTTTCCTGATGTGCGTTGTTCAGCGAATCAATTGATGTTTCTTATACATATTTCCAGAGTGAATATCGAACCAGATGGCTCCGAGACCTATATCACCTCGGGACCCGGCGTCGAAAAGGAGGTTATGAGCATCTTCTTCAAGTCAAACTTCAGTGACGCTGCGAGCCTTCTTACGAACGTTATCGATGACTACACCACACTCGCCACCGTGCCCATGCTGTCGGCTTCAGATATATCGCCCACCAAGAAGGATGAGCTAACTCACTTTGGGTCGGTTGTCGGGTTATCCCTCATACACGGGGTTTATCCTGCAAATCTGAATCCTCTGCTTCTGGTATACCTCCTCAGTGGTTGCGATCTCGGCTCCATCACGAAAGACTTGGTGGTTGAATACTTCCCTACACTATATCAGACTTTAAGCCGATGGCTCGCACTCAGATATGACGACAATAGCAATCTAAACTCATTTCAAGCACATTTTGCAACTTATCATTATCTACCGGTACGTTCCTCTAGTCGTCGCCATTGCACATACTCAAGGTTTCCCAGGTTGCGGCTTTACGTGATCGTTCTGAAAGACTCCATCAATCGCTGGCATGTACAATGCTTCACAATGCCATCGTCGGTCCCGAAACCGTCGAACATCCATATTTCAAAGCTTTCTTGAAGGGCCTCCTCCTACCGTGTGGGATTCTGGGTGTGGACTTATCCGAAGTACGTATATATCTGTATGCTCGAATAGTGGTCGTACTCACTGTGTGTAATCACTAGATCGCAAGACGTTTCAGCGGTGGTACGAGTGAATTCGTTACCTCACTCCTCGAAACTCGCATCACAGGCGACTATTCTATGCTTCGAATCGATTACATCGACCATATCAACGGTTCTATTCAGCGTGAGCTCGAAGACGCTCTGTCGTCGGTTTTCCCAACATTATCTGACAAAGGATTTCCGGCCATCTTCCGAGAGTTTCTGGAAGGTTCAGGATTACCGCCACCTCTGACTATACAAGGATTGCGAGGCAGGTTCGCAGATATAGTATCACTCGACGATGTTTCCAAGAAAGGATTCCGAATGAGAATGTTCTGCTGGGCAACTACTGGAGTGCCTCATATACTCCTCAATGGTTCTTATACTGAGGTGAGTGATTTTTGTTCATATTCGAGGCTATGCTTAAACGATCCATAGGTTTGTCTGATTGCAGACAACAGTCCCCAGTACCTTAGTCATGATACTTCAGACGAGGAGCGTGCACAGCATTTGAATAATGGCACATGCTGCTTCAAGACCTGCACACGCATGATGCTCATACCCGCATCCTACCTTTTGAAGTTGTTACGGACGCCGTCTAGCAATCCACGGGCGGTCATGGACGCAATCTTTAGCTGGCTATTCTTGCAGATTCTGGATGGCGTTGGGAATTACAACGTTTTGTAGGCAACGGGCAACGTTCTTTTCGATATACCACGGTCGATTCGCTACTTGATACTAATAGATACATATGCCTCGCTCGTTACTCTAGCAATGTTGAAGTACACCTTAATTCAAATTGATGTTTTCATTCAAGGTAGTCATCTTGTTGAGCCCAGTAGCTTAACGAACTGTGATTGAACATCTAGTTTGGAGAGACTATTGGCGGCTATGATTCAAAATGTCTTTCCCCCTAAAAAAGTAAGGCTTAAACGATGTGTTATAGGCATGGAACTGATTTTGATCTGTATCTAGTGGCATCTGCGAACAACTTGTATTGACAAGGCTTTATATCCGCCGTTCAACGCGTACATATGTATATTACCGACGTCCGGTGACATGCTGTGAGATATACGTACGGTATCCAGTCTCTGCGCTCGTCGTCTCGCGCACCGGCCGTACTATATAGACTTCATCAGCCCATCGTAAGCATTTCATGATAGCGGCGGGCTTTGGTTCCATTGTCAACTTACGTAAACCTTCATTTTTTGTTGAGCAACGTCGTCGTCACCAATCAGCACCAGCCACAAGTAATCGCTGCTAGCATATCATCCTGCCTATACTTGTAAGCATCGTCATGTTCAAATCACCCATCTGAAAGGACATGAGCCTTCTCAATGAACAACATAGGCTAAAGGCCAGAAACATAGCAGAAACACTTGTTGAAGTACATGACTTCAATAAGCAAACATGCCAAAAAGTTCAAGTAGAGGCCATGCCAAATCTTGGGCAAAATTTATGCCAAAATCCATCAGAAAATATTCATGACACTCTAATAGCCGTGTATACTGACACCCATTCCAGGTCAGACTCGTATGATCCACAACTTAATTTTGCTTGAAGCAGAGGAAGAAGATTCAGAATGGGACAGTTCAGATGGTGATGAAGCCACCACTCGTGCTACCGCGGAAATTCCATCGGAATATATTCTCCCATCCGCTGATACTCCATATTTTTTCGATCGGATGATTCAGCATATGGAGGAATCGATTCATCTTTGGAATATTGTCAATGCGCGTACTGGCAGTAGTTGCGTTCTTCCAACCGTTATTCCAGTATCTTCGGCACGCCATGAGCCTCTTCCATCACGAATTACAACTAGACGACGCCCAGCATCTGTGCCTCCGCCGGCTATATCAAGGACGACTACCGCCAGACTACCACGTTCGGAATCAGCTCCGCCTTTGGACACAGTAATACGTATGACAAATGTGAAGTCTTCGAGTGGCATGGGAACGGCGGGCTATAGTACCGGTATCGCGATTGATGTTTCGGGCTCAGAAGTGGAGCAAGATAGGGAAATGGAAGATGAGGTTGATTTAACCAATGAGCAACGCTTATTGAAGCATTGGATCAAAAAATATATGGGTGCGGAAGAGTTGGTGGTACCAGGGTTCACGTTTTTTTACGTTCGCTGCCAGGTGGGATCATTCGATTATTCCGTTGAACTTGAACTCATGGAGAGAACCTTCAGCCCCAGTTCGAACAGAAAATCGTAAATCGAATTTGCACAGATATTCAACACCGAAATATTGATCCTCTGATTCTACGAGCGGCATTTCCCTCTACTTTACCTGGAGGTATATATCTTCAAGCACGAAGCATGCTCCCTCAGAACACTGTCCTTGCGGCGTACCTTCTTACGATCCCCGGCTTCCTGTACTCGAAAATACCCCGATTCGCATTTCCAGCGCACGAGTTGAATCACCGTATATCTACAGCAGAAGCTCGCACAGATCTAGCGTTACCCATCCATAGTCCCATTGACGATCCTGCGGGCATTCAATGCATTCTACGGGAACCGACCCATCTTGATCGATATCCTCCTCGTAGTTGGATCAAATGCAAAAAGGGTCTTTACAAGAATGACGTTGGACTTGTCATTGCAGACGAATTCGATGAGATCAACTCTGATGTCGAACGTTTGGTTTTATTTCCTCCTCGAATTGACTGGGACTTGGTTCCCGATTTTTCCAGTGGCAAAGCCTCCCTTGGCAAACGAAAGTGCCAGCCAACAGACCGCCCAGGGGTTCTCTCGCGGCAAGCTGGAGAGTATATCGCTGAGAATTACTGCTTCCCCACCCAAATGGATTGTGCTAGACACTGCGAAACGCCCCATTCATGTTCACATTCTGAAACGACACACAAACGCTATCTATGTCTAGATCAACAGTGGCAGAATGGCCTTGTTCTCGTACGAATAAAGCTCACAGATATGGAGCTTGCATCGGAGATTCCAGCCAAGAATCGCTACTATTTTCTAGAATCCAAACATTATGCCGTTCAACAATCTCTCCTATGGATGCCTCCGCCATCATCTTGGGAATTCCGGATCGGGGAGGCCGTCCGTTTCACTGATTTCGATGGCCATTGGTGTACACCAGGTGGACGATATACATTCGAACTCCCCGAGGGCTGTACCAAAGGCATGATTCACCATGTTGGTCCTGCAGATTGTGCAGCTGATACTGTGAAGCTTTTGTAAAAAGGTCCGATGAGTTATCGAGGAACGTTTGAAAAAACCTGTGATAACTCGGAGGGGGCTCCGGAAATGGCTCCGGGGGGTGGTCATGCCTGTCACCACCTGTCACATGGGGCCTATATTTACTATTTTGGGTAATTAATAATTATCCAGATATTAAATAAGCAGTACATTTTCAAAAAAACCCGAAAATTCATTAAAAATCTAAAAAATCCTAAAAAAGCCAGATTAGGTCAGATCAGGGTATGTAAGCAAATGACCTCATATGATAAAAAATGATGTAGGGTCAATATAGGTACTAAAAATAGCCCAAAAAATCACTAAAAATGCAAAAAATATTTAGGGATGGTATAGAGCCTATTGCAGGTCCAGGCCCATCAACATTACCAAAAAAGGAAAAAATTGATCATGATGTCATCTTGTAGCAAAAAATCTGAAAAAAATCATAAAAATAGTTAAAAAATTCAGGGGTGCCTTGTTGGCCCTGAAAATGCAAAATAAAAAAAAAATACGCGACAAGTGTAAAAAATTTTATCACTCCAAATCATACCAAATCCACTATACAGTCAGAATATATGATGTATATGCTATTTTTAGCACCTCTAGCACCCTCGATCACTCAGAATAGCTTATATCACTTAAAAATCACACCAAACTGACAACATTGAGTAAATATGATGTACATGATATTTTTAGCACACCTAGTACCCTTGGACACTCAGAACAATTTTTATTACTCAATATGTTCAGTACACTTGGTACTTATCACACCTAACATACTAAAATTTGGAACAGTAGTGATATGTATTATGTCTAACACAGTTGACAATAAATACTCAAAATAGTGTTATCAGTCACTATACTTAACACACTTAACAGTCAAAAAGTCGGAACAATATTACTTGATATACATAACACACTCATTGTTATACTATAACACACTTATAACAACGAGTTTTGGGCGCTTATGGGCGCTTATTTGGTGTTTTTGAGTCGAAATTCATTAATAGCACACTCAATAATTTTTGTGTGGGCTCTATATTGTGTCAGGATGTTGTCTATATCATATTCCTCTAGATATAATTCGGAGAACTCGAAAATACAACCTGTGGGGCTAGCTATACTGTGATCTTGTGTGATATAATAGTGTTTTATGTAAATGCCAATGCATATGTCCATGTAGTGCAAGTATACTGATGCTAGTGCATGAGAAAAGCACTCCTACAGTCTACTGGCAGTGTCTGTACATGATTCAGATAGCTATCATAAAGGTTGGACACTGTGATACACATGTACATGTTTCATGTACACCATAGATGTCTACACCTACATGTAACAATAGATGTCATATTCAATGACCCCCATTACAGATCTCTTGGTTGTATCACATAGAGTTAGCATAGAATATGTTGTAGGATGACTCTTTTCATGACCCAGCAGCAGTTTGACTTCATAACATGGGTGTATGCACTGTCATTTACATAAAACAGTGTTATATCACAAAAAATCATAGCATAGCTAGCCCCACAGGTTGTATTTTCGAGTTCTCCGAATTATATCTAGAGGAGTATGATATAGACAACATCCTGACACAATATAGAGCCCACACAAAAATTATTGAGTGAGCTATTAATGAATTTCGACTCAAAAAACCCAAATAAGCGCCCATAAGCGCCCAAAACTCGTTGTTATAAGTGTGTTATAGTATAACAATGAGTGTGTTATGTATATCAAGTAATATTGTTCCGACTTTTTGACTGTTAAGTGTGTTAAGTATAGTGACTGATAACACTATTTTGAGTATTTATTGTCAACTGTGTTAGACATAATACATATCACTACTGTTCCAAATTTTAGTATGTTAGGTGTGATAAGTACCAAGTGTACTGAACATATTGAGTAATAAAAATTGTTCTGAGTGTTCAAGGGTACTAGGTGTGCTAAAAATATCATGTACATCATATTTACTCAATGTTGTCAGTTTGGTGTGATTTTTAAGTGATATAAGCTATTCTGAGTGATCGAGGGTGCTAGAGGTGCTAAAAATAGCATATACATCATATATTCTGACTGTATAGTGGATTTGGTATGATTTGGAGTGATAAAATTTTTTACACTTGTCGCGTATTTTTTTTTATTTTGCATTTTCAGGGCCAACAAGGCACCCCTGAATTTTTTAACTATTTTTATGATTTTTTTCAGATTTTTTGCTACAAGATGACATCATGATCAATTTTTTCCTTTTTTGGTAATGTTGATGGGCCTGGACCTGCAATAGGCTCTATACCATCCCTAAATATTTTTTGCATTTTTAGTGATTTTTTGGGCTATTTTTAGTACCTATATTGACCCTACATCATTTTTTATCATATGAGGTCATTTGCTTACATATCCTGATCTGACCTAATCTGGCTTTTTTAGGATTTTTTAGATTTTTAATGAATTTTCGGGTTTTTTTGAAAATGTACTGCTTATTTAATATCTGGATAATTATTAATTACCCAAAACAGTAAATATAGGCCCCATGTGACAGGTGGTGACAGGCATGACCACCCTCCGGAGCCATTTCCGGAGCCCTCTCCGAGTTATCACAGGTTTTTTCAAACGTTCCTCGATAACTCATCGGACCTTTTTACAAAAGCTTCACAGTATCCTGTGGATTGTGAGATCAACATCCCTCTGCAGGTGGCGAATATCACGGTCAACTCACTCCATACGATGTCAAAAGTCCATCTTGAAAAAATGTTCTATCCGGGCGATACTGTTCAACTTCTTCCTGGGGTCCGTCAAAAGCTTCGCTTACACCATGAAACGAATGGATACATGGCATTGGCTGAAACGAAGGCGATAGAGCTGGCAGGAAAGGAAGGTCTGGTGATCAGTGTTTGTCCTGGTAGAGTTGAGGTGCTGTTACAGGAGGATCACAATGAGGTCCGGCTCACTTCTCAATCATCGTACTGATAACTGAATGACTTCTAAAAGCAAATTCTTGAATTTCACCCAAATACACTCACAAAGGTGGAACAATCGGCCGCCGTCAACGACGTGGTATATCATCGCTCAAACCACCTTTCAACACACCAACACAGGATCCCTTTGATCGAACCCTCCACCGCTCAATTTCCTTTGAAGAACGTGGAAGTGTATCCCATCAAATATTCCAAAAAGGGTTATCGAGCCATAGTCGTAGATGCAAAATTGGATGAAGACACCGTCAGCGGGCTCTCCGTCCAAATCCGTTACGAAACACAGGGAATGAATAATTCATTTGCCTGGGTCGACTACCACTTACTCCGGCGCGTGGATAATGATCGGTTCCTTCACGACGACGACGATAGTTCTGAGGCTAGCTCTCATACAAAATGGGATAGTTACTGGCATCTGAAATCTGGCTACTCCCCAGCTTACTCCCCTGAAGAACAGCGTGATCGGAAGAGGCGAAAATTACTGGAGAATAATGCACTAGCCACAGACGCAGAACCGACTCGTGCGACAACGCCCTGTTCTTTCAACCCACCCAGTCCGGGCACAGACCCAGCCTGGGATCCTTCTTCTCCCGATCCTCCTTCGCACCACTGGATCCTTGATCCGCGCATCGTGACGTCAGTTCAGGGTAACCTGGAACTGTTGGTAGCAACTACGGCCGACCCAAAGCAAGATCAACGGGTTTTCATACAAACTGTACACGGTGTAACGAAGGTGTACTCTAACGTAGGAAACCTGCGAAGAAGTCCCAATAGTAGCAATATTGTCGAAGTAGACCCCTGGACCATCCTTCAAAACCCTCGATCATTCTCTGTACCTTCCAATCCCGCGACTGCCAAAGGCCTGTACATCATCTGCTCAGGAGAACACACTGGGAAGTTATGTCGCCGAGTCAACTATATGATGCACTTGGATTCAACAAAACCCTCACGCTGGTTTGTTCAAGTGGTCAAGCTCATACGCCAACCCAAGCACAGGAAAGGTATACAATTCGATGAAATCATCGATACGGACGCTGGAGCTTTCTGGATTGAAGGCAAAGACCTGGCTACTGTGCATGAAACTGTGAGTATGCGGGCTAAGGGAAACAAACAGTTGGAATTGATTCGTACTACATATCAACCAATACATGAGTTGTAATCACAGAGACTACTTTATACTTCACATTTGGGACTCACTAATTATCGATACGACCTCTTATAATACTCAATGTACTATGTTCAAGTAAGTTGTCTTATCATTATCTTATTTAACACACAAGAAATGCAAAGTGTAAACTTGTAGTAGATTGAGGATAGGTACAATTTAAAGAAATGGCATGGTCATTATGCATTAACCCTCGACTGCAAAGAAGCTTTCCAACGAATACGAATTGTAAGGTTAGTGCTTTTGGTATTTTCGATAATATGTACTGAGCATCCATTTTCAGCTGAGTCCAGGAGAATGAAGAACGTTCTGAGGACGAAATGTATGGAGGACAAATCTAAAGGATAGAAGGGAGCTCGCGGATCTGCAAGGTGAGTTCTCAGGGTGGGATCTGTGTTCAAGGCATATAGTTCCAGCTTATAATACATATCGTAGAACGTCTGAGATGATTGGCCAAGATAGCCTATTTTTCCTAACTGACGGAAATCCACCAGTCTGTGCAAGGGACCTTGGAAGGTCGGCGGTTCCGTGGCAAATGCCATTATGGTATCGGCGTTGCACACTGAGGGCTGAAACAGGCTGAAACCCACGGGCGAAAAGCTTTCGCATCGATATCGTACCATTGAAACCCCCTTTAGTTCTCAACCATCATCGCAGAAGGCAGAGAGGACGCGTTCTGATCAACCAACGTGTCTTCACCATCAAAGAAAGTGGCATATTGCATGGCAGGTTCAAATTGTAAGCAACGGGATTGGCTTGGGCGAGGTTAGTACTCGTGTCGACCAAGAATCTTTGAGCAATTGACCATGTTAAATCCACTGCTAGGAATCTTCAAGGAAAACCCAAGCACCAAGCTCGAGTTTGTGGGAAAGTTGTTATTGCTCACGTTGAAATCATGTACGAATACTTGGCAAGGTGAGGTGATAGAAAGAAATTCGCCCAGATATCTGCAGACTACTCAAAGCGGTTTAGCAATAAGTACAGCGAATCGACCAGCAGACGTCGGAAGACGTTCATCGCGATCGGTGGCGCCACATGGTTGCCATAGAATTGATTCGACCCTGAGATTGAACGTTGAACTTGAACCGCGATCATGAACCCCCCATTTTCCTCGTCTTTACTGCTATCTGTGGTCTTACTGGTACTTCCATGTCTGAACTGGCATGCCTACTCAATATTCTGTCGGGCAAGCACTCCTATTTCATTACAAGACCCGAACATTTCAGGTCCCGATGCCCTCACACTCCAGGACGAGTTTCGAAGACATTACCACCACTTCCAGTCTGTTTTGAACCAAATATCTCAGGATGACACGACAGATGTCTTTCATATACTACTGCTAGGCGAAGACCTCGAAGAATATGCCAATCTCGTTGCTCAGGTAAGTGAAACCCAGCAAGTAAATGTGCTCAAGCTCAGCGCGAACAGAATTCAGCGACATTTCTCGACCAAGCAGAATGGCAAACACTTCAAACAAACATACAAAGTATGATCATGGACCTTCGGACGATATACGATCAACGAGTGGAACAGAGTCATCATGGACGCCCAAACATCGTCTCTTGGGAGCACAGTGGTTCTGCAGGGCGACCTCGGGCAATTATTGATCCCAGCTTCCTACAGTGGGCTCATGGGCGTCGTTTGACTAGCGGTATCGCATATTTCTTGGGTTTAAGCACTAGGACGGTTAGGAGGTCACTTCTTGAATACGGCATAGTGTCTCCAGGACATACACCGTTTGCAGATAGAATGGATGCAAATAATGCTGCTCAGGACGACAGTCTTGATCCAGAAACCCTACCTCCAGAAGTTCAAAACGCGGCAAATGCAATCCAGTCTTCGTCGTCATCAAGTCGCCTTTCAAATATGTCCAACGATGATCTCGATACGATGATACAGTTGCTCCGTTCACATTATCCCAGTGCTGGGATACGAATATTGGATGGAATGCTGCGACGGCTTGGTCATGTCGTACCGTATGAAAGGATTCGACAATCTTTGATGAGAATTAACCCCGTTCAACGTACCTTCGACCGGATCCGAATTCGCCGTCGTCGCTACACAGTTCCCGGCCCTAATTCGCTTTGGCACCATGATGGGCACCACCGTAAGAGTCTTCAGTCTTAGTCCATTATGTTGTATGGTGCTAATTTTTCCGGAACCAGGACTTATACGATAGGGTATTGTGATTCATGGGTTTATTGATGGTTATTCTCGTTTAATCACAGCCCTCCGCGCACACAACAATAACCGCTCCTCGACCGTTCTCTCTTTGTTCATGTCTGCTGCTGCAAGATATGGGTTACCTTCACGGATACGAGGAGATCATGGTGTGGAGAACGTATGGGTTGCGGCTTACATGGAACACGCCCGAGGTTCAGGACGAGGATCGTATATTTGGGGAAGGTGCGATGTTGTATCTTCATTTGAACTCCCTTCCTGATGCCCATTTAGATCTGTTCACAACGTTTGTATCGAGAGACTATGGGTAGATGTATCGAATTACATTACTCAGCCATGGAACGACATATTTTCCGGGCTCGAGCAACGCTACCATCTGGATATCAGCAATCCGAACCACATTTGGCTTCTCCAGTATCTATTCATGGACACCATCAACATTATTCTAGCATTCTGGGCCGAGGGCTGGAATAATCACCGGATTACTCAGCGAGATGGACCAAGTCGTAGCCCAGAAGATATGTGGGGTTTCGACATGCTTGTCCATGGGATACGAGGCGATAGTGTGGACGACTTTTCTATGTCGGATCAAGAGTTAGCGGATTTTGGTGTTGACTGGGAAGATTTGGAAGATGAAGCGTTGTTACAATCACTACGGCGCAACTATGCACATGAAGAGGGTGCCAGCACTTGGCTCGGACGGCACGGTCCTCCACCGGTTCTCAATGAGGTGCATGTTGAACCCCCTTCGGGTTTGATGACCACTGCGGAGATCCAAGCTCTAGACTCTTTCCTCGAACCAATCTCTCAAATTTCGAATGAAGGTGACGCAATACGTTTGTGGTGCATGGCCCTTGCATACGTTCGAGCTTTGTATCCCGATTACTTTTAGTTTATCTATCCTGCCATCTAAGTAGATCAATAGATGTGATTGTCGATGAAATATTCAAGCAGACGCGTTCATCCTCAAGCATTTCCACGACCATCTCTTCTCACTTGCCTTCCATGTTTCTTTCCAGCAAATCTTTGAGATTCTTTGACAGATTCTCCGTAGGCTTGTTTTATGTCTGCCTCGAATAATGGACTCTGAGGTCTGCTTAACTCATGAGATGGCTTCAGTAAGTACAGTCGCTTCCACTCGCCGCCTTTGGCTGATGAACTTTCGTAGAGAACTGATTTCATTCATTGGCCAACCGCGAAAAGATTCTACGCCAAGCCTGCTTCGATTGTGATTCCATATTCCACCACTACTGTTTACGCGAATTCGTAACTTCGTAGAGTGTTTTGACTGACGCTATCATCAAAATCCATGGAGACTTTAAGATCATGGTCCCGTTTTAGGGCTTGGCAGGTACAGTGGTCGTCCATCTTCATATGATCATACCTATTTTGACTCTCATCGCTACACATTCATCTCTGAAAATAGTGGGGACTTCTCTTCAAAAATTGGAAGGAAATAAACCCTGCAGTAAGCGTTTCGAATTCTTCATACCTCGAGTCGTGGCTCATGATATCTACCGTACATGCCTTTGACAACTCCTCGCCTTCTCTACTCGTGCTCGTGAACAATATGCTTAAGGTATTGTTCTGCAGGTATTGCTACTGTTCAAGAAATCAGGTCCATCCGACAATGGAGCTATGGAACCTTCGGTAGCGAACGTCAAGTAGATATCACAGTCATGGATATCGGAAGATCTCGAGGCTAATGAATACCTTCGTATGGGCCATTGGTATATCGAAGTTCTCAGAGGGACGAATAACAACAACTTCCCCAACGTTGATCTCATCGTCGATGTCGCAAAACGTGCTGGTGTTCATGTCTAGGCTGATTGGGGACATGCTTCCGAAAATTCACGTCTACCGGAGAGCCTGACAGCTAGTAAAAACAAGATCGTCTTTATTGGTCCTCCTGGCAGCGCAATGAGGAGTTTAGGCGACAAAATTCCAGTACCATCGTCGCCAGCGTGCTCACGTTCCTACAATGCCATGGTCTGGAACGGGGATATCCGACACTGCTCTGTCCGAGGCTGGATACGTCATCGTCCCCGACTCGGCCTATCAGGCTGCTTGTGTTACGTCCGTTGAGGAAGGCTTAGCAAAGGCCGAAACGATTGGATGGCCCGTCATGATCAAGGCTAGTGAAGGAGGCGGAGGAAAGGGTATCAGAAAAGTGGAACAACCCGAAGCTTTCAAGAACACGTATCACGCTGTCGCTGGAGAAATACCTGGTATGCGATCCACGATCTTCGTGATCTAATGCATATATTCGTCTATATTCTAGGTTCTCCTATATTCATCATGAAGTTGGCTGGAGCCGCTCGCCATCTCGAAGTACAACTTCTCGCTGATCAGTATGGAAACGCCATTTCTTTGTTCGGACGCGATTGTTCTGTCCAACGCCGTCACCAAAAGATTATAGAAGAAGCTCCTGTTACAATTGCCAAACCCGACACTTTCAAGAAAATGGAACGTGCGGCCGTGCGTTTAGCAAAACTTGTCGGATATGTTAGCGCTGGAACAGTCGAATGTCAGTTCTATGTTATTGTTCTGTTTCACCCCCTCACTCACTTGTAAGACAGATCTCTATAGTCACGCTGATGACTCTTTCCACTTCCTGGAACTCAACCCACGTCTTCAAGTCGAACATCCCACCACTGAAATGGTGTCCGGAGTCAACCTGCCTGCTGCTCAACTCCAAGTAGCTATGGGCATTCCCCTTCATCGTATCAGACGTATTCGCCAATTGTACGGTGTGGCTCCGAATGCCGCATCCGAGATCGACTTCGACATGATCAAGCCCGACGCCAATCAACTCCAGCGTAAGCCACGCCCGAAAGGACACGTCGTAGCAGTTCGTATCACTGCAGAAAATCCCGATGCTGGGTTCAAGCCCTCTTCCGGTTCCCTCCAGGAGCTCAACTTCCGTTCTAGTATGAACGTCTGGGGTTATTTCTCTGTTAGCTCCGCAGGTGGTCTGCACGAATTTGCGGATTCCCAGTTTGGACATATTTTCGCATACGGTGAAGATAGAGGCGAGAGTCGCAAGAACATGATCATCGCGCTCAAGGAACTCAGTATCCGAGGTGACTTTAGAACGACTGTTGAGTATCTGATCAAACTGCTCGAACTGGATGCCTTCAAGGACAACACCATCACCACCGGCTGGCTAGACTCTCTTATCAGCGACAAGCTCACCGCAGAACGTCCCGACGCCACTCTTGCAGTCATTTGTGGTGCCGTCACAAAAGCATACCTCGCCTCGGAAGCTTGCTGGACAGAGTACAAGCGTATTTTGGACAAGGGTCAGGTCCCAGCTCGCGACGTGCTGAAAACCGTCTTTGTGATTGATTTCATTTACGAAAATGTCAGATACTCGTTCACCGCCGCGAGATCTTCTTCTACCGCTTGGACTCTATACCTCAATGGAGGCAGCACTATGGTCGGTGCCCGTCCGCTAGCTGACGGTGGTCTTTTGGTTTTGGGACGGAAGGAGTCACTCAGTTTACTGGCGTGAGGAAGTCGGTGCCCTCCGTTTGATGGTAGATGCAAAAACTTGCCTGATTGAACAGGAGAACGACCCTACCCAGTTGAGGAGTCCGAGTCCAGGGAAGCTGGTTCGCTTCTTCGTTGATAGTGGGGACCATATCAGGGCTGGAGAGCAATATGCTGAGATAGAGGTATGTTGAATCAGATTTTGTCTTGAGTGTTGATGTTGATCACTTTCAGGTCATGAAAATGTACATGCCCTCGGTCGCGTCCGAGGATGGGGTTGTGCAGTTGATCAAGCAGCCCGGAGTTAGCCTAGAACCTGGAGACATCCTCGGTATCCTGACCTTGGATGATCCCGGTCGCGTCAAGCACGCTAAACCTTTTGAAGGTCTTCTTCCTACGATGGGTACTCCGGCTGTGACTGGTAACAAACCACATCAACGCTTCGTTCACTGCATCGGCGTCTTGACCGATATCTTGGACGGTTTCGACAACCAGGCAATCATGGCGGCCATAATGAAAGCAGCATCTATAGATGTTATCATGGATGAGCCACAGCGTATCAAGTACGCTGAAAAGAGAAAGAGGAATGGGAGGATATCGGGGTGACGCCCACAATGAAGCTGTCGCTGCAAACGATAATGATCATGTAAGCTTCATATATCGATGTCGGTATTGTTGCGTGGGTTGCGAAACGTTATCCAAATCCGGTAGGGCTTACTGAGGGCGGGAATAATGGAATGTATCGCGAGGCGGCAATTACCAAGTTGGGAAAGAGTGAGTCGGCTTGTAACCGATGGAAGTACGCAAGATCTTGATTAAGAAACGACAAGTCATTGCTTGGTAACTGATCCCATCGACTGCATCAACTCATCTTGCTCTTTCCAGCTTTCCTCCACGCTCATAATCCAGATCCATAAACCTATATAACTACCTCTTCCCCAGACACCATTGCCAGCCTTCCTCCAATCTCTCAGCCATGACCAAGCGACCCCGCCGAGTATTGCGCACTATGTACGCGTCCCGCAGAGCTCGTCCGACTTCTCTCGCAGATGGGCCCGGCTTTTTATACGTTTTCATCGACAACGGCAACAAGTGGAAGGTTGGGATGTCGAAGAACTTCGCTAGACAAAGAGCGGAGTGGAACAGGGAGTGTCCGTGTCCGAATTGAGTATGGATGAGGCCCGTCGCGGTCAAACGAAGGCGCAGAGCGGGTACGTCGTTTGTTATCGATGTCGAGACCCAGCTGGCTCATCGTCGCCTCAGAGGCACTTGCGCATATCCTCCTCGAGCTCGCATGCTTCGATCGTCCGTACGATTACTGTCCCCACTGTACGTATTCAATCTCTCCACGCTCAGCTCGCCGACATTTCTGTCAAGGCCGCAAAACCCATCGCGAGGTGTTCATCTTCAATGGAAACCAGGCGAACGTGTGGAACTCTATCGTTGGTCCGTTGATTTCGAGTATCGTCAAGGCGTGAGGTGGGCTTTTCCCTTCTTTCTGAGACTTGTTTACTGACTCTGATTGATTACAGTGGGATGGATAGCGATATCTACCAATATTATTCATTGAATTAGCTGTAGTTTTTTAAATATTAAATTCGAGTACGAACAAAGTACGCCGCCACGTACAAAACACAAAAAACACGCCACATATCCCATCAGATAAGTATTCCCGTCAATCCTTCATGACTCTCGACTCACGAAGCCGCCAGGACGAATCGAATCGAAGCCGCGGAGGACGTGTATTCTAAAAATCAAGGCGGCGAGAAAAGGAAAAAAAAAAGGGGGGGGCATTTTACTGGTGCGCAAATTCAATCTACTGTTTTTTAATTCTTGCTAATCGCTGGAACGAGCATGATATCTGCCATGAGGCTTCGCCTCATCGAATTAAAAAATGCTTATGTATTGGAATTAAAAACTGCTTAGTGGGATCAAAGAATGCTTAGTAAACCAAAGCTATGTACAGAAATTAGAATTCAAGAACTTGCTTCTTTTTCTCGAGTTTGGGATCGTGTGAGTATGTAGATCAGTGTAAATCATGCACGGATCATGAATCTAAATTCTTACGCATACGATCTGCTTCCGAAAGTCCGGCTCATTGAATGAGAATCGAACTGAATCTGGAAAACCAGCGACAATTCCGCAAAACCATTAATCAATCATTTCGGACAAGCGGTACATGAGCTAGAACGCGAGGTCTAAAGATGCATACACACTTGTGTTCGAATTCAGTAACGTACTCGCACCGGAACCAACCGCAGTCAAAATGATGCGAGTCCATATCTGTCGAAGATGAGTCTACATCGATACGCTATGAGTCCTTTCCGACTGAACATGACTCGATATCAACAATTTTCCACGAGAGTTGTACGAATGAGTCGAAGTCTAACGTGCTGTTCTCCATACCTATCAAAGGGAGGGATGAATCATAGATATCGATTACTCAGAAAAGTCAAAGTCGAGATTCGTAGTGCTCAGACGAGTCGAAGTGCAAAGTTCAAGTCACGTTCCGAGTCAAAGTCACGGCTGCAGGTCCAGAAAGCTGATCGATGTCAAATATTGTCCGAAAATTACTTTCATAGTTATCAGTCACTATACTTAACACACTTAACAGTCAAAAAGTCGGAACAATATTACTTGATATACATAACACACTCATTGTTATACTATAACACACTTATAACAACGAGTTTTGGGCGCTTATGGGCGCTTATTTGGTGTTTTTGAGTCGAAATTCATTAATAGCACACTCAATAATTTTTGTGTGGGCTCTATATTGTGTCAGGATGTTGTCTATATCATATTCCTCTAGATATAATTCGGAGAACTTGAAAATACAACCTGTGGGGCTGGCTATGCTATGATTTTTTGTGATATAACACTGTTTTATGTAAATGACAGTGCATACACCCATGTTATGAAGTCAAACTGCTGCTGGGTCATGAAAAGAGTCATCCTACAACCTATTCTATGCTAACTCTATGTGATACAGCCAAGAGATCTGTAATGGGGGTCATTGAATATGACATCTATTGTTACATGTAGGTGTAGACATCTATGGTGTACATGAAACATGTACATGTGTATCACAGTGTCCAACCTTTATGATAGCTATCTGAATCATGTACAGACACTGCCAGTAGACTGTAGGAGTGCTTTTCTCATGCACTAGCATCAGTATACTTGCACTACATGGACATATGCATTGGCATTTACATAAAACACTATTATATCACACAAGATCACAGTATAGCTAGCCCCACAGGTTGTATTTTCGAGTTCTCCGAATTATATCTAGAGGAATATGATATAGACAACATCCTGACACAATATAGAGCCCACACAAAAATTATTGAGTGTGCTATTAATGAATTTCGACTCAAAAACACCAAATAAGCGCCCATAAGCGCCCAAAACTCGTTGTTATAAGTGTGTTATAGTATAACAATGAGTGTGTTATGTATATCAAGTAATATTGTTCCGACTTTTTGACTGTTAAGTGTGTTAAGTATAGTGACTGATAACACTATTTTGAGTATTTATTGTCAACTGTGTTAGACATAATACATATCACTACTGTTCCAAATTTTAGTATGTTAGGTGTGATAAGTACCAAGTGTACTGAACATATTGAGTAATAAAAATTGTTCTGAGTGTCCAAGGGTACTAGGTGTGCTAAAAATATCATGTACATCATATTTACTCAATGTTGTCAGTTTGGTGTGATTTTTAAGTGATATAAGCTATTCTGAGTGATCGAGGGTGCTAGAGGTGCTAAAAATAGCATATACATCATATATTCTGACTGTATAGTGGATTTGGTATGATTTGGAGTGATAAAACTTTTTACACTTGTCGCGTATTTTTTTTTATTTTGCATTTTCAGGGCCAACCAGGCACCCCTGAATTTTTAACTATTTTTATGATTTTTTTTCAGATTTTTTGCTACAAGATGACATCATGATCAATTTTTTCCTTTTTTGGTAATGTTGATGGGCCTGGACCTGCAATAGGCTCTATACCATCCCTAAATATTTTTTGCATTTTTAGTGATTTTTTGGGCTATGTTTAGTACCTATATTGACCCTACATCATTTTTTATCATATGAGGTCATTTGCTTACATACCCTGATCTGACCTAATCTGGCTTTTTTAGGATTTTTTAGATTTTTAATGAATTTTCGGGTTTTTTTGAAAATGTACTGCTTATTTAATATCTGGATAATTATTAATTACCCAAAACAGTAAATATAGGCCCCATGTGACAGGTGGTGACAGGCATGACCACTCCCCGGAGCCATTTCCGGAGCACCCTCCGAGTTATCACAGGTTTTTTCAAACGTTCCTTGATAACTCATCAGACCTTTTTACAAAAGCTTCACAGTATCAGCTGACTATTTCTCTGTCCCGTCTCCTTAACCTGTCCTTTCTACAGGAAGATATCCGGGAAGTCATCGAGCTTCAAGACCTAGCAATCCCGCTGCCGTTAGACCCTTCGACCAGGGAGGGACAGCTGATCTTGACCGTTACTAACCAGGGTTCCCATGTGGACAAGATCTCACACCCGGTCTTTCATACGGTATTACAACCAGACCCCGATTTTCACGTTTCTGCTCAAAAGAAAACCTTGCCATCTCCAGTGACGAAGACCCGTCTCCGCCCTCCTTCTCCCGACTTCGACGTCGTGACTCCTCATCCACCGACTGATCCTGCTCGACCCAAATGTCGTCTTCCACAGGCGTTTCCCGTACCGTCCTCCGATGTCGAGATGGAGGGGGAGGACGACGAGATCTTCAAGAGTCCCGGTACTCCGGATGTTCTAGTCATTTGGCAGAGTATAGCTCGTGCCGCAAAATCTAAACCCCTCCTCCCTGAAGAAGTTCGCAAAGCTCCTACACCACCGACTGGCATCAAACGTACCCATTCCCCCGGTACTACCAAGTCGGAGCCTGCTCCCGCTGAGCCTCCCAAAAAGAAGCGTCGCACTCAGAAGGCAGCAGGGAAGAGTCGGGCTGGCTCCACGGCTCCAACGTTGGATGACCCTGCTACACCGGCCGACATGGAATCGTTACGAATTCAAGAGGGCGAGCCCGCCTACTTCCACGGGGATGATACCAGGGTCACCGCTCATGCCAACTTCCTTACCAATCCTAGCTTCCAGGTCAAAACTCCTTTCTCTCAACTGATCCGTAAGGCTGTGGCCACCAACAAGCGCGGCTCCAAGATTCCATTCCTTCGTGCTCCCAAGTGGAAGGTCTCAGAGGAGATGAAAAACTTCGGTGCTTTCGCAACCATCGGTGATACCACCTTTTCCCTGGAAGGACTAAGTCGGTTCGGGTATGCCAGCTCTCGTTTCCTATGGCCTACCAACAATCGGACCCTTCCCTCCCCTGAAGCTTTGTACTCCACCAACAATTGTCTGACATGTACCACCCGCGGGGAAGTGTGCGAGAGTAGCAAAAAACATGGAGGCCCCTGTCGTCAGTGCAACGGCACCCATTGATCGTGTCCCAGTTGTCTGTCCTTGGACGACCACCGCGACCGTTTCCTCGCCCTTCACAAACATGTCCAGGGTTACCCAGATGGTAAGCCACTTTCAACCTCTTCCTTAGCTTCCTATTGCTGAACCCTTTTTCTTCCTCCAACTTCCAGGTTACGCTGCTTCTCTCGACTACTATGCTTCTGCCTTAGATCGTATCACCAAACTCCAGGCTACCTTTGCTCCACTTTTCCAAGATGCCACACAAGATCTGCTGAAAGGCATGCGACAGGTACGGGACTCTTCCTTCGACCTAAATGTCGTGCTATCCCGGTGGGCTGACGACAATCCGAACCTTCCTTTGGACTACGACACGCTTACCTGGCTTGCCACGCTCTTTGGTTGGAATTCCGCTTGCAACCTAACTGATTATCTGGCCAATCCTGATGACCTTCCGCGTTTAGAGGAGTTCATGCGGGAGCAGCTTCCTCCTCCTCCGGATTCTGCTGATCCTGCACCTGCGAGCATTCCTCGTTCCGCGAAGTCCTCGCCTCAGGCTTCCCCTGTCGTCTCCATCCCTGGTCCGCCGGATCCGCAGTCTCTGTCACATCGTCGTCCTGCCGCGGCCGTGCCCAGCAACTTTCACCCTTCCCCTAGCCGTCGTCCCGTTTCGACTTCCATCCCTACTTCTTCTACCACGCAGGATGACGAGGCCGAGGATGACGATGACGATGAAGATGAGGAGGAGGAGGAGGATGACGATGATCCTGCTGGTACCGCCGTCAATCACGCCCTTCTTCCAGAGTACGCTAGTGACGAGGAGGATGACCCGGCTGCTGGAGCAGTGGTTGAATGATCTCGTCTGCAACTCAGTATTTCCATGGTAGCCTAACCCACTTCTTGCCTATGTAGTTTAGTGATCGGACTCTTTCTTTTGAGCCAGACTAATATCTACACTTTTTTGTATAAGTCTTGTCTATAGTCTCAATTCCGATCCCTGGTATTCACCCAGTGGATCTGAACACCATCGAATGTCAATGCCCGCAGGGCCTTTATCTTGTCCTTTCCTACTTTGTACTTTGTATGAGATCTCCTTAAGTATCCTAAGTCAACTTTAAGCCTCTGAATCTCTTTTAAGTTGTCTTAAGTTGTTAGGTCTGTTGTCCTCAACCAACACCTGATAGAACCCTATGAGCAACTTTATTGATACCATGTTTTCTTCTAAGTGTTCGTCTTTTGACATCCCTACAGCTTTTGCGTTACTTTTATGATTCACGAAGCACGAATTTCGGTCTGATCAGCTAGATCAGACCCATCAATGTTGATTCTTCGGTTATCAAGTTGGTGGTTGCAGCCTCATATGGCATGTTAAATCCATTGGGCTTTACAAATTGCCAGCTGCGTCAGTTTTAGATCTGAGTCTTTGCACTGTACACATGCTTGAGCTGTCAATGAACACAGGTCTTTCAGATCTCGTAAAATTTTCATGAAAATTTCTGAAATTTGGAAAATTCTTGAAACACTGTGTGTCGGCCCCCCTCCCCCAAACTAAAGCTCAGCAGTCCCCTGCTGACCCGAAGCTTCGGAAAAGGTATAAAAGCCCTTGATCTAAGAGATCCGACTCCCAACTCAACGAAAAATGGCTCCCAACTTCGAGTACCACAATCTCCCTATCTCACTTGAAGCTGACTTTGCCAACTGGTGCGTCGATGCGGAGTACTGGGCTGCTCGTGTTAGCAATGACAAGAGCCTGGCCTGGCAAGGAGCCAAGTACAGTTCTAGCAAGGACAAGGTCGAGTTCACCACGTCCAACAAAACGATCTTTCTGAACGATGTCCGTTGCGCGTACACTCATTTGGTACGGAAATTGTTTGATCTGCGAGATCTAGCAAAACTAACCATTTTCCGCCAGCTCATACGAGTGTCCCGTGACGCTGCGTGTATGAACAAGGAATATTTGCGGGCGTACAACAATCTCGCGGAGGAATTACTTTCCGCCGTGAATGCATACCGCACTATCCGTGACGAGATCCCTAAGCAGTTTCCCAAACTCTCTGAAGAGGGAGGGAAGAACACTGAGATCGTCAGTTTCTACATTCAGCTGAACGACCTTCGTTGCAAAAAGCTCCGTGAGGACCAAGGCAGACAGGGTTCTCCTGCTGTCAGCACTCGCGGACCTAGTGTTCCACCTACTGATCCTGAAGGACCATCGAAATCCAAGTCGAAAGGCAAGGAAGTTGCGACTGATCCAGCAGATCCAGCAGTTTCTGATGCTGACGCCAAGTTCATGGCAGAGGTGGTGCGTTTCCGCAACTATTTTTGAAGATTCATTTATTAACTGAGGGTTCCAGGATGCTGATCTTGCAGAACATGGTCCTTCATCAGGAAAAGTACCCTTGGCCTAGGTAACCCAGAGATACCCCCCAAAACCTAGGCTCTCCCAAAGCACCCAAAGAAATCTGAGGCAAACTCAGGCTTGCCCAGGCTTTTCCAGGCAAACTCAGGCTTGCTCAGGCTTTTTCAGGCAAATTCAAAGTTTTTAAAGTGCTGAGGTTTTGGGGGGTATCTCTAGGCAACCTAGGCACCAGGTCAGTTTTGCTGATGTTCTCCTCCAAAAGGTCCTCGAGGCGCACTTGCTAACCATTTACGAGGCCGCGGACTTCCCATGCGAGGCCACTTCCGTAGTCCCCGCGAGCAACGTATGGATATGCAAGAATCCCTGCGTATGGGTTTGTCTGTTCCGCGGTATGACCCTCCGGTAAGTATTGTACCTTGATCTGTTAGATCAGCTGCTAACGGTTTATCCAGCCTTGTCGTGCTGAACTCGTCATCGATCATATCCTTGGTATGGACAAAAGGATCCAGCACGCCAGGGAGGAATGTGAAAAAGGCGAGAAGGGGAAGAAGACTGTGGAAGCGACACCTCCTCCTCCTACCAGACCCTCTACTCGTTCCAAGAGCAAGAAAAAATCCCCTGACGACGAACCGGCTGCTCTGGCAGATCAGGATGTCTCGGTACGTGGCTGATCTTGTAGATCAGACCAGTTTATGACTAACCCGTGCCATAGATGGCTGACGAAGTCGAGGATCCTACTCCTGCGAAGGCTAAGACCAAAACCAAGAAGCGCGACATCGTTGACGACGATGACACTCTGAAGTCTTCCAAGACCAAGAGCAAGCGCAAACGTTCCGAACGCGATGTTGGTCCCGCGGACGGTGATGAGACTGAGCGGGCTCTGTCTCCTCAGCTGATACTGTAAAACTTTTGTAAAAAGTACCGATAAGTTATCGGGTACCTATTGCAAATAGTTGTGATAACCCGGAGGGGGTCCCGGAAATGGCTCCGGGGGGTGGTCATGCCTGTCACCACCTGTCACATATGGCTTATATTTACTGTTTTGGGTAATTAATAATCATCCAGATATTAAATAAGCAGTACATTTTCAAAAAAAAGCCAAAAATTCATAAAAATTCATAAAAAACCTAAAATGGCCTGATTAGGTCAGATCAGGATATGTAAGCAAATGACCTCATATGATAAAAAATGATGTAGGGTCAATCTAGGTACTAAAAATAGCCCAAAAAATCACTAAAAATGCAAAAAATATTTAGGGATGGTATAGAGCCTATTTCAGGCCCAGGCACATCGCATTACCAAAAAAGGTAAAAATTGATCATGATCTCATTTTGTAGCAAAAAATCTGAAAAAAATCCTAAAAATAGTCAAAAAATTCAGGGGTGCCTTGTTGGCCCTGAAAATGCAAAATTAAAAAAAATACACGACAAGTGTAAAAATTTTCATCACTCCAAATCATTCTAAATCCACTATACAGTCAGTATATATGATGTATATGCTATATTTAGCATCCTAGTACCTGTATTGGGCTAAAAATAGAACTTGATCTCATCTGATAGCAAAAAATCTGAAAAAATCATAAAAAATACTCAAAAAATTCAGGGGTGCCTTATTGGCCCTGAAAATGCAAAATAAAAAAATTTACATGACACAATTGAAAAACAACAAACATCACTCCAAATCATACCAAATCCACTACACAGACACAGTCAGTATATATCATGTATATGCCATTTATAGCACCCCTAGTACCCTCAATCATTTATATCACTCAAGAATTATACCAAACTGAATAATTTGGGGAGTAAATATATTGTACATGATATTTTTAGCACACCTAGTACCCTTGATAACTTAAAACAATTTATATTACTCAATATGTTGAGTACACTTAGCACTTATCACACCTAACACACTAAAAGTCATAACAGTACTTATATGTATTATACTTAACACAGTTGACAATGAAAATACTCAAAACAGGGTTATCAGTCACTATACTTAACACACTTAACAGTCAAAAAGTCGGAACAATGTTACTTGAATAACATAACACACCCATTGTTATACTATAACACACTTATAACAACGAGTTTTGGGCGCTTATGGGCGCTTATTTGGTGTTTTTGAGTCGAAAATCATTATAGCACACTCAATAATGTTTGTCTGGGCTCTATACTGTGTCAGGATGTTGTCTATATCATATTTCTTCAGACACAATTCAGAGAACTCGAAAATTCAACCTGTGGGGTTGGCTATATTGTGATCTTTTGAAATATAACAGTGTTTTATGTAAATGTCAATGCATATGTCCATGTAATGCAAGTATACTGATGGTGGTTCATGAGGGAATCACTCCTACAGTCTACTAGAAGTATCTGGACATGGTTCAGATACTCACTATGACTATTGGACTCTGTGATATACATGTACATGTTTCATGTACACTATAGATGTCTACACTTACATGTAACAATAGATGTCATATTCAATGACCCCCATTACAGATCTCTTTGCTGTATCACATAGGGTTAGCATAGAATAGGTTGTAGGATGACTCTTCTCATGACCCAGTAGCAGTTTGACTTCATAACATGGGTGTATGCATTGACATTTACATAAAACACTGTTATATCACAAAAGATCACAATATAGCCAGTCCCAAAAGCTGTAATCTTGCATTCTCCGAATTGTATCAAGTGTAGTATGATATAAACAACATCCTTACACAATATAGAGCCCACACAAAAATTATTGAGTGTGCTATTAATGATTTTTGACTTAAAAACACCAAATAAGCGCCCATAAGCGCCCAAAACTCGTTGTTATAAGTGTGTTATAGTATAACAATGGGTGTGTTATGTATATAAAGTAACATTGTTCTGACTTTTTGACTGTTAAGTGTGTTAAGTATAGTGACTGATAACACTATTTTGAGTATTTATTGTCAACTGTGTTAGACATAATACATATCACTACTGTTCCAAGTTTTAGTATGTTAGGTGTGATAAGTACCAAGTGTACTGAATATATTGAGTAATAAAAATTGTTCTGAGTGTTCAAGGATACTAGGTGTGCTAAAAATATCATGTACATTATATTTACTGAATGTTGTCAGTCTGATATGATTCTCGAGTGATATAAGCTATACTGAGTGATTGAAGGTACTAGAGGTGCTAAAATAGTATATACATGATATATACTGACTGTGTAGTGGATTTAGTATAATTTGGAGTGATGTTGTTTTTCAATTGTGTCATGTAAATTTTTTTATTTTCCATTTTCAGGGCCAATAAGGCACCCCTGAATTTTTTGAGTATTTTTTATGATTTTTTCAGATTTTTTGCTATCAGATGAGATCAAGTGCTATTTTTAGCCCAATACAGGTACTAGGATGCTAAATATAGCATATACATCATATATACTGACTGTATAGTGGATTTAGAATGATTTGGAGTGATGAAAATTTTACACTTGTCGTGTATTTTTTTTAATTTTGCATTTTCAGGGCCAACAAGGCACCCCTGAATTTTTTGACTATTTTTAGGATTTTTTTCAGATTTTTTGCTACTAGATGAGATCATGATCAATTTTTACCTTTTTTGGTAATGCGATGTGCCTGGGCCTGAAATAGGCTCTATACCATCCCTAAATATTTTTTGCATTTTTAGTGATTTTTTGGGCTATTTTTAGTACCTAGATTGACCCTACATCATTTTTTATCATATGAGGTCATTTGCTTACATATCCTGATCTGACCTAATCAGGCCATTTTAGGTTTTTTATGAATTTTTATGAATTTTTGGGTTTTTTTGAAAATGTACTGCTTATTTAATATCTGGATGATTATTAATTACCCAAAACAGTAAATATAAGCCATATGTGACAGGTGGTGACAGGCATGACCACCCCCCGGAGCCATTTCTGGGACCCCCTCCGGGTTATCACAACTATTTGCAATAGGTACCCGATAACTTATCAGTGTTTTTTACAAAAGCTTTACTGTATCCTGTGGTCTCCTCAAGCACATAGTACGGTTCACGCTGTAACTGCGATCTCCCAGCCTCGTGCTGTTGGTGAAGATCTGATTAAGAGGGTGAAGTATTCGTTGGAACTCGCGGATACTAGTGAGTACCACTTTCATTTTCCGCTTTTCGTATGGACTTCTACGGAAACTCGTTCATCTGCTAGATCACACGGTTTCCGTTAGATATTTTTGTTTTGCATAGTCCGGAGTCCTTCCGCAAAGCTTCGTGTTACTGATTATCGTTACAGGTACCCCCGATGATACAGATCATTGAGATCTCGTGCAACTTCTTCACAACATCGAACTCGCCCACAACCCGGAGGTTGAATCGTACACCGAAGAGCAGTACAATGCCTTCATCAACTTCCATACGACCCAACTCTTCGACTGTGTTATGAAAGCTCGTTTCTATGCACACCATGGGGAGGCTAGTCAACGGATCATCGACAACGCCTGGGCTGCTCGAAAGGCACAGGATACTGTGAAGCTTTTGTAAAAAGGTCCGATGAGTTATCGAGGAACGTTTGAAAAAACCTGTGATAACTCGGAGGGGGCTCCGGAAATGGCTCCGGGGGGTGGTCATGCCTGTCACCACCTGTCACATGGGGCCTATATTTACTGTTTTGGGTAATTAATAATTATCCAGATATTAAATAAGCAGTACATTTTCAAAAAAACCCGAAAATTCATAAAAAATCTAAAAAATCCTAAAAAAGCCAGATTAGGTCTGATCAGGGTATGTAAGCAAATGACCTCATATGATCAAAAATGATGTAGGGTCATTATAGGTACAAAAAATAGCCCAAAAAATCACTAAAAATGCAAAAAATATTTAGGGATGGTATAGAGCCTATTGCAGGTCCAGGCCCATCAACATTACCAAAAAAGGAAAAAAATGGATCATGATGTCATCTTGTAGCAAAAAATCTGAAAAAAATCATAAAAATAGTTAAAAAATTCAGGGGTGCCTGGTTGGCCCTGAAAATGCAAAATAAAAAAAAATACGCGACAAGTGTAAAAAGTTTTATCACTCCAAATCATACCAAATCCACTATGATTGGATTTGGTATGATTTGGAGTGATAAAACTTTTTACACTTGTCGCGTATTTTTTTTATATTCTGACTGTATGATACAGTCAGAATATATGATGTATATGCTATTTTTAGCACCTCTAGCACCCTCGATCACTCAGAATAGCTTATATCACTTAAAAATCACACCAAACTGACAACATTGAGTAAATATGATGTACATGATATTTTTAGCACACCTAGTACCCTTGGACACTCAGAACAATTTTTATTACTCAATATGTTCAGTACACTTGGTACTTATCACACCTAACATACTAAAATTTGGAACAGTAGTGATATGTATTATGTCTAACACAGTTGACAATAAATACTCAAAATAGTGTTATCAGTCACTATACTTAACACACTTAACAGTCAAAAAGTCGGAACAATATTACTTGATATACATAACACACTCATTGTTATACTATAACACACTTATAACAACGAGTTTTGGGCGCTTATGGGCGCTTATTTGGTGTTTTTGAGTCGAAATTCATTAATAGCACACTCAATAATTTTTGTGTGAGCTCTATATTGTGTCAGGATGTTGTCTATATCATATTCCTCTAGATATAATTCGGAGAACTCGAAAATACAGCCTGTGGGGCTAGCTATGCTATGATTTTTTGTGATATAACACTGTTTTATGTAAATGACAGTGCATACACCCATGTTATGAAGTCAAACTGCTGCTGGGTCATGAAAAGAGTCATCCTACAACCTACTCTATGCTAACTCTATGTGATACAGCCAAGAGATCTGTAATGGGGGTCATTGAATATGACATCTATTGTTACATGTAGGTGTAGACATCTATGGTGTACATGAAACATGTACATGTGTATCACAGTGTCCAACCTTTATGATAGCTATCTGAATCATGTACAGACACTGCCAGTAGACTGTAGGAGTGCTTTTCTCATGCACTAGCATCAGTATACTTGCACTACATGGACATATGCATTGGCATTTACATAAAACACTATTATATCACACAAGATCACAGTATAGCTAGCCCCACAGGTTGTATTTTCGAGTTCTCCGAATTATATCTAGAGGAATATGATATAGACAACATCCTGACACAATATAGAGCCCACACAAAAATTATTGAGTGTGCTATTAATGAATTTCGACTCAAAAACACCAAATAAGCGCCCATAAGCGCCCAAAACTCGTTGTTATAAGTGTGTTATAGTATAACAATGAGTGTGTTATGTATATCAAGTAATATTGTTCCGACTTTTTGACTGTTAAGTGTGTTAAGTATAGTGACTGATAACACTATTTTGAGTATTTATTGTCAACTGTGTTAGACATAATACATATCACTACTGTTCCAAATTTTAGTATGTTAGGTGTGATAAGTACCAAGTGTACTGAACATATTGAGTAATAAAAATTGTTCTGAGTGTCCAAGGGTACTAGGTGTGCTAAAAATATCATGTACATCATATTTACTCAATGTTGTCAGTTTGGTGTGATTTTTAAGTGATATAAGCTATTCTGAGTGATCGAGGGTGCTAGAGGTGCTAAAAATAGCATATACATCATATATTCTGACTGTATAGTGGATTTGGTATGATTTGGAGTGATAAAATTTTTTACACTTGTCGCGTATTTTTTTTTATTTTGCATTTTCAGGGCCAACCAGGCACCCCTGAATTTTTTAACTATTTTTATGATTTTTTTTCAGATTTTTTGCTACAAGATGACATCATGATCAATTTTTTCCTTTTTTGGTAATGTTGATGGGCCTGGACCTGCAATAGGCTCTATACCATCCCTCAATATTTTTTGCATTTTTAGTGATTTTTTGGGCTATGTTTAGTACCTATATTGACCCTACATCATTTTTGATCATATGAGGTCATTTGCTTACATACCCTGATCTGACCTAATCTGGCTTTTTTAGGATTTTTTAGATTTTTAATGAATTTTCGGGTTTTTTTGAAAATGTACTGCTTATTTAATATTTGGATAATTATTAATTACCCAAAACAGTAAATATAGGCCCCATGTGACAGGTGGTGACAGGCATGACCACTCCCCGGAGCCATTTCCGGAGCCCCCTCCGAGTTATCACAGGTTTTTTCAAACGTTCCTTGATAACTCATCGGATCTTTTTACAAAAGCTTCACCGTATCAGCTGGACGAGGAGGAGGAGGAGGACAACGACGATGACTTGGACGACGGTGATGGGGAGTGTTAGGAAGTGCACCCTCGAAGAAAGTCTGTATAAGCGCCCAAAGGCCTTGTAATTCATGCCGAGCACCCGAAATGCCGGCTTAGCGCCTTCCTGGCCGAAATTCCCACGATAAGTGCTCCCTATATCTTTTCTCAATATTATAACCATAATTAATATTATAATTGATAGGATAAGTACTTAGAGATAGCTACTACTTAGGGTAATCTTATCTACCTGATTTAGCATATCTTTTCACACATTCCTATTACTTCTTTTAGCACATATTTTCTCACACCAGATACTATAAAAGGACCCTTAAATACATACAAACAACCTTTAGACTTGTTATTTTGTAACCTTCACCTACATCCAGAGTATATTTGGGAATTACACATATTGTGTTGCCTCCACTGTGCATATCCAGTGACATACCAAGCTACCACATAGTTTGAAGCCTCGTCTGACGCTTTTCCAGCCGAGTAGATTGCAGTATTGGTTGGATTACCTTCCAGGACGACAGATTACCTTGGGAGACGACATCTCAATTCTTATTGCAATACTTGCCTGACGCTTTCCCAGTCAAGTACCCTTGCCTGACGCTATTCCAGTCAAGGTCCTTCACCGATATAACTCGATTTTCCTTTCAAGACGTAACATTCCTTGAGAGAAGACCCCTCGCAGTTATCCTTCGACACTACTTGCCTGACGCTTTTCCAGTCAAGTACCTCTGCCGATATAGTTCGATATTCCTTTCAGGACGTAACATCCCTTGGAAGAAGACCCCTCGCAGCTATTATTCAGCAATAACCCCAGGATAAGTTACTTCCTGGTGATCACGAATATATTCTAGAAGGCTATTAAGAAATAATCCGACTCTTAACATAATAACAAGTCTCCGTTGTTGTTGTATAATGGCTACGAGAACTTTCATCACCGAGGACATCGAGGAGGACATCCGGTACACCCCTTACTCCTTCCATGTCCTTACCCCAAATTCACGTAACATCACTCGTGTTACACCAGCACAGTTGCAGGACACTACTGCCAACACTGCTTTACACTTTCCAGAGCGAGGTCGACAACTAGGACGTGCACCTCATAATCGTTCATTGTCACCTCTTCCTCATCGTTCAACACAACCTCAACGTTCTGCCCCACCACATCTAGAACGTTCTTTCCAACACCAGTACTATACTCCAGAGTCTGTTGGGATCCCTATCCGACACAATCCTGGACAGGATAACTTGGCTGTTGAGATGGAGCTTGCTAATACTCCTCCCAGGAGACCAGCATCGACATTGCCTACCCAAGGTCAGATGTTACTTGCTGAGCTTGCTGCCAATGCTGGACATCATCCTCCTCAACAACAAGATATCCCTACTCGTCAACCTAGTTCAGGGTCTATGCATGGCCGTGATGTACCATCACAAACAGGTACACCACCTCAACAAACACTGAATAGATCCACTAGTCAACCTTACCAAACCCCACCAACACCAGAGGAGTTTCATGAACACCTACGAGAGATTGAACAAGAAAACAACAGTAGGTCTAACATCATCCTGGATGATCCTCCTCTTGGTCGTCATCGTCCCTTAGGTCGTCCTCTTGCAGAGTCAACACCTTTTGTCCATGACAATGCTGCGGAACGTACTACACAATTTCGTTCATACTCTGATGGATATCGGGAGATTATGGGTGAGTCCCCACTACACTCAAGGAATCTACATGTTCCCGACACACCTGTCAGATGTATGGCTCGTCGTCGTCATTCTGAGGACCATTCCTCACACTCGAGGTCTTCACTTGCATCCAACCATGCTAGTACTCAACGTCTCCTTCACCACTATGCAAACCTTGCTCGTACCTTGTTGATCAATGTTGGTATTGAGAATCAAGGAACATTGACTGCAGTGGGTTGGTTACGGTTGTTCCGACAAATCATGAACACTCCTGAAGAATGTTTGTCGGATAACATCCGTCAGGCTTTACGGATGCCACAGGTCACCCAACGGACAAATTATTTGTCAACTATCATTGCCCAACCTGATTACATCAGTTATATCAATGATATAGACACCTGGTCATCATATCTAAGGGTGGATCATCTACCTTTCGAGCGCATGGAGACATTCATACCAGACTATCCAAATCGTATCGAATACCTGGAGAGTAGTCCTCAAGATGAACAAGAGGTCATTGCACATGAAGTTGGGTTATTGAAAATTGTCAACCCTGCTCGTGAACTGTTGGACTCCTTAGGTTTCCGCGTTGACAACCGCACCTATGCTGGGTTGTTGAGGCTATTGCGTCGTATTGTTCAGCTCACTGATGATGAAGTGACACCAGACCTAGTACGGTCTCTTCAACAAGGGGATAGTGCTGATAAACTGTTGGATTTGGAGGAACAGACACATAAACCCGAGTTTGATGCTCTCATCAACAATCCTGATGTCCGTTCAGTATATTCCTCAGCACCTTCATCACGCCAATCCTTGAATGATTATGATGAACAACACCGTAATCATAACAGCCAGTATTCTGAGATGCTACCATGGGAAGAGAGCATTGATATTACCCAATCCTGGCAAACCTTACGTGATGAACCTCGAAGCCGCATGCGTCAGGATACACCATGGAATCCAAGGATACAAAATTACTCACAACAAGTGCCTAACCAGACAATAACACCACAATCCAGTAATATCCCTCGTATACAACATTACCATGGAAATTCAAGAAGGACCACTGGTACACTCCCTTCACAGCAGTTCATAGAGCCTCCTCGCTTAACAACAATTGAGGAAGGACCCACTATTGAGAGTGTCCCTAGTGATCCCCCACAGCAGGAACCCATTGGGCATGATCCATCGGGTGAACCTCTTAGAGATGTTGAAACGAGTGAAACCCAGAAGGCTACGAACTGTAGACAACAAAGGGTTACTGGGTGGAAAAAGACTAAAGGCAAGGTTCCAGAATACATTGCAGCAGAAAGTTCTGCTAAGCAAGAAGCATTGGTGGATAACCCTGGAACAACCGATACTCGAAATGATTCTAATATGTTCAACCGAGACACTCCACCCCACATGACAAGGCAGGAGCCTACTGTTGAATATGTAAGCCCCTTCCAATGTGATAATCGTCCTGGAGTGGGAACATCAAGCTATCCCCATATTCCAAATAAAGGAAAAGAACGGGAAGAAGGAAATGTCAAAACACCAATAAAAGATTTTCGTCCACGAGTCTTGGAAGAACAAGAGGATCATGATGAAGAAAATATAGAAGTGCAAAAAGCTATCATTGACAGTTTCATCAATCATGAACGGCAACACCCATCTACTCCAGCACAGTATTATAAAACCCCAAGTCGGCATTCACCTGTAAACTCATCACCAAAAACTACCAAATGGTATTCCTTTGAAGAGCATAATACCACAGATCATGTCATACAACCCAACATTCATCCATTGGATTATGCAAACCCCTATCACCCCAGGTCACAGGGTCAAAGATCCCAGCACTCTGCGGAGGTGGAGAACCACCAAATCCAGGTGGAGATGATGGTTACGATGATGATGATGGAGGTGATGACAAAGATAGATCCAATGATAAAATCAAACAGGGTCATCCAGATTGTAACTGCCAAGGACGACATAATGGGCAATGTTGCTGTAGGAGGGGCCGTGATGGACGAGATGAACGAGATGGCCGTGATGGTCGTGATACTTGTGACTGCCAAGATAGGAGAAGTGACAACAAAGACTCCTATACCAGAGATTTGGAAAAGCAGTTACGGGAATATGAACGTGATGAAATGAACCGAGAATCAAAGTTGGATATCAACAAACCAACAATGTTCTCTGGTGAAGATCGGACTGCATGGAGAGAGTTCAAGGAAAATTGCGAAAATTTCTTTGCAGCTAAGCCTCGGATTTACTCCAATGATATTTCCAGAATTTCGTTTGCGGCATCATACATGAGTGGACCAGCAAAACGATATTATCAAAACTTGATGCGAAGACAAAGAGCGGGATACAAGGTCACTGAACTTGGTAACTGGGACAAGTTTGTGATTTTGTTTGGACAAATGTTTGGTCTCCATTATGAAACTATTCAAGCACAGTCCAAGCTGGATGAATGCAATCAAGCGTGGAACGAATCATTTGGAGACTTCTGCATCAGGAAAAATACCTTGGGCCCAGAGAGCCTAGAGACACCCCCCAAAAGCTTAGGCTTCTCAGGCTTCCCAGAGATTCTCAAAGATTTCCAAAGATTTTCAAAGCAACTCAGGTAAGCCTGAAGACATAAGGTTGACTTAAAATCATTTCAAGAACTTGAAACTGCCTGGAATTTTGGGGGTGTCTCCAGGCAACCTGGGCCTAGATAGATTTTTCCTGATGTGGGTAAGGTTTGAAGATATTGCACTGATGACTGATTATGATGATAGAGCTTTACGATGGAGATTATTGAAGCAAATTCAAAATAATCTGCGCAATCGTCTTGTGGATCTTGGAGAAATTCCAGAAACTCTTGCAGGTGTGGTAGACAAGTTGTTGGTTCTCGATGGTGCCAAGCAGGCATTCAATCAAATCGGACTGTCACCAAAGCCCAACAATAATCGTGGAAATTGGTACAAACCCAATGACAATAACATACCCAAGCAGGAAAACACTGCCTCTAACAATCCACAATCCTCCAACAATACTCATCAGAATTCAAAATTCAATGTCCGCACACCTACTGCTCGACAAGCTGCAATGGATGAAGAGCAAGAGCATTTAGAAGCAGTCACTCTAGAAGATAATAACAATTCCGAAATCAAAACCCCAGAGAAGGATGGAACATATCCTAGAGTTCCTCAGGCCGAGTGGAATAGGAGAATGAAGGAAGGATTATGTGCAATCTGTGCATCCCCTGATCACCGGTACCGTCAGCACTGGAGAAGGAATCCTCCTAATGCAGCTGTACGAGGAACTTTCCTTGAAGAACATGATGCAGAGGAAGAACTCTACGTGGAAATTGATGGACTTGATCAACCAGTCCATATAGATGATCCCATTCTTACTATGCTCGAGGATGATTTCAACTCGGGAAACTGATCGAGGGTTCTGAACCAGGGACAGTTCAGGGCCTCCAACCAGATGTCCAATTACAAGCAACTGTAAATGATTCAACACTGGTCTATTCCCGTTCCGAGGAGGCATTGATTCTGGAGATTGCTATGGGAGATGAAAAGAGAAAATGTTTGATTGACTCAGGAGCATCAAGAGATTTTGTAGATGAAAAATTAGCAAGGGAATTTGCAGAAGAACAGGAGGAGCTGACAAAACCTATACCACTACGACTTTTTGATGGTGAATTAACATCTGCTGGCAGCATCACCAAGAAGTTGAAGAAGAATATTGTGTTCGATGATGGAACAACACATCTGGTAGAATTTCTGATAACCAAATTACATCCATCAGCACCAATTGTGCTTGGTATGCCTTGGTTACGAAAGTTCAACCCAAACATAAATTGGAACGAACTCAAAGTATCCTTCCAAACAGGAGTACAATTGTCAGCAATCACAGTTGGTGATACCAAAACCAATCTACATTATAGTGGTAAGTCCCACAGTTCAGCACATATGGAGATTGAAGAAGTGGAAGAAGAAATATCATACAAACCTGTCCTTGGTCCTGATGATCCCCTGCTACTTCATGAAAGTGAATGGTCAACTTATTTCGCAGAAAAATGCAAATCAAAAGAGTTTTCAAATGGAATGGAAACTTCTTCATCAGAATTCACTCAAAATATACCTTCATCAGAGTCCACTCAAAATGTATCTCCTCCTATGCCATCGGAGCTACCCAGTTCAGAACATGTCAGTCACAAGAAGGAACCTCGAAAAACACGCTGGGCTGATACTACAGGGGGAGCAAAGATTGGAATGGTTAATGCTGTTGCATTCAACAAGTTGGTACAAGATGGATGTGAAACATTTGTGTTGCATTATAAACCAAATGGTGACATACATGAATGGGAAGAAAAGAAGAGATTTGAAAAGGAGGCAAGACAGGCCTTTGAAGATGCAAAACCAAAATCCCCAGAAGAAGAACGTCGTTATATTTTGTGGTCAGAACGAGCATCACTGGCATCAGATGAAGAATCCCTCAAGAAATTTGTGCCAGAACAGTATCACTCATTCGCAAAGACATTTGCTGCTGGAGAAGCCAAAACGCTCCTACAACATCGGTCATACGACATTGAGGTTAATACAGTGGATGACAAACTTCCACCACTGGGAAAACTGTATAACATGTCAGAGCCGGAGTTGAAATCATTGAAGGAATATATTGATGAGATGCTCGATAAAGGATTTATCCGTGCATCATCATCCCCAATTGGAGCACCTGTCTTGTTTGCCAAGAAAAAAGATGGTAGTCTGCGATTATGTGTGGATTACAGAGCACTCAACAAATTGACCAAGAAAAATCGCTATCCATTGCCACTAATTGGGAACCTCATTGATCAGTTGGGAAAGGCAAAAATTTTTTCCAAATTAGATCTTCGAGCAGGATATCACAACATACGAGTTGCAGAAGGACACGAATGGAAGACAGCATTCCGAACACGATATGGATCATATGAATATCTTGTCATGCCATTCGGTCTCACCAATGCACCCTCGTATTTCCAATATTTCATGAATGATATTTTTCATGATTTAATGGACAATTATGTGGTTGTCTATTTGGATGATATTCTCATTTATTCTCAAAATGAGGAAGAGCATGAAGAACATGTCAAGGAGGTGCTTCGCCAACTTGAAAAACATGATCTTCATATCAAACCCGAGAAATGCGAGTTTCACACTAAGGAAGTGGAGTATCTGATTGTCATTGTATCACCTAGTGTCATCAAGATGGATCCAAGGAAGGTTGAATCAATAAAGAACTGGCCACCTCCACAAAATCTGAAAGAACTCCAATCATTTCTTGGATTTGCCAATTTTTACAGAAGATTCATTGATAACTTCTCTGGAATTGTCAAACCCCTCACTCGATTACTTGGAAAAAATGTACAATGGGAATGGTCAACAGATTGCCAGTCAGTATTTGAATTACTGAAGACAGCATTCACAGAAGCACCCATTCTGAAACATTTTCGACCTGAATTACCTATCATTGTGGAATCGGATGCATCAGACTATGCTATTGCATCAATTATATCACAGTATGATCCAGAAACAGGTTCTTTCCATCCTATTGCATTTTTTGCCAGAGGCCTATCAGGTGCAGAACTCAATTATGACATCTATGACAAAGAGATGTTGGCAATTGTTGAATCTTTTAAACAATGGCGAGCCTATCTGGAAGGAGCACAGTATAAGATAGAAGTGTTCACTGATCACAATAACCTTCAGTGGTTCACAACTACCAAGAACCTTACCAGAAGACAGGCACGTTGGTCAGAATTCCTTTCTGGATTCAACTTCCACATAAACTACCGCCCGGGCCGACTCGGAATGAAACCCGATGCACTCACACGACGTCCGGATGTGTACCCAAAGAAGGGGGGAATAAATGAAGCAAACAATATCAATCAGAAAGTATTCCTTCAACCCGAGCAACTGCTGGCATCACTTATCCTAAATGATGAAGCAGATATCGGAAAAATACGACAAATGAAGAAGGATTCATATTGGACCAAAATGGTGGAAGTTGCACAGTCAGATAACCCAGGACCATTCAAATTCGAAGATGGATTACTCCTACGGGATGGCAGAATATATGTACCTGACCCGGATGATATCAGATTGCGAATCCTACAGACACACCATGATCACAAACTACGAGGGCACCCAGGTATCCGAAAAACTCAGAAGTTGATTCTCCAAACTTATTACTGGAATGGTATACACAAAGATGTGAAACGATACGTGTGATCTTGCCATCAATGCCAAAGAGCAAAGTCATTACGGCAAAAAAAGTTAGGATTGCTCAAACCCTTACCAATTGGAGATCGACCCTGGAGCTCAATTTCTGTTGATCACATCACAGAATTACCATTGTCGGATGGTTTCGATGCTATCATGGTGGTAGTTGATCGATTGACAAAGCAATCTATCTTTGTTCCTTGTCATACTACAGACAAGGCTACAGACCTTGCAAGATTATTCATCCAAGAAGTATTCTCAAAACATGGATTACCGGCAGATATTGTATCCGATCGAGGAACACTCTTCATCTCTGAGTTCTGGCGATCATTATGCAAACTCTTGGATATTCGACAGAATTTGTCTACAGCATATCACCCACAAACTGATGGACAGACTGAACGCACAAATCAAACTCTTGAACAGTACCTCCGAATCTTTGTTAACTACGACCAAGATGATTGGAACGAGTGGTTACCCCTTGCAGAATTTGTTTATAACAATACACCACATGATGCAACAGGTGTTACACCATTCTTTGCAAACAAGGGATACAACCCTCGGTTGACACTGAACTTGAGAGAAGTGCCTAGCCACTCTGCTCATTTGAAGATTCAGGATATGAAGGAGATCAGTGAATATCTAAAGAAAGAAATCACAAGGGCAAATGAAGCATCCGCAGCACAAATCAACAAACATCGAAGACCCGAGGGAAATGGTTGGACTAAAGGAACAAAAGTGTGGCTGAATACGAAGAACATCCAAACAAAACGTCCATCAAAGAAATTGGATTATCGGAAATTTGGACCCTTCAAATCAAAGAACAAATATCCACCCATGCTTACCGTCTCGAGTTACCCGGCATCCTTGGAAAAATACATGATGTGTTTCATGTTGATCTGTTGAGCAAACACCCTCCAGAATATTTTCCCAAACGGAAAATGCCACGCCAACCTCCAGTTGAAATTGAAGGTGAACCTGAATATGAAGTGGATGAAATCCTTGATTGCAAAAGGGTTAGAGGGAAAATGATGTACCGTGTCCGATGGAAAGGATATGGACCAGAGGATGATACATGGGAACCCTTGGCACATTTACCAAGAGCGAAAGAAGCAGTTAACGAGTTTCATCTCAGACACCAACAAAAACCTCATCTTAGGACAGGTGAATGGTTTCGAGAGACTCAGTGAACAAAAACATGCAAAGTCATGAAATTCCATTAATACTGGTACAAAGTCAATATTCCTATCCAATATCAACCTATGTTCTGGAGAAACAACTCCAGAAACTCTATATCAAAACATCAAAACGGAAAATCATCACCAAAGAGTATACATCCTACAACCTAGTTAGGATATACAAGGTCATCATTATCATAAAGGTCTTCACCATCATCAGCAGGGTAGATGACAGGGGAATAAGGGACATAATCAGGAGAAAGAACATGAAAGGTACCCAAAGAAGAGGGATCCAAGGTAGTATCAGAACTCTGTCCGACCATAGTAGAGGAAGGACCAGCAACAACAGGGTTTTGCTGAAGGTAGAGAGGCAAATCGGGTGACAAACGGGGTAAACTCACACCACGTGCCATGTCCCAAGCAGAGGGACCCATGGAACCAACAAAGTTTTGCGCAAAATCCACCGAGGACTGCAACCTGAAGTGAGGTGTAGGGGTATGGGATAGAGCTTGGTTGTGGAAGTGAATGGCATCACTAGCGATCATGTCCAGAGTACCAAGAGAGTCCTGAAAATAGTCACGCATGTCGGAGACATGGGACCAATCCCCTTCAAAGGTGTGACGATAGAGGATTGACAAGTCCTCCTGAATGACATGGAGGAAACGGAGAGAGTCACTATTCTGATAGACCAGTAGTGCTGCAGCAAGGTCATAGGAGCAACGGAAGGAAAGGTCGAAGAAGAACAGCAGGGAATTGTAGCGGGAAGTGAGAACATTGAAACGTTCAAGGTTTACCTCATTGGTAGAGGAAACGGTGGCAAGACGGGCCTCCAGAGTCTCAATGGTAGAACGAAGAATGGAGTTCTCCTCCTCCTGCTGAGCAATGGTTACCTCCTGGAACTCCGTAGTCATACGAAGGTCATGGACAGAGGTTCGGGACAGATCTAGATCAGAACGGATCTTGTCCAGTTCACTCCAAAGAGCAAGCTGCTGACGCTCGAATAACTCTATCACCTCCAAAGAGGGACCACAGGGACGGGAATGAGCAGCCTCAAGCTGGAGTTGACTAATGAAATCAAAAGTTAGTGATAATGAACCCACAGTGTCTAAAGACATACCTCTGCAGATTCTGGTTGCTAGCCCGTACCAAGTCCTTCAGCTCGACAAGGCGAACATTGTCTGTCTGGAGCCGAATAACCTGGTGCTCAAGATCACGGCATGTATCCTCTAGTCGATCCACCTCTTGCTGAGCAGCAGCGCGATCCTGCTGGATACGGTCATGCTTCTTACCAAAGCATCATGCTCATCACGTAAATCCACCAACTCCATCTCAGTGACATCGAAATCGTCTTCCAGACGATCAATGTACTGACGGTTGTCCTCCACTTCCCTACAGTAGATCATGATCAGCGTATATTCTTAACAAAGATACTGACAACCTCACTCATGCAAGTGCTCATAAGCCAAGCGGGATGCCACCAGGGCGCGACGAATCTCACCAAGTTCAGTGCGGAGACGGTCTTGCTCTTGACGGTGCAACCTGACGAAATTTATTATCAATATGAGTTAACTTTCAGAATATCAATGAACGTACCGCTCTACACGCTCCAACTCGGCATTAAAAGCCAACACATTCGAGAGAATACCATTGAGGACAGTTGCGGGTAGACGTGAGGGATCAAACTCAGAACCCATCAAACGAGGGTCCCGAACGATACATCAGCAAAACTGACCTGGTGCCTAGGCTGCCTAGAGATACCCCCCTAAAACCTCAGCAATTTAAAAACTTTGAATTTGCCTGAAAAAGCCTGAGCAAGCCTGAGTTTGCCTGGAAAAGCCTGGGCAAGCCTGAGTTTGCCGCAGATTTCTTTGGGTGCTTTGGGAGAGCCTAGGTTTTGGGGGGTATCTCTGGTTACCTAGGCCAAGGGTACTTTTCCTGATGTACCCAATACAGCACTACGTACCGCGGAACGTAAATCGAGAGCGTTGCCGGAATCGTCCACAACCTGTGCGGAACGATCCTCATCAGCGGGATAAGGAGGCGGTGAACCTAAAGGTGTGTTTGTAGGGGCTGGGGGCATAGTGGAATCAACAGGGGAGGACATGGTGGTTGCAAAGAGAGAACAACACGCGGAATCACTAGAAACGCGGAAGTCAGAATCACAAATGGCTAGAGAAATAACGACGACGTACCTATCTTCTGACCATTGCCCTCGTGCACAAACACGCGTCTCGCTTAAAGCTCGACTCAAAGTGATCTTGCTATCAGAATCAATGAAGACAGCAAACAAGGGTAATGGACACTGTGAAGACATGAGGTGAATTTAGATTGAGACGAGGGATTGCAGGATATTCAGTAATTCAACAAGAATTCAATTATGGGGACAAATGGTACAAGCATAATGGGAAAACTACTGGAGAGATGTAAATCACTGCTGGTAAGATGAAGGTTTCCAAACACCTACCTGAGGTGTCCTATGTCCATAACCATACTTCCATCCTCCAACAGCTGATTCTGCCAGGCTTTTGCAAAAGATTCCGATAACTATCCAAACATGTTTTGCAAAAAATCTGGATAACTCATCGGCCCTACTAGAAAACTAATATTTAAATGATTTAAAAAAGAATTAAAATATTATTTTTAATATGAATTGCTTATATCTCTTGAACCAGCCATTTTTAGAGAAAACTGAGACCCCCCTTATGTAATATAGGTCCAGGGCTACCTCCCAACCCCCAACCCCAACCCCTAACCCTAACCCTAACCCATGAAAATATCCTCAACCCCTAACCCCTAACTTTGTGGCAGTGCTGATAACTATCCAGATATTTTGCAAACATGTTTGGATAGTTATCGGAATCTTTTGCAAAAGTCTGGCTGAATATGGTGCCTCCAAAACTCAATATCGTCGTATCCTCAAACCGATCCGCTTGAATGGACAAACGAGGGGCCCAGACAAAACAAATATTGACATCAAAGAGTGGAAACGCCGACAAATATCCATTGAAAAAAAAAAAAAGCGTCGGGTACACAAATATACAAGGCGATGAATTTTTCCGTTGAGGCGACCAAACGACGAAGCGATTTCACGATTGACAGTGCGAAATCCGAATCGTCGGAAGACGTATGAAACCTGTGGTGGAATTCTCTGCTAACGCGACGAATGAAGTGTCGAAGTGAGGCTCTGGAAACCAAACGCGAGAAGAAGATGACAATCGAAGGGCGCCGACAATGGGGGAATCGCGGAGAAGGAATAACGGCGGGAATCTGGAAAAAATGGATAATGTCAGTAGTCTGTGGGTA